>BSBN01000081.1:1206250-2412500 GCA_027924645.1 Cunninghamia lanceolata | reverse complement strand
GTTTAGATTTGATTGCAAATAAGTAATGATCTCTTCCTTCCAATAACACATTTAATACAGTAAAACTTTTTATTTAACTTCAACCTTTCTATATGAAATTCAAGGTAAATAATTACATCATACATAATATAGGAAGATTAACTCTTCACTACCCTTAACAAGATGAAAGATAAGGATTTCCTTCTCCCAACCAACATACAAAAGAAGTTATGTAACAAATAAGTAACAGTCACACCCAATAACAAGATCAGGGAGGTTATCTCCTTCACTCCCAGGGTGACAATAAATTACAACAATATCAAGAGAGGAGCTCTCTTTTACACTCTTTACAAAAGATCATGAACTAATTCTCATGATAAAGAAGAATAAACATTTTCTTCAAAATATAACTTCTCCAAATCCAACCAGAAGCTCCAAGAGGAAACCTGCGTATCAAAGACAAACAAAGAAGAAAACACCACTCATCTAGCTCTCCTCCCTTCCGTAGACCCGCAAGAGGGTCACCCCCGAGCTAGGGAGACCATACTCACACCTGGGTAACTCAAGCACTCCACTTCACAACAGGGACAACAACAAACCCAAAGCACACAAACACCCGTGGGTAAATTACACAACATGGAAACTCAACTACAGTGAGTTTCATAAGGGGTAGGAGAGTGGACACACTCGACTCCAGAGTGTCACCCTTACAGATATTTTAACCAACACAATTTCTCTTGGCCTCAAACCAAGTTTGATCACAAATTTTTAAGAAATCTGTATTTGACTCTCAAGTCAAAGATACAGTCACAGATACATGCCCTCAAGGCTTTCAACATCCCAAAAGAAGGAAACAGGTATGCACCCGAGGAGGATCTCTCCTCCCCTACCCCAAACTTGATGAGCATTTCTCCCAAGTGGGAGAAGCTCTGTCAAACAACCTGACAACAAACCCCCACAGAAAACAACTCTAAAACACAAACAAATAAGCATCTTTCACACACTTTACATACACATTCAGATATACGAAAGAAAGGTAAAAATCAAACCAACCTTACAAAGCCCTCCTGGAATGAAATTGTTGCAGAGCTCCACTGAGTTCTCTTCCAACCTTAGCCACCAACTCCTCTCTCTTTTCCTCTCCTCCAAGCTAACTTTCCTATTTTTTTGGCAATAATAATAAAACTTCTCCCAAAATTCAACTAACTCCCTCTCATCCCAAAATTGGAAACAAATAACCCAAAAATGCTTATCAGTTTAGAGGAATGGGGAGGTGACACTTGTCACCTCCTCACCCTCCCCCAAAACCACTATTCTGTCCTAGTGGCTTATGTCACTCACCCATCCCTAGAGTACTCCTTATCCCTCTCCTCATGTCATTTCTCTTACGCATGGGAGAAATAAAAGGAGTTAAAGGAGGAAAAGACAGGTGACCCATGCCTCTTCTTCCCTCCTTCACATGGATGGCCCCACAACACATGGGGGAATCTCACTAATGGAGAAGGTGACTTCAAGTCAATCCTTCAATAATGGATGGGTTTGTAGTCATCTCTTACCTTGGGGATTGAAGAGGGATGGGTTGGGTGTTGGTACAACCCATCATGTCCCCTCCATACCTCCAATTTTCGCCACTTAACTTCAGGGGGAAGTTAAGATGACTAGATGGAGGTTACCCAAGGGTTACCCATGCCAAATGGGCCCCTGGACCCATGGGGTATAACCCAGGGTCAACTTTAACCCATACAAGACACCCCTGGTCAAGGTAAAGCACAAGAAAAGGCCTCATAGATTTAAATAAAATAAAGAAATTCAAATTCAATCTTTTTACAACACAAATCATAAAATAGTATTACATGAGGGTAACCTAACCCACTCGACCATACGAAAGACCACAATACAACATCACATCAAACAAGAGAGATCTTGGTTCCTCGTGGAACTAGATCGGCTTAACAGGGAATAACAAATAACAAGGTGCGGAATGATCTCCGAAATCTGTGGTTCGATTAGTAATCCTGCACACTAAATTACAAGATCAGTATCCACATATAATCATCATAGCCGAAGCAACTTAAAAACATGCATTATCATGACATAGATTTTAATTAGCATAAATGAAATCATATTACAATTTTTCATCATCACCTAATTAACTTTTCTGAAATGTAACTTATCCAAGCATCACCCAATTAGTTTTTCCGTAATCATAATAAAGTTTAATAGTTTTGACAAATCCGGGAACTGCTATCCCACAAATATTAAAAGTATCAATAACAGTAATGTAAATAGTCATAAGAACAGAAGTAAAAAGGGCGGTCCTCACAGAATATATGATTTTTTATGAATTTTCAAAGTGGACACATCCTGAAAAATAAAAAGTTGAGCGTGCTCCCCCCTAATTTTTTTGAAAACTAATCAAAATTTAGTTCTTTTTTTTTAATGTGTATAGAATAGAGTCTAAAATGTAAAAATGTGATATTTTTCAAATTTGGATGAATGGATAAAAAATGACATGAAAAATACTATACATAGGTTTTTGGCAAAAAAGGAAGATACTAGCAAAAGAAATTGAAGATCAAAACCTTAATGTATTCGAAATGTAGAAAAAATTATATGATTAGAAAGGTAAGAGAGAGCTTGACATTACTGTGGCATTTTTTTAGATTGACATTGAAAAATGTGCAAACTTGATGGAGAGCACGCTAGACATTTAGTCGTTTTTCTATATTTTATAAAAACACGTCTTTAGGCATTGACATGTAAGTCCAACCCTTTGCGTTGGATGCCCAATGCAAATCCAACCATAAGGGTTAGTAGTTTCCAAGGCAAGTTATAATGCGAGTGCGTTAAAATGTGTTCGCATTATAAAACATTTAAAAAATGTGCTCGCATTATTAAAAACATAAAAAAAAGTGTATTTTTTATGTTTATCATAACATGTTCGCATCACTATTTTTTAATGTTTTTAATAATGCGAGCACATTATAATGCACTCGCATTATAACATGAGCACGTTATAACATGCTCGCATTATGGCTTGGTAGTGACCAAGTTGTTAGATTCAAGACAGACAACTGAGAGGGGGGTGAATCAGTTGTCCCAAAACTTTCTCTTATTAACAATTCAAATCCTTCTTGTAATTCAGCAGCATAACAATAAATCAATCATGGAAACATAATGCAACAATTCAAGAGTAGAAACACACTAACACCAAGATTTTAACCTTGAAAATCTAGTTAAGGGAAAAACCACGGGGTGACTAACCCAAGATTATATTCTCTGTTAAAAGAATAAGAAGAACAAAATGGCACATGCCAATCAGGGCTCACTGCCTAAGCACACTGCTCACAAGAGGCCCACTACCTACAAGACACACTGTCTACATAATGATAAATATTACATACTTGAATTGAAGAATAGCATCTTCACCATGCTTGAGTCACTTCCATTTAAGCCCAATACTTCTACTCTGCCTTTCACTTTTCTCCTCTCTACCACACTCTCATCTCCACCAAGATACATTTGAAATGACTTCACAACTTCTTATTTATACAAGACATCAACTTTGGGATAATCATCAAAGTCGGCAAACTTTATAGAGCAAATACACAAATATAACTTGACTTATTGCAAAAGACTTCATGCAGATCATCACGCTGTCAGCTACATAGATCTGGGACTTCAATCTTCTTTGAGGAACATGCCATGCTTTACAGAACATCTTCAAGATCATCCGCAAGATGTGTAACTCATCTGGTCAGCCAAGTTTACGAAGAACATCATCATCTGGAAGTAATTCTTCAATTACGAGCTCAATCTTCAATGCGGACCACTAACACAAATTGCACATAATCTAGAGACCTCCACAAGCTTGCTTGAATCACCAAGAACATCCACACTACTTCTACTTACTGAAATCATTCTCTCCTTCATCTGGAACCTCAAGAACATAATCTATCATCACTGCCATATTGGTATAGATGCTTACAGACCTCCAAACCACAAACCAATTGAGTTGTCAATTCACATTGACTTCCCAAACACTCCACCAAATCTACAGAACAAGATATTTCATTTCCAGATCTCACCAGACCTATTTGTGTCACTCTGTCACCTCTGAACATCTGTCAAAACCGGTTTTACTCATATGGCCATAACTTCTTCAAATCTTCATGCGGACCCCTCAAATCTTTACTGGATCACCTTTAGACACATATCTACAAATCCTTTGTTGTGCATCCTCTGATCTTCATCTTAGCTAGGATCTTTACTTCACTGTCTTCACTTTTCTTCTCTGTTCCTGATAGGACTAATTTTCTCAATATCCTCAATATACAACTCATTCAATCCTTGACATCAATGCAATAGGAGTATGTTGACATCAATGACAACACCAATTAGGCCCATACTTGCAACAATCTCCCCCTTTGTCATTGATGGCAACATATGGTGTGAAAAATAGTTTTAACCATCAAGACAAGAACTTCTCCTCACTGACTAACATAACTCCCCCATCAACAACAACCATTCACATGTCTTCTCTTCCTTTACTACTCCCCCTTTGATTAGCAACCACTTTTTATTTTTCACATGTCTTCTCTCCCCCTTTGACCTCAATGGCAAAGGGCACATACTTGCATCACTCAGAATCATAAAGACTATTCCCCCTAAGTAGTAGCTTTCCATCATCAATCTAGACCATAAGATATGACTGTGAGATCAACCGGACTGATGCATATCAGTGCACCTTAATTCAGAACTGGAGGGGTAATAACCCCTAACTTCTCCCTAAGATACTCAAAAGAGTCCTTAGGTAGAGGTTTAGTAAAAATATCTGCAACCTAATCCTTGGAGGGCACAAACTCCAATCTGACTTCATTCTTGTTCACCTACTCTCTCAAAAAGTGAAACTTGATGGATATATGTTTTGTCTTTGAATGGAACACCATATTTTTTGATATATTTATTGCACTTGAATTATCACAGAAGATTGTGATGGATTCCTCATGCTACACTCTAATGTCTCTTAGCATTTGCTTCATCCACAGTACTTGAGTGCAACTTCCTACTGTTGCAATATATTCTACTTCTGCAGTGGATAGAGATATTGCCTCTTATTTCTTGCTCAGCCAAGAAACCAATCTTTTCCCAAGAAAGAATGCTCCACCACTGGTACTCTTCTGGTCATCCACATCTCCTGCCCAATCCATATCTGTATATGCATGAAGAGAGAAATAATGATTTCTAGGATACCATAAACCATACTCAACTATTCCTTTTAGATATCTAAGAATCCTCTTGATTGCCATGACATGAGATTCTCTAGGGTCAGCTTGGAATCTAGCACCAAGACCAACAACATTCATAATGTCAGGTCTAGTTTGAGTAAGATACAGTAGTCCTTCGATCATTGACCTATATTTTTTTTTATCAGCCTTAGGAAAGTCATCATCTTTTCTCAATTTACATCCGGTTTCCATGGGAGTATTCATGAGTTTTGAGTCTTCCATCCCAAATTTCTGCAACAATTCTTTCACATATTTGGTCTATGAAATGAAGATTCATTTCTTTGTTTGAATGATTTGTAGACCTAAGAAGAAATTCATTTCCCCAAACATCGACATCTCAAATTCACTTTTCATTTGATTTGTAAAAGTTTTGCACATACTATCTCTTCCTCCAAAAATGATATCATCAACAAATACTTCAACAATCAAGATATTTTCATGATCAATTTTGAAGTATAAGTTACTGTCAGTAGTACCTTTGTTGAAACCAACCTTCAAAAGATGCTTATCCAGTCTTTCATACTAGGTTCTTGGGGCTTGTTTGAATCTATACAGTGCTTTCTTCAACTTGCAGACCATATCACCATGATTAGACAATTGAAATCCATCCGATTGCTCAATATATACTTCTTCTTCCAGGTCACCATTCAGGAAGGTAGACTTAACATCCATCTGATATACCTTGAAATCCTTAAAGGCAGCAAAGGCAAGAAATAATCTGACTACTTCAATTCTTGCCACTGGAGCAAAAGTCTCTTCAAAATCAACTCCTTCTACTTGGGAATAACCTTTGCAAACCAATCTGGCTTTGTTTCTGACTACTTCACCATCTTCATTCAGTTTATTCCAAAACACCCATTTTTTTCCAATCACATTTTTGTTTCTAGGTCTAGGAACAAGATCCCAAGTGTGATTTTTCTCAATTTGCATCAGCTCTTCCTTCATTGCTTTAGTCCAGCTTTCATCATTGCATGCTTCACTCACAGTTTTTGGTTCAAACTTTGAAATCAGACAATACTTTTCTGAGTCTTGAGCAATCTTTCTTCTTGTTTGAACACCTTTGCTTTTATCACCTATGATCTAATCTTTAGAGGGATTCATTCTTACATACCTGGGAGTATTGGAAATTTCTTGCACTTCTATTTCTTGAATAGGTTCATCCACACTTATCTCTTCTTGCTAATTCTTCGGATCAGTTTGGATCTTAATTTCAGAAGGGGCTTGGAATTTTTGGACCAAAACATCATTCTGATCATCTTCATCATATTCATAAAACTTTGAGGGTTTTTCAATATGTTCATCAACCTTCACATTTGTACTTTCTATAATCTTTCTCAATCTCTTGTTATAACACTGGTATGCTTTGCTTTGAGTAGAATAACCCAAGAATATTCCTTCATCACTTCTAGCATCAAATTTACCAAGGTCTTCATCTCTTTTAATCTAACATTTGCTACCAAAGACTTTGAAATACTTCACAGTGGGAGTGATGCCAAACCAGAGTTCATAAGGGGTCTTACTAGTATTGCTTCTGATTTGTACTCAATTGAGTATAGACAACAGTGCTTACAACTTCTCTCCAGTAGATTTGAGGAACATTTACTTCCATCATCATGGTTCTAGATGCTTCCTGGATGGTCCAGTTCTTTCTCTCCACTACTACATTCTGCTGTGGATTCCTTGGAGCAGACAACTATTTTTTTATCCCATGTTTCTCACAGAATTCTATGAACTCTCCGGATGAGAATTCTCCACCTCTGTCAGACCTAAGACATTTTATGTTTAATCTAGTTTCATTCTCTACCATAGCCTTGAATATTTTGAATTTCTCAAGAGCCTCATATTTCTCTTTCCGAAAAGTCACCCACATCATCTGGGAGTGGTCATCAATTAATAAGATGAAGTATCTATCACCTTGCAAACTCTTGATTCTTGCCGGACCACATAGATTAGTATGTACTAAGTCTAACAATCCGGTAGAAGATTGTTCCTTACTTTTGAATGTGACTCTACGCTGCTTACCCAACAGACATTCTTTGCACAAACTATTAGTAGGTTTCACCAATCTTGGAAGATCTCTTACAACTTGAGTGTTGCTCATCTTGATGATATTATGAAAATTCACATGACACATTCTCCTATGCCATAGCCAACTCTGATCAATTTGAACAAATAAACAACTTTTTCCAGTACCAACCAAGTGGAAGATGTTACCTATTGTTTGAGTACCGGATGCAATATCTGTTCCAGAACTTTCAAAGATCTTACATTTTCCATTTTTGAACCGGAGATCATAGCCTTTGTCCACCAACTATCCAACATTAAGAAGATTGTGCTTCAGACCTTCAACATATAGTACATTACTGGTTTTGTTGTTTCCATCAAAAGAAATAGTTCCTCTACCTCTGATTCTGCCAGCAGAAGTATCACCAAATTTTACAACTCCACCTTCATATCTTTCCAAATCTATAAACTTATTTTTGTCACCTGTCATATAGTGGGAGCATCCACTATCAATGACCCAGTCATCCTTTTCTTCAACTTGGGCAGCCAGAGATTTTTCTATTATTTTATGATTGATAGATTTAGAGGGCATTAGATCTTCTTCCTTGATGGAAATAAATACCTAGTCACTTCCGAATTTGTTTCATGTCTCTAATTCATCATCTGTTACTCCATCATTATCATCTTCATGAACATAGTAACATTTCTTTTGGAATCTTGATCTGTTTGGATTTGCCCTCGAAAATGTTTCCAGACTCCTTGAGGTAAAATGAGCAATCTTATTGCAGTTAAAACATTTGAAGGGCAATTTCCCTTCATACTTACCAGATCCTCTTGGCAGTCTTTTTGCATTAAGGGCTTCAAGTTGAGCAGCTTCTGCTTCATCTTCTTCCAGATCTTTTCTTGCTTTTTCATACCATGATAGTTTCTTTGAGGAGTTCTCTCCCAGATCAGACTTTTGTTTTCCTTTTATAGAGGCACTAGCTTTGAATGCAGATTCAGTCTTGGGGGTGCATCTCCAAACTCAGCCAATTCAAATGGAGCTAATTTTCCAACCAATTGATCTCTTGTGATATTTGAAAAAGATCTGAATTCTTCAACAGCAGCAACCTTGTATTTGTAAGGAGGAAGGGATCTGAGAACTTTGGCAACAATCTCATCTTTATCTAAGATTCCACCAGCACACCTAATGCCACAAACAAGCTCATTTACTTTTGGAATAAATGTAGTGATATTTTCATCTTCACTCATCTTTAGGTTTTCAAATTTTCCTTTCAGACTCTGTAGCTTGGCACATTTAACATACTTGTCTCCTTCATGCAGAAGTTCCAATTTTTCCCAAATCTCATATGCAGTTTTTAGATCTATAACATTTGTCAACTCTGAATCAGATAAGGCACTTAGTAGAGCTTCTATAGCTTGAAGATTGTTTTCAGCATCTCTAATTTTATCTACGGTTCTCAGACCATTCTATTGAGGAACATACTTCTTTAAAGCCATGATCCAATATTGCATTCCCATACATTGCAAGTGACATTCCATGCAGCTTTTCCAAAGAGTGTAATTGGTTCCATCAAACCTCGGACTATCCTTCTTGTAGGAAGACATCCTGGATCTCCTCAAGAGGTTAAGCTTTTTTAGAGGAACTTAGCTCTAATACCAATTATTAGAGTCAAGATAGACAACTAAGAGGGGGGGTGAATCAGTTGTCCCAAAACTTTCTCTTATTAACCACTCAAATCTTTCTTGTAATTTAGCAGCATAACAATAAATCAATCATGGAAACATAATGCAACAATTCAAGAGTAGAAACACACTAACACTAAGATTTTAATGTGGAAAATGTGGTTAAGGGAAAAATCATGGGGTGACTAACCCAAGATTGTATTCTCTATTAAAAGAATAAGAAGAACAAAATGGCACATGCCAATCAGGGCTCACTGCCCGAGCACACTGCTCACAAGAGGCCCACTACCTACAAGAGACACACTATCTACAAAATGATAAATAGTACATACTTGAACTGAAAAATAGCATCTTCACCATGCTTGAGTCAGTTCCACTTAAGCCCAATACTTTTGCTCTACCTTTCTCTTTTCTCCTCTCTACCACACTCTCATCTCCACCAAGATACATTTGAAATGACTTCACAACTTATTTATACAAGACATCAACTTTGGGATAATCATCAAAGTCGACAAACTTTACAGAGAAAATACACAAATATAACTTGACTTATTGCAAAAGACTTCATGTGGATCATCACGCTATCGGCTACATAGATTTGGGACTTCAATCTTCTTTGAGGAACATGGCATGCTTTGCAGAACATCTTGAAGATGATCTGCAAGATGTGTAACTCATCTAGTCAGCCAAGTTTAGGAAGAACATCATCATCCGGAAGTAATTCTTCAATTATGAGCTCAATCTTCAATGCAGACCACCAACATGAACTAGACATAATCCAGGACCTCCACAAGATTGCCTGAATCACCAAGAACATCTACACTACTTCTGCTTACTGAAATCATTCTCTCCTTCATCTAAAACCTCAAGACATCAATCTGTTATCACTATCATATTGGTATATATGCTTGCGGACCTCTAGACCATGAACCAAGTGAGTTGTCAATTCAAATTGACTTCCCAAACACTCCACCAAATCCGTAGAACAAGATAGTTCATTTCTGGATCTCATCGGACCTATTTGTGTCACTCTGTCACCTCTGAACATCTGTCAGAATCAATTTTACTCATATGGCCATAACTTCTTCAAATCTTCATGCGGACCCCTCAAATCTTTACTGCATCACCTTTAGACACATATCTACAAATCCTTTGATGTGCATCCTTTGATCTTCATCTTAGTTGGGATCTTTACTTTACTGTCTTCCCTATTCTTCTTTGTTCCTGATAGGACTAATTTTCTCAATATCCTCAACATACAACTCATCCAATCCTTGACATCAATGCAACAGGAGTATGTTGACATCAATGACAACACCGATTAGGCCCATACTTGTAACACAAGCCACTACCAAGCCATAACGTGAGCACGTTATAACATGAGTGCGTTATAACATGCTTGTGTTATATGCACAATGGACCAAAAAGTGATTTTGGCAACTTTTTGGTCCCCCATCTTTGTGCACTGGTAGACTTCTAATGTATTGCCTAGCACTGGTATTATACTGATGTTACGTATGTCGAGGAAACAAAAGATTATTTATTCTCCAATACACTACAAGAGTTAGTGAACATATGACTATTTATAAATGTGAAACTTTGGCCAAAGTAGTGCAAAAGTCACTACTTGCATTGTTAGTTCACGGTGTACCAGATAAGCTAATTAATCAGAATGGGTCATACATAGCTAGAGCTAGACTAGAGTTGTAACTTTGATTGTCTTTAGCTAGGACACATGACTAGTTCTCAAATGGCATATGAAATTAGTTGATTCTCATTATCTATTACCCTCGTGAAGGGAAGGGCCACTTCCAGAAGGAAGGTGAGTGGTTGACTACTAGTCTGTGGTTGGAGGAAAAGCACTAGGGTGATGCTCTCATTCTCTCTCTTGTAGTTGACTCCTAAAGAGTTGTGAAAAAGAATACATTGCTTATTTTGTAAGTGATATTGATAAAATTATAAGTTGTAAGAGATACAACAATTTGAGATATATGTACAATTATTAGTCGTGTGTGAAGCAATCTTCTTTTGACACATGTATGTTGTACTTGGATATTACAAATGCAATATATTGATACTAGATATTTATCTTTATAAAAAAATGAGAATATTTGCTTAATTTTTTTTGAGTTAATACAATATTCCAGTTGGGATGTTACACATGGTATCAAAGCTACCGGGTTCAGCACTTGGACCTTGGAGCTCATTGCAAGGTTTCACAAAATTGGCAAGATATGCTAATGTAAAAACATTTGTTCTTATGCTAGAATGAAAGGAAACATAAGGACAAGAAAGAGAGCCAAGAAACTAAAACTTAGTGAAATGCCTAAGATCACTATTAGGAAAGAGCCAACTCCTGAACCAAAGACTTAAGATACAGTGAGTTATGCAAAGGAAGCTTGGCTCACAAATTTTGAGACACTAGCTGATGCACTCAAACATATTTGGTTGGGAAGGAGGAAATGCCTTGAAGAGGCAAAAAGTTTGTCAACCCCTACTATTGTTAAGATTACTAAATCATCTGCACATCATGACATGCCTTTCAAGTGTGGTCAACATGCACTTTTTATGAATCTAGAGGTGTTGAAAGAGTATTCACGAGTACATCCACCTGCTAAGTTTGTGTTACTCTATTCTAATGGATAGGAGGAACCAGAGGAATTTCCTCTGTCAGAAAGTGATATGTAGAGTTTTCCTATCACAAAAATTTTTGTATTTGAATAAGGATGTAAAGATCCAGAATGTGAATAAAGTAAAAGTTTTGGCTTTTTGAGTAAGCAAATGTTTGTATGATGAATTTTTGAGTTTCTGCATTTATAAACTTGTACTTTTATGATATCAAAAGTTACATATTTTTGATAAATTTCTATGCAATGATTAGGTGTGGTGTTGTTATGGAATATTCTAAAAACCAACCAAGATGGAACCTGGATGGCCAAGATCCTGAGAAAAACCCCATGGAAAAATTAGATCAAATTTTGTTAGTTTTAAATGAAACAAAAGGAAGATTAGAATCCGTAGAATAGGAAGTTAGAGGGGGAGAAACCAATCAAGAGCATCACTCTAAAGAAAGAGACTAATCTAGTTTTCATGGTGAACCTAGAATAAATAATCAGGACTCACAAATTCATAACAAGGTAAAAAGTTGTCTTACTAGCGAGTTAGCTTGATATATGAAAAAAGTGATACCTCCTAAGTTTAATGGAATAGTGAGTGGAGATGCAACTAAGGCTTGGCTTATAGAAATGAAAAATATTTTGAGATAATAAATTATTCTGAAATCACCAAAGCTATATGGGGAGCATACCAATTAATTGGAGAAGCATCGAGGTGGTGGATGAAAAAGAAAATGGAATTAGGATTGGGTTCCTTCAGCCTTACTTGGTATCAATTTGTGGTAATATTAAGGAAAAGGTTGTTTCCCCAACTTTACTTTGACCAAGAATTGATAGATTTTTAAAATCTGCATCAAGGAGACATGATTATTACTGAACACTAGCAAAAATTCAATAGGTTATTGAAGTATGTGCCGCAATATCAGAAGGATGAGAGATTTATAATAAGGAAGTTCATCATGGGCTTGAATGCTTAGATTGGTGGAGAATTATATGTTTATGGACCCACATCCATGGACCAAGTTTTTGAGAAAGCCATCAAACAAGAGCATAAGGTCAAATCTATCTCTGTGTATCAAGAAATATCTCAAAGGAAATTTAACTGGAGTCATCCTTCGACATCCTTCAAAAGGAAGAACAAAATTGAGAAATCCAGAGAAAGGGACCATGGTAAAAGTTCTAGATTTAACAAAAGTGGATCTAAGGATGGAAACAAGGATTTTAATCCTAAAAAGAATGATGCTAATACCAACCAATCTTTTGGAAAGAGAGGTCCTCCTAGAGGATGTTTCACATGTGGAGGAGATCATTATGCTAACCAATTTCCCATGAAGAGTCAAGGAAATTCTTATGGAGGTAAACCTTTGCCTTCATAGGAAATGGCTTTTCAGTAAAGGATTCATGCTACTCTTGATAGTCATCAAGTTGAGTATTTGGTTACTCCTATTGAAACAACATGTACTTTTTTTGGAACCCCAATTTCTAATCTTATAAATACATGAGCAACTAAAAGTTTTGTGAACCCTAGAATGCTTGATAAAATGTCTAGGAAAGCTAGTTTTATG
Organism: Cunninghamia lanceolata; assembly: GCA_027924645.1. Taxonomy (NCBI): domain Eukaryota; kingdom Viridiplantae; phylum Streptophyta; class Pinopsida; order Cupressales; family Cupressaceae; genus Cunninghamia; species Cunninghamia lanceolata. Next base: position 2,399,363 of record BSBN01000081.1, on the reverse strand, counting down.
GCTAAGTCATGGACAATAGAGTTTGTAAACTAGTCAAGAGTTTGGATAGAGCAATAATCTTTATGTAGCACCTGTAGGATCCTATGATGTCATTTTAGGAATGAAATGGCTATTTCAACATAGGGTAAGAGTTGATTTTCTTTCCAAATTAGTAGAATGCATTGACAATGATGGGAATGTTGTCCTCATCTAAGGTTTTTAGCGAGAAATGAAAATTAAGCAAATTTATGCAATGCAATTGAAAAGAGAAAAATAGAAAGGAAGCAAAATGTTTGTAGTGAAAAAGATGCAAGAGCATCTAGTGGTGTAAGGCCAATCTTACATCACCCAAAAAGAATTTGATTTAAAATCATTGCAGTTGTTTTCATTTCATTCCATAATTAGTGTTTCTGGTTCCATAATCTCTAGAATAATGATGTAGGACTTTTAGTTTTTTTCAAACTACTAAAAATAGCAAATTGTTAGTTTTGGAAAGTTTACCTACCATTTTAGGAAAGTTTTCATTTGGGCATGGATTAAAGCGAAAACTTACAGAAAGCTTCATAACTGAAATATAAGACCTTTGGTAAAGGAATCAAGCAAAGATCATTTGTGAGCTGAAAGATATTAAAGTTTTTTGTTTTATGAAATGCCCCTGAAAATTTTTGAAACAAGATATGAGGTGCTAAAACATCCCATAACATCCTGAAAAGTTGACAGAAATTTGTTTATGGATTCTCAACATGATAGTTCACATCACAAGCTTTCTGGTGCTTAAAATGGTTCGTCAATCGGACACCTAGATCAAAAGTTATGCTTCCCAAAAGCTGACCTACTTTTGGAGGGAGATGCAAATTTCAAAATTTAGCTGGAAGCCGCCAAAAAGTGCTATTTATGACTATTTTGGGAACCCTGGGTAGTTGTAGAGATAAGGGGGAAAGTGTAGAGTCAAGAATAGGAAGGAAAAATAGAAACTCTAGCTGATTTGGGGTTATAGAAGGCAAAATATTCTAGAGCCTGGTGATGTGTAGTTGTAGTTTCATGTAGCTTGTGGAGGACTGATTCCTCTGATTGTAATTGAGCTTCTGTAATGTAATGAGTTGGCTAGATCAATAAAGAAATGTTCTATTTTATGTCTTCCATTTCTATTATTGTGTGTTTTATGATTTACCCCCTTCATCAAGTGGTATCAAACCAAGGGTTCCTAAGTGTGTAGACAGATTGCTAACCATGAGGTAGTTTGCACAAGGACCTGAGGTTGTGGGTTTGCTACGGACATCAAGATGCCTCCATGAAGAAATTGTATTGGGAAGAATGCTATGACGGAAGAGGGTTTTAGAGACCTGCAAAGGAAGATCGATGCATTGCAAGAGGAGCTGCGAAGAGGGTATGATATGAGAACAAAAGAAGAAAGCGAGGATGAAGTTGAAGAAGAGCTATCTAAGGAAGAACAAGAAGCTATAGGAGATCCTACAGAAGTTAGGTTTTTGAGAGCCATTTCAAAGATCAGAAAGAGGCCCAGGATCGAAGTTTCTACATATTCTGGAGATTTGAATCTAGAACAGCTTATTGATTGGATCAATAACATGCAGGAGTATTTCAAGTATGAAGATGTGGAGGACCCAGATCAGGTCAAGTTTGTAAAAACAAAGTTGAAGGGCCATGCCAGCATTTGGTGGAAGGAGGTCAATTAGAGAGAAATAGGAGAGGGAAAGGAAAGATTACCAGATGGGATTGAATGGTGTAGAAAGTAGAGAAGCAATTCATTCCTATGGACTATGAGATGGAGTTGTTGAAGAAGCTACAAGGATTGAAGCAAGGTAACAAGTCTGTCATGGAGTATACAGAAGAGTTTTATAAGATTACTATCAGAACCAGTCATGTAGAGGCCAAGAAGGAGAAGGTAGCCTGTTACATTAATGGGTTGAGACTAAGTATTCAAGAGGAGCTGAGCCTAGTCAGGATGACCACCATAGAAGATGCGTACCAATTTTCCCTAAAGGTGGAAGAGAAGCTGAATAAAAGATTCAACAACAAGAAAAAGGGAAGAGGTCGAGGTGGAAGGACTGGTGGAAGACCCTTTAGGGGCCGAAATAAAGATTCAAAGAAAATTAAAGAAGCCGGCAGTAGTGGAAATCAGAGAAGAGATAATATCTATTGCCCTCGTGACCAGAACAATGGCGATCAAAGATGAAGAGGAAGAGGCGGACGTGGGAAAGGACCTAGAAGAGGAGGTTCCAGACGAACCTATTTCCAATGTGGAGAAGAAGGACATCGAGCATACGAGTGTCCACAACATCAAGAAAGGACAAATAGAAGACCTAAAGGTAATGTGCGAGTTGCACATATAGATGAAGATACACATTATGAGCATTCTAAAGATACTGAAAGGGGAGAAACCCTAGTTGTCAGAAGAACCCTACTGAATGAGGAGAAAAAACCAAACCAAAGGAAGAGTTTATTCCATACAAGGTACAAATGTGAAGGTAAGTGTTGTGATATTATTATTGCTAGTGGAAACAGTGACAATTTTGTTTCAGAGGATATGGTAAGTTGAAGTTGACAAGAAGAAAGCATCCACATCCATATCAGATTGCATGGTTACAGAAGGACCACAGAGCTTTGGTCAATGAGCAGTGTTTAGTGAAGTTAAAGATTGGGGACTACCATGATGAGGTGTTGTGTGATATCATACTGATGGATGCATCTCATATGCTCTTGGGGAGGCCATGGCAGTATGAAAGGAGCGCTGTCCATGATGGTCATGCAAACACATATTCCCTAAAAAAGGATGGAGTTCATCACAAGTTGAAGCCCTGGGAGGAGGTGGAAGAAAAGGTATGTAGTACTGCCAGAATTTGCTTGGTAGATGGTAGAAAATTTTTGGAGGGTATGAAGCATGAGCATCATTTCTATGCATTGATTCCTAAGATTAGTCAAAAGAAATGTGAAGATGTACCAGCTGAAGTCTCAGAGATGTTGGACCAATTTTAGGATATTGTCTCTGATAATGTACCAGAAGGTTTACCACTAGTAAAGAAGATAAGTCATCAAATAGATTTGATACCAGAAGCCAGTTTACTGAATAAGGATGCCCACAGAATGACCCCTGCAGAGAATGAAGAGCTGAATAGACAAGTTCAGGAGTTGTTGAGGAAGGGACTCATAAGGGAGAGCTTAAGTCGATGTGTGGTACTTGTAGTACTAGCACCAAAGAAAGATGGAAAATGAAGGATGTGTATAGACTCTCAAGCCATCAATAAGATAACGATCAAGTATAGATTTCCATTGCCAAGAATGGATGACATCATGGATTGTTTGAGTGGAGCCAAGTACTTCATGAAGATTGACCTGAAGAGTGGGTATCACCAAATCTGTATCAGAGAAGGAGATGAATGGAAGACAACCTTCAAGACAAAGGAAGGTTTGTATGAGTGGTTAGCCCAAATGAGGTATTGAAATAATTTTTGGGAAGTTTTGTTATTGTTTATTTAGATGATATTTTAATTTTTAGTAAGACTTGGGATGAGCATCCGATGCATATCAAAAGAGTTTTAGATAAGCTAAGGGAGGAGAAGTTGATGATTAATCTGAAGAAATGTAGTTTTGAATAGAAAGAGTTGGTATACCTGGCATTTTTTGTCTCAGAGGAAGTTCATAAGATGGACCCAGAGAAGGTGAGAGCTATCCTTGAATGGGCTTCACCAAGGAGTGCCACAGAGGTACTTGGCAAATTTTTACAGAATGTTTATGAAAAACTTTAGTAGCATTTGTGCACCCCTAACAGAGACAATGAGAGGGGGTAGAAAAGAGTTTAAATGGACTAAAGGAGTAGACAAAATCTTTGATACATTGAAGCAGAAAGTCACAAAGCAACCTGTTTTGGCACTTCTAGATTTCAATAAGGTATTTCAAGTAGATTGTGATGCTAGTGGTAGTGTTATAGGAGCTATTTTGAGTCAAGAAAGTAAGCCCATTGCCTATTTTAGTGAGAAGCTTAATGATGCCAAGAAAAAGTATTCATTTTATGGTCAGGAATTTTATGCTATAGTTCAAGCTTTGAATACATGGAGACATTATTTGTTGCCCAAAGAGTTTGTTTTCTATACTGATCATCAGGCTTTACAATATCTTAATTGTCAAGGAAAGTTGAATCAAAGGCACTTAAAATGGGTTGAGTTTTTGCAGAGTTATTATTTTTTTTGAAGCACAAGAGTGGGAAGTCCAACAGAGTTGCAAATGCCTTGAGCAGAAGGTAGAATTTGTTGACAGAAATGAAGATAAACGTTGTTGGGTTCGATGAGCTCAAAAGTTTGTATCCTGAAGATCTAGATTTTGTAGAGGCCTAGAAAGCTTGTATGGAACCTATTACTTTGGACAAGACAAAATGGTTGGATTTCATAATCCAAGATGGCATGTTGTTTAAAGGAAGCCAGTTGTTCATTCTTAGGAGTTCCATGAGAGAGAACCTGATTAAGGAGAACCATAGTGGAGGATTGGCCAAACATTATGGTCAAGATAAGACCATTGCTATTGTTGGTGAAAATTATTATTGGCCATAGTTGCAGTAGGATGTGAGAAAATTTGTACAGAGTTTCAGAGTATGTTAGATGGCAAAAGGAGCAAGTTAGAATATAGGTCTATATCAGCCACTACCTATACCAGAGAAGCCATGGGATGATATTAGCATAGATTTTGTTCTCGATTTACCAAGGACACAGAGAGGACGTGATTCCATTTTTGTGGTTGTGGATAGATTCTCAAAGATGGCATATTTCATCCCTTGCAAGAAGACTAATAATGCTATTCATATTGTAGAGTTATTTTTCAAGGAGGTGGTTAGATTACACAGTCTACCAAAGAGCATAGTTTCAGATCGTGATACCAAGTTTGCTCATTATTTTAGAGGACATTGTGGAAGAAGTTGAAGACAGATTTGAAGTTCAGTTCTTCACACCATCCACATACTGATGGATAGACGGAAGTGGTGAATAGGAGTTTGGGTAACCTACTATGATGCTTAGTAGGAGATAGGCCCAAGGGATGGGATTTGATTTTACCATAGGCACAATTTGTTTACAACAATTCTGTCAATAGGAGTACTAGCAAATCACCATTACAAATTGTATATGACAATAGCCCAAGAAATGCTTCTAAGTTAAGGAAGCTGGACAACGGAGAAAAGACAAGTGCCAAAGCTAAAGACTTTGTAGAACATTTGAAGAATTTGCATGAAGAGGTGAGAAAGCACATTAATAAGATGAATATTCAGTACAAGGCTAAGACAGATTAAAAGAGGAGATATAAAGAGGTCCAGGTAGCAGATGAAGTCATGGTTCACTTGAGAAAAGAAAGGTTCCCAATTGGAACTTATAATAAGTTGAAAATGAAGAAATTTGGACTGTGCAGAATCTTAAAAAAGCATGATTTAGGAAATGCATATGAGCTAGAGCTGCCGAGTGGGATCAATATTTCCTCTATTTTTAACATAGCTAATTTATCAGAATATCATGAAGGTGGAATAGAGGATGGACCAACAGAAGCATAATAGAGTATTCTGGCATCTACTTCAATGGAGGAGATAGAAGAGATCTTGGATAGCCATGTGGGAATAAGTATTTAGAATAAGCAATATGAAGAATATCTGGTGAAATAGAAAGGAAAGCATGTTGAAGATTCTTCTTGGTTGTCTAAGGCAGAGGTTGGCCATTTGGGTTTTCCTCAAACAAACACCTGAGATGTGAGAGGGTCACTTCTCAAATTACCCTAGGTGTTTGATGTAGGAGCATCTAGTGGTGTAAAGGCAATCTTGCATCACCCAAAAACAAGTTGATTCAAAATCATTGTAGTTGTTTTCATTTATTTCCATAACTAGTGTTTTTGGTTCTATAGTCTCTTGAATAATGATGTAGGACTTTCAATTTTTTCAAACTACTAAAAATAGCAAACTGCTAATTCTGGAAAGTTTATTTGCAATTTTGGAAAAGTTTGCATTTGGGCATGGATTGAAGCAAAAAATTATAGAAAGCTTCATAACGGAAATATAAAACATTTGGCGAAGGAATCAGGCAAAGCTCATTTGTGAACTGAAAGTTATTAAAGTTTTTGTTTTCAAAAAAGCTGCTAAAACTTTTTGAAACGAGATATGAGGCACTAAAACATTAAATAACATCCCAAAAAGTTGACAAAAATCCATTTATGGATTTCCAACGTGATAGTTTACATCACAAACTTTTTGACGCCTAAAACGGTTCATCAATCGGACACTCGGATAAAAAATTATGCTTCTCGAAAGTTGACCTACTTTTGGAGGGAGTTGCAAATTTCAAAATTTAGCTAGAAGCTGTCAAAAAATACTATTTATGACTATTTTGGGAACCCTGGGCAGTAGTAGAGATAAGGGGGAAAGTGTAGAGTCAAGAATAGGTAGGAAAAATAAAAACCTTAGCTGATTTTGGGTTATAGAAGGTAGAATATTCCAGAGCTTGGTGATGTGTAGCTGTAGTGTGATGCAACCTATGGAGGATTGATTCCTTTCACTGTAATTGAGATTTTGTAATGTAATGAGTTGCCCAGATCAATAAAGAAATATTCTATTTTGTATTCTTAATTTCTACTATTGTGTGTTTTACAATTTACCCCCTTCATCAAGTGGTATCAGAGTAAGGGTTCCTGAGTGTGTAGACAGATCGCTAACCTTGAGGTAGTTTGCTCTAGGACCTGAGGTTGTGGCTTTGCTGTGGAGATCAAGATGCATCCACGAAGAAAACATATTAGGAGGAATGCTTTGATGGAAGAGGGTTTTAGAGCCTTGTAAAGGTAGATTGATGCATTGCAAGAGGAGCTGCGAAGAGGGATTGATTCGAGAACAAGAGAAGAAAGAAAGGATGAAGCTGAAGAAGAGCTATCTGAGGAAGAACAAGAAGATGCAAGGGATCCTGCAAAAGTTAGGTTGTTGAGGGACATTTCAAATATCAAAAAGAGGCCCAGGATCAAAGTTTCTACATATTCTAGAGATTTGAACCGGAATAGCTTATTGATTGGATCAATGAGATGGAGGAGCATTTCGAATATGAAGATGTGGAGGACTTAGATCAGGTCAAGTTTGCAAAAAGAAAGTTGAAGGGCCATGTCAGTATTTGGTGGAAGGAGGTCCAGTTAGAGAGGAATAGGAGAGGGAAAGGAAAGATTACCAGATTGGATCAGATGGTGGAGAAACTGTAGAAGCAGTTCATTCTTGTGGACTATGAGATGGAGTTGTTGAAGAAGCTACAAGGATTGAAGCAAGGTAACAAGTCTGTCAAGGAGTATACATAAGAGTTTTATAAGATTACTATCATAATCGGTCATGCAGAGGCCAACAAGGAGAAGGCCAAGTATTCAAGAGGAGCTGAACCTAGTCAGGATGACCACCATAGAAGATGCATACCAGTTATCCCTAAAGGTGGAAGAGAAGCTGAATAAAAGATTCAACATCAAGCAAAGGGGAAGAGGTCAAGGCGAAAGGACTGGTGGAAGACCCTATGGGGGCTAAAATGAAGATTCAAAGAAAAGTGAAGAAGCTGACACCAGTTGAAATTAGAGAGGAGATAATATCTACTACCCTCGTGACCAGAAGAATGGTGATCAAAGAGGAAGAGGCAGACCTGGACAAGGACCTGGAAGAGGAGGTTTCAGAGGAACCTATTTCCAATGTGGAGAAGAAGGGCATTAAGTATACAAGTGTCCACAACATCAAGGAAGGATAAATAGAAGACCAAAAGGTAATGCGTGAATTGCACATGTAGATGAAAATGCACATTCTAAGCATTCTGAAGATGCTGAAAGGGGAGAAACCCTAGTTGTTAGAAGAACCCTGCTAAATGAGGAGAAAGAACCAAATCAAAGGAAGAGTTTATTCTGCACAAGGTGCAAATGTGAAGGTAAGTGTTGTGATATTATTTTTGACAGTGAAAGCACTGACAATCTTGTTTCAGAGGAGATAGTTGACAAGTTGAAGTTGACAAGAAGAAAGCATCCACATCCATATCAGATTTCATGGTTGCAGAAGGACCACAAATCTTTGGTCAATGATCAGTGTTTAGTGAAGTTCAAGATTGGGGACTACCATGATGAGGTGATGTGTGATATCATACCGATGGATGCCTGTCATATGCTCTTGGGGAAGCCATGGTAATATGATAGGAGCACTATCCATGATGGCTGTGCAAATACATATTCCCCAACAAAGGATGGAGTTCGTCACAAGTCTAAGCCCTTGAAGGAGGTGGAAGAAAAGGTATGTAGTACTGCTAGAATTTGCTTGGTAGATGGTAGAAATTTTTTGGAGGGTATGAAGCATGAGTGTCATTTCTAGGCATTGATTCCTAAGATTAGTCAAGAGAAATGTGAAGATGTACCAGCCGAAGTCTCAAAGATGTTGCAATAATTTTAATATATTGTCTCTGATAATGTACCAGAAGGTTTACCACTAGTAAGGAAGATAAGTCATCAAATGCATTTGCTGCCAAGAGCCAGTTTGCCGAATAAGGTAGCCCACAAAATAACCCCTGCAGAGAATGAAGAGATGAACAAAAAAGTTCAAGAGTTATTGAGGAAGGGACTAATAAGGGAGAGTGTAAGTCCATGTGCGGTACCTGCAGTACTAGAACCAAAGAAAGATGGAGAATGGAGGATGTGTAGAGACTCTCGATCCATCAATAAGATAATGATCAAGTATAGATTTCTATTGCCAAGAATGAATGACATCATGGATTGTTTGAGTGGATCCAAGTACTTCACAAAGATTGACCTGAAGAGTGGGTATCACCAAATCCATATCAGAGAAGGAGATGAATTGAAGATAGCCTTCAAGACAAAGGAAGGTTTTTATGAGTGGTTAGTCATGCCATTTGGGCTAACCAATGCACTAAGCACATTCATACGGCTCATGAATGAGGTATTGAAAGAATTTTTGGGAAGTTTTGTTATTGTTTATTTAGATGATATTTTAATTTTTAGTAAGACTTGGGATGAGAATCTGATGCATATCAGAAGAGTTTTAGAGAAGCTGAGCCAGGAGAAGTTGTTGATTAATCTAAAGAAATGTAGTTTTGCAAAGAAGAAGTTGGTATACTTGGGATTTGTTTTCTCAGAGGAAGGTCTTAAGATGGACCCAGAGAAGGTGAGAGCTATCCTTGAATGGCCTACACCAAGGAGTGCCACAAAGGTATATTTTTTCATGGTTTGGCAAGTTTTTACAAAAAAATTATCACAAATTTTAGTAGCATTTGTCCACCCCTAAAAGAGTTAATGAGAGGGGATAGAAAAGAGTTTAAATAAACTAAAGGAGAAGACAAAACCTTTGATACATTGAAGCAAAAAGTCATAGAGCAACCTGTTTTGGCATTTCCAGATTTCAATAAGGTATTTCAGGTAGATTATGATGCTAGTGGTAGTGCTACAGGAGTTGTTTTGAGTCAAGAAGGTAAGCTCATTGCCTATTTTAGTGAGAAGCTTAATGATGCCAAGAAAAAGTATTCTATTTATGATCAAGAATTTTATGCTATAGTTCAGGCTTTGAAGAAATGGAGGCATTATTTGTTGCCAAAAGAGTTTGTTTTATATACTGATCATCAAACTTTATAGTATCTAAATAGTCAAGGAAAGTTGAATCAAAGGCACTTAAAATAGGTTGAGTTTTTGTAGAGTTATACTTTTATTTTGAAGCATAGGAGTGGGAAGTCCAACAGAGTTGCAGATGCCTTGAGAAGAAGGAAGAATTTGTTGACAGAAATGAAGATAGAGGTTGTTGGATTCGATGAGCTCAAAAGTTTGTATCCTAAAGATCTAGATTTTGTAGAGGCCTGGAAAGCTTGTCTTGAACCTGTTACTTTGGATAGGACAAAATGGTTGGATTTCATAATTTAAGATGGCATGTTGTTTAAAGGAAGCCAGTTGTGCATTCCGAGTTCCATGAGAGAGAACCTAATTAAGGAGAAGCATAGTGGAGGATTGGCCAGACACTTTGGTCGAGATAAGACCATTGCTATTGTTGGTAAAAATTATTATTGGCCACAGTTGTAGCAGGATGTGAGGAAATTTATACTAAGTTGCAGAGGATGTCAGATGGTGAAAGGAGCAAGTTAGGATATAGATCTATATCAGCCACTACCTGTACCAAAGAAGCCATGGGATGATATTAGTATGGATTTTGTTCATGGTTTACCAAGGACACAAAGATGACATGATTCCATTTTTGTGGTGCTGGATAGATTCTCGAAGATGGCACATTTCATTCCTTGCAAGAAGACTAATCATGATGTTCATATTGTAGAGTTATTTTTCAAGGAGGTGGTTAGATTACATGGTCTACCAAAGAGCATAGTTTCAAATTGAGATGCTAAGTTTGTTGGTTATTTCTAGAGAACATTGTGGAAGAAGTTGATGACAGATTTGAAGTTCAGTTCTGCACACCATCTATAGACTAATGGATAGATAGAAGTAGTGAATAGGATTTTGAGTAACCTACTACAATGCTTTGTAGGAGATAGGCCCAAGGGATGGGATTTGATAATACCACAGGCAGAATTTACTTACAACAATTCTATCAATAGGAGTACTGGTAAATCACCATTCCAGATTGTATATGGAAATAGTTTAAGAAATGCTTCTAAGTTAAGGAAGCTGGACAACGGAGAAAAGAAAAGTGCCAAAGCTGAAGACTTTGTAGAACATTTAAAGAATTTGCATGAAGAGGTGAGAAAGCACATTAATAAGATGAATATTTAGTACAAGGCTAAGGCAGATTAGAAGAGGAGATATAAGGAGTTCTAGGTTGGAGATGAAGTCATGGTTCACTTGAGAAAAGAAAGGTTCCCAATTGGAACTTATAATAAGTTGAAAATGAAGAAATTTGGACCGTACAGAATCCTGAAAAAGCATGATTCAAGAAATGCATATGAGGTAAAGCTGCTGAGTGGAATCAATATTTCCCCTATTTTCAACATTGCTGATTTATCTAAATATCATGAAGGTGAAACAGAGGATGGACCAACAGAAGCACAGTGGAGTATTCTGGCATCTACTTCAATGGAGGAGATAAAAGAGATCTTGGATAGCCATGTGGGAAGAAGTACTCAGAACATGCCATATGAAAAATATCTAGTGAAATGGAAAGGAAGGACTGTTGAAGATTCTTCTTGGTTGTCTAAGCTGGAGGTTGACCATTTGGGTTTTCCTCAAACAAACACCTGAGACGTGACAGGGTCACTTCTCAAATTACCCTGGGTGTATGATGCAGGAGCATACAGTGTTGTAAGGGCAATCTTGCATCACCCAAAAAGAAGTTGATTTAAAATCATTAGATTTGTTTTCATTTGTTTCCATAATTAGTGTTTCTAGTTCCATAATCTCTTAAATAATGATGTAGGACTTTCAGTTTTTTCCAAACTGCTAAAAATAGCAAACTGCCAGTTTTGGAAAGTTTACCTGCCATTTTAGGAGAGTTTGTATTTGGTAATGGATTGAAGCAAAAACTTATAGAAAGATTCATAACTCAAATATAAGACCTTTGGTGAAGGAATCAGGCAAAGATTATTTGTGACCTAAAAGATATTAAAGTTTTTATTTTCTGAAAAGCCCCTAAAAATTTCTAAAACAAGATATGAGGTGTTAAAACATCCCATAACATCCCAAAAAGTTGATAGAAATCTATTTATAGATTTGCAACATGATATTTCACATCATAATCTTTCTGACGCCTAAAATGGTTTGTCAATCAGACATCCGGATCAAAAGTTATGCTTCTCGGAAGTTGACCTACTTTTGGAGGGAGTTGCAAATTTTGAAATTTAGCTGGAAGCCACCAAAAAGTGTTATTTATGACTATTTTGGGAACCCTGGGCAATAGTAGAGATAAGGGGGAAAGTGTAGAGTCAAGAATAGGCAAGAAAAATATAAACCCTAGTTGATTTGGCGTTATAGAAGGTGGAATATTCTAGAGCTTAGTGATGTGTAGCTGTAATGTGATGCAGTTCGTGGAGGATTGATTTCTCTAATTGTAATTGAGCGTCTATAATGTAATGAGTTGCCTAGATCAATAAAGAAATATTCTATTTTTTGTGTTCCATTTTTGTTGTTGTGTGTTTTATGATTTATCCCCTTCATCAGAAAATGGAGGTAAGAGATGAAGAGGGGAAGGAAATAAAGGAAAATACTTTTAAAGAATACTTGTTATGGGAAAATGTGGAGTAATATCAATATATCAATAATATCCCAATAACTCAATGAAATCGAAATAAATCAAGATTCAAAACACAAAGAACAATACCTTACAAATCTTGTTACTTCACAGCTTCCATTGTTCACCTATCTCAATTGATCTTTAGTATGTGAATGAAGCCCTCAGAAGATACACTTCCTTGCTTTTTTCTTCAAGATGACAATAGAAAATAGTTGTGATAGTTCTTGCAATGAAGAGGATCTTCAATACAATGATAATGGTGATCTCAAGCTATGGAGTGATTGTGCCAAAGGCACGCTATGATTCCTATAGAGTAAGTTTACTAAAATCTTGGATGATTGAAATGGAGGAAAAAGGTTGTACTTATAGACTCATGAGAGAGAAGATCGATGGTATAGAATGAACAAGAGGATCAATAGTTGAGGAAACTTGAGAGGATGTGTGCTAATAGGAATAGGACAAGTGTCTCATTCCTTCATACAACAAGAGGAGTTAACAGAATAGAATGAAGAGTTAACAGAATTGATTAATTAGTTAACATAATAGACTAACTAGTTAACTAATTTTATTTATGAGTTAACTAATTGGACTGAAGGATAAAAAGGACATGTGGGTGATAGAACAATTAATTAAATATTAAACTATTCAATTAAGTGTGCACATGGATTTGCATGAATTATTTTTGGTGTTAATTCACTTTTGGAGGAAAATAGAACAATTTAAGTAAATATTTGGATTTATTTAAATATAGAGTATGACTTAAATTTAGAAGAATTCAATTAAATAATTTGGTGTTATTTAATTTAGAATGACTTTGGAATTTAGGAGAACTAATTAAATAATTTGGTATTATTTAATTTAGAATGACATTAGAAGAATTTTTAAAGACTTTAATTAAATAAATGATTTTATTTAATTTTGTGGAGGAATGTGAATCAAATAAATAAATTTATTTATTTATTTATTGATAGAGGAATTAAATGGAATAAATATTAAGAATATTTATTTAGACAAAGTCATGTCATTTTTAGGTGTATACAATACTCTTTCCTTCAAGATTTTTAGGATGTGTTTCTAGAAGACCTTCTAGCTCTACCCCTGAAGAGAGTTTTTGACTTTGCAATAAATATTATTCCTGGATCCGAACCGGTGCCCAAATCACCTTATCAAATGACTACAATTAAGTTAATGGAGTTAAAAGCTCAACTCCAAGAATTATTGCAAAAAGGTCTAATTAGACCTAGTGTATTTCCGTTAGGTGCGCCAGTGATCTTTGTTAGGAAGAAGGATGGCACTCTGCATCTTTGTATAGACTATCGCATGCCTAACAAAGCAATGATTAAGAAAAAGTACCCTCTACTATGGATAGATGATCTTTTTTTATCAAATGTGTGATGTTGTTGTAGTTTCCAAAATTGACCTTAGGTCAAGCTATCATCGGTTGAGAATAAAGGATGAATATATTCACAAGACAACCTTTTGAATAAGGTATGGGCATTATGATTTCATATTCTTACCTTTCAGTTTGACCAATGTCCCAGCAGCATTTATGAATTTGATGAACAATGTTTTAAGAGACTATCTAGACAAGTTTGTTCTGGTGTTTTTACATGATATTCTAATCTACTCTCGTAATGAGGAGGAACATCATCAACAATTATGGATAGTTCTGCAACAACACAGGGAGGATAGACTTTATGGAAAGTTATCGAAATGTACTTTCTTTAAAAAGAGGTGTAGTAGTTGGGTCATATTATATCAGCTAAAGGAATTGTTGTAGATCCATCGAAGATAAAGGCTATTTTAGAATGGCCTACTCCTAAAAACATGCATGAACTGCATAGTTTAATGGGATTAGCAGGGTATTATAGGAAGTTCGTGTTGAACTTTGCTAGAGTTGCTCATCCTATCACTTCCTTGTAAAGAAAAGGAAAGAGATTTGAATGGTCAGATAAGTGTGAAGAAGCCTTTAATATTCTTAGAAGGAAGTTGACTTTCACACCAATCCTTAAAGTACCAAATCTAGAGGGTCATTTTTTTGTTGTGACTGATGCTTCAGTAGAAGGGTTAGGAGGAGTGCTCATACAGGAAGACCAGGTTGTAGCCTAAATGAGTCCAGAAAGTTGCGAACTTATGAGAAAAATTATGCCCCTCATGATTTGGAATTAGTAGCAATTGTGCATGGTGTCCAAGTATGGAGGCATTATTTGTTGGGAAAATAATTTGAATTGAAATCTGATAATCAAGGTTTGAAGTACATCTTCATGCAACCTAACCTTAATGTCCAGAAAAGAACATGGTTAGAGCTCACCTCTGACTATGATTTGAGGTTAAGTACATTAAGGGTAACGAAAATAGAGTGGATGATGCCTTGAGTCGAAGAAGGTGCATATCGGCAATAGTATCAGTGCACTCTGATTTCAGAGCTTAGATATTGAATAATTTGACCGAAGATGAATTTTATGAGAAAACTTTGAAAGCTTTAACAGAAAATCCTCAAGATATAGGGTATGATGGATTTTATTTTGAACGTAACAGGTTATTGAGATTCAATAACATAATATATGTTCTAAATCAGGGAGATTTAAGAATAACTATGTGGAAAGAAGTGCATTCTGCACCATATTCAGGTCACCTTAGAGTGACAAAGCTGTTAGCTGATGTGAAACCCTTATATTTTTGGAAGAGAATGAAAAATGATGCTGCAAGATTTGTGGAAGGATGCCTAGAGTGTCAGCGAGTTAAAGCTAAACACCAGTACCCAGCAGGACTTTTGTATCCTTATAACATACTTGAATGGAAGTGGCAAGTTATTAGTATGGATTTTCTCAAAGCTTTACCTATGTCTTGCTATAATCATGATACTATTCTTGTAGTAGTGGATAAACTTATTAAGGTAGCTCATTTTATACTTGGTAATCTTACAGATGGAGCGCCCATCTTAACTAAGAAGTTAATGCAAGAAATTTTCAAGTTGCATGGGATTCCGGAAAAGATAATTTTGGATAGAGATGCTCAAATAAATTCAAGATTTTGGCAAACTTTGTTCTTGGCTTTGAGAATACAACTCAATATAAGCTCAGCTTATCATCTATAAATGGATGGACAAACTAAGAGAGTAAATCAAATACTGGAGGATTTGTTGAGGATGTATTACATGGATCAACATTATAAGTGGGAAGAGTATCTTCCACTAGTTGAATTTGCATATAATAACTCTTATCATTCTGCAATTAAGATGGCTCCATTCGAAGCATTGAATGGAAGAAAGCACTGAACTACTATATACTGGGATAAGCTAGAAGATAGGATTAGCCTTGGGCCATAAATACTTTTAGAAATGGAAGAGCAAGTAAATTTGATCAGAGAGAGATTGACATCTAACAAATGATAGATAGAAACTCTATGCTTATACCAAGCGAATACCCTAATAATTTTTAGTAGGAGATAAAGTATTCTTAAGAGTTAAACCACATAAGAGCCCAATTAAGTTTGGAAAGTCTTCCAAATTAGCACCTAGATATATTGGACCTTTTGAAGTCCTAGAAGTGGTTAATCCAATTGCTTGCAAGATAGCTCTACCACCAGTCCTTGGTAGAATGCATGATGTGTTCCATGTGTCATATTTGAAGAAATATATATCTGAATCTAATCACGTACTTGATTGGAATGCTCTACAGGATTAGGACCCAGTGGTGGTTACGATAGAGCCTCTCAAAGTGCTCAAGGTATGTAAGCTCTACCTGTGTAAAAGAGAAGTTACCCAGTGTAAGGTCTAGTGGGACCAATATTCGAAGGAAAATGTTACCTGGGAAGATTATAATGATATTTATCAAAATTTCCCACATCTTCTTAAATACCATGATGTACAAAAAAAGATGTTTGAACTATTTATTTTTGTCTTTGACATAATCATCCAGGATGGTGATCCTTAAGGGGGGATATGTCACACCCCTTTTTTAAACTAATGTATTTATTTTCATTATTTTCAAGAGACAGATAGTTAGTCAGAGAAAATATTATGATTATACTAATGATGTTAACTGTATTTGGTTTATATTAATTTGTATGCAATAAATAATCTCTTATGATGTCATTATTGAATATTTGGTTAAAATGATGAAATGGACTAACTACCATCATGTAACTCAGGTGGTTGCAGGAACAATGTTGTTTTTCCCTCCGATAAGAGGGGAGAGAGTATCACCATAGAGAGGATGCTAGATCATGAGAATGCAACAATCCTTATGCTATCTGGAAACACACACACACACATACACTTAGTAGAGAGAGACCATGCGCATTCTTGTCAAGTTGTGACATTGTTAAAGACCTTAGTCAATTTGAGAAGATTCTTTGTCAATAATTGTGCTTCAGATGAACACAATTAGTGTTCAAGAATACACAATATCGATATCTTTGAGTTGAGTATGTTTTGTCTTTTTATAAAGCTACTATAATTTTTATTATCATTATTAAATATTATCATAGTTATTATTAGTAATGTAGTTGCAATTTAAATCTTGTTAGAGTCTTCCCTTTTATTCTACTCAGCACCCTCCCTAGATGTTAGGGGAGTGGAAGAAGAAGTTGTCGCTCCATACTCTCCATTATCCCTGCATGCCAATTCTGCGGGAGTGGAGAGGAAATAAAGGAATGGTGTAATTAGTATTTCCTTATAACTATTGCCAAGAAAGATAAGAAGGAAAAAACTAAGATCTTAAGAAGGGGAGAGTAAGGAGGGAAAAAGAAGGAAGAGCTTAAGACTAGTGGAAGAAATGAAAATGATAGCAGCAAGGTGAATGTAGATAAAGACTTGGACTATCTATCTTATAGGTAAGTCTATTATACTTGTAGGCTGTGATAATGTCTAGAAACAATCTTATCATCAAATAGTTCAGTTAACTTTAATAGAAGAGTTGTTTGTATGATTTGATAACCGTCGATCCTGATCAGATAGTCTATACTAGAAAGAAGTAAACAGATTTATATTTCTGAGTTTGAAGTTCTTCGGCCACGACTTAAATGTTTATATATCTCTTCTTTGATAGAGAAGCAAAATACCTTTGACAGAAAATAGTTAAGGTTGTGCCTACATTATTCAATGTAGAGTCATCCCACAATAATGGCTTACACTTTTTGGCCAAACTTGACATTAAAATCAACATTTTAAACTAAATCTTCACTTTCTGACACCTATAGCTACTAAACCGTTAGGAATATAAAGATGATGCAAACTAGTGATTTGTGAGATTTTGTTTGTATGTAGATTTTAAATATATATTTTTTAAAAAAATTGGAGTTAAATTCTAATTTTTTTTTGTCTCCTTTGATAACTAGTTTTTAATAGTAAACAACATTTTTTTAAAGTGATGTGTATTCTGTAGCACATACCTTTTTTTCTACAAAGGATGAAATTTTGATTCTTTTAAATTTAGATTGGTAACACTAATATATAGGGCATGCATTTGGTTTCATAATGTTTTGTTGAATATATATTTTTTAATTAAGTTTTGAAATCAAACTAATTATAATTTAGACATAGGCGTATTCCATAAAACATAATTTTTTCTGTATGTATCGAAATTCAATTTTTCATTTTTTGTTGAAAGGAGGACATCAATACCTAGGGAATAGATATTTTTTAGAATTTTTTTTCACTAATTTATTAATTTTCCATGTATGTAGAATAGAGAATTTGATGTTTGGTGAAAAACCTACATTCACAAGAAATAAAAAATAAATATAATAATCAAATTAAATATATTTAAAATTATACTTTTTTGGAAGCCTATAATAAGGACTACATACTTATAAAACATAAATTTTAAATGAATTCATTTGATCCCCCAAAAGGTAAATCAAAAGTGGTCTTTTATCAGCATTTTGATAGGTGTAGAGTGTTAGTGTAGGTTTTTTTTTCCTAGTTGGGTTATTTACTTTTCCCTATATTCCTAGATTTTTCTTACACTTCTACTAATCTCGCTTAGGTTAATAAAGCATGTCTTATTAGGTGAGTAGTTGCGAGGTGTCACCTTCCTACATGTGAGCATCCATTAGCTATCTTGGGAAGATACTTTGCTATCTTTAGTTTGATAGATGGTTGCTCCTCATTAGTCGGTGTTGCCACCTCCTCCCTCTTCCTAGTCTATATAAGCATGCTACTTGGCTTGTATTTTGTATCTCTTTCTTTTGCATCCTCTTAATGTTATTTTGCTTCTAGCATTTGCATTACTCTCTTGGAGACTAACTTTGTGTTGCAATTTTGGTTTCGTATCATTTGCATTGATAGTTTAGATATCTATTCTTTGCACTAGTTTCCTGGGTTAATAATCTTTTCAGATTCTAACATGGTATAAGAGCTTTGCTATGTGCAAGAGTAGATTTTAGTTTCTTTATTTGAGAGATTCAGGGTGGGCTAATAAATTTTATTACAATTTTTCAAAAAACCTAGTATGCTCTTCTCTTGCATCTTCAGATGATCTTGAGAATCAGAAAAGTTTGACGGAAACTTTTTTAATCTCTGGGGTTTGCACATGTGTTTTATGAAATCTGGGTGATTGCAGCATTTCTAGTTATACTGGTAGCATTTCTGGCTATTCCAACGCGTCCAGGAGGCTTAAGAAAGTCAGATTTGGCTTTTGTTTCACTGAAATCAGAGATCATCATAGTTGCAGAACGAGGTTTCGAGCTTAAATCTGACAACCAACTTACATATTTGGTGTTTTCAATCAATATTGCAGGTTCCAGCATGCCATTGCTTGTCTTAGGTATCTGATTTAGCTTTTGCATGTCATTTTTTGGTTGTTGGGATCATTTTTTGTAGCAAAAGGCATTCTATTTACACTGGATCATCATCTTTTGTACATCAGCAAGAAAAATGCCTTCTAGGTTTTGTTCCCAGCACAAAAAAACTATCTGGGTATCTTTCTATTTTTGCATGCAGTATATATATTTTGCAGAAACATGCTCAGAAAGCTACAGCAGGACCCCTCTCCATTGGCAGTTGCAGTTTTGAAGGCAGTTTTCAAATGCTCCGTTATTGCTCGTACAGACTCCTTTTCCCACGAAATGTTTTTTTGATTTTAGCTATTTTTTCATGCTTGATGCACTAGTGCAGAGGTTTTTTGATTTTGATGCCGAGATTTTTCAAAAATTACAGATTCTCAGTCATGACATTGCACAGTTCTCATTTTGGGAACTTCGGAGGATCATAACTTTCACATACGACCTCGTATCAAGGCGATTTATTTTTTGAAAGTACATGATTTTTCAAGTAGATCACAGTGGTGTTGTTTATTTCTCTAAGTATTGTGCCAAAGTTGTATTTTTAACATATGCTCTTCGTGAAGGTTTTGTAATGAATTGAAATCAAGACCACTTAGTATTTCTTGCTAGTGGTAGTAGTAAATGCACTAATATAAAGTGCCAAATCATATTTTCTTGGGGGGGTTCTTTGATTGAGTGAAAAAGGGGGGTTGTCTTGGTTGGGTTCTCTTCTTTTCGACACTCCTTCTCTACATTTCTTCATCATGGATCAAATAAATCTGCCCATCCTAACTCCATACAATTACTTTGAGTGGAAATCACGCATGACAATTCACTTAAGGAAAGCTAGATTAAATAGGATAACTATGGGACTTGAAACTAAACCTGCTAAAGATGAAGATAAGCCTAAGTGGTTTAACAAATGTGATGAGGCATATGGAACATTGTGTTTGTCTATTTCTCTTGATTTGCTCTTTCACATTGAGTCTTTGAATACACCAAATGAAATCTGGACAAAGCTAGAAAAACTATTTGGCACACAAGATTTAATGAGGGGTCATATGTTGGAAAATGAACTAATTAGTTTAAGTCCAGGCAATTTCAACACAATCTGGGATTTCTTCACTAAATTGAAATCACTAAGGCTGTAATTAAAATAATGTGGAATTGAAAAGAAAGATGAACAACTGATTCTTAGTATTCTCTTTAAGCTAAGTTTAGAATATTATGTGTTTGTTTCTACTTTCTATGCTACTAAGGGTGCACTTGGTACTCAATTCACCATGCCATATTTAGATGATTTCACTATCAGTCTCACTCAGGAACAGGATAAGATAATCCAGATGGGCACTCTTAAGTCCTCTAAGTCACATGCCTTGGCTGCTAACCAAGGCACAAAAGAATAGAAAGGACAAAGTAGTAACAACAATAGTAAGGATAAGAAACAGAAGAATAGCAAGGAGAAGAAGGATCAGATACCAGTTGCTTCAAAAGAAACTAATTAGACTGATTCTTCCAATGGAGACAAGACTAAGAAAGAGAGGGTCCAATGTGCCTAATGTAAAAGACCTGGTCATGATGAACATAAATGTCTGAAGAAACAAATTGATCACTCGACACACATTCTTGAGAAGAATAATATCAGTGTTCCTGAGTCTATCAAATAGAGTTCTAATGAGGGGTCTAACAAGGCAAAAGAAAATAGCAAGGGGAAAGAAAAGGGCAAGGCCCTTGTTGCAATTGCTTCTTCACCATCCACTTGGGTTCTTGATTCGGTTGCTTCACACCACATGGCTTCATCTAAGGAAGAACTTGCATCTTTGGAGCTGTGTACTATGCCTTCTATTTTGATGGGTGATGACACTCTTGTTGAGGTGTGTGGGAGAGGGTCTGTTGATGTGAGGGATGGTACATTCCATGATGTTCTTTGTGTGCCCTCATTATCAACTAATCTCCTATTAGTATACCAGATCACTCACATAGGTTCAGGCAAACAGGTTGAGTTTACTCCTAATTCAGTGGAGATTTGTGAGTTGCACAGTGGTTCTACAGTTGCAGTTGGGAGAGCAGATCATTAATCATGGCTCTATCTATTTTCTCACCTTGTTCTTGATCCTCCTTCAACTATTTTGCTCACTCATTCTGATGATGTGAGTAGATTATGGCATGAGCAATTTGGCCATCTTAACTTCTGCTACTTGTAGCAGCTCAACCAGCAGAGCATGGTCACAAGGTTGCCTTCAGTTTAGTTTTTTGGTGGTGTTTGCTAAGGTTGCATTCTTGGTAAGCATCGTAAGGAAAAGTTTGACAAAGGTAAGGCATGGAGAGCTTCACAAATACTAGAGTTAGTTCATAGTGATTTGGCTAGACCATTTCAGCATCCTTCTTTCAATAGGGCTAGATATGTCCTCACATTCATTGATGACTTTTCTCAATATACTTGTGTGTACTTTCTCAATCAGAAGTCAGAGGTGTTTGATCATTTTTAGGACTTCAAAACTTTTGTAGAAAAGCAATCCGAGAAAGCCATCAAAGTTTTGTGCACTGACAATGGTGGTGAGTATGTGAACCATCAGTTTGAGAGGTTTCGCACTTCAGAGGGGATTGATTTGGAGCATTTAGTTCCATACAATCCTCAGCAGAATGGTGTTGCATAATAGAAGAATAGGTCCTTGAAGGAAATGGCGAACTGCATGATTCACTCTAGATCTCTTGCACCACAGTATTGGGTAGAGGCCATTAAATGTGCTTGTTATATCTTTAACCATTTTCCTCACCAAGCCTTGAAGGGAGTCACTCCTTTTGAAGCTTGGAGCAGTCAGAAACCATCAGTTAAGCACTTTCAACTTTTTAGTTCTCTTGCATGGGCCCACATTCCTACAGAGAAACGCAAGGCCTTGGATCCACAGAGCAAACCTTGCATATTTTGTAGGTTATCTTGATGGTGTGAAGGTTTATCGGTTGCTCCACCCTACTACACATAGTTTGAGGAGGGCTCTTCAAGCTCACTTTCTATCACTTCTCCAACTCCTTCTACTTTGACATTAGAGTCACTTGGGATACATGACAGATCTTTTGATGAGTCAGATTCACCTGAGTAGTCTTCTACCTCCACTTCTGATGCAGAGAGTGATTCAGAGGACTCACCTCCTTCCTCTCCTAGTCATCATTCAGAGGTTGATGATTGTCCTCCAGATTCTCCATCTTCTAGTCCACTTTGGGCTAGATAGACCCTGCAGTCTGTAGGTGATTGGGTTGGGGATCCATCAGACACTAGGCAGACTCGTTCATAGTTCCAGGATGCTCAACATGTCCTCATTGCTACTACCTGAGATCCACAGTCCTTTCATGAAGCTTCTGGTATTCCTGAGTGGGATACAACTATGTAGGAGGAGTATAGTTCCTTGATGAGGAACCACACTTGGGATCTTGTCCCTCTTCCTAAGGGAAGAAAACTTGTTTGATGTAAGTGGATCTATCAGACAAAATTTGCAGCAGATGGGTCAGTTGACAAGCATAAGGCTTGCTTGGTTACCAAAGGATTCTCTTAGGTTCCTGGGATTAACTACTCTGAGACTTTTGCGCCAGTTGCCCAAATGAATTCCATTCGACTTGTTCTTGCCATTGCTGCAACTAATCATTGGGAAGTACACCAGATGGATGTGAAGAGTGCTTTCCTTCACGGTAACCTTCAGGAGGAAATCTACATGGAGCAGCCACAGGGGTTCCTTTAGGATTCTTCACTTGTGTGCCATCTTCGGAAGTCTCTCTATGGCCTCAAATAGGCTCCTCAGGCCTGGTATGCCAAGATGGACTCCTTCCTTAGACTATCAGTTGGGTTCACTCGGTGCCATTCTAATTCCAATGTCTACATTTTGTAGTAGGATGATTCACTCCTATTTTTGGTTCTATATGTTGATGACTTGCTGATCACAGGGAGTTCTTCATCCACCATTGGGGCTGTCAAAACTACACTTCATGACAGGTTTTTGATGACTGACTTGGGCTTGTTGCATTACTTTCTCAAGATTGAGATCTTTTAGTCTTCTTCCATGATCACCATCACATAGTCCAAGTATGCTCTAGATTTGCTTTCAAGGTTTCATATGGCTGACTGTAAGCCTGCTCTGACTCCCTTTCTTCCCAGAGTCAAACTTGAGGCTTAGTGTTCTTCTCCACTTGTTGATGGCACTTTGTACCGAGAGCTTGTTGGGAGTCTCATTTATCTGACTCATACGAGACCCGACATTTCATATGCTATAGGCATGGTCTCTCGATTCATGTAGGAGCCTCATGAGCTGCATTAGAAAGCAGCCAAGCGGATCCTTCACTACATTCAGGGTTCTCATAGTTTTGGGATTCACTATGCAGCAGGCATTGAGATTGACTTGGTGGGCTACACAGATTTAGATTGGGTGGGTGATTCTCAGGATCGCAAGTCTACTTCAGGTTATAACTTCTTGCTTGGTTCAGGTCCTGTTTGTTGGTCAAGCAAGAAGCAGTCTTCTATTGCTCTATCTTCTACTGAGGCTGAGTATCGGGGAGCTATGAATGCCGCCACTGAGGCCATTTGGCTTCAAAATCTTCTCACTGAGTTTGGTATCTAGATCAGACGGCCATTAGTCATATTTTGTGACAACCAGAGTGCTATTCAGATCTCACAAAATCTGGTCCATCATCAGCAGACCAAGCACATCGACGTCCACATGCACTACATCCGGGAGCTCATCCATGGCCACGTCATCGACCTTCGCTACTATCTGACTTCTGAGTAGGTTGCTGATATCTTCACCAAACCCTTCACTGAGAGCAAGATCCTTCATTTATGAGTTTTGCTGGGGGTACGGGATGCTTCATCTTCTAGGGGGCTTCTTCCTCTCACTCAGAGTCCTGACTCTCTCTACTTTTGAGGGGGTCTCTTCTCTCTCTCTTTGGGGGGGCTTTTCTCTCTCTCTTTGAGGGGGAATTTTATGTACATGGGTACTTCATCTGGCTTGATTTGCCGGGACCCATTTCTACATCCACCTAAGCTTTGCTTATGGGGGGTGTTAGTGTAGGTTTTTATTTCCTAGTTGGGTTATTTACTTTTCCCTATATTCCTAGGTTTTTCCTACACTTCTATTAATCTTGCTTAGGTTAATAAAGCATGTCTTATTAGGTGAGTGGTTGCGAGGTGTCACCTTCCTACATATGAGCATCCATTAGCTATCTTGGGAAGATACTTTGCTATCTTTAGTTCGATAGATGGTTGCTCCTCATTGGTTGGTGTTGCCACCTTCTCCCTCTTCCTAGTCTATATAAGAATGCTACCTGGCTTGTATTTTGTATCTCTTTCTTTTGCATCCTCTTAATGTTATTTTGCTTCTAGCATTTGCATTACTCTCTTGGAGACTAACTCTGTGTTGCTATTTTGATTTCATATCATTTGTATTCATAGTTTAGATATTTATTCTTTGCACTAGTTTTCTGGGTTAATAATCTTTTCAGATTCTAACATAGAGGAGACTCCATTATAGGTATGGTTTTAAACTAGCGGGGTTCTATCAAGGGGGTTTTAATCTAAGGGACTTTGATCAAACTCTCTTCAATTAAAATCCTTTAAATAGAATTTTTCAAGGTTTAAATCATTATATTTTCTAAAAATATGTGATTTTAGCAAAAATCAGGATGTCCCAGAAAGTGTAACCCATTATTGTCGCAGCACCTCATAGATACTTGAATTCTAACCGTGCCTTTGTAATATGGAGCCCATGATCTATTTATAGAGCTCAGTGTACAATAGTACCACTATGTTTTATATATATTGAAGCTCACCTGACAATATATCTAACTATGGGCTATCTGTATCGTGTATACTAGGTCAACTATGGGCTGCTTGTATCCTGTCATATTTTACCATGGCCGACTGTCATATTTTTCTAAGGCTGACTGTCATTTTACTAAGGCCAATTGTCATATTTTACTATGACTGATAGCTATATTTGGCTGACTCTTATACTTTATTATGGTCATCTGATTGTATTTATGCTTTGGTCGATTGTATTATCTTTACTTTTACAGACTATTACACTTTACCATGGTTGACTACTATATCTATTTTTAGCTGACTGTATAATCTTTATTTTGCCAAATGGGTTATATAATATACCCACAACATTAATTACATTAAGTTGTTGTCCCTTAAGAGTGGTTAAGTATGCCCAGGAAATTAAGAGCCCGGCTATGTAAGGAATTAAGTCGACATGAAGTGTTCAATTATTAGCTAAAAACCAAGTTTGGTCGTAAAAGTTTTATTATGGGCTAAATGTGTACTTATAGAGACCTAAGTGAAGGTCATTTTTGTGAAACGTAATACTTATTCTGTAGCAGTAGCTAATCATGAAGATTTAGAGTGTTTGAAAAAGATTTAAAGGAATCTAGTTTGGAGTCAAAAGCATTATGTGGAAACATTTGGCATTAGATTATTGTCTTCAGGTATATGAAGAAGAATGTATTGTTTTTAGAAGCCATTCTTGAGTTGATTTAAACTATGTATATTCTAGTCTTTTATAGAAGAATAACCTTTAATCCTATCTAGGATAAGATTAGCCACCAAGAAGATGAGGGATATACTCAAGTTACGATAATGATGAGTCGTAAAATGGATTACTTTATTAATATGGTATCTTTTGACATACACGAGGAAGTGTATTCAATCCAATAATATTTGTAGCCATAGTTATCCTTAATAGATTATGAGTCGAATGACTATATTCTTTGACTAAAATAGAAACAGTCTTTAATCTTAAAAACCCTATGGTTTAAATATTAGAATTTTTCTTCTATAGAGAATGCAATGAGCTTGAGAATAGGTTGACACAGTATTGAGTAGATGACATGATGTCATAGGCCCATGAATGGAAGAATACAAAGGGGGACTCAGTATATCTTATATAGTCACCTACTTTGTCACCTTAGACTTGTCAAAATGACTAGTAGATAAGGATTTTGATGTATCTTTATGACCAGAATGGTATAAGTAAGTCGAAATATTTATTTATTTATATGATAGAATAATAAAAATGTTGTCTCCAAGTCGAGAAAAGAGTGAGTGAACATATGACTATTTATAAATATGAAACTTTAGCCAAAGTATTGCAAAAGTCTTTGCTTGCATTGTTGGTTCATGGTTTACTAGATAAGCTAAATAATCAGAATGGGTCATGCATAGCTAGAGCTAGACTAGAGTTGTAACCCGATTGTCTTTAACTAGGGCACATCACTAGTTCTTAGATGGCATATGGAATTGGTTGATTCTCATTATATCTATTACCCTCGTGAAGGGAAGAGCCACTTCTAGAAGGAAGGTGAGTGGGTGACTGTCATTCTGTGGTTGGAGGAAAAGCACTAGGGTGATGCTCTCTCTCTCCTGCAGGTGACTGCCGAAAGCTTGTGAACAAGAATACATTACTTATTTTATAAATGATATTGATAAAATTGTAAGTCATAAGAGATGTGACAATTTGAGATATATGTACAATTGTTATTCATGTGTAAAGTGATCTTCTTTTGACACATGTATATTGTACTTGGATATTACAAATGTAATATATTGATTATGGATATTTCTCTTTATAAAAAAATGAGAATATTTTCTTAATTTTGTTTGAGCTAATCTAATACTCAAATTGGGATGTTACATAGTAGCCAAATAGAAAGAAGAGGGGATTTTACTTGTTTTAATCTAAGTTAAGAATATGCTTCACTTTTAAATAGGAAAATTACAATATATAGAAAGAAATATTTTGTTTGACTTTATATTATTTTCATAATTAACTATGAAAGGACAAAAATTTAAAAAGATGTAACCTAATTTGATATTTGAATGTTTACATGTTAGACTCTAGAGACTAGTGACAAAAGGAGAACTAGAAATGAGAGTTAGCTCTAATGAAAAACTATTTAGCTAGGACAATTCTACAATTATAGAGGAGACATTCTTGTTGTAGAACTATCCTCTATTGTACAATAAGATTTTAAAAAAAAAAACCAATTAAACATTAGGCAAATAGAAAAATATTAGATTTTTTTTTTTTGAATAAAAAGAAAAATAAATTAAACATAGGAAAATAGGAAATTATTAGATTGAAAATAAAAAGAAGTATGAAAAATGGATAACAAGATTTAAAAAATGTTAGAAATACCAAATTTAGAGAATGTGCTTGTTTTCCCTAGAAGTAGAATAATTGTTTATGTTTGGGACAAGAAAATTGTTTTAGACTACATAGGAGTTTTCCAAATTGATCAATCCTTATTTAATCTTGTTTGCTTCAACATGTAGCTAATATGTTTTTGATATGCGCACCTAACTTACCATGCTTTGTGTCAAAAAATTAGGCGACAATGTTAACAATAACAATAAATAAAATATAAGATAATTTTTTATTTTTCATTACTTTATTAAAGAATGACATATATAGGAGGTAGTGGTTACTTTATTAAACATCATATTGTGAATTCTATTCTTACTGAAGACTATTGGAGGTATTCTTGAAGTGGTTTACTATTGGAGGTTGCCCCCTTAGAGTAACTTATTATTATAAATTATTTGAACCATATTTTCTATTACATTCTTCTTCTGTGCAAGTTATTTCATTACAAGTGATATTAGAGCATGATCTTGACATGCAAGAAACAGTGATTTTTTCCAATTTTAGATGTTGGATTGTGAAGCATTTATCTCTTAATTTGAAGAACTTTCTTATGATTTTTATAGAGTTGATCAAAGACATCTGAAGTTGTTATAGTCCAAATTTAAGGTCATTTGAAGTTGATTTAAAAGAGTTATTACAAAATTAAAATTTTCACCCGATTTGCTCCAAGACTGCAAATCAAATCAATTTCTTGAAGATTTTTTTTGAAAAGTGAGACAAAACCTAAATAAGTTACAATTTTAACTTATTTAGATTTCTTTTGTGTAATTTAATTGAAAACAAACCAATAAAAAACTGAAAAGTTTCTGCAAATTACAATGAAATGATCTTTTATTAATAACTTTAGATACACAATATGCAGTACAACAAATCGCTTCATAGTTGAGTGTCTGACATTAATGGATACACAGTATGAGAAAATCTAAATTCATAGATCACTTAATCTACGAGTAATGGAAAAGATAACATTGATTGAATACATTATTATTGGCAATGTAGTATATATGTTCTAATAAGGTGCAGGGGCATCTGCTTCACCAAAGGAAAAAGCTCTTCAGAAGACTTGGCGCAGGTGCAGTCTCGAACATCATTCGCCTACTTCGTGTTTTGTGAGCCTTGCACAGGTGAGGTAAATATATTCCTGCAATCATTATTCTTCTTACCATCTATTTTTTTTGAATAAAATCATATTGTTATCCTTAGAAGGAATGAATAAAGAATAATGGGGCACTTACCTTCTCCTGCAGCGAGACTGAGGTAGAGATTGACAATGTTGGGGCAACTATTTTGGCACTCGTCTGAGCACGGTTTAGAGGTGAAATGAGAATATTCAGAAAGATCATCAGTGGACAAGCCAACACTCATTCTCTGTAATCCACAGCTTTGCAGGCACTCCTCGCTTTCAATCCAATCCATCATCTTCTCCGCCATTATGCCCGACGACTGGAATATACTTGCACATATACTGTGAAAAATCTATTGCAGCTACTGATTATTAATTACCTAAGTAGATTATTTGGCTGCCAAAAAATAACTTACAGCAAATATTAATTAATAACACAGCTGCAATTTCACAGAAAAATCACGGAGACAGAACAATAAAATATGCAAACTAGACACAATAGTTTTGGACAAATTGTCCCTGGAAAAACCCCGAAGGGAAAACCAATACTGCAGATGAGGAACTTTATTAAATCAAATCAAGAGATACATAGACTGCTTGCCTCTTACTGGCAGAGCTCCAGCAATGTTCTTCTCTAGAAATTCTTCTCCCAATTTCTCCTATAGAAATTCCACTACTGCTGTCTCAAACGCTATCGCTGCACCCTTGCTCTCACTGCAAATCAATTTGCTATTGCTGCAAATTTATTTATTTGCTATCATTGCAAATACTTCTCAGATCTGTGTTCTCCAAATGCCCATTGATCCTCTTTTATAATCCTCTCATTGAAAACCAATGGCCATGATTTAATCTAAATCAATGGCTAGGATTAATTAGACTCTAAACCCTAATATCTAGAAGTCTCTCGAGAAATCAATTATTTAGGTATGGAGATAATTATCCAGTTGTGTTTCCAGCCTCGTAATCACCACCCGAGACTAGAACACCTGTCCAAGCTACATAAAAATTAACACTCCCTCTTAGCGAGGAAGGTGTTCTGCATAACACCCAACTTATCTCTGAAGAAGATGAATTTCCCCTTCCCCAATGCCTTTGTCAAAATGTCTGCTACCTGTTGATCTGTAGGTATATACTGTAGCTGAACAATCCTCCGCTGTACACAATCCCTGATGAAATGATACCTGATGTCTATATGCTTAGACCTATCATGAAACATTAGATTCTCTGATAATCTAATGCAACTCTGATTATCACAGTGTATCACAGTAGTCTCAACCCTCTGACCAAACAAGGCTACCAGCAACTTCCGAAGCCATATAGCCTCACACATTGCCATGCTAGCTGCTATGTAGTCTGCTTCTGTAGAACTCAGAGCCACAGACTTTTGCTTCCTGCTGTACCAAGAGACAACTCCTAATCCCAAACTAAAGCAACACCCTGAAGTGCTTTTCCTGTCCACTGTACTACCTACCCAATCTGCATCAGTATAGCCTATCAACTTGATACCATCACCTCGAGCATATCTGATCCCATACTCGATTGTACCACGCAAATACCACAACACATGCTTTGCCGCTGTCTAATGCACTCTCTTCAGCTCAACCATGAACTAACTAAGAGAGTTTACTACAAAGGATATATCTGGCCTAGTGTTAACCAAATACATGAGAGATCCAATCATCATCCTGTATAAGGTGGGGTCTACATCCTTTTCCTTGGATGCGTCTACCTTCTTCCAAATCATGATCATAGATGTAGACATGGCTCTGCAATCTTGCATCTCAAACCTCTTCAAGATTTCAATGCAGTATTTCCCTTGTCCAAGGAAAATCTCTCCATCTGTCTGCCACACTTCCATGCCTAGAAAGTAGTGCATAAGCCCCAAATCCTTCATCTCGAACTCTACTGCAAGGTCCCTCTTGCACTCCTCTATGAGACCCAGTGAACCTGTTAAAAATAAGTCATCCACATATAGAACAAGAATGAGCACTTCACCCCCAACCATCAAGTAGTAGAGGTTAGCATCCGCCTCACTCTTCACAAAGCCTATTCCCTGCAAGTATTTATCAATGCGCTCATACCATGCCCTAGGACCCTGCTTGAGTCCATACAAAGCTTTCTTCAATCTGCACACGTGGGTTTCACTGCTGTGTGCTACAAAGCCCTCTGGTTGTTCTATGTATACCTCTCCTAACAATTCACCATTAAAAAATGTCGTCTTGACATCCATTTGATGGATTTGCCATCCCATATGCGCTGCAAGTGAGATTACGGCTCGTATAGAAGTATACCTGGCCACTGGAGCGAATGTCTCCCCATAGTCTATTCCCTCCTTCTGAGAGAACCCCTTGGCCACGAACCTTGCCTTGTATTTCTCGATGCTACCATCTGCACCATGCTTAATCTTATAGATCCAGCGTGATCCAACCACTGCCCTATCTGTCAGTCTAGGCACAACCTCCCACACATCATTTTGCATTATTGAGGTATATTCCTCAACCATCGCATCTTGCCACACCTGTTGCCGTGCAGCCTCCTGATAGCTGGAAGGCTCGCTATCTACCAACTGACTAACCAATGCCACATAGTCATTATACCTAGCTGGTTGTTTCCGCTGTCTATTACTCGTCCTAGGAGCTCCCACAAACTCCTGAGTATCCTTATGTGTCTGTTGAACCTCACGATTTCTTCTGTCAACTATAGTGGATGAAATATCAAACTCCATATCTTCTTGATGCATTTCTTGGATTTGCTGTATCTGTTGCTCCATACTCTGCGAACTCTTAGCCCTTGAGCTTGTGCTTGTACTAGTAACTGTACTTGTGCTTCGCTGCCCCTGTTCTGGTTGAACAATCCTTGGAGCTTCTATTGGCTACTCATTCTAATCATCTACTGGCAAATCTCTAGACCTCCTATATGCCTTGTCCTCCATGAATTTGACATCACGCCTTACTATAATCCTCTTAGTCCCTGGAATAAATATCTGATATGCCTTTGAGGTCTCGCTGTACCCCACAAAGTACCCTCTCTCTGCAGTCTGATCTAACTTGGAACGTGTAGCCCCTGGAATGTGATAAAATGCCAAACTCCCAAATATCCTGAAGTGACTGACATCTGGCTTCTTCCTTGAGAATACCTCCTCTGGTGTCATCTTGCCCAATACCTTATGTGGAACCCTGTTCTGTATGTATACCGCTGTACTGCATGCCTCTACCCATAAGTAACGTGGCATATCTTTGTCATACAACATAGCCCTTGCTACCTCTGATATAGAACGATTCTTCCTCTCAGCAACCCCATTCTGCTGCGGGTTGTAAGGAACGGTCCACTCTCTCTTGATTCCTTCCCTGGTACAGAACTCCTGGAACTCTTTCCCTTTGTACTCACCTCCTCCATTGTCTGAATGAAGAACCTTTACCTTCTTGCCTGTTGAATTCTCCACAAGAGCTTTGAACTCCTAGAAGTGACTGAAGACCTCATCCTTGGTCTTCAAGAAGTATATCCAGGTCTTCCTGGAGAAATCATCAATAAAAGTAACAAAGTACTCATATCCTCTGAGAGACTTTGTTGGCATTGGTCCACATATATCCGAATGTACTAGATCAAGAACCCCCTTGGATCTAGTGTCACTCCTTGGAAAAGCTGCTTTCACAAACTTTTCCAATACACATCCCTTACATACATCATCATGCTTTGTGCTCACCTCTGGAACACCTGTCACTATCTCACGAAGCAATTTAAGTGCTCCATGATGTATATGGCCCATCCTCCTATGCCATAGCTCTCCTTGATCTCTAGGATTACTGCTACTCACTAGTGCCTTAGGAGTATCAAACTGCAACCTATAAAGTCGGCCGCTCCTAACTCCAATAGCTATGGGTGATTTCCAATCCTTATGCTTGATTAAAACATGTGCCCCTCTAAAGAGTACATTGTAGCTTTTATCCTGAAGGACAGATACGGAAATTAAATTCATGCCCAAGCCTGGCACATACAACACATCATGAATGGAAATAGGCTTGCCATTCTCCCTCTGAAATAGAATAGTCCCTCTCCCAATTGGATTACACTTGGACTTATTCCCCATCTGAATCTAGAATCTGATGTCCTCCTCCTTGTATCTGGAGAAATACTCCCTAACTCCTATCATATGAAATGATGCCCCACTGTCTATATAGCAAACACCCTGTGAGGTTGAGCTAGTTAGGCAAGTTATGAGTGCAAACTCATCTTCCATTCTGCTAGAAAGCTCATCTACACTTGCTGAAGCTGCCATCTGCTTTTTGCCTTTCTTTTCATTTTTCTTCCTTTGTGGGCAATCACTGACATAGTGGCCGAACTCATGACAGCCATAGCATTTGATTTTAGATAAGTCCTTCTTCTTCTCACTTTTTGGATTTGATCCTTTGCCAGACCCCTTCTTCGCTTTCCCTTTTCCTGCTAGGGCAATGTTTTCCTATTCCACCTCGCTTTTTTGACTATTACTGCTGGTTCCATTGACAAGACTTAGTCTAAGCTCCTCCTGAGTGAAGTCACTCCATAGTCGATCCCAACTTGGTAAGGTGTCTCGTTCATTAATAACTTGAACAAAGACATCCCACTGCTTAGTAAACCCATTCAGGGCTATTCGTACTAGCTCATCATCCTTTGGTTTGTCTCCAACAGCTACCAATTCATTCTTGACAAGTCTAAGTCTGGTGAGGTAACTTGTGACGTCTTCTCCCTTATTCATCCGGGTATTCCTTAACTTTTCTCTGAGAATCAACTTCCGGTTAAGGGTAGCATTCTGGTACAGATTCATAATGGCATCCCACATCGTCTTTGCTGTATCTAACTCTGCAATATGCGGAACAATATGATCCTTAACACCATCAAGAATCAGCCTCCTTGCCTTGGCATCTTCCTTCTTATATGCTAAGAGCTGTGTTGCATCTGTAGGTACAGGTACAACAGTGGTCACATAATCCTTGATACCATTCTCTTCCAGCAATAAAGAAATTCTGGCTTTCCTGACACCAAAATTTGAGGCTCCATCCAATCTGTCCTGATCTCTTAAACCTGTTGAGGCTATCTCAAAAGAAAATAATAATTTGAAGAGGTCAAACTGGGTTTTATAAACCCTAGATTTTTATTTATTATTTTTCCTTTCTCCCTGTCCCTGTTTTGCCCTCAGATCCACTCTGATACCATGTGAAAAATCTATTGCAGCTACTGATTATTAATTACCTATCTTAAGTAGATAATTTGGCTGCTGAAAAATAACTTACAGCAAATATTAATTAATAACACAGCTGCAATTCCACAGAAAAATCATGGAGACAGAAAAATAAAATATGCAAACTGGACACAATAGTTTTGGACAAATTGTCCCTGGAAAAACCCTGAAGGGAAAACCAGTACTGCAGATGAGGAACTTTATTAAATCAAATCAAAAGATACATAGACTGCTTGCCTCTTACTGGCAGAGCTCCGGCAATATTCTTCTCCGGAAATTCTTCTCCCAATTTCTCCTATAGAAATTCCACTACTGCTGTCTCGAACGCTATCACTGCGCCCTTGCTCTCACTGCAAATCAATTTGCTATCGCTGCAAATTTATTTATTTGCTATCGCTGCAAATACTTCTCGGATCTGTGTTCTCCAAATGCCCATTGATCCTCTTTTATAATCCTCTCATTGAAAACTAATGGCCATGATTTAATCTAAATCAATGGCTAGGATTAATTAGACTCTAAACCCTAATATCTAGAAGTCTCTCGAGAAATCAATTATCTAGGTATGGAGATAATTATCCAGCTGTGTTTCCAGCCTCGTAATCACCACCCGAGACTAGAACACCTGTCCAAGCTACATAAAAATTAACATATACCACTCATTATTCAATAAAACTAATCTTGCAGCTGCATTTCCGTGACAAAAAAAAAATCATTGAAGTATTGTAAGAGAATGTATTACCTGGCACTGGGATTGTACTGATGCTTCGTGTGTCGAGGCGACGAAGGAGTATTTCTTCTCCAATACACAACGAGCTCCCGAGGATAACACAAAGAAAGCACACATCTCTACGGGCAGCTTCTCACATTCCAGACCTCCTTCACCTGCACAAAACCACCATTAACGCCTTTTAAGTATAAACTCCATTTTTAATTTCAGATTTGAGTCTTTTTCAATAGATAGAAATTATAAGATCAATAATAAGCTCAGGCCCAAGTCCTGAACTTTTATACTAGCCCTTCAAACCGTTCATGGGCGATTTCACAAATATATAGATCTAAAGATTTTTAGATCTAAATATACTACAGATTGTCTGTCATTTTAAGTCTGTTGAAAATAGTTCTAAAACAATTTAATTCACGTATTCCTATGAGCAGAAGCAAAAATTCAGAAAACCCAAATTTTATCCCACAATTTTTTAAAAACAAAAAATGCGTACCCATCACCAGAACGCTTTTCAAGCCGAAAAGTGCAAAACAAATGGCAAATGCAACTCTCATTTCAAAAGCCATTGGTTAATGAAATCTGCAGACTTCTTGCCTTACCCAAGCAAAATAAAAGGCAAGAAATAGAGGAAACTTGAGGGACAAGAGTTGCAAATATAATATGATGAGTTGTGAAGAACAAACATAGTAACGAGCTCATTTTATAGGCGCTTTTCTCGACAAGAAGAAGAAAAATTGAACCCCTCCACCTTGGAAGTTTCTGGTCTTTGTTGCGTAATTCATACGATAATACTAACGGTGGCCTAGTCCACAAGGAATTTGTGAGGCGGCCTGGGAAGAGTAGAAAATAAAATGTAGTATCATTTTTATTCGAAAGTATTTATTTAAATATCATCCATTTTAATGGTCAAACATTCAATAGCAATTTTATACCTTATTTACAATAAAAAGTGGTAAATATTTGTTCTATTTTTATTGGCCAAAATTGACCTTTAACTGTTGAAGTGGATGATATTTAAGAACATCCATTGGAAAGCTAGATTTTGAAGGAAAGGCTCTTCCATTTCTAAATCGCTTTATATTTGTAGGTCTGTAAAAATCGTCTTATATTCCAAAGATCACAATTCATATTTAAACACGTGGTTGACTACTCGAGTAAGTTTTAAAAGCTCTGTTTTGTACTTTTTTCATCAGGCTTGAAAATTACTTCAATTGCTAAGTTGGTTTTTTTCTTCATCATGTCTTTAAAAATATTGAAAGATTCATTGTTTTATTGTTGTTTTATAACACGTCTAACAAAATTTACATACATTTAAAATATAACTAGTAAGATCACACAAAATTTATAATTCTTTTTTTTTAAATAATTACAAATTGATTACAAAATATTTAGAGTTCTTTTATTTATAATTATAAATTGTAGGAGAAAGTAAATTTTTTTTTCTATTATGTTTATTAGGTCACATATGTAACAATCATCTAAAGTTGTTTAGGGCCGACACACTATTCTCAACTAAAATTTAAAATTCTTTAGTTCATAATTATAAATAATTACAACTTGCATCTATAAGAGGTGCCAATAGAAAAATAATGATATTAGTAACTTAAATATTTTTACATCGTGAAGATTTGATTTTTCACATTATTGATTTTTAGTGACCTAAGAATAGTTTAATGGCATGTTATAAAGTTGTTTTGTAGTGTGAGACAAATTTTGAGCCGAAGACTAACAATAGTATAGCCTATGAGCTAATTAAGAAATTCAAAAAACCATTTTTTTCTTAGAAAGATATTATGTCTCCTTCTCAAGTTTTCTTTTAAAAATTAAAAATTTATAATTGTTATCACAATTATTTTCTATGCAATCACAGTTAGGAGGGTCCACAAAGTGAATAGTCCAGACCGTACAGCAAGAGTAGACACAATGGAAATAACTCAAAGATAGAAAGCAAATGCAGATTCAGTCATTCAGTATATCATAGAATCAAAATACAAATTGGCCGGCAACATGTGGGCTTACAATTAGAGCTCACAGACCTAATTCCTTAATTACAAAATATGCATAAGATATAGCTTTGAAGGCACTTTTTTTTACAGAAGAAATTCCAACTATCAAACTTATAAATTATGCTAACTACTTTCCTAGGAATGATTATATATCATCTCTAGAACACAAGATTCCTTCGCATCAGCCAAGGATGGCTACAAACTCCAATGAAGAGCTGTAACGTATGTACATGGATAGGTCAGACCTAATCATATAGAACTCCTCCGCAAATGAATGGAATAGCGTGTGGATCTTAGGGAAGGTCGGCCATGATCCAAACAACATTGAATGATGTGTCATTTAGCTCTGCAAGTCTTGAAAGTGCTCTGCAAGTCTTCTTGTTTAGTTGATTATCTGAGACTGTCAGAATGCTCTACTCTGAGAAAAATAGTCAATTTATGATAGTGATATCTTTCTGGTACCTAATCCAAATGATCTGAGATTTGGATATGATGTGTATGAATGTGTCTACAAGCTAAGACCAGTTGCACAAGGTCTGAAATGAAGCTGTGGCAGAATACGGACCAAAATACAAAAACTGCTACTAACTAAACTAACTGAACTAAACTGGAAAATAAAAGAAAAGAAATTGAAATGCAAATATTTTTGGTTTATGCAAGATTGCTCTTGAACCAGGGATGCTCTTGGATCAGACATCCAAGATTGTTGAAAAAGTGAGTCCCTCACTTTGTTGGGGTTGGAGGAAAACAAAGACGGTCTACCTCAACCTGAGAAATCCAAGATGAGTCTTCTTTCGATCTGCCTTTCCACTTCACAAGATATTCTTTGTATTGTCTTCCTCTGGTATTGCGTCCAACTCTACTATCCAAGATGTCTTCAATCTACTTCGATGCTTGTTGTGGTAACTGCTTCTTCAGGTCTTCTTCAAGGCTGTCATTGAACTTTGCTTCATGATACTGACATAGCTCTGCAATGTTGAAAATAGGTGATATACCGAATATCTCCAGTAGCTCCACTTCATATGCATTTCCTGAATCAAACTTTCTAAGTATCCTACATGGTCCAAACTTCTTCATTGTCAACTTGTTATGTCTCGACAACTGGAAATCTTTCTTTTCTCAAGTACACCATCACTTCATCTCCCACTACAAATTCTTTGTGTCTTCTCTTCTCATCTGCTTGCTCCTTATACTTATTTTTCATCTCCTCCAAATGCTTCTTAACTGAATTATGCACTGTCTCCATGTGTCCTACAAATTCTTCTAACTCTGCACTCCTCTTATCTTCCATGTTGATGTCTCTTAAAATCAGTAATTAATGTTCATGAAAATGCATTCATCCAAATGCTACTTAAGTATAGAATGCTAAAAGGAGATTTTTGGAAATTAAACTAGCAACATAAGAAATCAACAATGCCATGAAAACATCACATAACAAAGTATATAACATGGAGAAAACCTTTTGTAAAAACACTCCACCAAAGAAAAGAGGGCAAGTATGTATTATTACTTAATGTACATAATATAATATCAATACACTACACTCAAAACTCTAACAACATTTTTGTACCTATGAAAATAAACTATAATAAATCTAGATTCTTATACTCTCAATATATAGAAAAGGAAGAGGCCAAAACCATAAATAGTTTTACCAAAACAATGGATGTCAAAACTATGGTATCCTACACAAAATCCTATTCCTAGTTCATAGAGTATCTTTTGAGAATAATACATAAAATAACATCACATTGACTTCTCATGAACTCAACCAATGAGTCAGCAATTATAAATTTAACCATTATAGAAAATCTATGACAAAGTAACTCCTACATCCTCAAATGTAGTACTCTAAGATAAGGAATTTCTAGGTCATGCTTCATAACAAGTTTCCATTCTTTAATCCTAATGCCAGGAACTAGGAAAGTTCCGTAAATGTGTCGAAAGTCATAAAATAGTAACTACCATTGTTGTGCTCCACTTCCTTCATGGATATATATGCTAACTAATGCCAAGAATAGATAGGGAATCTAAAATTACAAATTAATTATTCCAATAATATCCTTGGTTCCTAAGGATGCTTTCCATGATTGTTGGAGACACATAAAATATTATACGTAGGATTTGCAAGGTAAATGGCATCTTAACCCTAACATGAAGCAAAGGAATGAGAGAAATGGGTTATCATGCATAGTGGAAGTGTTTGGATATCTGATTCCCCACCTATAGATTGGTTTAGCCACAAAATCATCCATCCTCATCATAATGGAAAGTTATGAGTTTTGAACCTATACCTTCAATCCTAGTATGGAATTGTTGTGGTTCACTTTTCGTTTCAATATGTTTTTAAAGGATTTGATTTGTAAATTAGACTTATATTCTTTTTTGAAACACATGAGATTGATAAGAAACAACTTCCTATTTTATGAATCTATTAATGGTTGTTAGTTAACAAGGTAGAACTCTACCTTTGATAGAAAGGCTTTGATGGGATCGCATGTCTTTATAAAGACTACCTAACCCCTTCATTCATCTTGAGGGTTTAGGTGTACATGATATATTCTTTTGAGTATCTCTAGCAAGGAAGAGTCACTATAGGAAACTTTCCTTTAGTGTATGGTATTAATTCTTCCAATATTATAATCCTATTCCATTAAATATATTGGTGGTTGTTCTTTTACAAATTTATGACTTAAAATATTCAAAACATTGGCTATTGGAGATATCTTGTTTTTGGCTGAATTTAATGCATAAACTTGTCATATGTAGTGCACATGTTTTGATCTCTCTTTGGATCCATCGATAACTCAAGAAATTGATCAATAGAATGATGTTTTACACCAAACTTTAACAGATAGAGTAGTCACTTCTTATGGTAAACACTTTGTTACCTTGGGTGATTCTCATGACTTGGCCATCCCTAATGGCTTTAGTGCCTCCCACATTACAATATCCCTACATGCTTCCCTTTTGCTAACAAATCTTATGTTGTTGATTGTTTCCTTATTCAAAGCTCTTTATTATTGTAGATACATGGTATGTAGTTATCCTTCACACCTCCTCCTCTAACTATTTATGTTGTATTAATTTTTCATGTTTCTCTTGTTATCCCACTTGTTCAAGCCAATCCTATTTGTCCTTGCCAATAAACCATCATTCACTTTAACCATCATCTTGATAATCAATAAATACACCTCCTCAAAACAAGTCTTATCTTACTTTATGAAACACATTATCTAATTGAGTGCTCCCTTCAATTCACCCACAACATTTGGTCATCTACGCTACAAAACATCCCCCATTTCATCGTCACTTCTCACTCTCTTAAAAATTCCCATTCTCCTCACATGGTATAATGTAAAATATACAAATATCCATAGGTTAACCAAAAATAATGATGCACAAACCCTCCAAGTTAAGGAAAATACAAAAAAAAAAATTAGTTTATGTTGGTTTCCAAAATAGATGTAACAGAAAACTCTAAAATATTTTCAAATAACCTAGGCTAGGGATAGTCATCAGGGTGATAGAAATAGGTTTATCAACAAGTTCTAGGCAATTTTGGCCAACTACAAGAGTGGGTAAACTCCTCTGCACTTCGAGCTCAACTTAGACTCTGGAGGGATATTCCAAGTGGTATACCTAAGTAAGTATTAATATCAAAACTAGATGAACAACTAAAATAATTGGAGAACCAAACCCAACTCATTATCTTGACCCCAAAGCTATCACCAAGTCAAGAATGACTAGCTATCACAAAACCCCTAAATAGTTGATTCAACTGTGCGAACGTACATGCACAGGAAAGATGGTTTTTAAAAGGTGTTTGATCCTTCTCCAATATGGACCAATGCCTAGTGCATTGGGAAACTAAGTCAAAAGCATTAAACTGGAAGGAGATGGATTGAACCAGTATCAATAGAAGACTAGAATATATTGACATATATTTCTCATATCACATTTCATACATTAGATATACTTAATTATCCAAAACCAAACTATAATGACCCACTTGCAACAAAGAAATGACCCAACACAAAGCATGTATTGACTTGAATGTTGTCACACATTATCAAATCTCTATTACAATCACACCAGCAAATGTGGTAAAGGAGAAATATATAACTGCGATTATTCATTCCCTTGAATCATTACAAATAGCCATGGAGACCTACAACTACACAAAATATACCTTACAATTCATTCCTATGATGCATCAAACACATTCCACCATTCATTACCCTGACTGGCTTGATTTGAAGCCTTGAAATTATCTTGAGACACTGCAGACCAAACAATTGGCTCAATAACCAACCCTAAAAACATATTTGAAACATGTATATAGCATTACAATTCAAACTCATTGCACCAATTCCCAATGTTGTACTCAGTCAATGAGTACCCACCATGCTGTATTAAATTTAGGCACAAATATTTGTCAGAGAAAATGCATGTTGGAAGCTTGCCCATACCTTGACAATTCTACAAACTGATAGAAGAAGATTTCTTGCACTCTTGGTGTGCCAAGAATAATAAAGAAGGAAGGCTCTGATCCATTTCCATGACACCTGCAACTTCTGACATATCTACCTTGTCCTCCACATGTACCCATGCATTGAAGAATTACACTATTTCAGCTACCTGCATGGCATAATTCTGCAAAATCATTAAATTCTGAGTATATGTCAGCCACACAATCCTCTTCTATATTGGGAAAATTTTCCTTATCTTTTGTAGGCTTTCTTCTTCCTCACAATCTTCTCTTTTTCCATTTCAATCTCCCTTTATCAGCAAACTATCACTTTTCTGAACCAAGGAGACTTATTTCTTTCTTTGGCACATAATCTTTGTTCTCTACCTCATTTATGCCTTATCAGAAAATCTTCCATTTGACAAACTTGGCCTTCTTTTGTCTTCTAATGGAAAATCTCACCCTTTCCAAACTCTTCTTTCTTTCCCTCTCCCTTTTTATTTTCTTCCTTGTCAGCAATTTATGATTTTTTTGAACTAGGCCTACTTTGCCCTTTACTGGCAAATCTTCACTTTGTCAAACCTTTCTTTTTTCTTTTTTGCCATTATCAGAAAATTAATTCTTTTTCACCATTATCAAAAAATCTTTAATTTTCTGAACCTCTACTATCTCTTCAGTCCGCCAAAGTCTAACATCATGAACCATGAAGGAAGTGCCACTTTTAGCCTTGTTGGCCATTTTGCCCTATCGGTAAACTTGCAAAAATCTAAATTGTTTGACCAGTTTGGCTTTCTACTGATTCCTCAACCAAACACTTTGCTATCTTTCCTTCCTCATTTGCCTTAGCCAAAATGGTCCTTTGTTTTCCTTATCTGCAAACTTAACCTTTTGCCAACTCTACCATCTTCTTCTTTGTCATCCATTTTGTTGTTTACTGAACCAAGGCAGCTTGGTGCCTTTTCTTTAATCTTTTGTTTTATCACCAAAAATGTCATTTGCCAAACTATTGGAAGAAACCCCTTTTGAGTTGCCTTTTTAGAAAATCCAAACATTCTCAAACTTCCTAGCCCTCTCCATCATTTGCCTATCGCCTTATCGACAATTTTTTAATATCACAAACCTTTTGGCCAGTTCATCCTTTCTCTAGTTTACCGCTAACCTCCTTGCCTTAGTCATTTTGCATTTTGCCT
Source organism: Cunninghamia lanceolata (assembly GCA_027924645.1). Lineage (NCBI taxonomy): Eukaryota > Viridiplantae > Streptophyta > Pinopsida > Cupressales > Cupressaceae > Cunninghamia > Cunninghamia lanceolata. The sequence continues at coordinate 2,357,472 of BSBN01000081.1, read as the reverse complement.
TTATTGGTAAAAATGCCCTACACTAAACCATTGGCTTTTCTCTGCGTTGAAAAAATTTCCCCTTACTCCTTGCCACAATCTTCTTCCCCTGCCTTCTGTCAATGAATCTATCATCAAAAGAACCTCTAGTGGACAAACTTGGAGGTTCTCAAACCTCCACTTTTGCTAACAAAAGACTCATTTTCTCTTTCCCTTCATCACTTAGAAACTTCTTCACTTGTCATGGTGCTTTCTGCCTTCTGTTGGTGAATCTTGCTATCGGCAAACTTCTGAGTTCGTGAACTCAAAAAATCACCGAAAAAGGCATCTTTAACTTCTTTTTTGTCACCTTGAACAACATGGATCACCCACCTAGTCTCTATATTGGTGAATCGGTGAAAAGGCTGACTTGTGAACTAGTTCATAAGTTCAAGAAATCACTAATTTGCTGATAAAGGGCAGAAAAGGCTAAATTTTTCTAAGGGAGAAAACACATTAATTTGATGGACCAACACTTAGAATTTTTTGATTCAAACCCTCTTATAAAATATCTTAGATCAGATATAAGGGGCTTTGACATATGTTAAGAATTTTGATGGATTTATATGGATTTTTAGGGCAAAACAAGGCATTTTGAGAGCTAGTTTTTCTGGGCACCAACACTGGCTCTGGTTGGGGATGTGACAAAAATTGTCACAATGAGAACCTCAAAATATCTTTGGGCAGACCAAAAACAAAAATAAATAGGGGAAAAAACAAAAACATATTTACAAATCATATATACAGGAAAGCACATAGTCATGAACATGAAGGCACAAAAGGAAAGTTGATTGTGATAAAAAAATATAGGCACATGCTATTCCAACCTGCACAAAACTGTCGCAACCACTTGCCTCTATCAAAGACAAGATGAATGAAGGAGTTGACCTCCCTCAAACTAAATTTACATTTTTCACCTAGCTACAACAACTGAAGACTGTCCCCATCATGTGCTAATCTGCAACATATGCTTGTGGAACCAAGGTCAGCTTCATCAAAGAAATTATTACCACATGGCAACCATAAAAGATAGGTACCTGACTTATACATATTCATATCATGCCTGTTCTTGGCAACATTGGGTACAAAACTAAAATTTAGGTTAGAAAAAAAAGAAACAAATGAAGGCAAACCCCCATTATCATGTGCCAAGCTATCATACCTGTTGATCTCTTCATGTAAATTAAGGGAAAAAGAAAACACCTCCAATTCATATGGAAAAACAAATTGTGCTTGAATGCACTGCTGATCCACAAGAGAAGGCACTTGATCTTGTAGAGAAAACTGGAAAAACTCCATCTCAGGTATATATTCAAGTTGGGATGCCACATGTTGAAATTCAGGCACAAACATGCCTTTCTTCTGATTCACATCAATGTCCCACACAAAGGGCTCCACCTCTACTACAGCACCAACACATTCAAGAGCTAACAAATTTTCCACATCAAAGTGGAAGTATTCATATTCATTTGTAACTCCATCAAGCTCTTGAACAAAATTTTCATATGTACTATTACAAATTTCAATTTCTGAATCATAATCATGACTCAGGCTACAATTCAAAACATCAGTACATAAATCAATATCATGAGACACCTCAAATGAAGAACCATGTTCTTCCAATTGTCTCTCTATTTCACTTTCACTTGGGCAACTTGATGTGTCATATTCACTGCTGCAAACAAACTAATGACACACTTCTTCCAACTTCATTCTTATTTTATTTCCTTGTGGCTAAGATGAAGCACACTCTGTATGAGGAAGACAACATACCTTGCACCAAAGAAATAGGTTCTCATATGCGTCCAAATGATCATCGTCTTCACATTCCAGGGCAAGCTCTTCACACTGAAACTCCATAGTTGGATGTCAAACTACTTGTTTCCTACATATTTCACATTACATGTTACAATCATGCTGACAAGATAATGTTTTGAAGGATTGTAGAGGATATAAATAAAGAATAAAGGATTGTTTCAAGGAAGGGATGAGGTGTGAATAAAGTGTGTGAAGACATGATGTGAAAAGAAGAATTGTTTTGATCTAGAAAGGCATCAAAACAGAAGTAGAAGATAGAGCAGAGAGTAGAAGAAGATATAGAGCAGCAAATAGAGAGGGAGAAAGAGAAAGAAGACATAGAAGAATGTTGTTGTATGATTCTTTTGTGAGCCTAGGCCATAGCCTAGCATCTGAACAACCCTAGAGGCATATGTAATGAGGTTTGAAATTATAATATAATGAGAAGTGATATTTGAAGGATAGATTTTTCCCTTTTAGAGTTTCCCCAGGATAAATCTTATGTCATGTGTTTATGCTTATCTCTTATCATCCTATTGTTATCTGTATGTTATTGTTACATCTTTGTTATGAAAATGGTGTAGAATGGTTAAGGCTGCAAGGCTCGACAACCTTTCATTGGACCCTCCTACCTTGATTGCATCAAGTGGTATCAGAGTTGGTTACGAATCTGTTGGGAAGGTTGTGAATCTATGGAGAAGATAGAAAGTGTTGCAGGAAAGTGTGAAACCCTAAAGTATAATAGGAATCACCGTAGAAGAAAGATCGAGGCAAGAAGGATTTGGGTAAGCTTTTGACATTAAGTTGTTTCAATGGGGAAGATTGGAAAAAGGATGAAGAAAGAAAATGAAAACCTAATATGTGAGAAAGATATTCTGGAAGAAGAATTGTGTGAAATCAAAAGGTATAATTTAGAGTTGATGGAGAAGATAAAAGGAGTAGGAGAAGGAAAATATGATGCTCTTGAAGAAGAATTAGAAAATGTAAACAGGAGAAATAAAGAATTAGAAGAAGAGTCAAAGTTGTTTGAGTATGTCAAAAGGAGTTTTGAAGAATTGGAAGAAGGATGCAAGTTGTTTGGTCAGATTTAAAAGAGGAATATAGATATGGAGGAAAGTTTGGAGAAGTTAAAAAAGGAAAACAATTTACAAGGGAGTGAAATATCTAGATTGAAAGAACAGATTAATTAGTTAGAGCAGTCACTTGTAGCATGCAGGGAAGAGAATGGAAGTTTAAGATCTAAGCCTAAACTTTGTGATGTTTCTTTTGATACCAATGATTTATGTGATACTATAGAAGCTTCTTTAGAAGGTGAGATTGAAGATAACAATGTAACTAAATCTACAATTGTTGGTGATGGTGTTGACAATGTTGGTTATAAAATAATGAAAAGAATGGGATATGAAGGAAAAGGATTGGGAAAGCATCAGCAAGGAATTACAGAGCCTATTGAGTCCATAAGGAGATCAAGAAATGAAGGCCTTGGATATATCAGAGGTAAAGAAGATAAGGATGTGTCACAAATTCAAACAAATCAACTCAAGGAAGGAAAGGTATGCATTGTTTTTATTGTAATAGACATGGACATGGAAATGAAATGTTTTGAGATCTATACCCTTGTAAGTTCTGTGGATTATGGAATCACTCTGAAAAGATGTGTTAGAATAAAATACAAAGGAGAAAGTCTATGACAGGTTGTATGTAGATGGATTATGGATGGATTGATGGATCGAATTGAAAATTTGTTACTTGTATGTTTAAAAGGTTGTATAGACTGAAGTCTTCATGTGTTGGAGACAAAAGAGTATATGGATCAAGATGCAGAGAAGGAAGACAACATGTGGAGAAAAACAAGGACAACAATTAATACCACAGAGGGAGAGATGAGAGGAGTTTCTACCGCAACAATAGAGGAAGTCATAATTCTTACCGCAATGAAAGATACCAGAGAGATGAAAGAGGATTTGATAGGAGAAGAACCTGTTTTCAAGTTTGGAGCCGAAAAGCATCGAACATTGAATGTCACCACTTGAGGATACTATCGAAGGAGCAATAAATAATGTAGAGCTAACTTATGCAGAAGAAGAAGAACCTATTGAATCATCAAGTTCAACAGAGAAGCTGGAAGAGGGTGAGACATTAATCTTAAGGAGAATTTTGTTATAGACTAAACAATTGAGGAACCAATGCAAGATAAAGTTTGTGTACTGGAGTAACCCTAAAATATGGGTGCAAAAATAGAGAGAAGTATAGGAGCAGTGTATGTGAAGAAGAAACTGTAAGATTTTGATGTGTGCAGAAGGAATTGTATTTGGAAGAAGAGGTTAGAAAGTACAGTAGAGGGAATTCAAGAATGTATTGATTGAATTATGGAAGCAAAATGATTGTTCGAGAGTGTTAGGGGATGCCAAGGCTATTTGACTCTTAGTTGATTGGTACCTAAGACAAATCCATTGATTTGAGGTAGCCTACAAGTGTTTGACAATAGAGCACCAAACTGAGAGGCAGTTTAATGGGGAGCGCACAGCGGATACCAGACTGATGCCATAATTTTTTTGTAGTCAACGAACTAATAGCTGATGAGCCACCGATTCAACTCCATTGGCCAAGTTTCTCATCTTTCCGCCAATGCCACGATGGCATTTACCCTTGGAGAGATTTGTTCCATCGGTGGTTGCTTGTAACCTTGGCTGATTCATAAAAAAAAATGCCGTTGCACAGTTTCTTTTCTGTGAACCCTAGTACATGCAGATGCTAGGTCATCCTTATTGCACGAAACCCTTGATCCAGAACATCTTCACTAACGAATAGGAAAACAAAATAGGAAATAGACGGATATGGTACATTGAAGCCATTCCACTAATTTCGACAGAAATCTCACCAGTGGAATGCTTCACGGTGACATACAGCAACAATGGAAAATACAAATCAATGGAAATCTAGAGTTGTGCGATTTACAGTTATAAAAATAAAAATCAAATGGATAGAACAGAAATGCTTTATTTCTCCTGAACACAACACAATCACATTCGATCACTTCTTCAATCTAATTACATTCGATGATCATTTGATCAGTCCTCTAGGCATTTATCTACTCACCCAGAGTAGTACCATCCTGATAGTACCAACATGACTCCAAGCAGCTGGGAGAAGAATTCCAAGCGGCTGGGAGACAACTTTCCAATAACTTCCTCACTGCCTAACAACCTTTGTGATTACAAATTGCCAAGTGTCCTTTGGACTTACAAAATGAACCTAGATACAAACTAAAGTGACATGCATTTGTCAAATAGACCTTATTACAATGAAAACATGATTTTATAAACAAACATCAACTTAAATGCCCCATGGAGGCCACCTTGTGTTAGGTGCTCCTGCACCATAATATGACGGGGAGCGCATAGCGGATACCAGACTGATGCCCTAAATTTTTTGTAGTCAGTGAACTAACAGTTGATGAGCCACCAATTCAACTCCATCGGCCAAGTTTCTCATCTTTCTGCCAATGCCTCGATGGCATTTACCCTTGGAGAGATTCGTTCCATCGGTGGTTGCTTGTAACCTTGTTTGATTCATCAAAAAAATGTCGTCGTACAACTTCTTTTCCGCGAACCTTAGCACATGCAGATGCTAGGCCGTCCTTACTATGTGAAACCCTCGATCTGGAACATCTGCACTAACAAACAGGAAAACAAAACAGGAAATAGACGGATATGGTACATTGAAGCCATTCCACTAATTTCGATAGAAATCTCACCAGTGGAATGCTTCACAGTGACATACAACAACAATGGAAAATACAAATGAATGGAAATCTACAGTTGTGCAATTTGCAGTTATAAAAAAAGAAATCAAATGGACAAAATAGAAATACTTTATTTCTCCTAAACACAACACAATCACATTTGATCACTTCTTTAATCTAATTACATTCGATGATCATTTGATCATTCCTCTGGGCATTTATCTACTCACCCAGAGTAGTACCATCCTGATAGTACCAACATGACTCCAACCGGCTTGGAGACAACCGTCCAACAACTTCCTAATTGCTTAACAACCTTTGTGATTACAGATTGCCAAGTGTCCTTGGGACTTACAAAATGAACCTAGATACAAACTAAAATGACATGCATTGGTCAAATAGACCTTATTACAACGTAAACATGATTTTCTAAACAAACATCAACTTAAATGCCCCATGGAGGCCACCTTGTGTTAGGTGCTTCTGCACCATACACCCCACCTAGAAAAGAACTCATGTCCCATGAGTTGATTCTGTCTTGCTCCACCTATATCCATTGCTGCTTCATGTCTGCTCCATGATCTCTGGACTACAACTTGCTTCCATGGAATAAAAAACTCATGCCTAGCATTGTAGGCTCTACTCACACCTTGCCATGTGTGAGTGCTTGCAACAAATCCCATACTGTGTTCGCCATCCTTCCTTACTATCATCTCTGCCTGAACACCTGCATTCAAAACCATGTTTGATGTTGCCTGTACTACTGCTATGGTAGAATATGTTTTCCCTTCAACTCTTGTTGGCTCTAGAGGACAAACAATGGTCCCTATTATGATAGCATTTGCTTTTTTCCAATCAACTTGTGGATACTTGCAGACCTGTTCTTTGACCTTCTACTGATCCATTTCAGACATTACCATCTAATCTCCATCATTCAAAACTAAAATTGCCTTCAAACTTTGTTCCTTAGCAACCCCACTCCTTGAGGTATCCTCAACTGTCCTTGTTTCTTCTTCATGGATCTGCACAAACTCTTTCTTACCCATCAAAATAATCTTGGCTGCCTTCTATGCTTCAGTATCCTCCTACAATGGTGTCATCACAAAAGTCCTTCCATCCTTCTTGATGGTGTATGTGTTAGCATATCCATCATACAATGCTTGTCTATCAAATTGCCATGGCCTACCTAAAAGTAGGTGACAACACTCCATGGGCAAAATGTCACATAAAATTCTCTCCTTATATTCTCCAATCTAAAAATCAACATATGCTTGTTCACTTACCAAAAGTGATTGACTATCACTTACCCCAGATGCCTTGTAAGGGGTTTGATGAGGAATTCTTTTTATCTTAAATTTATCCACCATTTCCCTAGACACCATATTATCTATTGAACCAGAATCTATGACTACCTTGCATATTTTAGCTTTGCTTTTGCAATTGATCCTGAAAAGTGCTCTCCTCTGTGATGGTTTAGCCTTCACTGGTTCTTTGAGCAACATCCTCTTGATCATCAGACTTTCTCCCGTTTCTAATTCTAGATTCACTTCAGGAGATGTCACACTCCTCGCATCTTCTTGAATCAAAGTGGTTCTCTTCTCACCACCATGAGAAGTTGAGGCCTTCTCTGGACACTTGTATGCTGGGTGTCCTATCTAAATGTAGTTATAATATCTCATATTGAAAAACTTGGATCCTCTATCTGATTCATTTGTCCCATCTCTTTCATTTGGCCTTCTTCCTTGGTAGCCTCCTTTGCTACTTGAGTCTCCAACCTACTCTTCTTGGCTAGACTCACCACTAGGCCTTTGGTTAGGACTTCTTCCTCCAAAACTGCCTCTAAAATTTTTGTCACCTCTTCCTCTACCATTCTACTCACTCTTCCTCTTTATCTTCTCTTTAGCTGTTAAGGCCATTTGGAAACACTTATTCACTATTTTTGGTGCTAAAATGTTGATCTCATCTTGGATGTTCATCCTTAGACCATTCAAGTACCTGGCCACCTTCTCTGTCTCTTCCTCTTGTTTCTTTGATCTGAGACTGAGTTTATGAAACTCTTGTGTGTATGCATTCACATCAAGGTCTCTCTACCTGAGGTTCTGTAATTTCTTATACATCTCCACATCATAGTCCAGGGGTAAGAATTGTGCCTTGAGTTTGGTCTTCATCCTTTCCAAGGAGGTTATCATATTCTTCCCCTCCTTAACTCTCTCACTTTGTTCATAATTCCACCATGCAAGAGCAGATCCCTGCAATCTTGCCTTTGCCAACTTAACCCTCTTATCATCCAGGATTTCTTTATATTTGAAATGATTGTTCAATGCCTCAATCCAATCAATCACCTCTTTAGCTTCCATACTTCCACTATACATAGGCAACCCATCTATGGTGTCCCTATTGACTGACTTTAATGCATTTAAAAATGCCCTCTGGTCTACTGGTATCTCCTCTATCTTTTTACTGGTTTTAGCAATTTTTGTATCGCCTTCATCGCTGTCACTATCATCTTCCTCATCTTTGCCTTTGGTCTGCTTGAACTCTCCCAACTTGGATTCAAGTATCTCCTCGATCATCTTCTTAACGGCGTCCTGTGACATACTTTTGGGAGGCGTCCTCTTTGCCTCTATCTTGCTTTCCTTGTCTGACATAAACATTCACAGTCAGTACCCAAACGACAACACTCCTACAAATCCTTAATTCGACAACATAATGCTCAATCAGCTGTCCATCCTACACACTGCTATAGACCCATTCCTCTCGTCCAACAGCAAATCCTGGATATGCACTACCACTCTCTCTCTCTGTGGCTTCACTCTGCACCCTCTTCCAACCAAATCTCTATTGGTGAATGGTCTTGATAGACCTCATCATTGTCTGCCCACACACTATAGGAATAGGATTCATCTACCTTCTCAGTGACATAAATCAAATACACAACACCTCCGCCCAGAGCTTTTACTAGCTCTGATACCAATATGATGGGGAGCGCACAATGGATACCAGACTGATGCCCTAAATTTTTTGTACTCAACGAACTAACAGCTGATGAGCCACCAATTCAACTCCATTGGCCAAGTTTCTCATCTTTCCGTCAATGCTCCAATGGCATTTACCCTTGGAGAGATTCATTCCGTCGATCGTTGCTTGTAACCTTGGCTAATTCGTAAAAAAAAATGTTGTCGGATAGTTTCTTTTCCGCAAACCCTAGCACATGCAGATGCTAGGCCGTCCTTACTGCATGAAACCCTCGATCCAAAACATCTGCACTAATGAACAGGAAAACAAAATAGGAAATAGATGGATATGGTACATTGAAGCCATTCCACTGATTTCGATAGAAATCTCACCAGTGGAATGCTTCAAGGTGACATACAGCAACAATGGAAAATGTAAATGAATGGAAATCTACAGTTGCATGATTTGCAGTTATAAAAATGAAAATCAAATGGACAGAATAGAAATGCTTTATTTCTCCTAAACACAACACAATCACATTCGATCACTTCTTCAATCTAATTACATTCGATGATCATTTGATCATTCCTTTGGGCATTTATCTACTCGCCCAGAGTAGTACCATCCTGATAGTACCAACATGGCTCCAAGCGGCTGGGAGAACAATTCCAAGCGGCTGGGAGACAACTGTCCAACAACTTCCTAACTGCCTAACAACCTTTGTGATTACAGATTGCCAAGTATCCTTGGGACTTACAAAATGAACCTAGATACAAACTAAAATAACATGCATTGGTCAAATAGACCTTATTACAACGCAAACATGATTTTCTAAACAAACATCAACTTAAATGCCCCATGGAGGCCACCTTGTGTTTGGTGCTCTTGCAATATAGTTGCAACACTATAGCTAGACTGTCGACCCTAAACTACCAAAAAATAGAGAATTTGAGGTAGGTTGCGAAGGAGACTTGCTCAGACCACTGACCATTGAGGTAGTGCAACAATTTTGTAAGCACAACATCGAATTTAGATCACTAGAAGTGAGAAAGAACTTGAAGTAGTCTATAGAGAAGACCTATATAGATCACTGACCATGAGGCAGTGCAATGATTTATGAACAGATCACTAAACTTGAGGTAGTTTGCATGGATGACTTGAACAGACTGCCAACCTTGAGGCCATTGCAAGTACCTATGAACAGACCGCCGAACATATCCTAAGAGACAACATTGATTCTAATAGAATACAGAACTAAGTGAAGAGGCTCACTTTTCAATTAACCCCGAGAGTCTGATGCAGGAGCATCTGGAAGTCATTTAAGTAAATTGAGATGGTTAATGTTGAGTTATAGAGTGCTAGGAAGAGACATTGGAGATTACCATATTTTACCACATTTTCATATCAGAGGTTGCGGAATAGGACTTAACATCTACATATCATCATCTACATCATATTCAAAATTTAGGTCATTTGGATTTGTCTGCTAAAAGTTATTGCTATCAAAAGATCATGAGTTTTCTCATAGCAGAGCAGTCAGTGTTTAGGTGAAGCCTAATGGGTTTGCAGAGTAATTCCATGACTTATAGAGCCTAATGGAAAATCATTCAAGGTAATTTGGGACCTGGCCGACCTTCATGGAGAACCACATCAAGTTTCAATCATTTGCAGAGCATTGCTGAGTGTTGGATGCCGACCTACTTGTTTCCTACACCTTTCACATTACACATTACAATCAGGCTGACAAGATAATGTTTTGAAGGCTTACAGAGGATATAAATAAAGGATAAAGGATTGTTTCAAGGAAGGGATGAGGTGTGAAGAAAGTGTGTGAAGACGTGATGCGAAAAGAAGAATTGTTTTGATCTGAAAAGGCAGCGGAATAGAAGCAAAAGACAGAGCAGAGAGTAGAAGATACAGAGCAGTGAATAGAGAGGGAGAAAGAGAAAGAAGACATGGAAGAATATTGTTGTATGAATCTTTGTAAGCTTGGGCTGTGACCTAGCATCTGAAAATCCCTAGAGGCATATGTAATGAGGTTTGAAATTATAATATAATGAGAAATGATCTTTGAAGGCTAGGTTTTTCCCTTTTAGAGTTTTCTTAGGATAAATCTGGTGTCATGTGTTTATGCTTATCTCTTATCATCCTATTGTTATCCATATGTTATTGTTACATCTTTGTTATGAACATGGTGTAGAATGGTTAAGGCTACAAAGTTGGACAGTCCTTCATTAGACCCTCCTCCCTTGACTGCATCAAAATATAAAGAAGTATGAAAAATAGATAACAAGATTAAACAATTTAGAAATACCAAATTTAGAGAATGTGCTTCTTTTCCCTAGAAGTAGAATAATTGTCTATGTTTGGGACAAGAAAATTGTTTAAGACTACATAGGAGTTTGCCAAAATGATCAAACCTTATTTAAGCTTTTTGACTTCAATGTGTAGCTAATATGTTTTTGATGTGTGCATCTAGCTTAGCATGCTTTGTGCCAAGAAATTAGGTGATAATGTTAGAATAACAATAAATAAAATGTAAGATAATTTTTTACTATTCTAGTGTTTGAAAATAGAAATTACAAAGTGTAGAACTAAATGTCCTATGTCCTTAACCTATATTACTCATGAGAATATGTGTAGCTAATTTGTGGCTAGCATAACCCTTAATTAAGTTATATAATCATTTATATAGCCTTTAGCCTTCTATAGGTAGTTAGGTTAGTTTGGGTGATATCCATGGCATAAGTATGATATATATAGAAGGCAGTAGTTACTTTATTAAGCATCATACTACGAATTATATTCTTACTGAAGACTATTGTGATAAATTTTATTGTGAATTATATTCTTTCTTATCATTTTCCCAAGATAGATCAAAGATATATGACACTTGCTATAGTCCAAACTTAAAGTCATTGAAGATTGATTTTAAACAAATATTACAAAATTAAGATTTTTGACCAAATTTGCTGCAAGACTGGAAATCACCAAATTTGCTTCAAAACTACAAATCAATAAATTTGATGATTTTTTTCTGAAAAGTCAAACATAAACCTAAATAAATTACAATTTTAACTTATTTAGATTTGTTTTGTGTAATTTAATTGAAAACAAACCAATAAATAGCCGAAAACATTTCTGCAAATCGTAGTGAAATGCTTTTTTATTATCAACTTCATAGCCACACAATATGCATTACGACAAATCGCTTCGTAGCTAGAATGCCAGACATTATTCGATCCATAGATTACTTAGTCTATGGACAATGGAAAAGAGAGAGTTGATTAAATACGATATTATTGGCAACGTAGTATATATGTATATGTGTATGTTGTAGTCTAGTAGGGTGCAGGAGCAACTGCTTCACCAAGGGAAAAGCTCTTCAGAAGACTTGGCGCAGGTGCACTCTCGAACATCATTCGCCTGCTTCGTGTTTTGTGAGCCTCGCACAGGTGAGGTAAATATATTCCTGCAATCATTATTCCTGTTACCATCTGTTTTTTTGAATAAAATCATATCGGTATCCTCAGAAGTAATGAATAAAAAATAATGGGGCACTTACCTTCTCCTGCAGCGAGATTGAGGTAGAGATTGACAATGTTGTGGCAGCTGTTTTGGCACTTGTCTGAGCACAGTTTAGAGGTGAAATGAGAATATTCGGAAAGATCATCAGTGGACATGCCAACGCTCATTCTCTGCAATCCACAGCTTTGCAGGCACTCTTCAGTCTCAATCCATTCCATCATCTTCTCCGCCATTATGCCCGACGACTGAAATATACCACTCATTATTCAATAAACTTGTTCTTGTAGTTGTGTTTCCTTGAAAAAAAAGGAAAAAAGTTAAAGAGAAATATATTGCCTGGCACTGGTATTGTATTGATGCTTCGTTTGTCGAGGCGACGAAGGAGTATTTCTTTTCCAGCACACAGCGAGCTCCCGAGGATGACACAGAGAAAGCACACATCTCTACGGGCAGCTTTTCACATTCTACTCCTCCTTCACCTGCACAAAATCACCATTAACGCCTTTCAAGTATAAACTTCATTTAATCAATCAGAAGCTTAAAACGGCAGGACTCAAACATCAGATACTGAATGATAACAACTTATTAGGTTGTTGCCCATCCAGTATAAAGCTATTCGATTTCTATTTTAAAATATGATAGACTTTCTCTCTATGAGAAACAATCTATTTTCTTTCCCGTGTTGTACAACGTTCAGAACTGATCCTGTCAAGCTATAGTACTGCTAAAAACTAATGGGCTTAATAAAATAAATATTAAATTTTTATTACATCTTACTAAAATTTTCAGTGATAAATAATTCTCTTAATTTTATTGATCAAACTTAGACAGAAAATGTACCCATAAGACTCCTCATAAAACATGTTAGATGTTTTACCTCCATAAAATAAGGTTAGGCACAATTCCTAGCTGGATTAGGTAAAACATCGCTCAAATAAAAGTTCTGAATAGATTAGATAGAAAACATACCCCTTAATCATCATATTTAAAATTTAAACCTATGTGATTTTGAGTCTAAGAGATTAACCAGCTGGCATGTTGTAAAACGGTTAGCTGGACAAAATCTAATCGACTGAATAGTTTTGGACAATCAGATCAACAAAACATATGATGGAACAGGTTGAGAGAATTGGGTTGGGCAGGTCAGGAGTGAAAAATTCCGTCAACAGTGCCACTACAACGTGCTGACTGTTTAGGGTGATTTTGACCAGGGGATACAAAAGTCACCTGTGACAAAATTGAAAACTAATTTAAAATAGACTCAAAACCAGTAGATGATCCATCCAAGTACACGGCAAGAGCCGAACTTTTATACTTGCCCTTTAAATCGTTCATGGGCAATTTCACAAATATATAGATCTAAAGATTTTTAGATCAAAATATATACTATAGATTGCCTGGCATTATGAATCTGTTGAAAGTAGTCCTAAGACAATTTAATTCATGTATTCCTATCAACAGAAACAAAATTTCAGAAAACCATAATTTCATCTCACAATCTTTTAAAAACAAAAAATGCATACCCATCACCAGAACGCTTTGCAAGCCACAAAGCGCCAAAAATATGGCAAATGCAACCCTCATTTCAAAAGCCATTGGTTAATGCAATCTACAAACTTCTTGCCTTGCCCAAGCAAAAATAAGAAGCAAGTAAATGAAGCAGCTTAAGGGACAAGAGTTGCAGTTATAATGTGATGATGAGTTGTGAAGAACAAAGCAAAGTGAGCTCCATTTATAGAGACGCTTTCCTCGACAGAAGCGAGAAAAATTGAACCCCTCAACCGGAAGTTTCTGTTCTTTGTTGCGTAATTCACACGGATCCACAAAAACTGACCAATACGGAGACACCTAATTGGCTGGTGCGCAGGGCTTAATTTGACTGTCCAGCTTGGCTGTCAAGGTTTATTTTTTCTACAGTTTAGTCTTCATTATTGCCTTCATTTTTAAGTCAAATTTACAAATGGTTAATGTATTTATATCAAAATATTTCAAATAATGTTATTTTTTATAACTGACAGACCCTTATTTTAAAGTATTGGGAACTTCTTAAGAAAATCTAAAAATTTGGGATTTTTTTTTAAATAATAAAAGTTTCTATTAAAGAATTTAAAATATATATATAGTCAAATTTTCATATTATTTTCTTTTTCTATAGTTTCTAAAATAAATTAAATGTATATTAATACAATCAAATATTTATTTTTATTATTTTCTTTTTCTATAGTTTGTAAAATAAATTAAATGTATATTAATACAATCAAATATTTATTTTTATTGTATTTTACAATAAAAATCTTTAAATACAACTATACAACTGTCAAATTTAAGCCTCCACGGTGGGGTTATAGGCCTCCTTGATTTACGATTTGGGGTTTCATTTTTCTCCTTTTATTTCGCTAAAGCTCTAGATTTCAATGCCTAACAAACATTGGCCTGGTCCACAAGGAAATTGTGAGGCGGGCTGGGTTAAATGGCCATCATGTCGAAAAGAAAACATCGGTTGCATTATTATTGGAAGCTTGGTTTTCAACGAAAGACTTCACTTCTAAGTCGTCTTATAGTGGTACGACGCGTGGCTTGGTCCATTTACAAGTCGTTGTAAGTCTTGTTATAATCCAACGGTGGGCAACGTTAGATACACATTTGACGTATTTAGTAATTGGAATTCAGAACGTGCTCAATATAAATTAATTAATGAATATGATTAAATGTGCATCGAAACTGCTGATAGATAATCTATATTTTATATTTTAATTAATTAATAAATATGGTTAAATGTACACCTAAACAGTCATAAATAATACATATTTGAGTTGGTCTATTATTAGTATTTGCCTTTCACAAGTATACTATTGTAACCACCATTTCTTAACTATTTATTATTCTAATTTTTTTCTATCCAAAGCAAATATTTATCGCTTACAAACTTAAGATGCAAATTTTTAATTAAAAATATTTTAAAACTCATTTATTAGCAATTTGATTAGTTAATATCTTTTACTCCTATTCCAACCTTTATAAAAATAAAAACAATAATTATAACATTACAAATAGAAGTCAATATTGTTATTTAAGCTCGTACTATAAGGCATTGAGTTGTTACTAACTATGTTAACACACTATGACCACACATTCTTACTAATAAAAGCAACAATAACCAATCTAAAAGTATTATTATATGTTAAATGAATTGAAACTTCAAAAAAAAAATTATTGGTAATTTAAGGATATTTACGCTGGCCCACTCACCGGAGGTCACAAGGGGGACCTCCTCCCCATCCCCATTATAGCGTATAATCCACTTAAGAGCCACACACACTTTTGAATCCACTTACTTATGACCACACATTCTTACTAATAAAAGCAACAATAACCAATTTAAAAGTATTATTATATCTTAAATGAATTGAAACTTCACATAAAAAAAAAATTATTGGTAATGTAAGGATATTTAGGCTGGCCCACTCCTACGGAGGTCACAAGGGGGACCTCCTCCCCATCCCCATTAGAGCGTAGAATCCTCTTAAGAGCCACACACACTTTTGAATCCACTTAAGAGCCACTGGAAGACTAAGAGTCACTACATAGAACCACTAGAAACCACAAACGGAGCCAGGTCACAGAAGTCCAAGAGTCACTGGAAGACCAAGAGTCACCACATAGAACCACACTAGAAACCACCAACGGGACCACCACGGAAATCCAAGAGCCATATCTTGAAGTTCCAACTATAAGTGTTACTTGGGGGATTTGAATTTGAATGTCGTCTTGAGAACCTTATGGCCTTGCCATTAAGCCCATCCCCTTTCATAAAACTTCACAATATTTTATTCATATATATTATTAAATATTATATATAATATATTAATAAATATTATTAATATTTATATTAAATTATTGGTTATAAAAATTAATATAAATTTTCTTAAGACTGCAAATCAATAAATTTAATGATTTTTTCTGAAAAGTGAAACATAAACCTAAATAAGTTACAAACAATTTTAACTTATTTAGATTTGTTTTGTGCAATTTATTTGAAAACAAACCAATAAAAAGCCGAAAACATTTCTGCAAGTCGTAATGAAATGCTTTTTTATTAATCAATTTAGTTACACAATATGCAGTACGACAAATCGCTTAATAGCTAGAATGTCTAACATTAATAGATCCACAATATGAGAAAATGTAAATCCATAGATCACTTAATCTATGAATTATGTAAAAGCTAGCATTGATTAAATACGATACTATTGGCAATGTAGTATATCTGTTCTAGTCTAGTAGGGTGCAGGGGCATCTGCTCCAGCAAGAGAAAAGGTCTTTAGAGTTGGCGCAGGTGCAGTCTCGAACATCATTCGCCTGCTTCGTGTTTTGTGAGCCTCGCACAGGTGAGGTAAATATATTCCTGCAATCATTATTCTTCTTGTTACCATCTGTTTGAGTAAAATCATGTCGGTATCTTGAGAAGGAATGAATAAAGAATAATGGGGCACTTACCTTCTCCTGCAGCGAGACTGAGGTAGAGATTGACAATGTTGGGGCAACTGTTTTGGCACTTGTCTGAGCACAGTTTAGAGGTGAAATGAGAATATTCGGAAAGATCGTCAGTGGACAAACCAACACTCATTCTCTGCAATCCACAGCTTTGCAGGCACTCCTCACTTTCAATCCATTCCATCATCTTTTCCGCCATTATGCCCGACGACTGAAATATACCAGTGATTATTCAATAAAATTATACTTGCAGTTGTGTTTATTTGAAAAAAAAGGAAAAAAGTTCAAGAGAATATATTGCCTGGCACTGGTATTGTACTGATGCTTCGTGTGTCGAGGCGACGAAGGAATATTTTTTCTCCAATACACAGCGAGCTCCCGAGGATGACACAGAGAAAGCACACATCTCTACGGGCAGCTTCTCACATTCCACACCTCCTTCACCTGCACAAAGCCACCATTAACGCCTTTTAATTATAAACTCCATTTCATCAATCATAAGTTTAGGCCTTAAATTTTTGAGGTCAGACATGAATGGGGTATTATTTTTAATTTCAGATTTGAGTCTTTTTCAATAGATTGAAATTATAAGATCAATAATAAGCTCAGGCCCATGTCCTGAACTTTTATACTAGCCCTTCAAACAACAGGAAACCTTAACCAGCTGGCACTTGTAATAGCAGGCTGGTCAAAATGTTGCCGACGACATAATTGACTTCTTCGATAAATCACAGAAGTCAATATACGCAGGGATTGATTTTGTCCAAGAATTTGGAGAAAATGAGTAAACAGTCCCCACACAATGGTTGATGGGCGATTTCACAAATATATAGATCTAAAGATTTTTAGATCTAAATATACTAAGAGATTGTCTGTCATTATAAATCTGTTGAAAGTAGTCCTAAGACAATTTAATTCATGTATTCCTATGAACAGAAACAAAAATTCAGAAACCCTAATTTTATCCCACAATTTTATAAAAACAAAAAATGCGTACCCATCACCAGCACGCTTTGCAAGCCGAAAAGCGCAAAAAAGATGGCAAATGCAACTCTCATTTCAGAAGCCATTGGTTAATGAAATCTGCGGACTTCTTGCCTTGCCCAAGCAAAATGAAAAGCAAGAAATAGAGAAAACTTGAGGGACAAGAGTTGCAGATTTAATATGATGAGTTGTGAAGAACAAACAGAGTAACGAGCTCCATTTATAGGCGCTTTTCTCGACATGAACGAGAAAAATTAACCCTCTCCAACTTGGAAGTTTCCTGGTCTTTGTTGCGTAATTCAAACGGGAATACTAACGCTGGCCTGGTCCACACGGAATTTGTGAGGCGGCCTGGGAATCAAGTAGAAAATAAAATGTAGTATCATTTTTATTGGAAAGCTGGATTTTGAATGGAAGGATCTTCCATTTGTAAATCGCCTTATATTTGTAAGACGCGTGGTTTGCTTGATGTAAAAGTCCTCTTATATTCCAAAAATCACAATTCATATTTAAACACGTGGTTGACTACTATAGTAGGTTTTGAAAGGTCTGTTTTGTTCGTTTTCATCATCATTCGGGCTTGAAAATGACTTCAATTTCTATGTTGATTTTTTTCTTCGTTACAAATCTTAGAAATATTGAAAGATTCATTGTTTTGTTGTTGGTGTTTTTTAACACATCTTATAAAATCTAAAATGATTAAGATCACAAAAAAATTATAATTCTTTTGTTAAGAATTATAAATTGATTATAAAAAAATTACATTTGGTTTATTTATAATTATAAATTGTAGGAGGAAGGGAAAAACAAAATCTTAGAAAAGTATTATACTCTCTATGTAACAAACATTTAAAGTTGTTTAGGATGAACATATTATTTTCACATAAAATTTACAATTCTTTAGTTCGTAATTATAAATTATTAAGAAATAAAATTATTTTTTTTCCTTCCAAAAATATTGTATCTCATTCTCAAGGTTTGTTTTTAAAATTATACATTTATAAATGTTACCACAATTATTTTCAATACACCCTTCTTAGTTTTAATAATCTCCTCAAGTTTCTCCTAAAAAAAATAGACATTTTCAAATGTTATTACAATTACTTTTTAATCCATCCTTCTTAGTTGTAATAGCCTTTTGTACATGTGTAGGTGTTATTACAATTATTTCTCAATCCACCCTCCTTAGTTGTAATAATTATGGGTATTATGCAAGTGTTATTTCAATTATTTTCAATCCATCCTTCTTAAGTGTACATCTTCTATAGTCTATATATTTTATATTCTCTATTTTTATTAAGTTATGGGTTCTAGTAAGGGGCCACAACCCGATATTATAATATAAATACAAATAATATTAAAATAGAAAAACTTGAGTAACCAACCCACACAAGGGCCTATAGGCTCCAAGAGAAACTACCAAACAAAAATGCTAATAAAAACTAAGACTACATACCATGTACAAAACCCAAATAGCTACATAAACATTAAGAGACACAATAGATAGAACACGAAGCAAATAAATCACCACCTTAGGCACTATGATTGAAATCAAGGATAGCCATTAGAACCACTACCTCATAACAACTCTAAAACCCCCCATCAAGAGACAACAATGCCACTAGTGATCAAATGTCACTTATCATAAGCCCTATTTGGAACTCCATTTCTATAAACTAGAATCACATTGACATGCAATGGCATAAACATTGTAGACTCCTCTAAACCATTAAAGAGAATGCCTTTGATTAATTCTACACACCTCACTGAGTGAGAATTATGTTTTAATAAAGAATTAGTTGTTATGTGGAGTAGAAAATATTGCATTATTTGGTATATTTATTATTGACTAACTATGGTAAAAAAAATTACAAAAATACATGCAAAGTTCTTTTTTTCTTTGTAAATTATTATAGGCACTATGATTGAAATCAATGCTAGCCATTAGAACCACTACCTCATAACAACTCTACAACCCTCCATCAAGAGACAACAATGCCACTAGTGATCAAATGTCTGTTATCATAAGCCCTATTTGGAACTCCATTTCTATAAACTAGAATCACATTGACATGCAATTGTATAAACATTATAGACTCCTCTAAACCATTAAAGAGAATGCCTTTGATTAATTCTACACACCTCACTAAGTGAGAATTATGTTTTAATAAAGAATTAGTTGTTATATGGAGTAGAAAATATTTTACAAAAATACATGCAAAGTTCTTTTCTTCTTTGTAAATTATTATGGAGACATTTTTACAAAATGAAGGACACTTCAAGAAGACTTTTGTTGATGCAAGGGAGTCCTCTGAATACTTTTTCACCAAATCCAAAAAAATTGGGCTCTAGAGAAGGTGGAAGAACTCCAAAAGGGAATCAAACAATAGTAATAAAAGCTACTATGCTAAGATAGAGGATTCTAGAGACATACACAACTCCAGTTGCTGTTAAACTAGACTCCCTAATGAAGCTAACTCCAATTTGAGAGTGATCACCATAAATATTTCTTGAAATTATGCAGAACACTTTTTATTCATTCATGTATAACAAAGTTATTTACTATTTTTGATTAAAACTCAATGAAAATTGAATATCTCATGCATGTACAACATAGATTATGGAGACACACACAACTCCAGGTGCCGCTAAGCCAATTGCCCTAATGAAGCCAACTCCAATATGAGAGTAGTGAAAGGACTCTTCTTGAGAGTGATCACCAGAAACATTTCTTGAAATTATGTTGAACACTTTTTTTTCATTTATGTAAAATAGACTTATTTATTGATTTCGATTCAAACTCAATGATTCTTGAATAACTCATGCATGTACATCACATAGATGGATTTCATAAATTTAGTTTGAATTAATGTTAAGTAGTTAGCTACAATTATTGTTAAGACATACCATGTTTTAGTTTTCAAAAAGAGACATATCTTTAGTTATCTATTTTTATCTAAGGTAGAAAATAAAGTTCTAAGACTTTGAACTATTTTTCTAGAATGCATTGATGTTAAGTTCTAATATTATCATTTGAGTTACAAATGTTGAGTTGAATCACATCTATTTCCTTTGAAGAGTTGACCACTCAATGGAGAAAATGGAGCAGTCTATGTAGATAAGTATTTTATGATTTTAATTTACATATGATCTTACTTCTATTTTAGATAAATGTGTTTGACCTACAGGTTATATGTATGTGTGTTATTTATGTAAGCATTATGTTGGGATCATTATATGTTATTCATTTAAGAATTCTATTGTGATCATTATTGTATAGGATATTAGTAGTCCATGTATTAAAAACCAAGTTATCTTTCTTGAGTGTTGTGTTTAGAAGTACATTCTGCATTCATTTTCTATAGCCAAACTTTAATTTCTAGCATGTGTATCTCCATTCTCTAGTTCATCTTTTCATTTAGGTCCATTAATTTTATTCCATAGCAAAGCATCATTTCATTTATTTAGTAGTTAGATCATATTTCTATTCCATAGTTAGAATTTGAATTCTCATTCAATAGATTAAGGATTGTGTATTTTTATTCTTGATAGGATCATATGGCTATTAGAAAGACTCCTCGTCACCCTTTTGCAGATAGATTTTAAACACCCACTAGTTTGACAATAATTTATTCTATTAAAGTGTGAGGTTCAATGGTGCCTCATCACTTTTTGGCACCATTTCCAGGGACTTCACATAGGTGTCACTAGGTTCAAACTAAGTACTCTTATCTAGTAGATTAGGTTATATTAAATTCACTTTTATGCATGGTCAGGAATACAGATCTATATGGTAGTTTTATACTTAAGAACCCCTAAAAGTAGGAAGTATCAATTTAAAATCTAAGGAAAGGAGTCTTAGATGAAGAACTTTGGGTGTAACTAATTGAAAAAAATCAACCCAAAACTTCTTAATAAGCCCCAAAAAATGAACCACCAAGAGAAGAAATTCTAGTAAGAAACATGGAGAATCATAATGACTGCAAAACAAGACAAATAGAAAGGACATTCACTTACCCCATCAACTTAAATCTTGACGAAGGTACCCCTATGAAAAAAATTTCCCCATAGATTTTACCCACCTTTCGAGGTATGGTCATAGAGGACCTGGACCAATTCTTGTTTGAGTTTAAAGTCATCTACCAAACCAATGACTACAACACTAAAAACCAAAAACTAAAGTTACTCCTTCAGGATTGAAAGACTCACCAATGAGATGGTTCATGTGAGTATCTGCAAGATATATTAACTCATGGGAAGAAATAGAGATAGTACTTTTGGATAAATACCAAGGTTATTGTCAGGTAAGACATAGGAATGAGGAACTCTTTCACTTAAGGTGGAAGGAAGATGAAATCTTAGAAGATTATTTAGACCTATTACTCTTTAGTTTAAAGTAATGTGGGGGTATCCTAAACCTATAGTTGGTCAAAACAATATTTTTGTGATGATTCAAGGATGAACCATGAGGGTCCCTAGACCTAATGAGAAATGATAATATCACAAAATTGAGCCTCTAAGACATTTTAGAGTTATGCAAAAAATACTCATGTGCACAAGGAGGAATTCAAAATTTCAATCTAGTAAAAGTAAAAAATGAGATTGGTCAACATATGGATTAGATTGCCAACATGAAAAATAGACATTTTGGTCTATCTTAACACTACATTGGATATAATGTAAACTAAGAACAAAGATCTAAAAAACTTCTCCATCTATTGCCCTAGGTGCTAAAATCACAATCCTTTAAGAGAATTTATATTGGAAAAAGTAAATATTTGCCAAGTCTATGACAAAACTCATCCCATAGGGGTTGTCCCACAATACTGTGTCCACTTATGGGACATCCTAATTTTTGGTTGAAATCACATATTTTTTAGAAAAATTAATGGTTTAATCCTTGAGGGGTTCCATCTAAAGGGGTTTAATTGAAATGTGTTAGATAAAATCCCCTTAGATCAAACCCCCTTGGATAGAACCCTCCTAGTCTTAAATTAAACCCCCAATGGAGTCTCCTCTGCACCTATCAAAATGCTGATAAAAGCCATCTTTGTTTCACCTTTTGGGGGGGTCAAATGAAGTCATTTATAAATTATATTTTTAGTTATGTACCCTTTGTATACACTTTCCAAAAATTATAATTTTGAATAATTTATTTGATTAAATTATATTATTTTTGATTTTCAAGTGAACATAAGTTTTTTACAGAACAACAAGGTCTCTATTCCATACAAGTGGAAAATTTAAAAAACAGAGAAAAAAATTCTAAAAAATATTTGTACCCTAAGTATTGATGTCCTTGATTCAAAAAAAAAAAAAAGTAAAATTAATTTTTGATGCATACAAAACAAGTTATTTGTTACGACATCAACTTGTGTCTAGATTATAATTAATCTCTCTTCAAAAATTAATTTTAAAAAAATGCAACAAATAATTATGAAAAAATATCCATGCCCTAGATATTGGTGTTACAAATCTATATTTTAAAAATTAGAATTTTAACCTTTCTATCAAAAAGTTATTCATTACGACATAAATGTCACTTTTTAAAATTGTTGTTTACTATAAAAAACAAGTTATTAGAAATTATGTTAAAAAATTATAATTTATTTCTAATTTTTAAAAATATATATATATTTAGAATTTACACAAAATCTCACAAAATACTAGTTTGCATCATCTTCAAATTCTTAATGGTTTGGCTTCTATAGGTATCAGAAAGTGAAGATTTGGTTAAAAATGTTGATTTCAATGTCCCACTTTGGCCAAGAAGTGGGACACAGTACTGTGGGCTGACCCATTATAGACTAGTGTGAGATTCTACAAGCCATAAATAACTCAAAGGAAAGGCCCTACCAATCAAAGAGGAATTGAACTACATGGAACAACATTAGAGAGGGAATTTTTGATATAATCAATCCTCAAACCAACCCTCCTGGCATACATGATCACCAAAATGGAATAACAACCCTTGGTCTGTGCCATGCCCTAATTATGCTATGCCACACCCCAAGATTGGTTAAATCCACCATGGTTGAATTCTCATTGGCCTAATCAACCACAACAAACATGGTACCCTTAAAATTTGGTGCCAGACTACAATCCATCCAACTATCAATTTTATCAAGGACCTCAACGCATGCAAAATCAACAACCCTTTCTGCCTCCTCTGTAAAACATAGCCTCAATCTCAAAAAAATATAGTCACACCACCCCAACTTCCAACTCAGCCAATTGTAAGCCCCAAAAACAATCACCTTGCTACTCGTATTTACTTAAAAAAAGTCTAAAAATATGGATGGTATTAATACCATACATTGTGGAAGTATTCAACTTTAGTTAGCAAGGAATGTTTCTAGGCCATCATAGGCCACTATTATGGAAATAATTGACGATGAAGAAGCTCTATTTCCTAAGAACATAAGTGAATCTAGTGATCTTGAATGTCATTAGTCTTCAAGAGCTGACCTTGGACAACCCTCTAGAAACCAAGCAAAATTGTCTAAACTTGCATTTCAACATCATATCAGAGAAACAATAGAGATGCCTTCTAACACTTTATCAAAATCTCTCTCTGGAGATTCATCACAACCAACAAGCCTGAAGTACTATCTCATTATTATTTTGGAGAAACTCCAAGATTATCTGCTAGCCTCTTAGACCAAGCTCCTCTAGAATCAAACTCCAAAATAAAAAAGAATGCAAAAATATTTCCCATTCTAGAGCCCCATCTTAATCATATTTCAGAGCATGCTCCTATTCCTAAGAGATTGAGGATAATTTCAAAAACCCTTATTAAACCAACACTATTATCTAAAATAGGAGTAATTTAGGAAATACAAAAATTGAATATAGAAATTTCAGTACTTCAAGCCATTAAGGAATTCTCAAATTAAACTAACTAATTAAACAAGTCTACATTAAAACTCTAGGAAGGAAAAAGAAGCAAAGAAATACCATTCATGTAGAGGGATATTTGGCAGATCTCCTCTGAGGAAAACTTCTTCCATCAAAATATTGTGATCCAAGTAGCCCTGTGATCATTGTATTGATTGAAGGAATGAGCATTTTGGATGCTCTAGTTGACCTGAGAGTTTCTATCAACATCATGACTATGGAAGTCATGAAGATTATCTTTAACATGACTATAGCCTACTAGCATTGTGTTAGAGTTGGCTATGATTGGAACCACCTAGGATCTATGACTTCATGAAAGCACAAGAGATATCAAATGAGAGAATAATTATATTCTATTAATGAATGCAAAAGATTGTTCAAAGATTGCTATTACAATGTGAATGATATGACTTGCTTATAAAGACAAGGATAAAATGTAGGATGTTGTAGTCATGTGACAAGTGTCATACTCCTATGCCATGTGATGACTATAGGATAAGATGCCAACTATCAACAACTAGGCACAACTAGAAACAACTAGAAACATCTAGTAGACTCACTAAGTCAACTTAACATGTGAACTATGTGTGATGTGTGAATATTATTTAAATAATAAATAGTTAAATAATATGAATTATTCACATATGTGTAAACTAGATAGGTAATAACTCTATTCACACCAACACCCCCCTTAAGTGCAACTTAGGGAGTAGCTGACTAAAGAAAGATGCAAGGATGGATGGGTCCCAGCTACTAGGGTAAGTGCAAGAAGTTGGGTCCACTTTTTGGCCAAAAAGTGGAAGTGTTTTCCCTTATTTTCAAAATTTATCATATTTGACCTTAAAATTTGAAGCACTTAGAGATGGAATCTTTAAAAAAGTCACTAAATATAAAATGTAGTACTCGGAGTCTAGTTTCCAAATATGTAATTTTTTTCAATACCTAGATGATACAAATTGATTTTCAATAGGCATTTCTAAAAACTGCTATTTAAAAGTCACTTTTTTTTAACCATACCATACATGTGTACGGCCAACATAATTTGACCTAAATAAAATTATTTTTCAAAATCCTTTTGGGAAAAGATGTGTAGTATAGTGAAGTTTGATGAGGATATTTTTTTATAATTTTTTTCCAAATAATTTTTTTTTATTAATTTTTTATTAGGCCTAATTGATACTTTTGAAAACCCCTCGTGTACGACCAACATAATTTGAGCAAAAAAAATCATAAAATTAAATTTTTTTTTTCATTGTGTAAAGAATGATGTGTAGATTGATGCCATATAATTTTTTTTTAAAAAAAATTTAAAAATTAAAAGTTATTAAAAAAATACAAACACCTATCATTTCAAGTTTTTGGACCAGTTTGCTCATAAATTAAATAATAAATAGAAAAACTAGTCCAATCCAAAAAAAATTACATATTTGAAAACTAGACACTATGATCTGTAATGGGTTTTAATTTCGTAAAAAAATTTAGAAAAAAATGTCATCAGCCATATAGGTGAAGTCAGTCTTTCCTCTGGTTCTATACTTAGAGAAATACTTGCAGGTCCAAGGCTCAAGGTCAGCTACCCATGCCTTTCCCGAGCCTAAAACAAAACCAAAAGCGTGGGTACGAAATTCAAAATTTTAGAAACGGGTACCCATTTTAAAACGGGTACCCGTTCTAGAAAACAATCGAAAACAAAACGGGTACCCGTTTCTAAAATAGTAAAAAAAACGGGTACCCGTTTTTGTTTTTTACTATTTTTGGAAACTTTCTAAAAATAGTAAAAAACAAAAACGGGTGCCCATTTTTAATTTTTACTATTTTTGGAAACTTTCCAAAAATAGTAAAAATTAAAAACGGGCACCCGTTTTTGTTTTTTACTATTTTTAGAAACGGGTACCCGTTTTCTTTAAAACGGGTACCCGTTCCTGTCGGGATTTTTTTTTTGCACGACACTTCCCCTATATGTGGACCCAACTTCTTGCTTTTACCCACTAGGCCATGTTAGGTGTCTATGTACAACAAATCTCAAGTGGAGAAAAGGAGAAAACCTCATGAGACAAAACTCCTCTCCAAAAGTGAGAATGCATAAAACAATGAAAGCGAAAGAAGTGATAGTAGGAAGGACTCCACATGACCCCCCAAGGACAACTTTTATCACATAGATACAATCAAATACCTCCCATAGGAGAGAAATAGTGATACTATAGGTCCCCCTTACAATGAAGTAGCTCCTGTGCTGATGGTGAATACTTGAAGACAAAGGCTAGAAAGTGTCTTGTACCTGCAAACAATATTTCTCCCCTTAGGAAGAAACAAATCCAAAGGCTGATATAGAAGAAACTCCATCTCCAAGAATAGATATGACAAAAGAAGTCTCATGATGGGTGTCTCTGAAAACTGTTGAAATATCCACATGTTAGAATCAAAGGATGACACTATGCAATGATGTGTGTCCAATTCAAAATCCTAGGTAGACTCATGAAGAACAATGTCCAAAGATGAAGTAGATGGGATAAGAGTTGTGTTATAACAGTCGTCAAAGAGAAGAGATATCCCCTCAAGTGTGTCATCCAAATTTACAATATGAGACTCACAAAATAAGTCTATTATACCAGCCAAGAAAGTATCCCACAAAGCTGTGTTTGAAAGACTAGAATGCTCTTGCTCAACTAAACTAGAAGAAACCATGTTGATGTTGATTGCTGAAAAAGTGGGAGGTTAAGGTGATGGAAACTCAACACAAGTCTCATAAACCGATGTGGATGAAAAAACACAATGGTTCATGCGACCAAATTTCTCCTTCGAAACATGATTCATACTTGATGTATGAGTATGAATATCAATCAATGTATCTAAAACATTATAAGAAGCAAAATGGGATAATGTATACAAGTGAGATGCATGATCATCCATCCAAACAACAATGATATCTCTACTCTCCAAGTCCCTTATGATCACTGAATCAAGAGTGAACTCAACTATCTTACCTGCACCACAATGAGTAATTTGGTAGATGGAAAGGAGATTGGTTGACAAGGAATGTACACACCATATGTATTATTACACATTAAAATAGGCGGCAAAGTACATGACTCAAATGAAGAGAATTTCCCTTGTGAAGATGCCATATGATTTGAAGCTCTAGAATCAAGAACCCATCTCTCTGACTGAAGACTTGTAGAAGCAAAGAGTTCTTGTACTTTTCCCTTGTTTGTCCCATTAGCAATGTTTGTTGTCCCTGTCTATGTAGATGATGATGATGTCAAAGAAGAGGATGGACAAGGTGACATGGATGATGGCAAGTTGATATTGTATTTTTGAACAATGTGAGTCAACTCATCAATTTTCTTCTCATAACACTTATGCTCATCAAGTCCTAATTTCTTGCAATATGAACAGTTTGGTCTCTCCTCCTTAGATGATTCCTCTTTGGGAGAGGATGAGGACTTAGGTGAATTGGTTGATTCTTTTTCTTGCTTATTGTTCTTGAAATCCATATTTTTTTGTATCTTGCCTTTGCTAGGTGGAGCCTTTTGATCCTTTGAACCTTGATTAGAAAGAAGAGATTGAGGTCTAGGAGACTTCAATGTGCCCATGTGTACTAACTTAGCTTGCTCCCTTGTGAGTGATGTGGCAAACTCATCAAGTGAAGGCATTGTGAAAGCTTTCCCATGTGCATCCATAGTAGCATAAAAGGTAGAAACAAAAATTGAATAGTCAAGACCAAGTTTGGCAAGGATTGAAAGAACCAATTGAGTGTCCTCTTTCTCAATTCCACATTGTTTGAACTACAATCTAAGTGATTTTAGCTTTGTGAAGAAGTCTTCGATGGTTGTAAAGTTGGTTGGATTCAAACCAATTACTTCATTTTCTAATTTGAATCCTCTCATAGTATCTTTCTTACCAAAGAGATTCTCTAAGGTACTCCACACATGATTAGGTATTTTACAAAACTCAATATGAAAAGAAGATCAGGAGAGATAGACAAGCATAGTGTTCCATAGGCTTGATCACATCTATTATACCACTTTCTCTTTTCTGCATCTGCTATTGGTTCAATTTTTGTACCCATTGTTACTCTATGAATTTTCAAACTTCATAAATGAATCTCTATTTTAGTTTTCCACTCATGATAGTTATATGGTGTGAGTAGAGGAAGTTTGTTTGGATCCATGATAGAAGAGTACAAAAAATAACACAAGTACAATCCCCCTTTTACTCAATAAATGAGATCATCCCTAGAAAAAAACTAATCGTGGGACTTTCTAATCAATCTAGTTACAATTGCCATAGGCCAAAACAGATATGTGCTCTTTGATTTTGGTACAATGCAAATGCCAAGATTAGGCTAGAACTGAAAGTATAATTTCTAAGCAAAACTAGATCAAACTGATCGTAGATTTGGAAAGTACTCAAAAAATCATGTACTTTCAAAAAACATTTCACTAGAAAATGTTACTATATGATCCCGAATGATGCCTTTAAAGTTCTAAAAATGGGAACTACTCAACAATAGTAATGAAAACCTACAATTTCTAGAAAAACCAAGCACCAAAATCAAAATTTGATAGCACCAATGCAAAGCCTATGAAATTATAGCTCAAATAAAAAAAATTGCTCGAAAAGGGGAGAAAATTTAAGCAAGATATGAGCCTTCAAAGTTGGACTATCAAAACGAGAACTCTATTGGAGAGGGGGCCTGCAAAAAATTTCTGATTAAATTTGTGGATGATACCTAGATGGTTTTTTGATGTGGTGAACCAAACTTAAAAAGCATTCTTCTTTTTTATATGCATAAGATGTGGATCTAATGCAAAAAATACCTCCAACAATAAAAGATGGCATGTAGAAGCTAAATCAACCACCTAAGTCAAGAATATGCACACTGCAACTTGAAATACAAGTGCACAAATAGGAAAATCCTCCAAATATGGTTTTTTTATCAAGTTTTTTTGATTCTCTAGGTCATAATTTGATGTAAGAGAAAAGCATACTCAACTATCAAGATCCACCATGATTTACACGCAAGATCTCTCAGAAAATGACTAACACAAAGTGATTCCTCCTAGAGCTCTGATACTATGTTAGAGTTGGCTATGATTGGAGCCACCCAAGATCCAGGACTTCATCCAAGCACAAGAGAGATCAAATGAGAGAATAATTCTATTCTATCAATGAATGCAAAAGATTGTTATTACAATGTACATGATATGCCTTGCTTATAAATACAAGGATGAAATGTAGGATGTTGTAGTCATGTGACGGAATATGACATGTGACAACTATAGGATAAGATGACAACTATCAACAACTAGACACAACTAAAAACATCTAGTAGACACACTAAGTGAACCTAACATGTGAATTATGTGTGATGTGTGAATATTATTTAAATAATAAATAGTTAAATAATATGAATTATTCACATAAACATAAACCGGATAGGTAATAACCTTGTTCACACCAACACATTGTTCTACATATGGCATATCAATCAATTTCCATCCTCAAAGGGGTGGTGGAAAACATTCTTGTGATAGTTAATTCTTGGGAATATCCTATTGATACTTCAGTCTCAAACACCCAAAGAGAGCTATCCTTTTATTCTTGATAGACCATGGCTAGCAACATGTGCAACCATGATTGACTACAATTCTAGGGGAGTGACAATTTCTAATGGTATTAATGTTAATAATTTGTCTCTATACCCACTTGCCAAACCTTCTCCCAAGAAAAGGTGTTTGTGTTTGGATAGATGAACTAGGTATAATTGGCAAATAAGAAAAATTAGATTCTCTGGCTATGATTACAAGGAAGCAACATGTAGAGGAAATTGAAGATGACTCTACTTTTTATGATGCTTTAGAGTCAAACAATGAAATTGATCTTGATAGAGAAGATGATCTTTAGTCCCTCCTATAAACAAATGTAGTGGAAATTTTCTAACATGACAATAAGGACTTCCTAAATTATTTTCAATGTTCCTTAGCCAACACAACATCAAGAGGAGACAACTTATTAAGGGATATACCCACCTTCTACATGTTGCAATCTCACTCTTGTCCTCTTAATACATTGATGCTCAACAGAAACTTATACCTTCTCCTCTAGTCACCCTAGTACAAAATAGATTATGGTGTTACCAGGAAAAACTTTAAACATCTATAGCTGGTTAACTAAGCAACAATAACTAAAATTATTTGATGTCTTGATTAAAAATACTAAAGGTTTGTCTTGGGACTATAAGGATTGAGGGTAATACATCCAAGCATTTGTACTCATCAAATTTATACTGAATATGTGAGACTAGTAAGGTAGCCACAATGAAGGCTTAATCCTGTATTGAGGGAAATAGTCAAGATTGAGATTGAGAAGCTTCTGCAATTAGGATTCATCTACCCAATTTTGGATAAAAATGGGTGTCTCCACTTGTTTTTCCTAGAAAGGTAGGGAAATGGAGGGTCTATGTAGATTATAAAGAAATTAATAAGATAACTTATAGGGTTCATATTTGTTGGAAAATTCAAGGTGAAACTTCTACAATATTAAGTTTAATATTGTGTACAAATCTGAAATTTAATTAAAGATTATCCACTTTAATGTTTATGTGATTAGCGCATTCAACAATGAAAGAATGAAGGAATAAATTATAATAGTTGACACAATATTTACATGGAGAAATCCTTGTAGGAAAAAAAAACTCCACACGCTAAGATATTCAATTATTGTATTAATCTTTTAATGAAGTTTACATTAACAAAAAAATTCTCTCTAAATTTTGGTAGCACTTTGTTACTCCTTCAATTTGGATAAAACTCTCATAATACCACCAATCAAAGGCACCAATATATAGAAGATATAGATGTGAGAATCCCATTATGGTTTCTTAAAACAAGTGTCAAATCATCATGCAAAACAAATACCTTCCCTTTTGGATAACCAATAAAATCAATGATTTTTTATAAGTCTTCTCATAACTTTTCATGGGCATCCAACCCATAGCTAATCAAATGCTAATAATAAAGAGTGCTCAAAGCACATGCGACAACATGTGACAACATACAAATCCATATGGA
This sequence comes from Cunninghamia lanceolata, assembly GCA_027924645.1. Classification (NCBI taxonomy): domain Eukaryota; kingdom Viridiplantae; phylum Streptophyta; class Pinopsida; order Cupressales; family Cupressaceae; genus Cunninghamia; species Cunninghamia lanceolata. The sequence continues at coordinate 2,325,981 of BSBN01000081.1, read as the reverse complement.
CTCCACCAAGATTTGGCACCAAAGTTTGAATAACATGCAAAGCTCATGTAATCCACAAAAGTCTAAATGGGCCCCACCACCAAAGTGGACACCTACATTGAACTCATGCAATGTTCATGCAAATCCAAGTGGGCCCCACCTCTATGAAAGAAACTACAATTAGTCATAGTGAAATAAATAATAAATATATTATCTCTCATGTTTGTATGTGTTGAAGAACACATTCCAAGGATCATGGAGACACATGAAAATGATTTAGGATCGCAAGGTTAATGTCATCTTATCCTAAGATTCTCCCACTTAACATTATAAATTGTAATTACATACATAAGGCAACATCAAATTATTAACAAGTACACTAATCAAGGCCCATGACCTTCCTGCACCAATATAACTTATTTGTGGTTACTAGCTTCATGAGAGAATCTGCAACATTATCCAAAGTGTCAAATTTTTCCATCAAAACCATACCATTCTCAACCATTTATAACATAAAGTGATACTAAACTTTAACATGCTTAGAATGAGCATGATACATAGGATTTTTTGCCAAACATATGGCACTTTGACTGTCACATGGACGATTCTCACTATTTTGCAATCAAAACAAATACCTATACCAAGTCTTTGTAACCATATGGCCTCTTTAGAGGCATGTGTAGAAGCCATATACTCTACTACTATGGTAGAAAAAACAACCAAAAGGATGTCTTTTACTCATCCAACTCACTGCACCTCCAAACAGAGAGAAAACATAGCAACCAGTGGACCTTCGACTATCCAATTCACTTGCCCAATCTACATAAACAAAACCCTATATGTCCAATGACATCACCACATCATCAATACCATAATAAACCAAATAGTAATCAAATGTTCCTCACAAATATATAAACACATTTTTAGCAAAAGTCTAATTCTCTCTACCAGTGTTAGACATATACTTGCTTAAAACTCCCACTTCTTGGGCAATATTTGGTCTAGTGCAAACTATTGCATACATAAAACTACCAATCAAACTAGCATAAGAAACCTTATAAATTTCTTCTAAATCATCATCAAAATTAGGACACATGTCTAAATTAAGCTTGGTACAAACTAAAAATGGAATACTCATTGGCTTACAGTCTTGCATATTATATCTTCACAAAATGGTATCAACATACTTACTCGGACTTACCCAAATCTTTATGTGTACCTAATCCCTATTGATCTCCACTCCAAAAATATATTTAATAGCCCCCAAGTCCTTCATATCAAAGGTGCCAGAAAGCTGAGTCTTGAGATCTCTAATCAGCACCTTGCAATTACCCATAAACAACATGTCATCAACATACAAGATAATAATTAGTATATGATGATCAATAATCTTAATATAAGTACAATGATCCTCTTCACTCCTAGAAAAAGACAACTTCAATGCAAAAGCATCAAACTTTGGATACCACATCTTGGGTGATTCTTTTAGACCATACAATGATCATTTTAACCTACAAACCAAATGTCCTTTTCCTTTCACAAAAAAACCATCAGGTTGTTGCATTAAAATCCCCTCATCAAGATCCCCATGCAATAAATTAGTTTTAACATCCATTTGCTCTATCTCAAAATCACAAGCAATATCAATATATAAAAAGAAATCTAATAAAACTTTTAAAACTTAGTAATAGGAGAGAAAATTTTACCAAAATAAATGTTCACTTTGGGAATATCCCTTGGCCACTAGTCTAGCCTTGTACCACTCTAATTGATCATCTGCACCAAATTTTTATATAACCACTTGCAACCAATGGTATTTCTTCCTTTGGGAAAACTAACAAGATCCCAAGTATCACAACTATCCAAAGACATCATTCCTCATGCATGGCTTGCATCCAAGACTCACTATCCTTTGAAGAGAGAGCATCCCTAAAAGATCTGCATTCACTGTCAATACTTAACAAATCAAATACACAATGGAAACCTAGTGGGCTATAACTATTAACTAGATTTTGTTGTCTTGTGGACCTTGTTAAGGTAGGAGTAATGGCCTTTGCATGTTCTTCTTTATGCTCATCTTGCACATCATCTAAACTCTCAGAAACCTCTTCTTCTTCTCCATCCTCCAATCCATCCATTAAGCACACACTTATAATGAGAGGGGGTGGTGAATCAGTATAAGACAATCTTCTTCTTATTAAAATTTAACAACCATAATAAAGAAATCACATAAGATCTAACAATTAACAACACTAGATTTATGTGGAAACCCTTTTGGGAGAAAACCACAAGAAAGACTTCTTGGATGTACTTTCCAAATCTAGCCACAAAATAAAAATCTCTTACAAATATTTACAGGTAGCAAACCACTGGAGACACCAATCCCCACTACTAAGCACCAACTTAGTAAGAGACACCAATCTCTTTTGATAGGAAGCATCGGCCTCCAAAAAAACAAAGTTTTCACCTTCTTGAATATTACTTCATCAATGGATGATGATAATACAAATCTCTTTCATAAAAATCTGCTTTGAATAATCATTTATTTTTCTCTCCTTCAAAAATATGCTTGTGCTTGAATGATGAAACTTTCTACACACACTCACTCTTCCTCACAAATCTGATTGTATTGGAATGATATTACATTTTTTCTTACATTTTCTCCAACTTCTCTATTCCTTTTTATATCTCCCTAATGCCTCTTCATGAAAAGGGGTGATCCTTCCAAGGGAGGTGATTTCTCTAAGAGGGGTGATTCATCAATGGAGTCGACCTTAATTAAAAATAATAATTTTAATTTTTTAATTCCACCAAGACCTGGGGTGACTTCTCTAAATATGGTCGGCCCATTTTAAAGAGACCCCCAAATTAATATTAAATGGGATGATTTGTCCCAATACATGGGTGTCAAAACATTGAGACAACTTGGGTGCCAAAAGGCATAGGCTAGCCTCAATTAAATCAAAATAATTTACCTAAAATCATTCCATGGATCGGCCAACCAATTGATTCTCTTTTTTCTTTAATAAAATATCATCACGACATTAATGCTCCTTTGACATCAATGAAAATATTTCCAACAATCTCCCCCTTTGTCATTGATGGAAACCTTGCAAAGAAATAATCTGTGAACACAACAAGAACATAATTCTCCTCCTTTCTATAATTATGCCCCTTTGACATCAATGGAAAAGGGATATTCACCACTCTCACAAAGAATATTCATTAGCTTGATCTTTTTCTGAGTTATCTTTTGAATTCATATTACCAAAGAATTCATAGAGCTGAAAGATAATGTAATGATTAGCTCCCCCTAAATTTGTGCTTCTCCTTAAGAATTTAGTGACTAGATGAGAAAGATATCACTCCCAATTTCTACCTGAGATACTCAAAAGTCTCTTTTGGAAGGGGCTCTTAAGACCATTTAAAATTCTCATAGTCCCATTTGGTAACTTCATACATTTTTCCTTCCATAAATCCATCTTAGGGGTCCATATTCCTTTTAAAATTATTCCAGCAGTCATTCATAAGCATCCCATATCAGGTCCATGTGAAAGATATTTGTATTTTGATCATTGATGTGTTTTTATCTCTTACTGTAGCCCCACGGTACATTCAAATAGCCTTGGCAGGTGTGCGGGAAGCAAAGGATGTGAAGACTCAGTTGCCACTTCTCTGCAACATGTAGAAAATCTAGTTGTGGTATGTGGTATGAAGATAATGACTATTGCAACCCCGCGGCTATCTCAAAAGTGAGTGGTGGGCTAGTGGTATAAAATTGAAGTGGCATATAATATGTCACCATGGTCCCACGGCAGGTAAGAAATCAACCAGCGGTAATGTAGTAAGGAGCAGAGGTAAAATGTTCACTGCACCCCCATGGTATGCTCAAATAGAGCTTGCGGTATCCTGGTATAAGGAGTTCAAGTGGTCTATGTGTTGAGTATTGCAACCCCATGACGGTTCCAAGGAAGGATTGCAGTAGTGCGCTGATAGCTTCAAGCAATATGTATTATTTTACCATAGCCCCGCAGTGGACAAGAAGATGACCAGTGGTAGGGCAGTAAGAGCTAAGCCAAAGGAGGACACATACCATAGGCCCATGATAGTTCTGAGAAGGTTTTACAGGCTGGCGGTAAGTGGTAAAAGTGATATAATGTTTGTCCTGTGCTCCTACCACAGTCAAATCAAATGCTTGCGGTGATGCAGTAAATAGTAAAAGGGGATGCCAAAGGGTTCATGTGGTCCTGCGATGGTTAGAGAAAGGGTTGGTGCTGATGTGGTAGAAGACATAAGGGATAAAATGTATGATGAAAGAGTTTGAAGAACAAGTGGAAATAAATAAAATGGGTGCTAATGAATCCCAAAATGAACAAATTATCTCCCAAACTTTCAAGAATTTGAAAAATGATGAAATAAATGTCAACCTTGATGAGGCTAGACAAATGGTTTTGAAAAGTAATATGCTGATCATCCATGGGCTTGAATTGCAGAAAATGTTTTTGCTAGACCAAGTGAGAAATCAGGATTTACCCATGACGGTCTCTGAATTTGACTATGAGAATGGTGTCAGTGGTTGTGGATTTGACCCAAAAATAAAAACTCTAGCAATATGGCCCACTCAAAAGAACACCAATAAGAAAATATTGATGAATGTAGTCTAGGAGATAAGGGGAACAACCATGGTGAAAACATTTCAAGATACATTAGTAGTTGACGCTGCAACCCTTACTATGCACTCTGCAATGTTCACTGACTCTGTTGTCAAGAAAATGGAGCAAAGATTGCTCAATTATGATAAAACTCAAGTTGAAATGAATGATGAAGTGAATAGGATCTATTTGGAGAATGTCAAACTAAATTAGCAGTTGAAGGGTGGAGATTCTCAAGGTCAAGCAATTGTGCCTTATCAAGCCCCTACGCCACAAATAACTAGTGACAACATAGTGCCAATTGATCATTTGAATGCATTAAAGTTGAAGATGGAAAAGGAAATTGAAAATTTGAAGTAAAATGAGAAAATAGAGGATGAGGCTAGACTAAAAAGTCTTGAGGTGTTTGAAAAAATTTTGGAATACAGAGTAAAATTGGTTGTTGATAGGCTAGGAGATGTGTATGAATGTTATTTTTCTTTGTCTTAGGCCATTGAGTAGTTGAAAGTTAATCTCTCTATTTTGGAGCCAGTGTACAAGAAATGGCAACCTACACACCACACACTGATGACCTTATGCAAGGTTGTACAAAGAGATCCAAGTGCTCTAGCTTCACTCAAGCCAATAGAGAAGATGGTAATATTGATCCTAGAGAAATTTCAATATGTGAATGGTGAGAACCAAAAAATGTAGGCAAAGATTGATTCTAGTGTCACTTTCAAACACCATTTTATTCCTTCCTTTTTGACATAAGACAAAAATATCAAAGATTTTGATGCATGGCAAAGTGAATATGGCCAAGCAGTTTCTCAAGTCATTGATTTTCTGAAGAAAGATGAAAACATAAATATAGATCAACTTCAATATCATTTTGGATAAAGTAATTAATTTGGATGTTGGATATGCTAAGTTCATTATTGATGTCAATGTGTTGCTGGATAAAAGATGGAAAGATCCCTAGGCCCACTTGCTCCAAATCCAAGAATATAAGTTGCCTAGTGATTACACGGTGTTCCCGTGAGAGCAAAAGTATTTGAAAACAGAAGAATAAGCATACCAAGAATGTAGAGGAGCAATGACCTTTGAGTTGACGTCAACATGGCACCAACAAATCTTAGACATCCTCCTGTTTTGTCTTTTCTTGTTTTTATGCTTTCCAATATGTATTTAAAATATATTTGGTAGTCTTTTTAAGACTTGTCAAAAGGTATATATTGCAATAGGTCTATTAAGGCGTGGGTATATGAAAATCCATTTTTTGGAATGTGAAAGGTTAGAAGCTTGTAGCTTCCTTCACCCCTATAGGAAGGAAACCAAGACCTTGGGAAAGCTCTCTGGGAAATTAAGTTTGGAAAAAGACATTGTAAGGCATGCTCTTCATTGAAGATATATCAATAAAAGCAAACTGCATTTCTCTGGTGCCATATATCTAGTTCTCAATTGCTTGTCAAAATTTCATGTTATACTTTATCTAGTTATCTCCAAATTTGTTTCTCCTTATTATTTGAATTAGGATATCAAGCATATGTTTAGTTCTTCAAAACACGTTTATTGTTTTTAGGTGGTTTATCTAATAGGGTTTCCTCAAGCAGGAATTAAATTTCATTGAATAGATCGCTGTAATTTGGTGGATTCAAATTGGATAATTAAGAAGAGCTAGGTGATAACAATCTTGCATGTTTATGCTAGTAATAAACAATTCCATGCCAAGTAATTCAAGTTGTGGCTAGATAGAAAGCACAAATTTTTCTATGAATAGACTCAATTACTCAACTGTTGAGATACGCACCGATCAATTCTTTTCTAGAATCATTTCCTTATATCATATTCAATATTCTAATTTTTATTTTTTGTTGTATAAGAGTAGGAGTAATAGTAGAAATAAAAAATAAAAATCTAATTCAAATCATATGTCAGTTTGGATTAAGGTGAATTGGGTGATTTAATTGACAAAATTATATAAATCCCTTAATCTACTCTGAAGTCATGAAAAAGTTTGAAGAATAATTATCAATTGGTGAATAGAAGGTAACACCCACCTAGGAAAAGTAGAGCCCAAAGTGTAGGGAATTTTAATCACCAGGGTTAATTATGCCAGTTGGCTAGTTAGTTACATAACCTACTCATAAAGCTTGGCATCTTCTAGGGTTTTGCATACTACAAATTTGAGTACCAATAGGAGCTTTATGAAAATATCTATGATTTGTTCTTTTGTGGAAATGTACTCCAACTTGACATGTTCTACTACCCTTTCTCTTAATAAATTATATTTGATAGGGATGTGCTTTGTTCTAGAGTGCATAGCATGATTCATTGAAATATTTATTGCACTCATTTTGTCACAAAGTATTGGAATTGGATGATCATATTCTACCTTAATGTCTTTCAATGACTACTTCATCCAGATAATTTGTGTGCAACATGGCACCTACTTCTATGTACTCTACCTTTGTTATGGATAAAGAAACAAAAGCTTGCTTCTTTCTTAACCAAGACACTAGGCTATTTCCAAGAAAAAATGGTCCTCCACTTGTACTTTTCATATCATCAACACTACCTACCCAATATGCATCTATATATGCTTCTAGAATGAAATATTCACCTCTTAGATACCACAACCCAAAGTCCAAAGTTCCTTTTAGATATCTAAATAATCTTTTGACTACTTGCACATGAGTTTCTTTTGGTGTTGCTTGAAAACATGCCACCATGCCTACTTCTTACATAATGTCTGGCCTTGATGTTGTCACATATAGTAGGCTAGCAATCATTGACCTATACAGTTCCTGATTTGCTTAAGGAGATTCGTCATCCTTGCTTAAATTATAGCATGTGACCATGGGTGTGTTAATTGGTGCACAATCTTCCATTCTAATTTTTTTCAACATCTCCTTGATGTACTTGGTTTAAGAGATAAATATGCCTTTATGAAATTGAGAAATTTATAAACCAAGAAAGAATGATAACTCACCAAACATAGACATCTCAAACTCTTTTGCATTTCCTTTGCAAACTCTTGGCACATTTTGTTACTACTGCCTTCAAAAATGATGTCATCTACACAACCACAACAATCAAATAATTTTCACCTCCAGTCTTGATGTAGAGATTACTATCATCAATTCCTCTTTTGAAGCCTTTTTGTTGTATATATTTGTCAAGTCTTGAATACCAAGCTCTGGGGGCTTGCTTTAGCCCATAGAGTGCTTTCTTCAATTTATATACATAGTCCTTATTTTTTGATAATAGAAACCCTTCTAAGTGTTCAATGTATACCTCTTCTTCTAAATATCCATTGAGAAAGGATAACTTATCATCCATTTGATAGACTTTAAAGTTCTTTAATTAAGCAAATACCAAAACAAATTATTAGCTTCTTGTCTTGCAACAAGAGAAAAAGTTTTTTCAAAATCAATACCTTCAACTTCAACATAACCCTTACATACTAACCTTGCTTTGTTTCTTATCACTTGACTAAATTCTTTCATCTTTTTCCTAAAAACCCACTTGGTACCAATCACATTCTTATATTTTAGTCTTGGAACGAGTTCCCATGTCTCATTCTTTTTAGTTTAATTCATCTCTTCTTCCATATCATCAATCCAATGCTTGTCTTCACTAGATTTTTCAAAGTCCTTAGGCTCTATTTTAGATAGAAAGGAGATGTTTGTACTTGCTAATTTTATTCTAGTCTTACTCTAATATATTTATCACTAAGAATTAAATTTTCTAAATGATTCTTTTAAACAAATTTAGATGGTGCCTTTGTATCTTTTCATTCTATTTCTTCTTTTTCACCATTATCTTCTTCTTCCTTGCATCTTCACTCCTCTGGGTGATCATTTGCTTGTGCTTTCTCTTTTTGATACCTTGATTCATCCACTTTTACATTGGCACTCTCTATAATATTTTGTAATCTTTTATTATAACATCTATAAGCCATGCTTCTTGAGGAGTAACCAAGGGAGATGCCTTCATCAGATCTGGAGTCAAATTTTCCCAAATCATCATAATCTCTTCTTATGTAGCACTTACTCCCAAACACTTTGAAGTATTTAATTGTTTCTAGTATACTCTTCCTGATGTAGGAGCATCCAGTGGTGTAAGGGGCAATCTTGCATCACCCAAAAAAATGATGATTTTTTTATTCTTTTAATTTTGGCATTTTTGGATACCCAATTGCTTGAATAATGATGTAGAACCATCAGTTTTTTCAGTCTGCTAAAAATAGCCAACTTTTATTTTTAGAAAGTTTGCATTTGAGCACATATGGAAGTGGAAATTTACTAAAAGATCTGGAATTGAAAAATATAACCTTTGGTGAAGAAATTAGCCAAAGATCACTTGTGGGCTGAAAGATATTAAAGTTTCCCTTTCTTAAAAAACCCTACAAAAGTTTCTAAGTCAAATATGAGGCACTTAGAGGCCTCATATGGCCTTGAAAATGGGTGGAATTGGAAAATATAATTCTAAGCGCATAGAGAACTTCATGAGATTTTAAATGCATCAAACAGTTCATCAATCAGACACCCATATCAAAAGTTATGGCTCCCAGAAGTTGACCTATTCTTGGAGGGAGATACAAATTTAGAAATTTTGGCTAGAAAGCACCAAAAAGGGCTATTTATGACCATTTTTGGGAATCCTTTGGGTAGAAGAGAAAGGGAGGAGAAGTGGTGAGTCAAGAAAAGGAGGGAAAATAGAAACCCTCACAAATTTGAAGCTATAGAAGGTAAAAGTTTCCAAAATCTAGAGAAAGAAAGCGATAATGTGTTGTAGCCTCTTGAGGATTCATCTATGATTTGATTCCATTTTCTATATTGTAATGTGTTGTTTAGTTCAATGAAAGAAAATTCTTATTTTCTATGTACAACTTGTGTTATTATGTGTTCTAGGTTTGAGCCCTTCATCAAGTGGTATTAGAGCAATAGTTCTTGAGTGTGTAGATAGATCGCTGACTATGAGGAAGTTTGCACCAAGACTTGAGGTTGTGGGTTTGTTGTAGAAATTAAAAAAATACCTCCATAAAGGAACCATGGTGGTTCTGGGAGAGATGATTTGACAAAAGAGGGTTTTAGATCCCCACAAACGCAAATCAATGCATTACAAAAGGATATGTGAAGAGGGTTTGAGCCAAAAATAAGAGAAGAAAGTGAAGATGAATTTGAAGAAGAAAAGCTATCCAAGGAAGAACAAGATGATGTAGGAGATCCTACACAAGTTAGGTTGTTGAGGGCCATTTTGAAGAATGGAAAGAGACCTAGGATCGATGTTTCTATCTATTCTGGGTATCTAAATCTAGAAGAGATTATTGGTTGGATAAAGGCTATGGAGGAATATTTTAAGTATGAAGATGTGGAGGATCTAAAATGGGTCAAGCTTTTAAAAATGAATTTGAAGGGCCATGCACGTAATTAGTGGAAGGAGGTCCAGTTAAAGAGAAATAGAAGAGGAAAAGGAAAGATTACTAGATGGGATTGGATGGTGGACAAACTAAAGAAGAATTTCATTCATGTGGACTATGACTTTTGAGTTGTTGAAGAAGCTGCAAGGATTGAAGAAAGCTAACAAGTCTGTTAAGGAGTATACAGAAGACTTTTATAATATTATTATCAGAACAAGCCATGCAAAGGCCAAAAAGGAGAAGGTATCCTATTACGATAATGGGTTCAGGCCAAGTATTCAAGAGGAGCTAAGCCTAGTTAGAATGACCACCATAGAAGATGAATACCATTTTTCCCTAAAGGTGGAAGAGAAGCTAAATAAAAGATTCAAAAGAAAGAAAAGAGGAAGACATTATGGTGAAAGGATAGTTATAAGATCCTATGGAGGCCAAAATGAAGATCAAAAGAAAAGTGAAGAAGCAAGCACCAGTTGAAATAAAAAAGGAGATGATTCCTACCACCCTTGTGACCAAAATAATGGTGAAAAAAGAGGAAGAGAAGAGTAAGACCAAGACCTGGGAAAGGACTTGGAAGAGGAGGTTTTAGAGGAACATGTTTCCAATGTGGGGAAGTACATAGAGCCTACAAGTGTCCCCAATATCAAGGAAGGACAAATAGAAGACTTGGAGGTAATGCACAAGTTGCACATGTAGATGAAGATGCACGGTTTGAGCATTCTAAAGATGTTGAAAGGGGAGAAACCCTAGTTGTTAGAAGAACCTTGTTAAATGAGGAAAAAGAACTAGATCAAAGGAAGAGTTTATTCAACACAAGGTGCAAGTGTGAAGGTAAGTGTTGTGATAGTATTATTGACAGTGAAAGCACTAATAATCTTGTCTCAGAGGAGATGGTTACAAGTTGAAGTTGACAAGAAGGCATCCACATCCATATCAGATTGCATGGTTGCAGAAGGACCATAGATCTTTGGTAAATGAGAAGTGGCTAGTCAAGTTCAAGATTGGAAACTCCCATGATGAGGTGTTGTGTGACACCATACTGATGGATGTGTGTCATATGCTATTGGGAAGGTCATGGAAGTATGATTAGTGCATTGTCCATGATGGCTATGCAAACACCTATTCCATGACAAAGGATGGAGTTTGTCATAAGTTCAATCCCTTGAAGAAGGTGGAAGAAAAGGTATGTAGTACTGCAAGAATTTCTTTGGTAGATGGTAGGAAATTTTTGGATGGTATGAAGCATGAGCATCATTGTTTTGTGTTGATCCCTAAGCCAGGAGAAATGTGAAGATGTACTAATAGAAGTCTCAGATCTATTCAAAGAATTTTAGGACATTGTCTATGATAATATACTAGAAAGTTTACCACTAGTGAGGAAGATAATTCAACAAATGTATTTGATACTAGGAGCTAGTTTGCCAAATAAGGTAGCTCATAGAGTGAGTCCTGTAGAGAACGAAGAGTTGAAAAAGACAAGTTCACAAGCTGTTAAGGAAAGGACTGATAAGGGAAAGCCTAAGTCCATGTGTGATACCTACAGTATTAGCACCAAGGAAAGATGGAGAGTGGAGAATGTGTACAGATTCTTAAGCCGTCAACAAGATCATGATCAAGTACTGATTGCCATTGCCTAGAATGGATGACATAATGGATTGTCTAAGTGAAGCCAAGTACTTTATGAAGATTGATCTAAAGAGTGGATATCACCAGATCCAAATTAGAGAAGAAGATGAATGGAAGACATCCTTTAGACTAAGGAGGGCCTGTATGAATGGTTAGTCATGCCATTTGGGCTAACCAATGCACTGAGAACATTTATGTGGCTTATGAAAAAGGTACTAAAAGAGTTTCTAGGTAAATTTGTCATTATTTACTTAGATGATATTTTGATTTTCAGTAAGACTTTGGAGGAGCACCTAATGCATGTTTGAAAAGGTTTTGATAAGTTGAGGGAAGAAAAGTTGTTGATTAATCTGAAGAAATGTAGTTTTGTGATAGAGTTTATATACCTGGGATTTATTATCTTAGTTGAGGGTCATAAAATGGATCTAGAGAAGGTGAGGGTTGTCATTGAATGGCCTACCCCAAGGAGTGTTATAGAGGTACGATTATTTCATGGTTTGACAAGTTCTTATAGAAAAATTATTGGGAGTTTTAGTAGCATTTATGCACCCCTAGCTAATACAATGATAAGGGATATAAAGGAGTTTAAATGGACTATAGGAGAAACCAAGAGTTTTGATACATTGAGTTTTAGTAGCATTTATGCACCCCTAGCTAATACAATGATAAGGGATATAAAGGAGTTTAAATGGACTATAGGAGAAACCAAGAGTTTTGATACATTGAAGTAGAATGTCACAGAGCAACATTTTTTGGCAATTCTAGATTTCAATAAGGTATTTTAGGTAGATTGCAATGCTAGTGGCAGTGCTATAGGAGTTGTTTTGAGTCAATAAGGTAATCCCATAACATATTTCAATGAGAAGATTAATGATTCCAAGAAAAAGTATTTTGTTTATGATTAGGTGTTTTATGCTATATTTCAAGATTTGAAGAAATAGAGACACTATTTATTTCCAAAAGAGTTTGTTTTATATACTGATCATCAGGATTTGTAGTATTTTAATAGTCAAGGAAAGTTAAACTAAAGGCACTTAAAATGGGTTGCATTTTTCAGAGTTATACTTTTGTTTTGAAGCACAGGAGTGGGAAGTCCAACAAAGTTGTAGATGCCTTAAGAGAAAGGAAAATTTTGTTGACAGAGATGAAGATAGAGGTTGTTGGGTTCAATAAACTCAAGAATTTGTACCCTGAAGATCTAGACTATATAGAGGCCTATAAATCTTGTTTGGAGAATTTACATTGGATAGGATGAGATGGTTGGATTACATAATCCAAGATGGTATGTTGTTCAGAGGAAGCTAGTAGTGTATTCTAAGGAGTTCCATGAGAGAGAATCTAATTAAGGAGAAGCATAGTGGAGGGTTGGTAGAACACTTTGTTTGAGATAAGATGATTGCTCTTGTTAGTGAGAATTATTACTGGCCATAGATGCACCAGGATGTGAGAAAATTTGTGCAAAGTTACAAAGTATGCTAGATGGCCAAAGGAGTGAGTCTAATTACTGCGCTATATCAACCATTACCTATACCATAGGGGCCATGGGAGGATATCAACATGGACTTTGTTCTTAAATTACCAAGGAAACAAAGAGGGCATGATTCATTATTTGTGGTAGTTGATAGATTTTGAAAGATGAGAAATTTCATCCCATGTCAAAAAGCTAGTGATGTTGTTCACATTGTAGAGTTGTTTTTTAGAGAGGTGGTTAGACTACATGGTCTACCACAGAGTATCTAGTTTGAGCTAGAGATACAAAGTTTGTTGGGTGTTTTTGGAGGACCTTATGGAAGAAGTTGAAGACTGGCTTGAAGTTCAGTTTTGCACATCATTTGTAGACTGATGGAGAGACAAAGGTAGTGAATCAAAGTTTGGGTAAGATGCCCTCAAGATGCTTAGTAGGAGGTAAGCCCAAGTGATGGAATTTGATATTACCACGGACAGAGTTTGCATATAATAATTTGATCAACAAGAGTATTGGTAAATCCCCATTCCAAATTTTATATGGGTGTAGTTTGAGAAATGCTTCTAAGCTAAGAAAGATGAGGAGAGAAGAGTAGTGTTGAGGCCAAAGAATTTGCAAAGCACTTGAAGAGCTTGCATGAAAAGGTGTGCCAAGACATTAATAAAATGAATTGTCAGTACAATGCTAAGTTGGATCAGAAGTGAATGTTTAAGGAATTCAAGGTTGGCAATGAAGTCATGGTTCACCTAAGGAAAGAAAGGTTCCCAATAGGGACATATAATAAGTTGAAGATGAAGAAATCTAGAGCATGTAGAATCTGTAAGAAGCATGATTTAAGAAATGCATATGAGGTGGAGCTATTGAGTGGAATCAATATTTCCCCTATGTTCAACATTGTTGATTTAATAGAGTATCATGAAGTTGGCACAATGGATGGACCAACAAAAGAATAGTGGAGTATCCTGACATCTACTTCAAAGGAGGAGATAGAATAAATCTTGGACAACTATGTGGGAAGAAGTACCCGAAATAGGAAATATGAAGAATATCTGGTTAAGTGGAAAGGAAGGTCTATTGTAGACTCTTCCTCATTGTCTAAGGAAGAGGTTGACTATTTGGGTTTTCCTCAAACACTTGTGATGTGATAAGGTCACTTCTCAAATTACCCTAGGTGTTTGATGTAAGAGTATCTAGTGGTATAAGGGAAATCTTGCATCACCCAAAAAAATGATGATTTTTTTTTTCTGTTCTTTTAATTTTGGCATTTTTGGATACCCAATTGCTTGAATATTGTAGAACCTTCAATTTTTTCAGATTGCTAAAAATAACCAATTGTTATTTTTAGAAAGTATACATTTGAGCATGTATGGAAGTGGAAATTTACTCAAAGCTTCAGAATTGAAAAATAAAACCTTTGGTGAAGAAATTGGCCAAATATCACTTGTGGGCTAAAAGATATTAAAGTTTACATTTCTTTTAAAACCCCTAAAAAAGTTTCAAAGTCAAATATGAGGCACTTAGAGGCCTTTTCTGGCCCCAAAAATGGGTAGAATCAACAAGGCTAATTCTAAGTGCCTAGATCACTTCACAATATTTCTAATGCATCAAATGGTTCATCAATCAAACACCTAGATCAAAAGTTATGGCTCCTGAAAGTTGACCTATTTTTGGAGGGAGATACAAATTTTGAAATTTTAGTTGGAAGGCACCAAAAAGGCCTATTTATGACTATTTTTTGGAATCTTTTGGGTAGTAGAGAAAGGAGGGAAAAGTGGTGAGTTAAGAAAAGTAGGGAAAATAGAAACTCTAGCATATTTGAAGCTATAGAAGGCAAAAGGTTCCAACATCTAGAGAAAGGAATCTCTAGTGTGTTACAACTTGTTGAGGATTCATCCTCTGATTTGGTTCCAATTTCTGTAATGTAATGTGTTGTTGAGTTCAATAAAAGAACATTCCTATTTTCTGTATGCAATCTATGTTATTGTGTGTTTTGGGTTTTACCCCCTCATCACTTCCATATTTCATAAGGTGTTTTTACTATTGTTGACCCTGATTTGCACTCTATTCAGAATATAAAAGGTTGTGCTAACTGCTTCTCTCCAAAATATATCTGATAGCTTAGATTCAATCAACATTGTTCTAGCCATCTCTTGTATGGTTAAATTTTTCCTTTCCACAACCCCATTTTGTGGTGGAGTCCTTATAGCTGAGAAATGTCTACTTATTCCATGATGTTAGCAAAAATCTTCAAATTCATTTTAGTTAAACTCACCTCCTTGATTTGATCTCAAACACTTAATCTTTAAATCATTTTCAACAAAGGCTTTAAAAGATTTAAACATCTCAAATGCCTTAGATTTTTCTTTCAGATAAGTAACCCATGTCATTTGTTGGTGGTTCCAACTGATTACCTAAAATACTCTAAAGGTTTTCCATACACTTATAATTGAGGGTTCTAGGGTAGTGACCAATGAACAAGAGTCAATTAAATGAAATTCCCTTCCACTTCTAGCTCTATTAAACCAAGAGTGGTTACCCTATACAATACTCAAAATTCCTCCACTAGTCTACAACTAGAGCATTGTTTGACATATATGCTCTCCAATTAAGATTAAGAATTCATAAGATTAAAACAATTTGGAAAAGCTTCTTGATTATTATGGATTACAAGCCTAGAGGGCATGCATTCTAAAACAAGAGGGTACATTAAAACAAAAGATATTCATGATGATTTTCAAAGGGTGGTTTGATTCTTCCATGGATATGGCTTGTTGACTGATACCTATCTAGGGTACAGAGTCCATATCAGACATCAAATATATCAAACATATCAATTGAATTCAATCATAAGGCTTCCAACATCAATGCTTTGAATTAGACATTCCTGATGATATGGATGTTATGCATACACAACATGAGCTAAATTCACAATAAACTTAATCTATCTTGAAAGATATGGAGAATTATCAAATGATAATTCACAATCCTAAGGCTTCGGTAGTTAGGTCACAACTGTGTTAGATTAACTCAGTGTTCAATGTGAAGTTGTTTGTTCAAGGGGCCTTACGTGATTTAAATGTGTATTACTAGTTACTATTACTTAATCTTTACAAATATTTTCAAATTATCTTCAAAGCATTGATCCTTAACAAATATTTGTAACTTCTTTGTTAATCTTTGCATGAATTTTATAGAAATAGACTTTATTTTCAAACTTTATGAAAATGATCAAAATATCTTTAACATTTCCATGTATTTAGTACAATCTTTAACAATTTCCTTTGGATGACTATGTTTCAGCTACTTATTTAAACTGTTGATAAAATAAAAGTCAAAAGATAGGGGTGGAAACATGATTTGAACAACCTACGATGCTCTGTTACTCACGTCAGCAATTTTTTATTATCTTGGACAATTTAGAAGTAGGTAAATTCACATATGTTAATCCAAATCATTTCACAAACTCACATACAGAGTTGCGATCTTTCAAAGAGATATGTCAGAAACACATTCATCAAATAACACTCTAGAATAGACATAGGAATTTGATACTTGCATTTACTAATATATGTTAGCCATTTCAAATTTACAATGTTCAATGACTTCAAAACTTCTAAATATCAACAAAATTCTCAAACTTACAGATGTTTTTACATATGTAAAAAGGAAACAGGATGTTCCACATTATCCTTTATACAAACATAGGTAAATTCTGGATCAACTCACTATGTTCAAAGTATTTTCACCAATCACTTCTCTTGCAAACTCTCTGGTAACTTTCTATGTCAACCATGTGTACTAAAATATGTCTATCAAAGATCCTTATATAGACTTAGATCTTATGTATCGGTTACAAAATTCTCATCAACGGTCAAGGTTCACAATACAATATCAATGGTAGGTAAGGACTGGCCCATTATGCCAGCTGTTGCTCAAAAATATCTTAGAGGAATATTCTTTCAAGTGCAAAGATGCCCTTCTAGAATCTTTTGAAATATGTGGCTTTTACTTTGACCATTCCACTAGTACAAACTCATAACATAATACAACATGAAACAAATAGTGAACAAGTAATCTAATCACTATCCTAGGTATCCTTTACCTACATATCCCCATTTTTTTTTCTCATGTAATGTGTATATCTTTCTGCCATGATGGATATAGATGCATGAATTGTTCTTTGAGAAGCATCCCAGGTATAATGTTGCATTTGCACACTTGTCTTCAACATTTGTGCTCTACTTTCTCTATCCTCTCTTCTTTTATGATACTTTTTAATCTTGGCACTCAGCTCCATTATCCTTTCCATTACATCCTCATCTAGTTTGTTCATAGGGTCATCAATACATGACTGGAAACTATCCTTAAACACATTTATGGTTGTATCTACATCATATACCTACGCTTGGGGGCATAGATGCTTAACCAAATGCTCCACTATCTTTACATGTTTCTTTAACAAATCTTGAGCAGACCTTTCTAACTCCTACACATTGAGAAGGCAAGGTCTAATTATACCTTCTTCAAACTTTAGCTCCATCTTCCATCTAGGTATTTGGAAAACAACCTGTAAAGTTATAAAACCCTCATTAACCAATGACTTTGTATGTCCCTCCAGGGAATTAAGTTTCTTTAACTCATCCCTGTTATGCAATATTCTAGCCTAACATTTTTGTACGAGGTTAGCACAATTATTTTTCTTGGTCAAGGTTATGTTCCAATTGCGAATTGTAATTTTTATCACTTCTTCCCCCTTTTGAATAAATGTCCTGACATATTCCTCCCACATTTTAGCTTCATGCTTTTTATTTTTTATTTCTCCTATCTGTTCCTTGGATAAAATAGTCAATTCAAAAGATAATTCTGGTACACACTGTGCAAGATCAAATATTTCTTGAATAAATTGTTGTAACTAGGTAATTTGCTCCTTCAAATACCCTATTTTATGTTTATCCGTCCTCATCTTAGTAATAGTTACTTCTATAATTTCTTGTAATTCCTCAATATGGTACTCTCTATTCACATGACCAAGATTCATGCTAATGACATTATATTCTTCAATGCTTATTTCCCCCTTTTCTTTAACAACTTGAAGGATTTCCATTTGTATGGTTCTGGCACTAGAGGGGTCTCTCTTAATGGCTGACATGACTCTGGCCCTCCTTTTGCCCCTATTGGCGGCCTCATTAGATAACAAACTTTTAATGTCAATTGGCACTACTTGGATTGCTAAATCCTATCTCACTTCAGATCCAAGCCAAGATGATACCTCTTTACCCAAACTGGTATCTGCAGCTTTCTCATTAACTACTTCATCTTGAACTCCTATGATTATCTCCTCTTGTTCTTTCTCTTGTTGCTACTAATCATGTTGTTATTGTGGGGGTAATTGTTGAGGAAGTTGTTGTCCTTGTTGAATATTCTCTACATTTTACTACTCCTCACCATGGGGTACTTCAAGATTAGGAACTTCTTGTGATGTATGATTTCCTCTATCATCTCCTTGTTCCTCCATCTTATCTGCAGGCACACTTTCCTGACTAGGTAAATTCTCTCCTTGCATAGCTTGTACTTTTCCCATGTCTATACTCTTTCTCTTTAGCTTGATTTTCAATATTTCTATAGCATCTTCTTTGACCTCTTCCATAATGTTTTTAGGCACCAAGTTTTCAAAAGGATCAATCATTTCCACATCATGTATTGATTGTGTAGCAGCCTGTTGTGACACCCCGACACCAAATGCCTCCAACATAAGTTGAGATTTTGGTATTTGTTCACCTTCTTCTTCCTCACTACTCATCTCCATGCTATCATTGTTGCTTTCATTTTCACTTTCATCTTCATCATCCTCTACATTTCCAATTTTATCCACATCCACAACCTCTATACTCTCTTTCATGGATGCTTGGCCCATGGATGTTTTTTCCACCATCTCCTCGATCATTTCTTGTTTAACTAGTATGAACCCTTGTATATTCTCCTACTGAGTTTTCTCTATGACCAAGGGTGTTTGCTGAGCTGTTTGTGGATTTTAGACAATAAGATTATGTTGCACACCTGTAGATGATTGTTGATGAGAATGTTCTACTGTCTCAACTGCATTTGCTACTTCTCCTCTTGTAGATGTGATAGCCTCTGAAACAATAGACATTGTCACCCCTAATGCATAGGGATCTAATAATGTAACCCATGTATCTGCTTTGGTTATTTTTGCTTCTACTATTTGTCTTTTCTTCTTTAAGAAATAATCAAACTTATCATCACTTTCTAAACTCCTCTTTTTACCTTTCTTTGAAAGGGTACTATTATACCTTTAGCCTTCAACTTTGCAATCCTCTCTTTTATCCATTAATTTGAGAGGGCCATTACTGATTTTAATATATTGTCAATGGAAGATTCTTCATGCTAAGTCCAATCTAGTTCTGCAATGAACTCCTCAGCCACCTTATTAGTGGCATAACTAGTATGTAGCACCTTTTCATAATCATTCCTTATTTCTTGTGGTACTTCAAGTACTCCCAAGGTCCTTATTTGATTCAAGGTTAATCTTTGATAAGCCCTTTTCTTAACCTCTGCTTCATTGTCACAATCAGCCAAAAAATCTTCAATATGGGGCTGATGTTTAAATTTTTTGTTTACAAAATTATGTATCCATCCAAAAGGATCAAATGACCTAGCCAACTCAAGAGTCTGAAAACTGTAATATTGCAGCTCTGCCTCTAATGCCTTGGTTGACTGTTCATTAACATAGATGTATCTACCAATACTGAATAGGAACTTGATAATACCTCTACCAAATTTAGTTTTGTACATTTGATTAATGTTCAATATCTACTTGGTGAACTCTAATAATACCATTTTATCTATTGGAAACCTTGGTAATCTAAAGGGTTCACCCATAAAGCCTTCTATTCTGATATAAGAAAAGGTGGAAAATTGGATGTACCAAGCACTGTGTAAATTAATGGTATTTTGTGCCTACTCTGATAACCTCTTCTCCTTATCTCCTATCAATATTCTCACCAAATACATGTAAAACACATCATTTGCCCTTACGAAATTCTTCCCTACATTTTGTTCCTATATGTCCAGGTAATGATCATACACTAATGTCTTCCCTCGTCCACTTTCGAATGTGCCAATCCTCTATATTCCATTCAATTACATCTTGGCTGCACATGAATATACAATATATGATGACATGAAGAACTTCTTTTGTTTGTTAAATCTCAAGACTTGGTTGAAAATAGTATTGCTAATGGCCTGGGCCAAATGAATTGCCCCTGTCTCCTTCCTAATAAACTGGATCACTGAAAACATCCACGGCTCACACTTACTGGCATCCTCTAGTCCTATTTTCCTACTCAGGAAAGTGATCATTATGTGAATCTCCTCTTTAAAATCAATTCTATACAATGTTTTTGGTACTTAGACTGCTGCCTTTGGCTTCTTGTCTGAAGGGTACCACTCATAAAATATATCACTTTTGAACAATCCTTCATTATTTTTGAAGTCTGCTGCATATTGTTGTTCATTTATTTCCTTCATTTTATCTATAATCTTTTAGCCAAAGGTTTCTTCTATACCCTCTACAGACAGATCTGCAAATACCACTCCATTATGTTTTACCTTCTTGGAATTCATATCATATCTTGGATACATTCAATAACCAGATCCCTAGCTTCCATTGCTAACATGAATTTTGTATCATTGTATAATCCCACATCCATTATGTTCTCTTTGCCAAAGTTGTTCCTGACTCTCTAATCTGCTGTAAAATTGTAACAGAATCAAAATCTCCAATTTCAGTGTCAACCACCATTCTACTGGTAGGGTATATCTGTGAATTGTATCTTTTGTGTGGAAATGTATCTTTGACCACCTCTTTCTTCTTTGCCTCTATTTTTGTTTCTTTTACAGCTACCTTCACTATTGTCTTTTGTTTGGGTGGCATCCCGTCAAATACATTATCTTTTAACATCCATGTTTACATTTTCTAGGGTTTTAACTACACATTTTTACTATTACCATTTTACCCTAGGCTTCTTTTCTTTTCACTTCCTTGAATTATATCTAATTACTTTACTATATTTGAATTTATGAATTATCACAGTGTATTATAGTAAGTAACTAATTTTAACCCATTCCATTACCTTACTGTAACCACTATAAAATCTATCATAACCGTATTCCGTTAATCACAAGAAAGAGTCTTTAGGTACATACCTGAATCACAAATGTTGACCTTATACCATTGACAATATTTGTTTACCTTTCTAGCTAACTGCAACTGTTTCCAAATTTTAATTCACCTTTGTTGGATTTTAGCTCTATGGAATCTCGTGCAAGTTAAATCTGAATGCAATTGTGAAATAAATCATAATTGGATTTCCTTTTTACTTCTTTGAATTTAGGTTTTTAGTGGCAGATGTGCATTAAATGATGTAGTTAATGCCTACAATTTGATTTGCATTTTACTTTTTCCACTCACTGAATATTTTGAATCTTGTATACATTGGCTCTTGGCACTTTTGCATTTTTCTTTTCAAATACATGCAGTTTTCACCTTTGTATTTCATATACATGTATGACAAGTCCTTATGTGCTTTAGTATTTTCTCTCTTTCTTATTTTTGCATATTCTATTTTGTACATCCTTATGTATATCTTATACAATCATCCAAATATACAAACATGGACTCTATCGGGTTTATAAACCAAGTTGGAATTAGTTTCAAGTCTGATTTTATATCTATGTCATTATATCACCCTTTTTGTATATCACATTCATGCATCTCAAACATATAGATGTGGACCCCATGTACAATATACAAAATTCAAACCTTTAATCGCATCGAGTTTCACATATAATTCATTTGTATATTTTCATGTATACCATATACATGCAAATATGCAAATATTCACGATGTTAACTTTTCTAACCCTTGTTATGAGTATATACACTTTATTCATTATTTAGTCTTGTGCTCTGTAATGTCAGAAAATCTCCCCTTCGGGGATTTTTCCTCAAAAGGTTTAGATCCCAGGTCTCTTAGCTGCATTTAGGACATATTACATCATAATTCAACATCCCGATGGAATGAACCCTAGGTATCATGACAAATGGGGCATAGGGGGACCCTTTGAGATTGACCATGTCCAAAATAAGGGGGAGGACTTGGGCACCTACACCCTAGTCCTACCCTATTTTGGGTCAGGCCTAAATTTGAAGTGTCAGTTTATGACTGTTATTTGGTCCCTAGGCCAACACGATAAGTTTGAATTTATGAAATCTTGGCGTGAATGTTTGTAGTTGCATATAAAAGCATGTTTAGGCATTCATTTGTAAACTAGATGGCTATTGTGAACTTTATGCATTCTAGAAGTGATTCAAGGATTTCACTATGTTGCAAGAGCATAATTGTGTTGTCTATGTGTTTGTGTTTGTAGATTTGAGCAATCATCTCCTCATGGCATGAAAAGCTTCTTCCTCCATGAGATCTTCACTACAAGGTGATATCTATTATGATTATTGAGCATTTATCATTTGGTTTTTGCCTCTATCTCCCCAGGCATGCACTCTCTATCTGTCAACGGTGTTTAGAAGATTTGAATGTCTCTCCGGGGCTTGACTGAGGCAAGCCTCTAAACACCACAACCCCCTCCCAAAGTTTTCATGATTATAGGTTATAGGTTGTAGTTACAGAGAAAGTGAAGTTGTAGGAGGGTACAATAGAGTGTTGGAATTGTAAATTAGTGATGAAAAGGACACCCTGGACTTGGGCACCCACTCATTAGTCATCAAAGTTCTGCAATGGGAAAATCTCTGATACAACAGATACAAGTTGCAGATCTTGTTTCCAGATCTCAAAAAAAAGTAGGGCACTAGACTTGGTCACCCACACTTTAGTTCTTGACATTTCCACCTTGAAATCCCGAAAATAGGTGCACATTTATTTGATATTTTACATCTTTCTGCAGAAGCATTTTTCGTAATTCATCTGTTTACTGTCGTATTTACATAATTAGGGTTTTAAGATACAATTGAGCATAAGAGAAGGAAATTGTAAATCTAATCATAAAAATCCAAGTTTCCCTACATCTCAATAGTGACCTAGGGTATGATATTACATTGCAACTTGACCCTAAGTCCTTGAATGTAAGGGTTAAAGGATAATATACACCAAAACTACCAAAAACTCAACTATCCAAATTTGACCCATTACATTTTGGTGAACCCATGTTATTGGACTTGTTTATACCTTTATGAGTGTTTTGCTTCAGATTTGTATTTATTTTCATTCATTCATAGTATCATTCATCTTATTGCATTGGAAAACTTACAAAAAAATTGAAAACAATTACATGCTAGGGTTTTGCATATTGCATGAATTAATTTAAATTTCATCAAATTTATGAATTTTGCATTAGATTTGATTTAAATTACATAAAATTACAAAAAATCATTAATTTACATTGCATTTTCATCATAAAATTGCTAGGGTTTTGTTGAAAATTGTGAATTTTGCATATAACCTAGCAATTCCAAAATCTAGGGTTTGTAGGTAAAATCTTGTTTCAGATTTTTCTACTTATTTTAGAGACTCATTAAAATTTACATTTGGCTGTAGTCTTTCCATTTGGAACAAATTTGCATTTAGATTTTAAAAAATTGCATTTTTGCATAGAAAAAGTCAACAAAAACTAGCATTTTCATTGATTTTTCACCAGATTTGCATTAGCATTTTGCATGTTAGAGCTTGGAAATAATTTTCAGATCTGAGTGTATTTAATTTTCATCATAAACAAGCTTTAAAAACATTCATACATCATTTTGTGTCAAGATTTCAAACCTAGGGCTTCAAAAACATTGATTTTCACTAGATTTGACCTTATCAACTCTCTAAATTTGCACCATAGGCATGTTGTGAAAGATATTTTTTCAACAATTATTTTTTATCATGGTAATAATTTTCTACCCCTCCTAAAAATCTTCACAACACCTTTTTATCAGGCTCTTGTATTGAAAATTTGGTGAAAAACTACACATTTTTGCTATTTTTGCCCTAGGGTTTGGCCTAGTTTGCACTCCAAGTGTGTTGTGACAAATTTTATGGATTGAGGTGACTGATACCATCAGTATTATTTTTTGCACCTCTTAAAATTATTTACAACACCCCTTTTGCTAGGTCTTGGAATTGAAAAACTATGAAAAATTACCTATTTTGCTACATTTTCACTAGGGTTTGACCTTGAGTTTCACTAAAAGCATGTTGTGATGGATATTTTGGAATTATGTGGCTGTTATTACTGATATAATTATCTTTCCAACATTATTTTCCTCACAACGCCCTTTGTCATGCTCTTTTGCATTGAGATTTGGTGAAAAATAGCATATTTTACCATATTTTCACTATATTTTGACTTGTCGTCATCCTATATTTTCATGAGTCTAATAACTCACTGCACTAAGAGAAACATTCCTTTAAGAAGAAGCATAAGACACATGGGATCTCATGCTCTTGAAGAAGTTGGAACATTGAACACCTTCTTTACAAAAGGAGAGACACAAATGTTACAAGACATTACACCTATCACAAGTACAATGGAAGAGAAAACTTTTCATGATGTTGATGATACTATTGAAATGACAAGATATGTATCTGATGAGCAAATAAATAAACTAGACAAAGTCCTAGCTAAATTTCAAGACTATGTGCAAACTGAGAGGATAGCTAAAGAGGCTGTACCTATTATTCACCATGTAAGAGAATTGATAAAAGAGGGATACAATGGTGTTAATGCAATCCATGGTTTAACACATATTGTACAAACTAATATCATGTCAGTGACTAAATGTGTAAAAGTGATAAATAATATTTTGTCACTGTCTCATACACAAGTATTAGCACCTATACCAACTACAGGAATATCCACTTTTACATCCACAATCTTAAGAACTGATGTGAATGCTTGTAGTAATGATACCACTAGTATTGGAGTATCTAATGGCACTAGTTACAAAGTTGTAGGATTTTATTATCATAATTTGGTTTCTAAGGGGACCTCCTCTATGCATAATTGTTCTCAACCACCTATCTATTCCACTCATTTCTAGCCACCTGTTACCTACTCGCAACCATCTTCAACCTACCATTATGTCCAACCACCGTTGAAATATTCTCATCCTCCACCTATCATTTCTCAAGCTCATTCACCTCCTTACTTTGGTTCCAATTCCTTGCAGCAAACTGTGTCTCCCAATGATGCCATCCCAAACAAACTTTTACAGGGCACAAATGCTTTACAACAAAAGGTAACAAATTTGACAAATTCATCAAAGCCCAATATACCAACATATCATGCTTGTAATCCCCTTTCCCATGCAATCTTGAGAACTCCTATGCTTGAAAGGTTTGAGACTCCTCACATTGAAAATATGGTGAAAAAGGTGATCCTAATACTCATGTGGCAGCATTCACAACTATGTGTAGTGATTTCTACTTTGAAGAGGACTTGGTGGATAAAACTTTTCCTGTCATCTCTCAAAGATATTGCCTTAGAATGGTTTTTCTCTTTACCTCCAAATTCAATACACTCCTTTTCGTAATTGATTGATTAATTTTTACAATATTTTCAATCAAATATCAAACTCCAAGTATCTTTAATTGACTTGGTTCACTGAAAGCAAGGTCCAAAAGAGAAATTAACCAAATTCATTAGTCGGTATCAAGATTTGTACACACAAATTCAATATCAAATGAAAGATGAGGATGTTCAGAAGGTGTTTATAACTAATCTACAACCTAATATCCATGATAAGATCCTCTTGATGAAATATAACTCCTTTCAACATTTATGCACCACCCTTTGTGATTACCAACTTTTGTCTACTCAGTATGAAAACCAAAACTCATCAGCTAAAGTTAGTCAATCCATGGGTGGATCATCACAAAACAACTTTAAGAAAAACAACAACAATAGGAGTTTCATCAAGATTAATGGACCGAATACAAACAATTTTTCTAACGTGTATGCTATTACAAATCCAAAGAAGACATCATATCAACCACAAAAGTTTACTCTAATATATCTCAGTCTTATCATTCTATCATGAATCAAGCTGTGAGTAATAACATTCTAAAGATTCCCCTAATTAAGCCTATTGATCCTAGTAAAGCACAAGGACCTTACTTCGATGCTAATGCCTTTTGTCATTTTCATCGGACACAAGGATGTGATATTGAACGATGTATGCATCTTAAACATGAGATACAAGACCTTATTGATTCAAATATCATCCAGGTATTAGGTGTGAATGATAACGGAAATAAGTTGGTTGCTCTGCCAAATCAGAATTTACAAATCTTTACCAATCCATTCCCTAGACATACTGATACCAATATGTTGGAACAAGGTTTAGTGGAAATAGATGATGATGATTATTTAGACTATGATAACATCATGGGTATGATTGAAGTGGATAAAAAGCAAGTAGTTAACCCACCTCACCCATGAAGAAAAGGAATTTATGTTGAGGTTCCTCCTCCATTATCCTTATATGGATCAGGGGATCACTAAAATGCAGCAAAAAAACAAGTAGAACAACTGATATAGACAAGTGAGAAGGTACAGGATAATTCTTGTTACTGTGTTAGAAAGATTCAACAACGAAAACTTGCTAAAAATAGGAAAAGAGTAAGACAACTGTCAACAGTTCAAAATAACAGTGGTTCTCCCCCTCATAAGCAACATGGAATCACAAAACTAGCATCATATG
This sequence comes from Cunninghamia lanceolata, assembly GCA_027924645.1. NCBI lineage: Eukaryota > Viridiplantae > Streptophyta > Pinopsida > Cupressales > Cupressaceae > Cunninghamia > Cunninghamia lanceolata. The sequence continues at coordinate 2,299,079 of BSBN01000081.1, read as the reverse complement.
ATAATAAACAAGACTTTCATAAGAACCACTCAAAATTTGCACTTAACATGATCGAATACCTCTCCAAGAGGTTTGTGAGTTCCAAAATCTGATATAAAGATCCCTATAGGTAAGTATCTTTAACCCTCTATCTCTCTTGTGATGTGCTTCCCCCGTGATATGTTATGTGTTGTTTAGGCCTCCTGGGATGACCTTTGATTCTCTTGTAAGGTCTGCAATACCAGGAGACTGCCTCTGTTGTGACCTTCCTCTATTTGTGTCATCATTCCTCTATATTGCCTCTCTCTCTAATTTCATTGTTGTTTGTTGTGTCTTACAGACATAGCATTACAGTTGATTACTTGGGGGCACCCTCCTACATGGTTGTCCCTACGACACTTGTTTCTCCTCTCTTATTTATTGTTTCCCTTCCTCTAGTGTTTCTATCTAGCAGGTGGATGAAGAAAAACATTTCTACTGATGCGGACCTAGCGTCCCTTTCGAGACCAATCAAAAATTGGACTTTGTTTCTAATATGATGATGAGGCTATATATCTTATCCAACACTTGGCTAGTGGAAGCACTCGAGCTTTCTGTGTAGTTATTTTGACGGTGTTCTATCGCACTCACAAATCATAACAATACTGCTGCTCCATGCACTTTGTCTATCTTGAATCTTCCATACCTCAGATTTCATATGCATTGATGTTTTTTATCATGATTATGGACACTAACATGTTTCTTGCAAGGATGTGTTTGTGGGAACATTTGACGATCGTAAAGTACATTTCACCTTTGGGGGGCATGTTCTTTGTGAAAGTCTATGTTCCCTTGTGTGTTTTCTTCCTACCTCAATGTGCTTGATATCGATGCATGATATCAACCACCTGAAGGTGGGGGCATTATAAGGTAAGTTGTCTGTTGTAGAAGTTAGCAGTTTGATTGTCTTCAGGTGCAGTTTAAAGACTTGTGTGATGAGTGCATCCTACACCCTAAGTTTGTTTGCAATCAATCATATAAGCCCTCTACAGAGGCAGGATATCATGTGCATATCCTTTTTATCTTAAGCCCTTTGTGGACGTGGCGATGGTGTACTTCTCATGCATAGATTGCATCATCTTGTCATTTTCAAAAGTCCTCTATGGATGTGGGGAGCGGTTCTGTGACTAACTTAACCCTTAAGTGTGTCTTTGGCAATTGTTGTGGCAAATCCCAATCATCGATGTGTGCCTATAATGTGCTTGAGATGGTGTTGGACCTAGAAATAGGGACACTCCATCGCTTGTCTGTTGTGATTTCTCCATGTCTTCAAAGTGTGTGTTTTGGCATGCTTGCTTTGTTTGGCATGTTTGTGCCTCCATATGCAGTTTAAAGACTTGTTGGGTGAGTACATCCTGCATTTTGGGAGGTTTTTCATGTCTTGCACATGTGTTGCCCCATATATATAGTTTAAAGACCTATGCGATGAGTGCATCCAGTATTATGGGAGGTTTGTTTACTTTCCTGTACATGCATTTGCATTTCATATATATAAGAAAATGAAAAGAAAAGAAATCATCTCTGTCTTCCATGCATTAATGTGTCTTATATGCATTCAATGTATTCTTCATGTTTTACATGATTATAACTATCTTCTCCGTGTTTTGCATTCTTGTCATTGTCTCCAATGTGTCTGGCGTGTCTTCTCTGTGCTTGGTGTGTTTGTTGTGCCTGTTGACCATACTTTAATGCATGTATTGGCCTCGTGTTTATACATACATTAAAGTGGGGGCTAAATGTAATGTCAGAAAATGTCCCCTTGGGGGCTTTTCCCTCAAAAGGTTTAGCTCCCAGGTCTCTTAGCTGCATTTAAGACATATTACATCATAATTCAACATCCTGATGGAATGAACCCTAGGTATCATGACAAACGGGGCCTACGGGGACCCCTTGAGCTTAACCCTATCCAAAATAGGGGGGGAGGACTTGGGCGCCTGTGCCCTAGTGCTGCCCTATTTTGGGTCAAGCCCAAATTTGAAGTGTCAGTTTATGACCGTTATTTGGTCCCTAGGCCGACACGGTAAGTTTGAATTTAAAAAATCTTGGTGGGAATGTTTGTAGTTGCATATAAAAGCATGTTTAGGCATTCATTTGTAAACTAGATGGCTATTGTGAACTTTATGCATTCTAGAAGTGATTCAAGGCTTTCATTGTGTTGTAAGAGCATAATTGTGTTGTCTATGTGTTTGTGTTTGCAGATTTGAGCAATCATCTCCTCATAGCATGAAAAGCTTCTTCCTCCATGAGATCTTCACTACAAGGTGATATCTATTGTGATTATTGATCATTTATCATTTGGTTTTTTCCTCTGCCTCCCTAGGCATGCACTCTCTATCTGACAACGATGTTCAGAAGACTTGAACATCTCTCTGGGGCTTTACTGAGGCAAGCCTCTAAACACCACAACCCCCTCCCAAAGTTTTCATGATTGCAGGTTATAGGTTGGAGTTGTAGACAAAGTAAAGTTGTAGGAGGGTACAACAGAGTGTTAGAATTGCAGATCAATGAAGAAAAGGACACACTAAACTTGGATGCCCACTCATTAGTCCTCAAAGTTTCGCAATTGGAAAATCTTTGATACAGCAGATACAGGTTGCAGATCTTGTTTCCAGATCTCAACAAAAAGTAGGACACTGGACTTGGGTGCCCGTTCTTTAGTCTCTGACTTTTCCACCTCGAAACCCCAAAAATAGGTGCATAATTATTTGATATTTTCCATCTTTTTGTAGAAGCATTTTCCATAATTCATCCATTTACTATCATATTTGCATAATTAGGGTTTTAAGGTACAATTGAGCATAAGAGATAGAAATTGTCAATCTAATAATAAAAATCCAAGTTTCCCTACATCTTAATAGTGACCTAGGGTATGATAGTACGTTGTAACTCAACCCTAGGTACTTGAATGTAAGGGGGAAAGGAGGATATACACCAAAACTACCAAAAACTCAACTATCCAAATTCCACCCATTACATGATCAAGTCCATAACTACATATTTCACTTCTGTACTTCTAATACATGCATGTAAATATAAAAATGCGGGCCTCTCTGAAAGTTTAAAACATTTAATTTTCCTAGTCACATTTGACTTTGTATATGTATTTTAAATAAATGTGAGTATACATACAACAATACATACAAAGATGAGCATTCACTTTTCATTTTCTAAACTCAATTAAATTTTACCTTCGAGTCTGAATCTGCACTTGTATCAAAAGCATACCAAGAACAATGTATTAATCATACAAACAAGATGACCCCAACTTTATACATCACTTTGAACTTATTTTGACATCCACCTATGTATATTTTGAATTTGTATCTTTAATACATGAGTTGTAATATACAAATACAAATGCAGAATTCTACATTTATACAATTCTTCACAAAACATCATCAGGTCCAAACTTGCAGAAGTTCATTTTAAATCATTAACAATAAGTGATTTAAAACATGAAGAATGTAATAACCTGATAGACCAAAAGCACAATAGATACATGCAAATGACAATGTATTTCAAATACATGATGACCAACATCAGTCCAACGTTGACTTTTCACATAATCAAGCATAACTCTTAAAATACGCAAAATTTTGAAATCGTTCAAAAAGCAACCCTAGCTGATTTTCAATACAGGCTTTATTGATAACAACCATCTATCACCAAGCATTATGAAACTCAAATTTCAATCACCAAGGACATTTTACCTATACCACCAAGAAAGCAAAAAACCACACAAGCCAAAACCAAAAGCCACAACAAGGGTCCTCATTTGGCTAAATGGTAAAATGGGGCATGTTGTGAGCATCACAACAATTTCCAGTTTGAGTTATAATATAAATTCAACTTAGAAATCCAAAATATTATATTCAAAACCTTGATACTTGTTAATAGCAATTTAATCTACCCCTTAAGCAGATACTAAGAAACAAGAACCAGACCATGTCCTTGACACATAAATTAAATTAATAAGACTTTCCATTAAATCCAAAAAGAGATTGAATACAACATGTGGAGACAAGATAAATCAGAACTCATATATTTAAATTATCCATCTTGATCAAAACCTTGATACACAAAATGTATCTGATACCTAACACATTTTCTATTCCCCTAAAATGACACTATACAAATTAATCTACCATGCCATAGACTCATAAAACATGGATCCCTTCATACAAATGATCACATCCCTTTTATAATTTCAAGGGGTCTCTTGCATTCGTGGAGAAACATGCAGAAAATAATGAAACCATATTCTGTTGAGAAAAAAATCATTTAAAAATTAAATCATTGCCCATAGTGGAAAGACAAACAACTTATGTGTCATATCCACCCCAGCCTTGAGCATGGTAAATGAGTCATTATGTTGTTTGATCCTCTACCTTGGCAGTTAGCCATATGTCACATATCCCTAAATTCTTCTCCTTTTGAAGCATATACCTCTAAACCCATAATGAAAACTCCTCCTTAGGGGCCACTTGTGACTCAAGACCTTTTCTACTCAACCAACATGAGTAGTATATATGGCATCTAATAATACTTTGATTTCCTTGACAAAATTACCCAAATCACCCTCCAAATTTAGAAGCTTATCTAGTTCAACATTACATCTCAATTGCTCTATTTGGTGTTAGATGTAAAGGAACTAACTACATTAGGTACAATGCTATCAAACACCCTTTTCCACTCTGTCATTCCTCTTTTAGATTCATCATTACTGTACAATAGTGGCATGGAAAGGTCCTCAAGAGATTTAAAATATTTCAATTTCTCCCTAAGTCTAACATCTAGTTTGCTTCGGAAAGTGGACAATTCGTTTAGAATAGGAAACTAGTTTCATTCAAATGACAAAGGAGAACTTGGTACATTCCTAATTTTTTGCTCTTCAAATTCTAGCTAACAACTCCAATCATCATCCGCTATGCACCATCAATCTGTCACTTCATTTGATTCTATGTCGTAGATCAATTCTTAGAAGAAATCAATGGTCAGCATGCATAGCCCAAACCCTTACCTCAAACCTCCTCTATGAAATGTGCAAAGAAGCATATCTATCAACTCCTTTGATTAAAACAAAAGTGAAGATCAACTACAGGGAGAGAACATGTGTCCATGTAACACATCCATGCATTCGCAGTTTGTATATTGCTTCAAAACTCTATGCTAAGCGTGGGCTATTGGATCGGCTTAAGTGAAAAAGATTAAGTCACAACCATTGATCTTAACTCAACTTGGGGGAGAAGTTTCATCTTAGCGCACCTGTGTGGTCTTAAATTTCTTCAACATAAAACTCTATGTGTGATGTGGTCTTTAAACTTCAAGGCCAACATGATCAAACCACATGGCTTCCTTGGAACTAAGGACCCATAAGGGAATATTTCTCCACCGACAAGATACTTCCATTTGTCGACATCCATTTGAGTTATGAATCTTCAAGGCCCAGGAACTTTTAAGGGACATTAGATCATGACAAGTGTCATGCTAGCGTAGCAGCACACGAAAATAAAAGGGAGACTGTTGATGTGTGTTTTTAGCACGCAACAACGCAGGTGTGATTGCTAGTTTCACACCTCTCTTGAAAAGTATCTTATCCTAGATAAGACTACACCAAGGATAATATAGCTAGGTCTAAGCTTGCTTGGAATATCTCAGTTGGTATATTCTATCTGTGCCTACAAGCGGTCTTACATGCAATCTATAGATCTTCAAGTTGGGACAACAAATACATATAAATGCTTTTATGATTCATAGCTAATAAAACAATGTAAAATGCTACTAAAATTCTTAATCTAATGATGATTTTCAAAGAAAATGCAAAAGTGTTAGGGTTTTAGAGAAATCCTAAGTGACATTCATAATGTATGGGTTAGTTTAAGTAGACAAATACTCTAGAACTTAAGTAGTTTTCTGAGTTACCAAACTAAAATGGGTGTTACAGTACTGCAAAAAATGGTGATATCTTCAATGGAAGTCAATGGATTTTCATATTACATTCATTTGTTAAATACCTAATAAATGGTGCAATTTAACTTGTGAAATACAATTGAACTTTAGCATAAGTGGTCAGCCCAGACTAACTTTGTAGAGCTATCTAACATCAGCAAATAACTAAAAGTATGGACTTAGAGTATTCATTAGATACTTTCAGCAAACCATGAACATTATAAAAGAACAACTAACTGTGAGAGAGAAAGAATCAAACCATGAAAACCAAATAAGGAACACAATACACAAATTCTCAGAAACACTGCAGAAACTTGCTTTGTATTACTTTAAATGATAGAATGTCAACAATTCGGCATCAAATTCTCTCGTACAAAAGTGGAAATGAGAACCCTTTATATAGGAAAGCAGCATACCAAGTTTTCAAATGAACAGTAGAGATTAACTCAACATCGACAATCTAAATTACATCAATAAATAATAGATCATATCAATTCTCGGATTACATTTTGTCTTCTATGAAAAGGATGAAAAACAACTTCCAAATACATTGAATCTAGTCAATTTGACTAGCCAACTCAATATATTAATAGAAAAGATCAGTTTTAAAGCATAGAAAAGACAAAATAAAGTCACATGCTGCCTCAAATACAACAATTTACAATTATGACGAGATTACATCCTTAAAATATTCAAAACAATATTAGGACTCTTCATGTAAATTAATTATGTCTTCGCCAACCAGCTTATTGTGGTAAGTCAGCCATGCCTCAAGTGTAGGATCGATCTATGATGAATCTAGATTCTTTAAATGATTGATCTGATAATCGAGCATCTCCAATTCCTAGCTAAATCTGTTGTATATCTTTTCTATCTCTACACCAGCCTTGTGGAATGCTTTGAATTCAGCTCTGAGGTGACTTACCTTATCCAACCTGTCTTCCATACTCAGCTCAGTATTTTCAAAAATTACCTTATGTAATTTGCCTTTACATTTCTTGATATCATAAGGGGCGTAGTCATCATAGGATGTTTCCAGGCAATCCTTCAAAGAATAATTGATATCATATATAATTAACCGTAGCTCCTCATCTGTTGGCTTATATGCTTGCTTTATGTTTTCAAAAGTTTATTTCCTCAAAAGTAGCTATTGATACCATTCAATCACCTTGGGCAGTTGGTTCCTGTATACACCTAAAAATGACATGACTCTACTTAAATAAATATTTTAAATATTTATTTCATCTTCATAGTCTTCTATCAATAAATAAATAAATTTATTTATTTATTTGATTCACTTCCTCCCATTTAATTAAATAAATTTCATTTATTTAATTAATTTCATCTACATTAACTTTATTCTTCTAAATAATTAAATAATTTCAATTATTTAATTAAAACATCCATTCTTCTAAGTAATTAAATAATTTTAATTATTTAATTAAATCTTTCATTCTTCCTAATTTAAATAAAATACAAATTTATTTAAATTAAAATCCCCAAAAATAAAATATAATTAAATATTTTATTTATTCTTCCAAAATCATGTGCAAGTAAATTAAATAAATTTATTTATTTTGCTTTCTTATCTTCCAAATCTTCTAAAAATAAATTAAATAAATTTATTTATCTAATTTGCTTTCTTATCTTCCAAATCTTTCTAAAAATAAATTAAATAAATTTATTTATTTAATTTGCTTTCTTATCTTCCAAATCTTCTAAAAATAAATTAAATAAATTTATTTATTTAATTTGCTTTCTTATCTTCCAAATCTTCTAAAAATAAATTAAATAAATTTATTTATTTAATTTGCTTTCTTATCTTCCAAATCTTCTAAAAATGAATTAAATAAATTTATTTATTTAATTTGTTTTCTTATCTTCTAAATTAAATAAATTTATTTATTTAATTCTTTTTCTTATCTTCAATATCTTTTAAAAATAAATTCCTCTTGTCATACAAAAGTAAAAGCTGAGTTAAAGCAACTTTGCTCTTAAATTAGAAAAATAAATTCTAATTTAAAGAAAATGAAAACTCATCAAGAAAGCTTTTAACTCAACAAAGCTTCTTTTTGAATGACACATGTCTTTCTTCCATTTGTTGCACATTCCTCAACAATCCTCCTCCGTTGATCTCTTCTTTTCTTCTCAACCATTGATCTTCCCTCACTCTCTTCTATAAATATAACCTTCTTCTCTTCATTTCAATATCTGGAGTTTGTGTAAACTTATGCTGCAATAATCTAAGCACGCCTTTGGCACCCCCATTATATTTGAGCACTTCATAGCATCCTCCATTTCTGTATTTGAAGCTCATCTTCAGATACCAAAGTATCCTAGCCATTCTTCATTTGTCATCTTCAAACAAGCAAGCAAGCAACAGCTTCTGAGGGCTTCACAATCAAGATCGAATGAAGATAGGTGAACTACAGAAGGCAAAAAGGTAAAAGGTGAAGGTATTGTCTGTTCTTTATTTTAAATCTCTTTTATCTTTATTATTCTGTAGATGTTTGGGATTATTTTTCATTGATTTGAATAACCAAATTTTCCCCTCACATTTTGGCACCCACCGTGGGGCCCTTGCCCCTCTACTAATAAAAAAAATCTGAGTTTTCTTGAAGACAGGTCCATACAGGTGATGAACAGGTTTCTGACAAAGCCAGTTTTGCACATTCAGCTTCTGAAACAACGCATTTGCCTTCCAAAATGATGCATCTGATGAACTGGCACATCTGAACTCTCAATTTGCACATTCACCTCATCCTTTTGTGCATCTACTATTTTTGCACCTGTACCTCATTCTTTTGTGCATTTGATCTCTGTATCTGCGCTTCTGTTCAAAAAGCTGCACACTCCCTATTTCTGTGCATTCAGGCAGCAGTGTTGCGCATCTGTCTTCTGATTTCTATTTTGGGTATTCTTTGACTTTTGCATGCTAGAACTAACATCTAGATATTTTGCTTGGTTTATCTAGCCTAACTAGGGGTGAAGTAATCAAATGCATTTCATGACAAACTACACATAGTCCCTAACTAGGAAGGAAGAAATTGGACCAATTTGCTATCTTGCATTGTGGATTTATTTTTTAGTTTAATCATTGCTTTCTTTTACAAACAGGAAATGAACAATGCTATGATTAATCACTTTCAAAGTTAACAAATGGGAAATGAACAATGCTATGATTAATCACTTTCAAAGTTAACAAATGGGAAATGAACAATGCTATGATTAATCACTTGTCAAGTTAACAATCTTGTGAGTGCACAAATTAGCTTAGCCCATTTAGTTTTTCTATTTTAACTAGGTTGGATTAACCACTGTACTCTGTGCTTGTGAATGACAATAGGCTTATGCTCTCCCCTTAATTGGGTGATCAAAGTGCCAGACTTGTCATTCTTTTTGTCAAACCTTTAGGGGGGGGCCTGCCCTTGGATGCACGCCTGTCCAAGTGGGAACGAACTTGAGTGGTAACAGGCTAAAGCCAAGCCCTACCAAGCCACTTAAAATAAATTGTGCTTGGGGTGAAAACCTCAAGCAACGAGTGCTGCTGTGCTACACCGATGGCCAACCTCCCCCAAAAGCCTCATAGGCATAACCCTTTGAGGCTGGGAGACTCCATAACAGAGAGTAGTGCCGCTGCACGTGTAACCACTTGAACGGTTGCCCTATCTAAGAACCAATTGTGTAGTAAGCTAAAAACCCCTATTCGTTGATGCAAAGGGCGGAGCTCTTGAAGCGGCCTCGATTCAAGTGACTTTTAGTAGAGGTAGCAAGGACAATCCTAAGGTTCGGTGTGGGGACGAACCTAAGGAAACCTGAATCTGGTATGTGTGAGAAGTGAGTGCCGTGGAGGGGAGTCGGTGCTACCAGATTCTGGAGCTACACACTTTGAGTGGCACAGCTAGAGGATTCAACAGATATTGTCCCATCTTGCCTAGGTTGTACTTGTGTTTGAGTCATAATAGTCCAAAAACACAAAAAAAATAAAAAAAGATAAAAATCATGGAAAAATTCTGTGTTTGCTGTGCTTTTGCCATAATTGAACATCAACATCATCAGAAACACCAAGTTTTTCAAACCAAAAACACTAAAAAAAATCCTGAAAACGATCCAAAATTTCCAAAATTCTGTAAAAACCAAGAAAAAAGCCAGAATTGTGCATTTGACTCCTCTTGTTGCGCATTCAAACTGTTGTGCATTTGAACCAGAGAACAAAACCGTATCTTCCAAAGAGCAAAATTTGTCAGTACCTTTTCAAAAACCAATTCAAACCTGTTCTAGTTTTCAAAATCTGATCAAAGACCTTGCAAGATCAATCACTTCTTCCTTATCTACACCATAGTTGTTTGTCCATCCAAAATCTCACCACCTTCTTCCAAGTTTCCAACAAGGTTATAGCCAAATTATTCTTGATCAAAATCAAATCTCAAGCAAAAACCTAGTGAGGCTCCCATATCAAGGGTTACTTATCCTTTTGGAACTCCACTAGGGGGTTGTGCAAACGCTAGTCAACATCAAGCAATGGATTCCTAACATCCTAGCTTTTGACTATCACTTTTGTATATCCCACTTTGTTTGATACCACCTAGATCTAAGAAGAACCTTGCTAAAACCTTGTGTCATCCTAGCACTTTGTTCAAAATCTTCCAATCTCACCTCATCCCATCTCTTTACTACCTTGCATGGTCTTGACAAGATTACAAAAACAAAAGCAGTTAGAAATGGCAGAGAAAAGTATTTTTGACGGTCATGAAAATAACGAAGAACCTTCCATAGATGAGATCCTCCAAATGCAGCATGACCCAAAATTTCTATGCCTATTAGAAGGGGTGCTTGCCCAAGACACATCAAAGTACATTTTACATCTAGCAAGTCTAGGAGCCAAACTCCCTAAGGATTATGACGTGGAGGCTCTCAAAGAAACTGATGAAGAGAGAATCCCTAAAGGAAGTAGACAAGGTGAAATACCCATGGATAAGAGCAAAACAACAATTGACTCCTTGGATGCCCTAAGCCTAATAAACCAAAAAGTCGAAGCTCTCCAACAACAAATGTCAGACATGAAAATGGGAACATCGACTAAAAACTACACCCTAGAGGATATTTCACCGTATCCTTTTGATCGGTCCTTAATCATGATTCCCTTCCCCTCAAGATTTGAGGTGCCTAAATTTGATAAATATCGAGGGAAGGGCGAACCAAGAGATCATATCAGAGAGTTTAATGCTACTTGTCTAGAGGTCGCACATAACGATACTTACCTTATATGACTATTTCCACGGAGCTTGGGAGGACAAGCCATGGATTGGTTCTCTAGACTGCCAACTAGTATTAAAACATTCAATGAACTTGTCAACCAATTTGTCACCCACTTCTCATACAATATTGAGCACGACATCTCAATATTGGATCTCTGTAACACCAAACAGAAAGGAGGAGAATCTTTCGCTACCTTCTTACAGAGATGGAGACAACTGGCAAGCAAGTGCCCACACCAAATACCAGAGAAACAGATGCTAGAAATGTTTGTCCACAATCTGCAAATGGACCTAAGTTACCAAATCCAAATCCAATGTCCTACATCTTTTATCAAGGTCATTGAAATGGGCCTTATCATAGAAAAAGCCCTAATCGTAAAAGGTCAAATCAAGCTCTATAAAGACTCTCCTAATACCAACTCCAACAACGAAAAACCTAGATTCTAGATGAAAAACAAGAATGTTGTGAATGACAGGGTGGTGGATGCCAAAAATGTGGCACCTAAGCAACCAATTTTCAATCTATCAACGCCTCAAAATAACCCCCCACAAGATAAACCACGCAATACTAAATCTAGGTTTACCAACTTTCGACCTAGGAGAACATTCACACCTTTGGATGAGTCACTAGAAATTGCCCTATGGAAGCTAATCACCAACAATCTCATAATGCTTCCCTCAGCACGAGAGTACGAACCAAAGGTCAAACCCCGTTGGTGGAATGACAATGATTTTTGTGAATACCACTGAAACAGGGGGCACAAGACAAATGATTGTATTGCACTCAAGCATATAATCCAAGACTTAATAGAGCAAAACAAAATATCCGTTAACAGACAATCTCACGGACATACTTCCAACAGTGATCATCGGGCATTCAAGGATCCTCTTCCTAACTACGAGCAGGGAGGACCTTCCAATAGAAATAACAATGGCTCTAACAACGTGAACTACACAAATGTCAGCTTTGACTATGTTGTTAACCATATCTCAGAAGGTGATTCACACATTAATGTGATCACTATCAACAAGGATCTGAATTGCAATGTTACTACCCGTAGTAACAAGGTCACCCTTAGAGGAGCTTCTGCTCCCCCATCCGGTTAATATAGTATCGTGGATCAACTCCACAAAACACCTGCACACATCTCCATGTTAGAACTTTTGCGTCTGTCTCCTTCTCAAAACATCCACTTGTCCAAAGCGCGGCACCATACCAAAGACACTGAGACTAATTCTGTATCAATTATGGCAAAAGACACATCTAATGCAAAGAAGTTTTGTCAATGGGTTAATTTACAAGGTCTTGGATTTTTGTCATTATGTCTTCCTATGCTACTCAAGGATGCCAAAAGCTAGAGATGCTATGATGGGGGCATAATTTTTCTTGTTTGCTGCTTGTGGATTAAACTTTAGTAATGTGACGACTTCTGTCTAACGACATGATCAGCAAAAGATCATCGAGGACTCTGAGGTCTAAACATGAAAAGGGGAAATCCTTGTCTGTTGAAATGCAAGAAGTACTCAAGTCATCTAGCTTCAAGTTTGACTAGATGCTTGTATCAACTTGCTATATCAAAATCCAGGGAAGCGATACTCATGTCATCTCGGTCTAATTATACTTAGATGCTTGTATTTTCCTACAACATAATAAAGCCCAATGATGAAAGCAAAAAGCCTTGCAAATATCACGATGACAAATCCACATCCATTCCATATCCATATCCATACCATATCCAATTCCATTCCATTCCATATCCATATCCATACCGTATCCAATTCCATTCCATATCCATATCCATATCCCATGCAATAAGAAAATCCTGCAATAGCTTGTCAGTCCTTCAATCAAATTTCTTCTATCGAGTCATTCTTCTATCGATCAAATTTCTATTTGTCCTCATATCGCTCATCAACAGTTCTACTTGTCAATCTGAGCAGTGATCAAAACGCAAGTCTATCCTTAATCCATACCAATCGAGTCAAGCCAATCTTGTCGAATGATCCAATCACACTCAGTGGTCTTGATCCTAATCTTGTCGTAAACCATATCAATCAGTCATAACTATCCTTCGTGTTGCTCTAGGGATATATCGTTCCCCACCATGACAACACTATCGTATATCGTTATCATATCATAGTGTCTTAGACAGGATGTTGCATTGTCAAAACCAGACCCGGAGTCTTATACGACATGTTTCATTCTTGAGACCAGACATCATCAATCTATATCCTTGGTTTACCACTTGACTGGGGCAATACCTTGCCTATTTTTGTATCGTTTGTGCTTACTTGCTTCTTGCTTGTGTGAGTTATCTTTTTATCTTGCATCTCGTATCATTCACGTCTTTCTTCTGCATCCAGCCATTTCTTCTCATTATGAGATTGTCCGTCTCATGCCTTCTGCCGTCTCCCCATCCAATCTCTCGAGGGGGCATCCTATTGTTCAAATTGTACCAGGGGCAAAACTGGGGCATGTATCATTGTCAAAAATCTTATTCTTTGAAACAACATGATAAAACACATTGCATCAAAGAGGGGCAAAATGTATACACCTACAAAATGACATGACTCTACTTAAATAAATATTTTAAATATTTATTTCATCTTCATAGTCCTCTATCAATAAATAAATAAATTTATTTATTTATTTGATTCACTTCCTCCCATTTAATTAAATAAATTTCATTTATTTAATTAATTTCATCTACATTAACTTTATTCTTCTAAATAATTAAATAATTTCAATTATTTAATTAAAACATCCATTCTTCTAAGTAATTAAATAATTTTAATTATTTAATTAAATCTTTCATTCGTCCTAATTTAAATAAAATGCAAATTTATTTAAATTAAAATCCCCAAAAATAAAATATAATTAAATATTTTATTTGTTCTTCCAAAATCATGTGTAAGTAAATTAAATAAATTTATTTATTTTGCTTTCTTATCTTCCAAATCTTCTAAAAATAAATTAAATAAATTTATTTATTTAATTTGCTTTCTTATCTTCCAAATCTTCTAAAAATAAATTAAATAAATTTATTTATTTAATTTGCTTTCTTATCTTCCAAATCTTCTAAAAATAAATTAAATAAATTTATTTATTTAATTTACTTTCTTATCTTCCAAATCTTCTAAAAATAAATTAAATAAATTTATTTATTTAATTTGTTTCCTTATCTTCTAAATTAAATAAAATTTATTTATTTAATTTGCTTTCTTATCTTCCAAATCTTCTAAAAATGAATTAAATAAATTTATTTATTTAATTTGTTTTCTTATCTTCTAAATTAAATAAATTTATTTATTTAATTCTTTTTCTTATCTTCAATATCTTCTAAAAATAAATTCCTCTTGTCATACAAAAGTAAAAGCTGAGTTAAAGCAACTTTAAAGCAACTTTGCTCTTAAATTAGAAAAATAAATTCTAATTTAAAGAAAATGAAAACTCATCAAGAAAGCTTTTAACTCAACAAAGCTTCTTTTTGAATGACACATGTCTTTCTTCCATTTGTTGCACGTTCCTCAACAATCCTCCTCCATTGATCTCTTCTTTTCTTCTCAACCATTGATCTTCCCTCACTCTCTTCTATAAATATAACCTTCTTCTCTTCATTTCAATATCTGGATTTTGTGTAAACTTATGCTGTAGGAATCTAAGCGCGCCTTTAGCACCCCCATTATATTTGAGCACTTCATAGCATCCTCCATTTCTGTATTTGAAGCTCATCTTCAAATACCAAAGTATCCTAGCCATTCTTCATTTGTCATCTTCAAACAAGCAAGCAAGCAACAGCTTTTGAGGGCTTCACAATCAAGATCGAACGAAGATAGGCGAACTACAGAAGGCAAAAAGGTAAAAGGTGAAGGTATTGTCTGTTCTTTATTTTAAATCTCTTTTATCTTTATTATTCTGTAGATGTTTGGGATTATTTTTCATTGATTTGAATAACCAAATTTCCCCCTCACAGTTCCCAGTTAGAATATTTTCTATTTCCAAAGTCTGGGTTGGTAAATCCCTGATGCTCTTTATCCATGGATACATATGAGAGTAATACTCATCAAAGGAGTCACATTCCTCATGCATATCTTTCCATTTCTTATGAAGTTCCACCAGCTTCTTGTGCACTTGAGTGAAGGCATTGATAGTCTCGCATCCCATCTCAAAAACTCTAAACAACCATTTTTCAGTACCCTAGGATTTGGACCACACCTCGCCTAGTCTTGCCATTTCGTTAGTAGACAGGAAAGTGGGTACTATCCTTATATCTCCCCCCACATCTACTATCTTGACCAGAAACTGGAGACAAGTGCGAAGTTCTTCATTTTGTTGTTTTAAATCCTTCTTGGGCATCTTGTCTTTGTCTAACTATTCCAAAATTGATGTAACAGATTCTTTTAAATCATCCACTCTTTGAGCATGAGTGGCGGGTCCCAAATCAATTGTGAAGATTACAAAATCCTCTTCTCTGACTTGTTCCTTGGCTGCATCAGTTGGTGGGATTGCTATCTCTACAATTATGGATCCTGATTCATCCTTATAGATCCTTGGCTGTATCTTTGCCTTCTTTTTCTTCTTGGGTCTCTGAGCTTGTGACAAGATAGTACTCAAATCTAGCTGCATTATTTCTACTTGTGACTTAGGATATGCCACTCTACTTTGCAACATTGTAGGTGCTGAAGTTTTATTAAATTTAGTGGCTTCATCATTATTAGTTACAGCCAGTTCTTCAATTGGTTCTTGTTCTTTCTTTGGTTCTTCATCTTTATCTATACTCATCTCCTCTTCTTTCTCTCCTTCTTTGGCTAGGTTTTTCTGGTTTATCATTATATTTTCTTGGATTGCATTGAAAACTTCCTTCGTTTGACCTTTCTCTGGAGGATTGTCAAATATATTAATGACTTCAACATTGGTCATAGGTTCATTTGAGTCTTCACTACTTACTTCCGTCAATACATCTTTCTGCTCCCTAGGTAGTAATGTTGGTTCAGGCTCCTGTAAACCCAACTCTACACATACTTGAACTCAATTCTGGGTAGCAAAGGTACGACCAAAGAATCTACGGGCATTTGTGAAATAGGAACTATAGAGGATATGGGTAGTGAATGCATGTTGATCTATGTTAGATTAACTAATACCACCGACAAGGAAGAAGAGATGACAAGAGGTGAAGGAAAAGGTAGTGAAGGTAGAGGAAGAGAAGGTGAAAGGATGGTGGAAATAGGAGGTAATGTTGCGGGGGTGGATAATTGAGTGGAAGAAGTAGAAGGTGTAAGTGTAGTAGTAGTAGAAGGACACAAAGTGGTAGCAGTGGAGGAAATAGGGCTGCTAGGGGCATTGGATGAAATTGCCAATGAGTAGGAAGTAATTGAAATGGTAGAGGTAAGAGAGGTGGCAGTAGGGGATGTTACTTGGATAATGGCAGGTGATGTCATAGGTGAAATGGATGCAGCGGTAGTAGAAGTAGTAGAGGAAGAAGTGGCAGTAGAAGCTGCAGAGGTTGAGGCATCCATGCTTATACTTTGAGCAACAGGAGATAGGGAGGTTGGCAGATTAGTGTCTTCTTGTGTTGCAGCATCCTCCTTAGTTACTTCATTTACCCTTGCTTTCTTGGTCTTAGAACCTTCCCCAGGGTCACTTGGCATATCTCTTTTCTTGGAGGCCCTTGTCCTGGTGGACAGAGGTTGGTCTTTCTTTGAAGGAGGCTTTACAAATGGCTTCTTAATTTTCTTTGTCTTTTCTGCTAGAGATATACGTTCTTCACTGTCTGATTTCTATTTCTCAACCGGCTCTACCTCATCTGTGACATTCCTTAGTTCATCCTCCTCTCCTCTAGAGTCCTTATCTAGTTCTAGTGTAGTATAGGTAAGTTGTACTCCTTGTCCTTCCAAAGCAGCCACTTGACCCCTTACCTAGGCCTTGCTTAATTTGATTGGTTCTCTCATTATGGTATCCAAAGAGCTTTCTTCTGCATTTACCTAATTTGGTAATGGGATGGGTTGATGGTAGTGAGCTTCCTAAGCTCCTTTGACCATAACATTATCATCATTTCTAACTGATCTGGCACTACAGTGATGTGAAACTTCTTGAAGAAGGCTAGAGGTAGCCTTGAGTGTGCCTTCTTCATAACTTCATAATCATCCAGGCAGTTGGTCCAAAAGTCTTCAATATGTATCTTATGAAACAATTTCTTACTTACGAATATTTCCATCACATTATTTCGATCTAAATGATCCCTTGCATTGTAGTAATGTAAATTGAGGAGTTGAAGTTCCTTGTCAAAATGTTCTACCGATGCTAAAGAAGGGCATGCATAATTCCCCTTGCCAAATCTAATAGGAAACTGAACATTGGTTCTGTGTAAGTGCTTGAGTTTCTCAGCACAAGGTATCAACTATCCAGATAATTCTAGAAGCATTGTTTTGTCATTAGGATATCTGGGAAGTCTATAAGCCATCCCAGTGAATCCTTGTACTCTTAGATAAGTGAATTTTTCAAATTGAATATACCACCTACCATATTTAGTGACTTCATTCATTACTTCAATGGAAATCCTCAAGGCTGTATTACCTTGTAGCAATCTAGCTATATACATTATGAAAGCATCATTTACCCTTTTAAAGTGTATCAAAGATTGAGATGAGATCATCTTTGGGTAACACTCATATACTTTTACTTGGGTTTTCTCATCATTTCCAACTTTTCAAATCTTAGATAACCCAACATAGTGATTTCTCCTTCCTAATGCATAGACAACATAAAATGTCCATCTGAAGTACCTCTTCTCTTTGAAGTTGCTAAAGGCCTCATGAATGTTGTCACTAAGGATTTGGGAGCAATGATAGTTAGTCCCTTTTAGTGTCTCAATTATGATAACAAACATCCACCCCTCAAAAGTGTAGGTTGTAGGTAATCCATATATTCTTCTCGGAAAAGTTACCAAATCTCCAATTTAATCATGGAAATCACTCCTATATAGCACTTGGGGAAATTTACTAAGGGCAGACCTTCTCTTTTTGTCCCAATGGTCATTCATTTGTTTCCTGCATCCCTCTACAATGTTATTGTAAGTCCCCTCTAATCCTTGTTTATCTGGCATGGTCATGACTTTGTGCCATGGAATATCAAAGGTCTCATCTAGGGATGGTGGACTTAAATCAGCTAGGATATCCCCATTAGTAGTTTGAATTATCCTTGTCATGATATCATACCTATCTACACATGCTACCATCAATTCTGCACATTATACTAAGGTGGGGAAGGTAGCAGCTTGTGATATACCACTGTCTTTAAGTGTTTTGGCCCTAGGAGTTGGGTTTGGGCCAAATATTCTCAATTTGAAGTCATCTAAGTCTATGTGACCTAGATTTGTGTCTCCTACATCACTCCACCTAGAGTGAATCTTGGTCTCTGGAGGGATCCCCTCGAATTCATACTTCATGGCTTGAGCTCGAGTAGTCATCTAATCTATAGGACTAGACCTTATAAATTTGATACCTTGAGAAAATTTTTACACACTCCTAAGTTTGAGATGAATTTTAATGAATCTACTGATACTACTGATATACCCTTTTCAAAGAATCACAAATCTAATAGTTATTACCATTGCACCTACTTCATAGCAATTCACCATTAATGCATACAAAAAATATTTAATGTTGCAAGACATCTTATTGAAAGCATGAAAAACATCATTATCTATGTATTACAACATTAACTTCATCATTCCTAACATTTTCCCTTTGAAATTTCTTAAAACGCAGTCATTTTGCATCATTTGCACTAATTTTAGGGTCAACTGACTTGTAGGTAGAAAAACATTAAAATTGAGGTCTACCAACCTCAACGGGAAAAATGGGCTTGTCTGACTCAAGGTTTTATTAGTGTTCATTCTCTTCTTTCTTTTACATAGGTTTTGGATGTTACTGACTTGCGCAACTTTTGAAGCTCACCGACCTTTCATTGGTTGTTTAGTTAGTTGGTCATGTTTCAGCGCATGTCCCCTGAGATCTCTTTCACTACACTTGCGCAGGATTTGGCTTTATCTGACCTAAACAAGTTTTGAGGTCAACTAACTAAGTCAGTGAAGGAGTATTTAGTTACAGGTCAGATGGGAATAATTCTAGCACATAGCCATTTTTCTTATTTTCAGCGGGACTTTGGATGTCACCGATTTGCAGAGATATTTTAGGTGTTTGACCAAGTTGGAGACAGTCATTTAGTGCAAGGTTGGCACAAGAGGTTTTTAGCGCTAAATAGTTTTTCAAAGCTTGTGGGGTTTTGATGTCCCTCCAATCTAATTAGTTAACATGATAAAGCTACGTGGGTCAGAAGTCAATGTTAGCAATGCTAAATGGGTTTAAAAGCACAGTGTGGGTTTTAACGGCCACCGACCAACTGGACGTGTTGAAATGTTTACAGGTTGATCAGACTTAAGTTTAGCGCCAAGACCAGATGTCTTTCTAGTTTATGAAAACTTCAACCAGGCTTGGTTAAGTTGTTATTTTTAGCTCATGGCAATCCATCTATGTTTTCAAGGGGAAATTCAAACTAGGTTTCGAAGGAGAAACAAATAGTTTATGAACAAAACCCTAGCTGAAACCCCAAATGCATTGCTCAGAAAGAAAATGTACTTCAAAATCAAACCCTAACTGCATATAGTGAAATCTCAAAGAGGATAAGTGGAACCCTACCTGGTTAGTTGCAAAAAATGTGTTTGGGTTGCACAGGTAGGAAGCGGTCACGGGATCAAACTTGAAGGCAACGACAACAAAAATGCTCAATCAGGCAGTAAAGATTGCAATGGGGGCTCTCTGAAATCTTTATCAAAATGCAAAAATGATTTAAACAATGTAAGTTATCCTTTTATTATCCCTAGCCAAATCGCCATTGATGTGCGACGTACAGTTGACACATTAGGGTTTTCACATGGCTTTTCATCTGCTCGGACTTAGCAGGGAAATTGGATGCAACAGACTTGGTTGGTGAAAGATCTTCTTAACACTGCGACCATAGGCTCAATGTTATGTAGTTTGCAGGAATTTATGGTCCTTTGGACTTGCGGTAACTTTGGCATCATCCAACTTAGTCAGTGATTGAATGATACAATGCAAGTTGGAGACAATTGATTTAAGTACAAAAGTCCATCAGGTAGAAAACTGGTGCCAAAGTCAATGATAAAAGATTTTAAGGCAAAGTCGGTTGGGAGGCAAATCAGTGCAAAGGTCAGTTGGAGAGCAATTTAGTGCAAAAGGGCTATTCAAGGCCATCAAAAGAGATAAAAAAATCCAACTTAGCAAATTCTTGAAATGATTTTTTAACATCATCATTCAATCATGGCCAAAATGTACTTTGACCTCTTGACCACTTAGGAGGTGAAAAAATAAATCTACTTGACATCCTAGACCAAATTTGAAAGAGGGGGTTCCTATTTTGAAATGGGGTGTGTGTGCGAGGCACAACAAATGGTGACTCTACTAGGGAATGCTCCCGAGCATTTCAATGATAAACTTTTAGTTTGAACCCAGAATCTCTATGTTCCCCACATATTAAATGAAAAAGAAGGATACCCTATCAAAGAATCCAAGATCACCAACTAGTGCAACCATCCACATCCTAAAAACCTGAGTGTGTGCGACTATATTCATTCCCATCCTTTGGCAACTAAGTTCATCCAAGATCTTCTGCGACAAGATAGTAAGTTGAGACCATTCTACCACCAGGTAATGCTCAAATTTTTGAGATGTGATGAGCCTTGAGAAAAATAAATGGTAGATAATACTTTTGACATAATGGTAATTGATGATAATTACTTCTAGATAGTACCTTATGTGAGAATTTTCAATTGGTAGTCTCTTTTAGGTACACTATAATGGGTTTGGTGTTGAAAAACACCTTTTATTTTCACCCAATATAGGCTAGTGACACTTAATGTCACCTGTCTTCTTTCTTGATTGATAGTGCATGTGGTAGGAGTCAACCTTTTCACTTCACACAAGATCACTTAGACTTGCTTAGCTACTTTAGGATCATTTAGAGTGTGAGAGATATATGGTTAGAAAATACTTCAGGTGCGCCAACTAATGACTCATTTTTTATGAACAGGCATCATACCTCTTAGCCTAATAGTGAAAACCATGGTGAGATTTAGGCCGAACCTTGGCTTCTCAAAGAAAACTCAAGATTATTCACCCATCAAAGAAGCATGTGTAGGTCCACACAACTGCCACCACTTCCTAAAACAAAGACCCCACGCAAAAGAAAAACTAAAAGGATAACTAACCTAAGCAAAGCATCTAACAACTATGGAAAACAAAGGCAAGAAAGCAAGACTAAACTAAAGGCAACCTAAGCTAACCAAAGCAAAAAAACCCTAACTATGTACACTAAGATGAGGCATGACTACCTCTTAGGCCTAGAAGTAGTGCTTTAGGAACTGGCCATTGATAGACAATGGGAGATCCTCACCAGGAAGGCTCTTGAGTCGATACGTGTTGTCCCCAAGGATCTCATAGATCTGATAGGGACCCAACCAAAGTTTATCAAACTTACCATGTTCTCCTTTCTTTTCATGTGCCTTATCCCAATATAGGACCAAATCAGAAATGTGGAAGGCCTTGACCTTGGCTCTTTTGTTGAACCATCATTTTACTACTCCCTGATGTTTAGCAAAGATTTCTATAGCAGCATCGTGTTTCTCTTCAAGGTGCAGCAACTGAACTAACCTAGAGGACAATTGATCATTAGTTTCAAGGTAGTCTTGCATGAATTACATTATGAGAATCCTCAAATAGATGGGAAAGATGGGTTCAATCCCATAGACTAGGTTGTAAGGCAATGTGCCCAAGGCCACTTTGTGTTAGATTCTATCAGCCCATAAGGTGAATTTAAGCTGAGTATGCTAGTCTCTATGGTTTTTATCTAATAGTTTCTTAGTGACTTTGAGCAGATTTTTGTTCATTGATTCAGCTACCCCATTCCCTTGTGGATAGTAATTAGATGAGAACTTGAGAGTGATCCCATAATCAAATGCCCAGTTAGAAAAATGTAATGATGAAAAGGTAGGGCCGTTATCACAAACTATAGAAAATGGACAATTAAATCTAGTGATAATATGTTTTTCAACAAATTCAATAGCTACCTCTGTGGTGCATTATTTACAAGCTATTGCCTCAGACCATCAGGTACAGTAATCAGTAGTGGTTAGAATATACATGTGGCCTACAGAGGAAGGCAGATTGATTATATCAATAAAGTTGAGGCCCCACTAAGCAAATGGTCATACCTCCACTACTGGTCGCAAGGGTATGGCAGCATGTTGCTCTCTGTGTGCAACGGTCTAGCATATATGACAAGTTTTTACATGTGAATATGCATCTTTAAATAAGGTTGGCCAATAATATCTGGAATGAAGAATCTGATTAGCTGTTGAGTGGGCTGATCTGTGACCTGTCCTGAATTTCTCATGAAAATCGATCAATACTTGATTTACTTCTAACTTGTCCAAACACCTCAAATAGATCCCCTCATGATTATTCTTGTAAAGAACTGATCCTTTTATCATATAACTATTGCTTTTTAATCTGAGTGCTCTCCTTTAAACCGAATTCAGCTGTGGTGGATAGCGTCGATTAAGTAGATAAAATATGATATCTCTGTACCATTCATCTTTTGAAACATCCTCTAACAGGTACTGCTGAGAAACTAAACCTAGTCCTACTTCAGCCATTGTTCTAGTTAGAGTCTGACCTCTTACCAATTTCATAGGTTGAATATCTATATCAAACTCTTGCAGGATGGTGACCCATTTCCCTCTTCTTTCTCCTAATTCACTTTCCATCAATAATGCTTTAACTGTTGCATCTGGGACTATGGCTATTACTTGACTTCTTAAGATGTAGTGACAGAACTTCTTGACTGCCTTTACTAGAGCATATGCTTGTTTTTCCACATTTGGATACCTTAGTTCTACATCTTTTAATGGAGTACTCATGAAAGCAATGGGCCTTTCATCATCAACTGATCTCTTCTGCATCAACATTGCAGCACAAGTATGCTCAAAAGCAAACGAGTAAATTTGAAATGGCAAAGTGTCATCGAGACTTACCAAGACAGGTGCATTGTCTATAGCTTGTTTAATTTCTACAAAGGCAGCCTTGGCTTCTGAAGTCCAATCCATTTTAGCATCCTTTTTTAGCATGGTGTTAAGAGGTTCAACAATCTTAGCAAAACCTGTGATAAATTTATGCACGAAGTTGATATTACCAAAATATGACTTAAGCTCTTTCTTGCTAGTTGGAGGAGGTATTTTGAGTATTGCTTGGATTTAGTCTAGGTCTATAGATATTCCTTGCTCGAATATCACATGTCCCAACAACTTCCCCTCAGTTACTCTAAACATGCACTTCTTGGGATTGAGTGATATACCATAATCTTTGCATCGCTGTAACACCTTCCTTAAATCTGCCACATGATCTTCTCATCTTTTTGTGAATACCATGAGGTTGTCTGTGTAGATGATAATACATTTTCAACTAATCTCTTGAAAGCAACATCCATTGCACATTGAAAATTTGCACCAGCATTTATTAAACCAAATGGCATGCGAGGATAGGCATAAATGCCCCATTTGCAGGTGAAAGATGTCTTCAATCTATCTTCATATTCCACCATCACCTAGTTATAACCAGAATACCCATCCAAGAATGACATCATCTAGGACCCATTAACAATTTGTAATACTTCATCCAACGAAGGTAGCAGGTAATTATCCTTTTTAGATGCTCTGTTTAAGTTATGGAAGTCAACAAAAGCCTAATTTCTCCATTTTTCTTTCAAACTAGAACTAAATTTGCTACCCATGAGGAATGTCTGATTGGAAATATTATCCTTACTGATAACAACTTTTTAACTTTTTTGAAAATCAGTGGTTCCAATAAGGCATTCACTAGCCATTATCTTTGTTTGAATGGCTTTGCTCTTGGCTTCAACGGGATGGTGTGCGTGATGATCGAGGTATCGTATGTCTTTAGATCTTCATAGCTCCAGGCTATAACCTCATGGTGATCTCTTAATGCATGTATGATTCATGTCTTTTCTTCTTTAGTACTAGCTTTCCCAATGAACACATTCTTAACATTTTCTTCTATCCCCAAGTTAAATGGGTCACACTTGCCCCCTGGAGATTGTCCTTCTTTCTTTTGGGTTCCTAAATTATCCGCATCAAACAATCTTTCCAATTCTACCATTCCCCATGGAATTGTATTTGTTTTCAGGTTTAGTACCCCTTTTAAATCCATTTCGGCAGGTTCCATTTCTTCTTCATCTATTATCTGAGCAGTGAAAACATCAGATGAAGTAAGGAAGTTAATTATGTGCTGATCAACTTCAAAGACTTGAAAATTCATAACATTATGAGGTACAAATAGGGTAGCGACAAATTCAACAGAAAATTTCTTTAATCATGTCATGGATGTTGGCTCTAATGTACTTGATGTTTGAGCTAGAGCATTTGCGACATGGTTCTGTATCCTCAGGATCAATTAGATGTTAAAACCATCGAAGCATTCTATCATATCCCAAACTCTATTCCTATACCAATTAGCCTCTTATCATTACATGAGTACTGTTTTCTTACTTGTTTAACCACTAATTTAGAATCAAAAAACACCTGGATAATTCTAACCTTCTTCTGTAGTGCTAGCAGGAATCCTTGCACCAATGCTTCATACTCAGTTACATTATTTGTGCATGGAAATTGTAGTCTTTGTGATGCCAAATATGAGCTCCCAGTAGGGCTGATTAATTCAACCCCTGCTTCAGACCCTTGTCTACACCTTGAGCCATCAAATCTTAAGGTCCATAGGTGAAATTCTTTGCTGTTATCATTTTGTTTTACTAATTTCTTCTTATCAAGCACAGGCTCTGGTTCTTGCTTCTTTTCAACAACTGGTACCTTCTTTGGAATTATGGGAATTTTCAATTGCCTTTGCACTTGTTTCACTACCTCTTGACATAGCTGGCAAGTAAATTCAGAATGTGATGTATCATGTATGCAACACCAGTTGGACGGTAATTAACTCCTCCATTTGAACCTAATTTCAAACAACAGTTTGATCCTACACGAATTTGGCTATGAAATCATGGAATCCTTCAAATATCCCTGGTTCATCTTCTTATGAACAGTCTCCTGAATCTGATTGAACGTATGCTTCTATACTTTCCATTTTTTCTATAAGTGGAGGGTTAGTGGATCTTAAGCAACTTAGCATAAGGATTTCCTCTATCTGATTGACATGTGGAAGGTAAACTCCCAAATCAACTTCTAAGAATAGAATCTCATTGGGTTAATTATACTCTATAATCATATGTTTCATCTTGGGTTATCTTTCAATACATATTTGGTTAACCAATCCTTTCCATGGCAGCCACATATGAAAAAAGTCGGTTGCCATGTAACCATTCAAAGTTCTAGACTAGTCTCTACTCAAAAGCATACCATATTGATCCAGAATGTCCACTACTTGAATATCTATATATTGTTGCACCCTTAGATTAGAAGCTAGCTGCATGTGTATCCTATTCAACTCATCTACTACATTCAGTTCAATCTTATCTAGTTGTGTCACCTTTCTAGAAGACTTGGCTGGAGTGAACCCAAGTGCTTTACACTGATAATGGCATTACATTCGTGGAAGCACCAAATTCTACTAAACAGTTATGAAGGTTTCTATTGAATATCCTAAGTGTTAAGAGGAAAGGAGGACTTTCCCTCTTGTCTTTATACAATGTTATCTTTTGTTCCACATCAATCACATGTACTCTTTCTTTCCCTTTGTCAACATTATCTTTGGTGACATTTTCTTTTTGTACATAGTCAGTTTTGGTTCCAACACCCATATCTTGGAAGAAAGATGTCCTAACCTCAGGTATTTTAAGTAACTCATATATAGAAACACTAACCTTCATTTTCTTGATTTCCTCAGCAACATACTGCCCTATTTTCACTATGTTAGACCATTGAGAACCTTCAGTAGTAGCCACCTAATATACTAGTTGATGGGTGATTTTTGGGGGTTCAGGGTTATTAGAAGCTTTTGGGACTGGTGGAATCTCATAGCTATTTGGAGGAATGGAGGTGATGAAAGGACCTTTAGGCTTCCTACTTCTCAGGTTGTAAGGAGTCTTATTAAACTGCTGATAAGCATTGACTTCTTCAAACTCTTCTTCTTCAGGCTGGTTATCATCTTGGAATGGAAATGTATAACTATCAAGAACTAGAGCAGTGTCAAACCTTTGAGAAGTAACAATTTTGTACCATGTTGGTGGGGTCTCCTAAGTTTTAGCATTCTAAATCTCCATCTGGAAGATACTAGATGCGATCTGAAATTCTGGGCAATCTAGTTCAGAATGGGCATTTGTGTTATGTAGTTTGCACCAAGTAGACAAAGTTGCTTTAGCTAACATCACATGACCAGGAGGTCTGGTATCATTGTTTTGATTCTCCAAGGGTGATGGCACCCCTCCATTGTTCGATCTGGTGTTCTAAGATCGGTTTGGCCACTGTTAAAAATTCTAGTTTGGTACTGACTCTGATTTTGGAACTGATTCTGATTTTGAAATTGAGACTGATTTTGATTCTGGAAATCTTGTTGATTCTGTCCCCTTTGCTATAGATAAGCATTCTAGTTCTTGAGGTGGGTAACTTCGGCAGTAAGATTCTTAATTTAGTCAACCAATTCTTTGATATCATCTCTATCCTCTTTTGCTTTGGCTACTTCTGAAGATTGTAAGAAAGGCATTTGTGCTGGAGGCCTTTCAGCTACTATGTTGCCTAGGTGGAATACTAAAGCTTGCATTTTAGCTGGGTTTGGAATCAGATTCATCACAGGAGTATGATCAGCCAAGGCTTGATTTATCATAGGTATTTGGTTAGGCATGGCTATAGGCCCCATATGATTTAGTGAACCAGAGGCTATTTGTCCTAGTTGGGTACTTATAGTGACAGCTAAGGAATATGCTTGAGCCAAAGTAGTAGGGATTGGATCAGCGCTCCTTGTGAACATGGAGGTACATTTGTTTAGGGAAGCATAGTAAATAGGCAAGGCAGCGACCTGTTCTATAGCGTAAGGATCTTGCAAATGACTAAAAGCTTTCTAAAATCTATTGTTAAAGGAACTTATCATTTCTCCTTCACCTGTATGGATTTCTACAAAAGACCAATAAAGATTAGCTTGAGTGGTAGGCATTTGAAACCTATCTAGAAATGCATTCTTTAGGTTCAACCATGAGTTTATGGATGCTGCAGGGAGGTTAGCAAACCAATAATAAGCTTCATCCTACAAAGAATAAGGGAACAACCTAAATATCACATCGTCATACTACACTTGCAACATGAACATGTTAGCCTCAAAGATTTTAATATGTTCATTTGTAGTCCTATCTAGATTGTTTACTCTGAACTTTAAACATAACTTATCTGGGTTCTTTGGCATATCATGGTAGGTGTTGAACTGAAAAGGAGACTGGTTATTTCCTACAAAGAAAGCCATGATAGGAGGATTAAAAGGAGCTGTAGATGTGTTTCTTAGGGCTGACTAAGCTCTTGGGGCTCTTGGTATCCCTTGATCCCTTCTTGTTCATCTAAATTCTATCAGAGACAACAACTCTTCTCCAGCTGAGGTAGATCTAGTATGCCTCTATCTAGTCCCCAGACTTGCTAATTTTTAAGTAGAGGGAAATAGTTCTTTTGGCCCTCCTTCTAGTGCCAATTCTGTTGATGTGTGTTTTTAGCATGCAACAACACAGGTTTGATTGCTGGTTTCACACCTCTCTTGAAAAGTATCTTACCCTAGATAAGACTACTCCAAGGATAATATAGCTAGGTCTTAACTTGCTCAGAATCTCTCAATTGGTATGTTCTAGCTGTGCCTACAAGGGGTCTTACATGCAATCTACAAATCTTTAAGTTGGGACATCAAATACATATAAACCCTTTTATGATTCTCAGCTGATAAAATAATGTAAAATGCTGCTGAAATTCCTAATCTAATGATGGTTTTCAAAGAAAATGCAAAAGGGTTAGGGTTTTAGAGAAATCCTAACTGACATTCATTAAGTAGACAAATACTCTAGAACTTAACTAGTTTTCTGAGTTACCAAACTAAAATGGGTGTTATAGTACTGGAAAAATGGTGCTATCTTCAATGGAAGTCAATAGATTTTCAGATTACATTCATTTGTTAAATACCCAATAAATGGCACAATTTAACTTGTGAAATACAATTGAACTTTAGCATAAGTGGTCAGCCTAGACTAACTTTGTACAACTCTCTACCATCAACAAATAACTAAAAGTATGGACTTAGAGTATTCATTAGATACTTTCAGCAAACCATGAAAATTATAAAAGCATAACTAACTAACTATGGGAGAGCAAGAAGTGAACAATGAAAATCAAATAAGAAACACAATACACAAATTCTCAGAAACACTATAGAAACTTGCTTTGTATTACTCCAAATGGCAGAATGTCAACAATTTGGCATCAAATTCTCTCTTACAAAAGTGGAAATGGTAGCCCTTTATATAGGAAAGCAGATACTGAGTTTTCAAATGAACGGTGGAGACTAACTCAACACCGACAGTCCAGATTACATCAATAAATGCAATTGTAACAACTCATCAATTCTCATATTACATTTTGTCTTCTATGAAAAAGACAAAAAATAGCTTCCAAATATAATGAATCTAGTCAATTTGACTATCCAACTCAATATATTAATAGAAAAGAACATTCTTAAATCATAGAAAAGATAAAATAGAGTCACATGCTACCCCAAATACAACAATTTACAATTATGATGGTATTAGATCCTTAAAATATTTAAAACAATATCAGGACTCTTCATCTAAATTAATTTTGTCTTTGTCAGCCAACTTATTATGGTAAGTCAACCATGCTTCAAGGGCAGGATTGATCTCCAATAGATCTGGATTCTTCAAATGATTGATCTGATAATCGAACATCTCCAATTCTTGTCTAAATCTATTGTATAACTTTTCTATCTCTACACCAGCCTTGTGGAAGGATTTGAATTCAGCTCTGAGGTCACTTACCTTATCCAACCTGTCTTCCATACTAAGCTTGGTATTTTCAAAAATTACCTTATGTAATTTTCCTTTACATTTCTTGATATCATAAGGGGCGTAGTCATCATAGGATGTTTCCAGGCAATCCTTCAAAGAATCATTGATATCATATATAATTGACTAAAGCTCCTCATCTCTTGGCTTATATGCTTCCTTTATGTTTTCAAAAGTTTCTTTCCTCAAAAGTAGCTGTTGATACCATTTAATGGCCTTGGGCAACTGGTTCCCAGTTAAAATCTTTTCTATTACCAGAGTCTGGGTGGGTAAATCCCTGATGGTCTATATCTGCAGATACATATGAGAGTAATACTCAAAGGAGTCACATTCCCCATGCAGATCTTTCCATTTCTTATGAAGTTCCACCAGCTTCTTATGCGCTTGAGCGGAGGCATTGATAGTCTCTCATCCCATCTCAAAAACTCTAAACAACCATTTTTTAGTACCCTGGGATTTGGACCTTACCTCGCCTAGTCTTGCCAATTTGTCAGTAGATAGGAAAATGGGCATTGTCCTTATATCTCCCCCCGCATCTACTAGCTTCACCAAAAACTAGAGAAAAGTGCAGAGTTCTTCATTTTTCTATTTTAAATCCTTCTTGGGCATCTCGTCTTTGTCTAACTATTCCAAAATTGATGTAACTAATTCTTTAAAATCATCCACTCTTTGAGCATGAGTGGTGGGTCCCAAATCAACTATGGAGATTACATAATCCTCTACTCTGACTTGTTCCTTGGCTACATCAGTTGGTGGGACTGCTATGTCTACAATGTTGGATCCTAATTCATCCTTATAGATCCTTGACTGTATCTTTGCTTTCTTTTGCTTCTTGGGACTCTGAGCTTGTGACAAGATAGTACTCAAATCTAGCTGCATTATTTCTACTTGTGGCTCAGGATATGCCACTCTGCTTTGTAACCATTTGGGTGCTAAAGATTTATTCAATTCAATGGCTTCATCATTATTAGTTACAGCCAGTTCTTCAAGTGGTTCTTGCTCTTGCTCTGGTTCTTCATCTTTATCTATATTCATCTCCTCTTCTTTCTCTCCTTCTTTAGCCAAGTTTTGCTAGTTTATCATTATATTTTCTTGGACTGCCATGAAAACTTCCTCCGTTTGACCTTTCTCTAGAGGACTGTTAGATATATCAATGACTTCAACATTGGTCAGATGTTCATTTGATTCTTCATTACTTACTTCCATCAATACATCTTTCTCCTCCCTAGGTAGTAATGTTGCTTTAGGCTCCTGCAAACCCAACTCTACACATACCTTCTCAATTTCAGGCAGAAGAGGTACAACCAAAGAATCTGCAGGCATTTCTAAAAAAGGAACTGCAGAGGATATGGGTAGTGAAGGCATGTTGATATGCATTAGATTAGCTAATACCATCGACAAGGAAGTAGACATGACAAGAGGTGAAGGAAAAGGTAGTGAAGGTAGATGAAGAGAAGGTGAAAGGATGATGGAAATAGGAGGTAATGCTGCAGGGCTAGATAATTGAGTGGAAGAAGTAGAAGGTGTAAGTGTAGTAGTAGTAGAAGGATATGAAGTGGCAGTAGTGGAGGAAATAGGGCTGCTAGGGGCATTGGAAGAAATTGCCAATGAGCAGGAAGTAATTGAAATGGTAGAGGTAAGAGAGATGGCAGTAGGGGATCTTTCTTGGATAAAGGCAGCTGAGGTCATAGGTGAAATGGATGCAGCAGTAGTAGAAGAAGTAGAGGAAGAAGCAATAGTAGAAGCTGCAAAGGTTGAGGCAGCCATGCTTATACTTTGAGTAGTAGGAGATATGGATGTTGGTAGATTAGTGTCTTCTTGTGTTGTAGCATCCTCCTTAGTTACTTCCTTTACCCTTTCTTTCTTGGTCTTAGAACCTTCCCCAGGGCCACTTGGCATATCTCTTTTCTTGGAGGCCCTTGTCATGGTGGAGGGAGGTTGGTCTTTCTTTGAAGGAGACCTTGCAAATGGCTTCTTAATTTTCTTTGCCTTTTCTACTAGAGATATATGTTCTTCACTATCTAATTTCTATTTCTAAACTAGCTCTACCTCATTTATGACATTCATTGGTTCATCATCCTCTCCTCTGAAGTCCTTATCTGATTCTAATGCAGTATAGGTAAGCTATACTCCTTGTCCTTCCAAAGTAGCCACCGGATCCCTTACCCAGGGCTTGCTCAGTCTGATTGGTTCTCTCATTATGGTATCCAAGGAGATTTCTTCTGCATTTGCCCAATTTGGCAATGGGATGGGTTAATGGTATTGAGCTTCCCAAGCTTCTTTGACCATAACATTATCATCATCTTCTAACTAATCTGGCACTGCAATGATGTGGAACTTCTTGATGAAGGCTAGAGGCAACCTTGAGTGTGCCTTCTTCATAACTTCATAATCATCTAGGTAGTTGGCCCAAAAGTCTTCAATATGTATCTTATGAAACAATTTCTTACTTATGAATCTTTCCATCACGTTATTTGGATCGAAATGATCCCTTGCATTGTAGTAATGTAAATTGAGGAGTTGAAGATCCTTGTTAGAATGTTCTGCCAATGCTAAAGAAGGGCATGCATAATTCCCCTTACCAAATCTGATAGGAAACTGAACATTGGTTATGTGTAAGTGCTTGAATTTCTTAGCATAGGGTATCAACTATCTAGACAATTCTAGACGCACTATTTTGTCATCAAGATATCTAGGAAGTCTATAAGCCATCCCAGTGAAGCCTTGTACTCTTAAATACATGAATTTTTTAAATTGAATATACCACCTACCATATTTAGTTACTTCATTCATTACTTCAGTGGAAATCCTCAAGGCTATATTACCTTGCAGCAATTTGGCTATATACATTGTGAAAGCATCATTTACCCTTTTAAAGTGTATCAAAGATTGAGATGAGGTCAGCTACGGGTAAAACTCATATACTTTTACTTGGGTTTTCTCATCATTTCCAACTTCTACAATCTTAGATAACCCAACATAGTGGTTTCTCATTGCTAATGAATAGACAACATAAGATGTCTATCTGAAGTACCTCTTCTCTTTCAAGTTACTGAAGGCCTCATGAATGTTGTCACTAAGGATTTAGAACTAGTGAAACTTAGTCCCTTTCAATATCTCAATTATGATAACGAACATCCAACCCTCAAAAGTGGAGGCTATAGGTAATCCATATATTCTGCTCAGAAAAGTGACCAAATCTCCAATTTCATCATGGAAATCACTCCTATATAGCACTTGGGGAAATTTACTGAGGGTGGACCTTCTATTTTTGGGCTAATGGTCATTAATGTGTTTCCTTCATCCCTCCACATCTTTGTTCTAAGTGCCCTCTAATCCTTGTTTGTCTGGCATGGTCATGACTTTGTGCCATGGAATATCAAAGGTCTCAGCTAGAGAGGGTGGACTTAAATCAGCCAAGATATCCCCATTAGTAGTTTGAATTGTTCTTGTCATGATATCATACCTATCTGCACATGTTACCATCAATTCTACACACTGTATTGAGGTGGGGAAGGCAACAACTTGTGATATACCACTGTCTTTGAGTGTTTTGGCCCTAGGAGTTGGGTTTGGGCCAAATATTCTCAATCTAAAGTCATCTAAGTCTATGTGACCCAAATATGTGTCTCCTACATCACTCCACCCGGAGTGGATCTTGGTCTCTGGATGGATCCCCTTGAATTCATACTTCATGGCTTGAGCTCGGGCAATCATCTAATCTGTAGGACTGGACCTTAAAAGTTTGATACCTTGAGAATTTTTTTACACACTCCTAAGTTTGAGATGAATTTTAATGAATCTACTAATACTACTGATATGCTCTTTTTAAAGAATCACAAATCTAACAGTTATTACCATTGCACCTACTTCATAGCAATTCACCATTAATGCATGCAAAAAATATTTAATGTTGCAAGACATCTTATTGAAAGCATGAAAAATATTGTTATCTATGTGTTACAACATTAACATCATCATTCTTGACATTTTCCCTTTGAAAGTTCTTAAAACACAGTCATTTTGCATCATTTGTGCTATTTTTAGGGTCAACCGACTTATAGGTAAAAGTGCTAAAATTGAGGTCTACTGACCTCAGTGGGAAAAATGGGCGTGTCTGGCTCAAGGTTTTATTATTGTTCATTCTCTTCTTGCTTTTACGTGGGATTTGGATGTTGCAGACTTGTGCAACTTTTGAAGGTCACCAACCTTTCATTGGTTGTTTAGTTAGTCGGTCAGGTTTTAGCGCAAGTCTTTTGAGATCTCTTTCACTACACTTGCGTGGGATTTGTCTTTATCTGACCTATGCGAGTTTTGACGTCAACCGACTAAGTCAGTGAAGGAGTATTTCAGTGTAAGGTCAGATGGGATTAATTCTAGCGCGGAGCTATTTTTCTTATTTTTAGTGAGACTTTAGATGTCACCAATTTACTGAGATATTCTAGGTGTCCAACCAAGTCAGAGATGGAGTTATTTAGCGCAAGGTCGGCACAAGAGGTTTTTAGCGCTAAATGGCTTTTCAAAGCTTGCGGGGTTTTGAGGTCCTATCGATCTAATTAGTTAAAACGACAAAGCTATGTGGGTCGGAAGTCAATGTTTTTAGCGCTGAATGGATTTCAAAGTGTGGCATGGGTTTTAATGACCATTGATTGACTAGACGAGTTGAAATGTTTATAGGTCGGTTGGACTTAAGTTTAGTGCCAAGACCAAATGTCTTTCTAGTTTATGAAAACTTTGTCTAGGCCTTGTTAAGTTGTTATTTTTAGCTCATGGCAATCCATCTATGTTTTCAAGGGGAAATTCAAACTAGGTTTCAAAGGAGGAACAAACAATTTATGCACAAAACCCTAGCTAAAACCCCAAATGCATTGCTCAGAAAGAAAATGTACTTCAAAATCAAAACCTAACTGTATATAGTAAAATCTCAAATAGGATAAGTGGAACCATACCTAGTTAGTTGCGAAAAATGTATTTGGGTTGCATAGGTAGGAAGTGGTCGTGGGACCAAACTCGAGGGCAACGGCAACAAAAATACTCAATCAAGCAGCAAAGATTGCAAAGGGGCTCTCTGAAATCTTTATTAAAATGCAAAAATAATTTAAACAATGTAAGTTATCCTTTTATTATCTCTAGCCAAATCACCATTAATGTGTGACGTACAGTCGACAGATTAGGGTTTCCACGCGGCTTTTCACCTACTCAGACTTGGCGAGGAAATTGGATGCAACGAACCTGGTTGGCGAAAGATCTTTTTAATGCTACGACCATAGGTTCAACGTTATGTAGTTTGTGGGACTTTATGGTCCTTTGGACTTGCAAGAACTTTGGCCACATCTGACTTAGTCAGTGATTGAATGATACAATGCAAGTTGGAGATAATTGATTTAAGTGCAAAAGTCCGTCGGGTAGAAAACTAGCGCCAAAGTCAGTGATAAAGGATTTTAACGCAAAGTCAGTTGGAAGGTAAATCAGTACACAAGTCGGTTGGGAGGCAAATCAGCACAAAGGTTGATTAGAGAGCAATTTATTGCAAAAGGGCTATTCAAGGCCATGAAAAGAGATATAAAAATCCATCTTAACAAATTCTTGAAATGATTTTTTAACATTATCCTTCAATCATGGCCAAAATGCACTTTGACCTCTTGGCTACTTAGGAGGTGAAAAAAAAAACTACTTGACATCCTAGACCAAATTTGAAAGAGGGGGTCCCTATTTTGAAATAAGGCATTTGTGCGAGGCACAACAGAGACCTTAGCTTAGATGCCCTACACTCTAAGCTATAAAGAATAGACACTTGTCAGGTACTCATTTTCTTAGATTTTCAAAGGGAAGAGCCACTGGAATGGTAAATGGGGAGTCACAAGTTCTATAACAACGAGGGGCTGATATCTCATGATGAAACAAGGGATAGGTTATAACTTAAGTCCTTGAATGACCAGCTAGGGAAGTCACCGATGGAGTAGAACAATAGAAATATTTGAAAAGGCACGAAAGGTTTAGGGTTTTTGGAAATGATATATAACTTAGGAAAACACATTAAAACCCTAAAATCTAACAAGTACTAATAGTGGCTCTAGTTGGGGATGACTATTTGATGAAATAGTACAAGAAATGAGAAACCTTTGGGGTGCAGACCAAGTGCCTTCAATTATACCCTAAAACTACCCAACTGCAATAGTCTAATTTCACAATTTTTTAAACGTTACATGGTGGCCTGGGCCCCCAAAAATGAATAAGTAATACCTTTCTCTATCAAACATTATGTTCTCTAATGATTTTCCCAAGCCTAATTTGAAAACACTATCATAATCTACCAGTATACTAAATTGGACATTGATACTTCTTACAAAACTTTTGAATCTACCATTGGCAAAGTCTTTTGTGCTCCTCTAGATTTTTCAATCAAGTTCCAACTTAAATATATCTGCATATGTCATGAAAACAACACACTTGTCTATCATACCATGTGAGACCTTACAATGCTTCACATCAACATGGTCATTATCTTGCACCAATAAATTTCTATCAAGATGAATTGAGAACTGAAAATGTTCATAATCCATGGATAAATGGCATTACAAACATTAACATCATCCTTTACTGTCTTATCAAACTTGAAACCTTCATAGGCCTTATGTTCAATAAACACATTTTCTCTAATAAACATAGTTCAATCCCAGGTTTGAAAAGTTAACCAGACAAATAGCATAAAGATTGGACATACCAACAGAATTATGATCTAAATTTTGTTCCATATATTGCAAGCATTCTTCAGGTGCACTAAATAGAAAATGCTCATACACAGGGTCACTTTTTATCTGATCCACATGACATATGTATTCATCTATATTTGGGTAATGTAACTCATCTACATCACTATCTGTTTCAATGCTTTGTAAAGAAGACCGGTTTGTCATAACAACATTTTCATCAATAATCATGTCATGGTCCTCACAAGAATACACATCTTCAACTATATTTATATTTTCACTAAATCCTTGAACCCCAAGCTACCGGCTTGTATCATCACCACATGTGTCAAAAATTTTCTCCATCTTAGGAATGAGAATAGTATTTGATTCATCTTGCAAACCATCATACAACTCAACATAAAATGCCTCAAGAGAAGGATTAAACAATTCAAATTGCTTATATGTTTTTAACCCCTCATAGAAATTCATCATAACAGGGTTACAACTACAATGAATTCCATGAGTAACCTTGTCTTCCTTTTTCTCAGCATGAAGACCTAAAACTCTTCCAACATCAATTTATTCAAAATCATCATAGTCACTAAAAGAGCATAATGATAAATTTTCAACATCATTTACACCAACACACTCTTTATTTGAGGCAAATAATTCCATTTCCACTTCATAAGAGTAATCATAATCATCAAAGAAATGATCATATTCACTATCATCATAGTTAGCATAGCAAGGAGACTTATCAATGCTAAAACTATCTTCAGACTCTTTAAACTAAATGCATAAACTTTTGTCTTCAATAGCCCCATTAGTAAACTATACATGAGTGTCCACAACATTGTTCTTATTAGCATAATCATTTGCAAACACACAACAAATCACCTCATCCTTATGTGTGCAACCGCCTATAACAAAATGATTAATGCTACTAAATTCGTCAATAGAATCAATACCTAAGAGGACACCAAACAAGTATTGAAATTCTTGCTCTTTTGAATAGACATTTACACACACTACCTCAACATCACCAACCACTTGGGTTGATTAACCATATTGAAACTCTGAGCATACATTTACCATCTGACTTAGAAAACTACCACAAGGAGAGTCCTTGCATATTCCAACTTCTTCACTATACCTTGTGTTTGGATTGTCTTCTTTGTGATCTCTATCAATACATAGTCTATCCACAAGATGATTACTTGATCCATTTCCTCCACTATAGTAGGCATCTTCATTTTCTTCTCTATATGCTTCATTCACAAGTGTCAAGTCCCTCTTTTGTTTGTTTAGGTTAGCCATACTAGTTCTCTCATGCTCATCTTTGAATTTATCCATAGTTATAATCCATTCACATACTTAGTCAAGCCTAACAAACTTCAACTCCTTTGGTAGAGCACTCAAACCCGGTTCATAAGATTCATAAAATAAATCAATGCATACTGAGTGTTTAGGTCTCTGACGCTCAAGAATTGCAGACAAAGTAGCCATAAACCTTGCATAAAGATCATATGATGATTCTCCCTCATGCCTTTTTATATGATCAAAAAGTGCTTGGACAAGGGATATATTATACACATTATATACATACTTCTCATATTTTGTTTGGAGTTTACCATGATTTGGATGATGTAATGATGAATTAATTGTAATAGTAGGATTGTTACTACCTTGATAGTCATTGTTACTTTCTGATCTACACTTTTCATCTGTGTGAGTTGTTTTAACATGATCAATACTTGTAGACCTATGTCTTTTCATCATAGAATACTTCAAATTATTCTCAATATCCATATCTATAAAATATGCTTGATGAACTATTGTAGGATTTTTATCTCTTAGTAAGTAGCTTACCTCTTCATCAAAAGCACTTAGGGATATAACCAAACACATTGCATCATTTGGTCTGATATTCTCTAGAATATCTCTTATTGTCTTTGCAAAACTCAAATTGAAAGTTGGAACTAGCTCCTCTTCATCCTTCTAATGTGAACAAGTCTATCAATCAATGAACCTATATCAACCCTTTCACCTAATTGTTCAATAAAAGCTGTTTTGAATTCTTGCCATGAAGAAATATCGTGCACATGTAAATATGAAAACTAATCCCTTGCATCTCCTTTCAGAGATTGAATAAATAACTTCATGAAAACATCCTCTGCATCAACCTCATAATCTCTGATTAGGTCATTAAAGTTTTGTAAGTGTTTATTTGTTGATTCAGAACCTTTCCCTCTAAACTTGGGCAAACAGTCTCAGACTTCACTGAGAATAGGGTTTGGATACCTTTGGATAACACTGAAAAATACTAGTCAGTATCTTTCGATAAAGAAAGCATTTCTCTAAGGATATGATAGAGGTATTTGAGAACTTTGCATTGCACATGACATTTGAATTTGATGGAAGATGGAAAGAATAGTAATCCATATTCAAATATGCTTTCAATGAAAGCCTATTTCCCTCATAACCAATTGCTCATAGCTCTCTCATATTAACAAAACTTTAAGTATTCCAAACAAAACCCTTATTTCTCCATTGTTTGATCATTACTTATCACCAAACTTTAACATAAAATGTTTGTATCCTTTAGTGAGTTGCAAAAAGATTACAAGTCTATAAAGACCATTTATAGTTTTACAAGTGCAACTACATGATTCAATAGGCCATGTATGCACCATGCATATTTTTAACACATATATGTCATAATCAACATTTCTAAAATATGTAGGCCTATGTTGCTCATCTTAATTCCCTCTTTTAAAAGTAGACCTTCATTCAATATGGGAATAACATTCTACACAAAGCATTTTCACAAGTAACTTCTACATAGGATTTATTATTCTTTGAAGATTAAACAAGAATGAAGGACCAAATACCTAGAAATTACTATAGACCTCACAAATTTTCTTCCTATGACTGGAAAATTTGCAGATCTATGCGATACAATTGCATAAACAGAAATAATTCATCAACAATTGATCAGGTTCATTCACTGAGTCGCTGCCTCTTCAAAGAGGACAAAATATTCAAGCAACTAAATGCTCTTCAAAGATCAAATACTTTTATGAGTCCATTCCACCAACAGAGTGCCATTAGTTCACAAAATATCCAGGTATGCTACAATAATTTCTTCAAAAATTTGGTTTTCCAGTCTCTAAATTATTTCACCCTTGCTATATAGATATGAATCTAACTAGTCCCCAGTAGAGTCACCAATTTGTTGTTGGATCCAATTGATTACCTAAAATCCTCTAAAGGTTTGTCATACACTTATGACTAAGGGTTCTAGAGTAGTAGCTAACGAATGGGAGTCAATTAAATGACATCCCCCTACACTTTTGGCTCTGTTAAACCAAGGGAGTTACCCTATACATTACTCAAAATTTCTCCATCAGTCTACAACTGGAGTATTGTTTGATAGATATGCTCTCCAATTAAGATCAAGAATTCATAAGAGTCAAAACAACTTGGCAAAGCTTCCTAATTATTATGGATTACAAGCCTAAACAGCATGCATTCTAAAACAAGAGGGTACATTAAAACAAAAGATATTCATGATGATTTTCAAAGGGCGGTTCGATTCTGCTAGGGCTATAGACTCTTGATTAGTGCCTATCTAGGGTAAAAAGTCCATATTAAACATCAAATATATCAAACATATCAATTAAATTCAATCATAAGGCTCCCAACATAAATGCTTTGCATTAGACATTGCAAGTTTGAGTTATACTCTAAATTCTACTTAGAAATCCAAAATATTATATTCAAAACCCTAATTCTTGTAAACAACAATTTAATCTACCCATTAAGAAGATGCTATGAAACAAGAACTAGACCATGTCCTTGACACAAAAATGAAATTAATAAGACTCTCCATTAATTCCAAAAAGAGATTGAATACAACATGTGGATATAAGATAAATTAGAACTCATATATTAACTTGTCCATCCTTATAAAAACATTAATAAACAAAATATATCTGATACGTAACAAAATCCCTATTCCTCTAAAATGACACTATACAAATCAATGTCCCATGCCATAGACTTAGAAAACATTGAACCCTTCATACAAATGAGTACATTCCTTTTATAATTGCAAGGGTCTCTTACATTCATTGCAAAAAACAATGAAACCATATTTTGTTGAGAAAAGCATCATTTGAGAATCAAATAATTTCCCATAGTGGAAAGGTAAAAAGCTTCATTGTCCTATCTACTCTATCCTTGAGTGTGGTAAATGATTCACTATGTCATTTGATCCTCTACCTTGGCAGTTAGCCACATGTCACCTATGCTTGAATTCTTCTCCTTTTAAAGTATATACCTTTGAACCCATAATGAAAACTCCTCCTTAGTGGTCCACTTGTGACTTAGGACCTTTTCTACTCAACCAACATGAGAAATATATCTAGCATCTAATAATAATTTCATTTCCTTGAAAAAATTATCCAAACCACCCTCCAAATTTAGAAGCTTATCTAGTTCAGCATTACATCTCAATTTCTCTATTTTGGTGTCAGATGTAATGGAACTAACTGCAATAGGTCCAATGTTATCAAACTCCCTTTTCCATATTGTCATTGCCCTTTTAGATTTATCACTATTGTATAATGGTGGCATGGAAAAGTCCTCAAGGGATTTAAAATATTTTAATTTCTCCTTAAGTGTCACATCTAGTTTGCTCTGGAGAGTGGACACTTTGTTCAGAATACCTAACTAGTTTCTTTCAAATGATAAAGGAGGACTTAATACATGCCTAATTTTTTGCTCTTCAAATTCTAGTTAACAGCTCCAATTGTTGTCTTCTATGCACCGTCAATCTTTCACTTCATTTGAATCTACATTGTAGATCAATTCTGGGAGGAAATCAATGGTCAACATGCATAGTTCAAACCCTTACCTCAAAACTCTGTGAAATGTGCAAAGGTTCAAGATGTTAGATCCTTTGATTAAAACATCACTGTATATCAACCGCAGGGAGAGGACACATGTCCTCATGGCACATCCACACATTCGCGGTCTGTATATCACTTAAAAGATTTTTGCTAACCACGAGCCATTAGATCGACTTAAGTAAAAAAGATTAAGTCACAGTTGTTGATCTTAACTCAAATTAGGGGATAGGTGTCATCACTGCACACCTATGCGGTCTTAAATTTCTTCAACATAAAACTATATGCGTGATGCACTCTTTAAACTTCGAGCCCAATGTAATCAAACCACATGGTATCCTCAAAACTAAGTACCCATAGGTGAATATTTCTCTGCTAAAGAGATACTTTCATTTGTTAACATCCATTTGACTTATGAATCTTTAGGGCCTAGGCACTTATAAGGGACATCAGATCATGACAAGTGTCATGTTAGAATAGTAGCACAAGAAAATAAAAGGGAGACCTTAGTACAGATGCACTACACCTAGGATAGATAAAGAATAGACACTTGTTGGGTACTCATTTGCTTGGATTTCAAAGGCAAGAGCCACTGGAATAGTAAGTGAGGAATCACTAGTTCTCTAACAAGGGGCTGGTATCTCATGATGACACAAGAGATAAGTTATAACTTAAGTTCTTGGATGACCAGCTAGGGAAGTCATTGATGAAATAGAACAATAGCATTATTTGAAAAGGCATGAAAGGTTTAGGGGTTTTTGAAATGATATTTAATTTAGGAAAACACATTAAAACCCTAAAATCTAACAAGTGCCAACAGCATTCTAGTGTAATCATCAATGAGCAACATAAAGCTTTCACCTTGCAAACTTTCTGTTCTTGTAGGCCCACAAAGGTCGATATGGACAAGTTATAATGGCTTCATTGTTGGGTGTAGACACCCAAAATTAACTCATTATCACTAGCATTTAAACATCGCATTATCAATCATCTACATTTGTCTAACACACTTGAACAATATCCCTAACACATCTACTTCTTCTATTAATTAAATAAATTTATATTTATTTAATTAATTCATTAGCTATTTCTTCTATTTCCTCTAAGCTATAATTAAACAATATTTAATTATTTAATTATCTTCATTCTTCTATTTTAATTAAATAAATTTTATTCATTTAATTAAAAAATTCCTTTCATAACCCCATTTTCCAATTAATTAAATAAATTTTTATTTATTTAATTAATTTCTCTTATCATTTATCTCATGAGCCAACATGTGTGCCTCTTTCATTTAAAAAAGATAAGTGTTACTACATATTTTATTTAATATCTTTCACATGGGTTAGTGCAAAAAGATGGGGGACGAAAAAGTGGCCAGATTATTTTCAGAAAAATTTAATACATAAAGCGAGCGCGTTCATGTTATAACGCGCTCACGTTATAATACGCTCACGTTATGGTTTAGTAATGACAAGCCTAAGGCTCGTCAAAACCAAACCATAACACGCTCATGTCATAATGCGAGCGCATTATGAACTATTATAAATTAAAAAAAAATCTTTTCATCTCATTTCATTTTTGTTTTTCTCCCCTATACCCGTGGCCTACAAACCCTAGGAAACTCGCTCACGTTCTGGAAAAGACAATTCAACACCAAAATCTTGCTGATTCGTAGCTAAAATGCCACGACGACGTCGAGCACGCCAAAGAAGTGAGTTTTATTTATTTTTTTGTTTGAATTTGTTTCTAAATAGGTAGGTTTGAGTTGATTTTTGATGTATATTTTGTTAATTGTCAGGAAATGTTAATTCACCTCCTCCTCCTCAAAATCCACAAAATCCTGAGGAAATACCTGTAGAACAACAACCTCCTCCATCCATTCCTCGACATGCCCCTAGAACACAAGAAAATATAATGGGGCAAACTGAAAACAACAAAAAGAAATTGAAGATATAATTGCAAGGTTGAATGATCCTTCCACTTCAACCTTGCATAGGTCCATGCTTGCTGAAACTCTTGAATCTATGTTATCAAATGTATATTTAATTAGCAAGCAAATATTTAGTTGGGCAGATAAAAGGAGAGTTTAGAGACTATTATGCAGACAAGCTGTCATACCAAGATGTGAAAAAATTACAAATTACAAAATTAGACTTGTGTTCAATTTTCACAAACCCACAAACAAATCAACCTCCACCCATTACATGCAAGAGGTTCCCTATCCATTGGTGCAACAACCAAGCAATAAGGGACAATTTTGGGCAGAGGTGGTGGATGGTTTTTGACCATCCTCCATGTAATAATGAGGTCCCACAATATGTTTTGAGGAAGCTCTACTGTGAGTATGTCCTCAATAAAGTGCAAAACTATTTTGATATGTGGGACTTCCAGGGTAGAGGTGGGGGGTCAGCACAAGATAGACCAAGGGCACGTATTGATCCACAGCGGGTAGTGAGATGAGTAATCAGTAGACCAGCTCATGAGCATGTTTCTATCCCTTCCATTGTAAAGGAGAGTGTTGAGGTCGATACACTTCAGTCCATTAGTGCCTTAACCCAGAGCATCATAGAGTATGCCAGTCCTGCAGCATAGAGTGGGTTGGGAGATAGTGCGAGGAGTAGGGTCCCACCCCATACTTGTCAGACTTGCAAGTCAGCCTATGGTTATGACCCCATGGATAGTCAGGATACAAGTGCACAGGCTACATCTACAGCTGAGCAGATGGTGATGATGGATACCCTCCTGAGTGAGACTTTTGGCCTTGATACTCAGGTAAATATTAGGAAGTTTATTGAATTTCATTTTTGAAATACAAGATGAACTAATTTAGTTTGATGATTTTAATGAAATTTTAGGGTCATAGCATTGATGCAATTTTCAGTGGTTCTCCACCTACATATTACACTAGATCATCTACTGTTGGGGTATGTAACTAGTAAACAATTATAAATATTACATGTGAATAGCATCATTATATGAATGGTATTCTAATATCTAATTTTGGATGTTGAATAGGTTAATATTAGAGATTTCACGGTAACACCTGCTAGCGGTGGTGGACTTCAAAGCTTCACGGAGGTAATAAAATAAATAGTTTAATGAATACATTGTACATACTAGATTTTTGTATGTGACTTGTGTGCTTTATTGTGTGTACTTCCATGTTTAGATGAATGTGTGTGTATGTTAGGAGCCATGATTTGCATCACTATTATAGTTTTCATAATTGAATAATGTTGTTTTATTTCCAAATGATGTAGGCTGCGGAGACACCTCCCAATGTTCATAGGGTAATGGAGCATGGTGTGACCTCTGCGATTCATAGCTCCATGGCATTGACAGGGGTATGAGGCAGATTAGTAAATTTCAATTTACATTCATTGTTATAGTTGTTTATTTTTGAAAAATCAAAAGATTATTGATTTGAAGTTTAATTTCTATCTGGATGGTTTCTATAGGACATGACATCACTACAGCCTATTCTTGCTACTGAGGTAAGTGAGGAGATAGATTATATGGTTGCAGTAAGTGATTATTTTGTTAAATGTTTCATTTTTTATAATATGTAATTTCTATATATTAATGTCTATACTTTTTATTGTAATAGCTAAAGATGTAGGAAGAACTAAATAAGAGGAGCAGCCCTCAGGTTCATAGTAGACCACCCACATGTGCGTATCCATCCCCTAGAAGATCAAAGGCTGCCCGTGATCTATTCTCTTCACTAGCCAGAGGTGAATGACTTTTTATTGTGTTCCTTTGTTGTATGCCTATATGGCATTTGTGGACATATATTTTGTATTGTATATAGTTGACATTGTATGCCTATATGGCATTCTTGTAAGCCTATATGGCTATTTTGTATATATGTTATACTTATATCAACAGATATTGATGTATGCCTA
The DNA here is from genome assembly GCA_027924645.1 of Cunninghamia lanceolata. Classification (NCBI taxonomy): domain Eukaryota; kingdom Viridiplantae; phylum Streptophyta; class Pinopsida; order Cupressales; family Cupressaceae; genus Cunninghamia; species Cunninghamia lanceolata. The sequence continues at coordinate 2,254,196 of BSBN01000081.1, read as the reverse complement.
TATGGATATTTGGTTAATACAAATCTTTTTTATTGATGGTGTCCATACTTGCATTATAAATCCACATTTGAATGGATATTTGTAGATGACTACTTCAAATATTTAAAGTCCAATTGTATTACATAGGATGTTTGTTGATCTAATAAGCTAGCTATTGTTATTCAAGTATCACCTAAACCTCATTTTGGAACTAAAAGATAAAAGTTGTATTTAAAAAAAATGAATCATCATGTTGAACAAAAAATATCAATATTCTTTATGAGTTGCTCAATTGAAAATATTCAAATGAGTATGCTAATCCATATTCTTTATGAGTTGGTCAATTGAAAATATTTCTTAATTTCTTGTTATTATACCATATTGGGATGTAAAGAGTATGTTTGTTGTTTTGAATAAGATAGTCAAAATCATATGCTTATGAGCAGTTGATGACCATTGTGGTTATTAAATGTAATTCCTCTTGCATATAAGGTGAGGTTATGAGATTACATTGAGTCTTACCTAATTTTAGTATGCAACATAACATTGGGGCTATAAGCTTCCATAAGTCATACCTCAGGGATTTTTAGTTTTAGGTGCAAATTCTCTTTAAGACCTTAGGCGCATTTCTCTACTTGCACAACCTCAAAACTTTGCCTAGAACTCAAGGTGCCTTTCATCATCCAAACAAACTCAAAATTGCGCCTTGATATTGAAAGGATATTTCAAAGTATAAAGGAGGGCACCTTAAGGGAGACAATTCATCTTGATTATCAAAGTTGATCAAACACATCAAACTGAGCATCATACCTCTAGGCACATTTTTTCCTCTCTCTAAACTATCCATTTTGGCGCCTTGATGTAAAGTGAAGTCTAAACTTAGTGAAGATTGTGCCTAGAAAGATATCACCTTGGATATGTGCCTAGAGTCATCCTAGATCATCCATTTGCACCTGACAGTCAATATAACATAATATAACTTAGGAAGACTTTGAAAATCATCAAAAGAAGCCTAGGTGCCTTTTCTTGTCTCCACCATCTATTTTGGGTGCCTAGAGGAAAATGAACTTCAAATCACTTCCAACTATAGCACCTAGTGTTAGAACCTTCAAAATGACTAAATCTTACCAAAGGAAGTATAGGCACCTATTCTCATTTGGATCATCATGAATGAGGACCTAAGTGGAAGGAGAATAAGCATCTTGTATGGAGGTGCACTATTGTGTCTAACTAACCTCATTTTGGCACCTTGAAGGAAGATGTTCTAAATCCTAAGATCTAGTGCCTAAGTGTAAAATGGTCTCCTATAGGTTTGAACAAGTGATTGAAGCCATCAAATTGCCAAGAAATGAGTGAAGTATACTAAGGCACATTTTCTTGTCTAAACTCTCCATTTTGGCGCCTAGGAGGAAGGAGATTCAACATCATGAATCAAGGCACCCTTCGCCATAAAAAAAACTCACATTGGCACCTAGATGTGTTGGAACTATCAGTTTGGCCACATGAGGAGAAGAACAAAAGTTACACCCCTCTGTAACTTTACACTGCCTCCTGACGATATTTAGGGCAGTAAAAAACCTTTAACCATGAGAAAACACCTCAGAGATATATAAAACTGAGAGAGGTTATTGTAGAGGCACTCTACATGATCGCGTTGCCTTAGACAAAATGTTTCTAAGTGAAATAGTTTTTGAGTAACATATCATCAAAGATTGCTGCCTTTTTGCACGTTGGACTCTTCAGGGATATTGTCGGTACAATGTAGCTCAGACTGTTTCGACATGTTTGGGTGAAAAATAGAACCATACCTAGCGTAAATGTACCCATCCAGATGCGTTGGAATAGTTAGTTTGGTTGCATCAGGAGTAGGATGAAAGTTACACCCCTTTGCAACTTTACACTACCTCCTTCTGATGATTTTGGAGTAGTAGAAAACCTTTCACCACAGGTAAATGCCTCAGAGATATAAAAAACTAAGAGAGGTTATTGTAGATACACTTTACATGATCGCGTTACCTTAGACAGAATGTTTCTAAGTGACACAATTTTTGAGTAACATCTCATCAAAAATTGCTACCTTTTTGCACTTTGGACTCTTCAGGGATATCGTCAATACAATGTAGCTCAAACTATTTTGACATGTTTAGGTGAAAAAAAGGACCATAACTAGCATAAATGTACCCATCCAGATGCTTTGGAATAATCAGTTTGGTCGTATTAGGAATAGGACGAAAGTTACACCCCTTTGCAACTTTACACTGCCTCCTTCTGACGATTTTTGGGGCAGTAGAAAACCTTTTACCACGAGCAAATGCCTCAGAGATATAAAAAACTGAGAAGAGATTATTATAGAGGCACTCTACGTGATCATTTTGCCTCAAATGAAATGTTTCTAAGTGACATGGTTTTCAAGTAACATCTTGTCAAAGATTGCTGCCTTTTTGCACATTGGACTCTTCAGGGATATCGTTGGTACAATGTAGCTCAGACTATTTTGACATGTTTGGGTGAAAAATAGGACCATGTTTAGCGTAAACATACCCATCCAGATGTGTTGGAATTGTCAGTTTGGCTACACGAGGAGAAGAACAAAAGTTACACCCCTTTGCAACTTTACACTGCCTCCTTCTGACGATTTTTGGGGCAGCAGAAAACCTTTCACCACGAGCAAACACCTCAGAGATATAAAAAACTAAGAGAGGTTATTGTAGAGGCACTCTACATGATTGCATTGCCTCAAAAAAAATGTTTCTAAGTGACATGGTTTTTGACTAACGTCTCATCAAAGATTGTTGCCTTTTTGCACTTTGGACTCTTCAAGGATATCATCGGTACAATGTAGCTCAGACTGTTTCGACATGTTTGGGTGAAAAAAAGTACCATACCTAGTGTAAATGTACCATCCGGACACGTTGGAATAGTCAATTTGGTCCCATCAGGAGTAAGATGAAAGTTACACCCCTTTGCAACTTTACACTGCCTCCTGACAATTTTTAGAGCAGCAGAAAACATTTCACCACGGGCAAATGCCTTAGAGATATAAAAAAACTAAGAGAGATTATTGTAGAGGTACTCTACATGATCACATTACCTTAGATAGAATGTTTCTAAGTGACATAGTTTTTGAGTAACATCTCATCAAATATTGCTGCCTTTTTACACTTTGGACGCTTCAGGGATATCGTTGGTACAATGTAGCTCAGACTGTTTCGACATGTTTGGGTGAAAAATATGACCATGTATAGCATAAATGTACCCATCCAGATGTGTTGGAATAGTCAGTTTTATCGCATCAGGAGAAGGATGAAAGTTACACTACTTTGCAACTTTACACTACCTCTTGATGATTTTTGGGGTAGTAGAAAACCTTTCACCATGGGCAAATGCCTCAGAGATAAAAAAAACCAAGAGAGGTTATTGTAGAGGAACTCTACGTGATCATGTTACCTCAAATGAAATATTTCTAAGTGACATGGTTTTTGAGTAACATCTCATCAAAGATTTCTATCTTTTTACACTTTGGACTCTTAAGGGATATCGTTGGTACAATGTAGCTCAGACTATTTTGACATGTTTGGGTGAAAAACAGGACCATGCCTAGCATAAACATACCCATCTAGACGCGTTGGAACTATCAGTTTGGCCACATGAGGAGAAGAACAAAAGTTACACCCCTTTGCAACTTTACACTGCCTCCTTCTAACGATTTTTGGGGTCGCAGAAAACCTTTCACCGTGGGCAAATGCATCAGAGATATTAAAAACCAAGAGAGGTTATTATAGAGACACTCTATGTGATCATTTTTTCTCAGACAAAATCTTTCTAAGTGACATGGTTTTTGAGTAACATCTCATCAAAAATTACTGCCTTTTTGCACTTTGGACTCTTCAGGGATATTGTTGGTACAATGTAGCTTAGACTATTTTGACATGTTTGGATGAAAAATATTACCATGCCTAGTGTAAATGTACCCATCCAAATGGGTTGGAGCTGTCAGTTTGGCCACATGAGGAGAAGAACAAAAGTTACACCCCTTTGCAACTTTACACTGCCTCCTTCTGACGATTTTTAGGGTAGCAGAAAACCTTTCACCATGGGAAAATACCTCAGAGATATAAAAAACCAAGAGAGGTTATTGTAGAGACACACTATGTGATCATGTTGCCTTAGATGGAATGTTTCTAAGTGACACGGTTTTTGAGTAACATCTCGTCAAAGATTGCTGCCTTTTTACACTTTGGACTCTTCAAGGATATCGTGGGTACAATGTAGCTCAGACTATTTCGACATGTTTGGGTGAAAAAAAGGATGATGCCTAGCGTAAATGTACCCATCCAAACATGTTGGAACTATCAATTTGACCACACAAGGAGAAGAACAAAAGTTACACCCGTTTGCAACTTTACACTACCTCCTTCTGATGATTTTTGGGGCAACAGAAAACCTTTTGCCACAGGCAAATGCCTCAAAGATATAAAAAACCAAGAGAGGTTATTGTAGAGGCACTCTATGTGATCATGTTTCCTTAATGGAATGTTTATAAGTGACATAGTTTTTGAGTAACATCTCATCAAAGATTGCTATCTTTTTGCACTTTGGACTCTTCAGAGATATCGTCGGTACAATGTAGCTTGAACTGTTTCGACATGTTTGGGTCAAAAACAAAAGAATAACTAGCCTAAACATACCCATCTAGATGTGTTGGAACTATTAGTTTGGTCACATCAGGAGGACACCAAAAATGCATAACATGATGATGTAAAAATGTGTATGTGTAAAAATGCAGTAGGAAATAAAAAAAGACAAACCTTACAAATTAATGTGCATACTTACAACTCAATGTAACATGACTTTACAAAATCAATGTGAATACTTACAAATTAATCCAATGAACCATCTGAGTCTGCTCTACTCTTTATTGTGTCAAGTATTGCTTCATGGTCAGACTCACGCACCTTCCACAAGATTTTGTTCAATGGTCTACCCCAATACTTTATCAAATGAACATTAGATGCCACGACAAGGTTCTAGTAATGAAGAATCTTTTGATGCATGTCAAAGTCCTAAAATAGCCAAACATTAACTCTTATGTGGGTACCTTCTAAGCCATGTTCCAGTAATAACCACTGAGCCTATAGGGTATTCGATGTTTTCTCTATTTGTAACTGGGGCCTCCAATTTTTTTTTGGCCTCAACACAACAACATAAGTAATAATATATTCCATATTCATTATCTTCATCTGTAATAACTGCATATGCATGCCCTACATTGATATGTGTAGCAAATTAGATGAAATTAGTCAACATTACAAAAACACTACAAAGTAAGATGACATTACCTAGTTGAACTAGATAAAATTAGATGCATATATGTGCCCTATATTACCTGGTTGAACTAGATCTGATATGTGGTCAAAGTCAACTGATGATTCCATTTGTGTTAGTTCCAGTGCCGTCAGGGGTCAATACGTGTCAAGTGGGCTAAGATAAGTACCATTCGTCAACCCACTCCTTTGACTCGTACTCATCCCAGGCTTGAATTGTCTAGGAAGAAGAAAAGCATGACATCTTTCGTGTATGGATACTCTATGAATCTACAATTGAGCTTATGAAAGAGTGCATCTCATTTGATCCTGTCAGTGTAGAACAGTCCTCATATGGTGCAATATTAGTGTCATCTATCAACCAAAAAAATCTACGAACTAAAGACTTACCTTCATTACTTGGACCCATGGAAGCATTACACCACTTGATAATCAATTTTGCATCTGTCAACTTTGTATTGTCTTTATACTTTAACTCTTCTCGTGCTATGGCTCTTTTGATACATGCTCCTACACCATCATGCTCCCCTTTCCATGCCCAGCCTCACAAAAGTTCCACATATGCTAAATACCTATAAAATTATGCCTCCTATTCAACCAATAGAAATTCTTCAAGTTCTTAAATTGTGATGCATAGTTATCCAACCATATGATATGCTGACTAAATGATATGCCCCTTCTAGCCAAATCATTGTAGAACACCTGAAAGTAACCTTGCATGAACTTCATAGAATGCGTGTAATCATCACTAATATAGAAATTATACTCCCTTATGATCTTTATGTCATCCTCTGTACTATCATTTGCATGAATGAATGCGATGTGTATAAATATAGAAACCTATGTGGAGTTGTATTATTGTGATTATACCTCACGCTATGGCTATAGACTATAGTTCTCTACAAAGTCGACGACTAAAACAATGCTACCAACCGAAAATGTGTCCTTGCATAACTTGAATTACAAGTCCAACCATCGAGCTCTATGGGCATGTCTTGCATACTCATACACTATGTTGTCATGAAATATAGGCATAAACTAATACACTGGAAGCTTTTCAATAACCAATTCACACCTCTTTGCTTCTTTACCATCTTTTATATTGTATGCCACTGTTTTATACTTGCCAAACTCTACTAGTTCGTTTCCAACCACATGTGTTCTTTCCATATGTTCACATATTGGCAAATGTTGCAAGCCACCACAACGATAACATGTGCCATCCAAGCATAATTTCTTGTAGAATATTTGACCTCCCTCTCTTTCACATAAAATTCTTGATATGAAGCCTCTTGAAGATGTTAGTGGGGCACGTATGGCACAACCCTACAAAACATTGTTAGTATGCATATCTAAACATATAGACCTATAAACATCAAAATGGTTAGAAAATTCAATATGTAATTTACAACAACAAGTAGTGCTTGTGTGATTTATCTTGACATAGAAAGGTTTTAGCATTTCAAAATATCTTTGACAAATTTTAATTTGAGGATACTTCTCTAGAAATTTACCATAAAACTGTGTTTGAGTCTCATCCAAAAAATGCTTTGGATGTGGCTCATGTTTCTGACTACCGATTCTCCTTCTTACCACATCCTTTTGATTCGGAGATACTATTGTGTAATTCTTCCAAAAGTCTTCAATTAATGATCTCAATGCTTCAACAATTGGTTTATCTTTTTGTGGTAGTCTCCCCGAGAACACCCATAATTCATTGGCATTAGTGTCCTCAATTCTTTGGTGTCTTCCAATGGCTCATGATAAAGTTTTCCTATTAATTCTCAATTCTTGACTCATCTTTCTAATGAGATGAGCTTTCCTCGTTTGACTACTTACTCTAGTCGATGTAATCACACGCCATGTTGCATTACTATCTTTTGTGCGTGAGGTGTTACCCACACTCTCATACACACTCATTAGATTCTTAACAATAGATTTTTCACTTGAAGCCTTTGATGTTCTCAACCCAAGAATCTTCATGATGGACCTATACTTTATACTTCACATCATTTCAATGAATAGTTGACATCTTGCAGTCTCATTTAACTTTTCAAAGAACAATCTCCAAATCTTATGAGCATATCTTCTACCAAGTGCATTTTGGAATCTTACCTTCCATTGGCTGCAAAATATTCTCATAAATATCAATCAAATACTTTGGCTTTCTATGCAAATTCTAGGTGGTGTTAAGTTAGGTAAATTCATCTCAACATTAGGAATTTCATCAATATTTAAATGAGATGGGCTAGATGGCATACCTTCGATCGAAGATGGAATAGATGACATACTTTGAGGTTGAGGTGGGAATGATGGCATACCTCCATCACATGTGAGTGATAATGTACTCTCAACTTAAGATGTGGTAGATGATGTCCCTACATGTTGACTTGTGGTAGAGGATGTGTCTCCAACTATGGTATTCAAATCTCTCATAGCATGAAGTTTTTGCATTCGTTCTCTTTGTGCTGTCAATACCATATCTCTTTGTGATGGTTGTGGTTCCTCTTCAATTGGCATGTCTTCAGTTATCATGTCCAATTTCCTCTTCTCACGAAATTCCCTCATAGCCACTATTTTCTTTGCATTCTTAGCTTCTATCTCTTCCTATGTTGATTTAATTCTTGATCGTTTCCTCAACATGATGGAGAATTTGTCTGTAGCATGATAAAGAGACCAATATTAGTTCCTAAGAAATGAATACAAGATAATAGTGGAATTGTATTTTTATTATGTAGTAAGGATTTATTCTTGTATAGTTTGACATCATGGTATGTTAAGGTTTGTTTATTACACATAGTTATTAAAGAGCCCAAGTGTAGAAAATATACATGGCATCATGTGAGATTGTAGGCTACTTTCTTGATTGGGAATGTGTCTATTTTAAACATGTATGATAAAGCATGATAAAGTAATTCAAATAGAATTAAGGAAAATGTAAAGAACATGCATGTAAAGACTTGACATACCTAAAAAATGAAGATTTAAAATGGGGAGAGTACCCAATTATGTAGTGTTTTTTTTTTCTTGCATCAAACTCCTCAACAATTTGAGTTTTTCACCACTTGCTTCCTTTTCAATGTTAAATTGAATAACACTCAAATATAATTACTAACAACAATACAATTAACTAATCTATAATGTTAAATTCCTAAAGTTGAATCATAATTAACATTGCAACACTACAAAAATTGAAACTTGAATAGATATATATCAAACTTGGTGTGAAAACTATGTTATTTCCTCCTCAAGTTGGCAAAGCAGAAAAGGTGGTGGAAAGATCATGCACAGGTGGTAGAATGTGTAAAATGTGCATGTGAACTTCCCAACAGCATGAAAGCACTTCTCTTTTGTCAGAGCACACGCATAATTAGAATGAAAATAGAGCATGTGGGCCTGGATCATGGGGGTCAACACTTTTTTACTATTTCTATAGCTAGAAAAAATGCATGCACATTATAATGCGCTCGCGTTTTGTCCTGCTATAAATTGATCCATAAATATTTGTACCTATCTCACCTTTGATAGCACCTTTACAATATCTCACCTCTAGTTCCATTAGCTCATGTTCTATATCTCACTTATCTCTCCCCCTCAACTATCTACGTCTCCCCTCTCTATGTCTCTCAGTCACTCCTTGTCTACCTTAACCCTAATCCCTCAACCCTCAACCCTCAACATCAAAACCTAATCCCTCAACCCTTAACTCTAATCCCTTGACCCTCAACCCTATCCCTAAACCCTAAAGCCTCAACCCTTAATGTCAAATCCTAATCCCTTAACCCTTCACTCTAATCCCTCAACCCTCAACCCTCAACCCTATCCCTATACCTTCAACATGATACCTTAAACCCTAATCCCTCAACCCTCAACCCTAAACCTTATCCCTAAACCCTAATCCCTCAACCCTCAACCCTCAACCCTAATCTATCATCACTCAACTCTAATCCCTCATCCCTAAACCCTAAACGCTATCCCTATTCCTAAACCCTCAACAGGCTCGATACTATACCTTAAACCCTAATCCCTTATCCCTAAAGCCTCCAACTCTATCCCTAATCCTTATACCCTCGACACTCTACTTTTACCCTAATCACTTGACCCTCAACCCTATCCTGAAACCCTTAACCCTCGAACCTTAATGTACTCAACCCTCAACATCAAACCCTAATCCCTCAACCCTTAAATCTGATACCTCAACCCTCAACCCTATCCCTAAACCCTAAACCCTAAAGCCTCAACCCTCAACCCTCAATGTCAAATCCTAATCCCTCAACCCTAAACCCTATCCCTAAACCCTCAACACTATACCTTAAACCCTAATGCCTCAACCCTCAACCCTAAACCTTATCCCTAAACCCTAATCCCTCAACCCTAATCTGTCATCCCTCAACTCTAATCCTTCATCCCTAAACCCTAAATCCTATCCCTATTCCTAAACCCTCAATAGGCTCAATACTATACCTTAAACCCTAATCCTTTGTCCCTAAACCCTCCAACCCTATCCCTAATCCTTATACCCTCAACATTCTACTTTGACCCTAATCCCTCAACCCTTAACTCTAATCCCTCAACCCTCAACCCTATCCCTAAACCCTTGACCCTCGACCCTATCCCTAAGCCCTCGACCCTTGAACCTCAACCCTCAACATTAAAACCTAATCCCTCAACCCTTAACTTTAATCCCTCAACCCTCAACCCTAAACCTTAAAGCCTTAACCCTCAACCGTCAATGTCAAACCCTAATCCCTCAACCCTTCACTCTAATGCCTCAACCCTATCCCTAAATCTTCAACACTATACCTTAAACCCTAATCCCTCAACCCTCAACCCTAAACCTTATCCCTCAATCCTAATCCCTCAACCCTCAACCCTAATCCATCATCCCTTGACTCTAATCCCTCATCCCTAAACCCTAAATGCTATCCCTATTTCTAAACCCTCAACAGGCTCGATACTATACCTTAAACCCTAATCCCTTATCCCTAAAGCCTCCAACCCTATCCCTAATCCTTATACCTAGACACTCTACTTTAACCCTAATCCCTTGACCCTCAACCCTATCCCAAAACCCTTAGCCCTCAAACCTCAATGTACTAAACCCTCAACATCAAACCCTAAACTCTCAACAATTAACTCTGATCCCTCGACCCTCAACCCTATCCCTAAACCCTAAACCCTAAAGCCTCAACCCTCAACCCTCAACATCAAATCCTAATCCCTCAACCCTTCACTCTAATCCCTCAACCCTAAACCCTCAACACTATACCTTAAACCCTAATCCCTTAGCCCTTAACCCTAAACCTTATCCCTAAACCCTAATCCCTCAACCCTCAACCCTAATATGTCATCCCTCAACTCTAATCCCTCATCCCTAAACCCTAAATGCTATCCCTATTCCTAAACTATCAATGGGCTCAATACTATACCTTAAACCCTAATCCCTTATCCCTAACCCTCCAACCCTATCCATAATCCTTATACCCTCGACACTCTACTTTAACCCTAATCCCTTGACCCTCAATCCTATCTCGAAACCCTTGACCCTTGAACCTCAATATACTCAACTCTCAATGTCAAACCCTTATCCCTCAACCCTCAACTCTGAACCCTCGACCCTTAACCCTTACAACTTGAACCCTAAAACCTATCCCTACACACTCGACACTCAAGACTATATCTTAAACCCTAATCCCTTAACCCTCATCCCTAAAGCCTCAACCCTAAATCCTTAAACCTTCAACCCTAAACCCTATCCCTAATCCCTCTACCCTTAACACTCTTCTTTAACCCTAATCCCTTGACCATTAACCCTATCCTTCAACCCTCAACCCTCAACTCTCAACATTAAACCCTAATTCATCAACCCTAAACCCTAATCCCTCAAACCTAAACCCTATCCCTAAACCATCAACCCTCAACACTGTACCTTAAACCCTAATCCCTATCCCTCAACCCTTAACCCTTAAAACTTAAACCCTATCTCTACACCCTCAACACTTGACACTATATCTTATGCCTTAAACCCTCATCCCTAAAGCCTCAACCTTCAATCCTTAAACTTTCAACCCTAAAACCTATCCCTAATCCCTCTACCCTCGACACTCTAACCCTAACCTCGACATTAAACGCTAATCCGTCAACCCTAAACTTTATCCCTAGACCCTCAACTCTCAACACTATACCTTAAACCCTAAATGCTATCCCTATTCCTAAACCCCCAACCCTTGACACTATACCTTAAACCCTAATCCCTTATCCCTAAACCCTAAACCATATCCCTCAACCCTTAACCCTTAAAAATTAAACCCTAAAACCTATCTATAAACCTTCGACGCTCAACACTGTATTTTAAACCCCAATCCCTTAACCCTTAGCCCTAAAGCCTCAACCCTCAATCATTGAACCTTCAAGCCTAAACCTTATCCCTAATCCCTCTACCCTCAACACTCTACTTTAACCCTAATACCTTGACCATCAACCCTATCCCTAAACCCTCAACCCTCAACCCTCAACTCTCAACATTAAACCCTAATCTGTCATCCCTAAACCCTAATCCCTCGACCCTAAACCCTATCCCTAAACCCTCAACCCTCAACACTATACCTTAAACCATAATCCCTTAGCCCTAAACCCTAATCCCTCAACCCTAAACCCTAAACCCTATTCCTAAACCCAACAAAACTGCTTTGCCTTATGTTAGGTTGTTAAACCCATCATTTTTGACATTCTTCTCTTAAAGATATTTGAGTTGCAAGAATATTTCAGAAAAATGGCTATAAACTTTTTTAATGTTAGTAATGTTATATGGCATGTTTTTCTGGCCCATCTGGGGTTCATTATGCCAATAGGTGTACACACTATGAGAAAAGCTTTGTGAACGGTACATCCACAATGAGTAATTAGCAGTTGAAATCAAAAGGATGATCATTATGAGAAAAGCTTTGCATTGGGGTACATCTATGTTTCTTGTTGTCCACCCCGCACTTAGGGGAGGTATATTGTTATGAAACAGGCAAATAATCTCCCATTGTTTACTGGCTCTATCCACAAGAACTACTAAACTATACCTTAAACCCTAATCCCTCAACCCTAAACTTTCAACCCTAAACCCTATCCCTAATCCCTCTACCCTCAACACTCTACCTTAACCCTAATCCCTCAACCCTTAATCCTAAACACTATCCCTAAAGCTTCAACCCTAAACCCTAATCCCTCAAGGTCCTAAACTCTAATCGCTTATTCCTAAACTCTAAATCCTATCCCTAAATGCTCAACCCTCAACCTTAAACCTTAATCACTCAATCCTTATCCACCCCTCTCCTCCCCTATCTGGCTCACTCCCATCTCTACCCTCATCTACCCTCGACACTATACATACATACATATAGGCATACATAGATACATACATACATATAGGCATACATACATACATACATATAGGCATACATACATACATACATGATTAATACCCTTAAACATAAAAAAATTCAAGGGGAACATAACACGAGTACATTATAATGCGGTCGCATTATTTCAAACATGACAAATAGCACAAACTTTTGCAGAAAAGGGAAAATGTAAAGCAAACAATAATGCGAGCAGGTTATAACGTGAGTGAATTATAACACGCTCACGTTATGTTTTACTTTGGGAATCCCAAGCCTTGGGTTTGGGATTTTCTTTGGATTTCCAACCTAAAGGCTTGGAGTACTTTTTCAACATCCATAGACATGTTTTTCCATATTCTTCAAGATTTCACATAATTTCGTTTGTGCTAGCCCTCAGATTTGCACGTGTTTTAAAGTCAAACAAATCGAACACCTGGGTAATGTTAGGCTTTCTCTTAGCTATTTGACGATGTGATTTTTTTCACATTTTAACAATGTTAAGCCTTTCATCTTTAATTTCTTTTGTTTGTGTCTATTTTTGGGCAAAAACCACTATTTGGTCTTTTTTTCATTGTAAATTAACTCTTCATTGAAATTTCAAAAAAATTACATATTTAGAAACTAGACTCCATTCTACACATAGTAAAAAAAGAAAAAAATGATTTTCAATTAGTTTTCAAATTTTATAGGGGTAGCACGGCCAAAATTCTATTTTTTAGGATGTGTCCACTTTGAAAATTAGTAAAAATCAAATATTCATCAAAAAATTATCAGAAAAATTAGGCATAAACTACATACTATTAGCTAATTTCTCATTGAAGTGATTTTAAAAATACCAAAAAAAAGTTGAACTTTTGAGGGAGCCACAAAACATGCTATGTTATCTTTTTTTGATAGAAACAACACCAATTTCTGTGGCTCCCTCTTTTGAACCCCTTAATCTATGCCATTTAAAAAAAAATAGTAGTTTAGAAAGCAGACTCAGAGCACTATGAACATTGTTTTGGTTGCATCTCCAAATTTTGAGTATAACTATGCTTAATTTCTCATCCAAGGCCAACATTTCCTGATTTCAGAAAAAAAGTGGCCACTTAAGACCCCTTTTTGGCCTCCCATCTTCTTGCACTTACCCACATGTAGTACTTTTTATGTACATGGTCACACATAAGCCTTATCTTATCTCTACTTGTTATCTTCACATTCACCTATGTCTATCATTCAATCTTAGCCATTCACATAGCCACCAAATCTCCATCATTGATTGATTTTGGTTGAGTTCTATATAAACATCCTCTCATTCCATACTACAGATCCAACATTCATATAACATCTACATTATCATCCTGAGCATATTGAGCACTTTAGTATCTATCTAGCATATTCATCCATCCATCATGGTAGCTTTTATCTTCATAATTGTTCATTGTTGAAGAAGCAATCCACATCATAAACAAGGAATCATACAATCTAGGTGATATTCTTCTTGAATTGCATGCCTTTGATTTCATTTGGATTAGATTCTTTGATGATGGTAGGGTTAGGTTTTCATGGCTATGCTTGATCTTATTAACTTGATTTTTTACCTATCATATTTTAGCATGCCCGGTGGGACCCACGTCCTTGATTAACTTTTCTATTTGAAGTTGTTTTTGTGAAGATCATATTTTTTGAGCACTTACGACAAGTTCCAGTCACTTTTCAGTGAAAACTAGTCTTTGTCTGAATATATGCATTGCTTTTGAGCTGAAACCTGTCGCTTTTAGCATTCCTGGATCACTTCTAAGCAAACAGTAGTCACTTACTGCCTATTCTGCATCACTTACAAGCTAACAGTGGTCACTTATGCCTTTATTTGAATCACTTTTAACCTAACAGTGACTGCCTTTAGCTATCTGGATCACTTTTTGTGAAACTAGGGTTTTTGTTATATTCTATTTTTCTTGCAAATCTAAGTCGCTTATGACCTGTAACCAATCATCTGTTGCTTTTTTGCATCGCTTATGAGCTTTATCATTCTTTATCTAGCATTACTAACATCCCTTTTGATCTATAACATTTCACCTAGTAGAATATATTTCTCTCTTGATCAACAGTTGATCACCTCTGGTAAACTATGTCGTTTTTAGTCCTTATTATTTGCAGTTTGGTTTTCTTGGCTACTAATTGGGTATTTGTGCAGCATCTTATCAATTGTCCAAGAAAAGGAGGTTGTCAAACTACTAACATATCTATTGCAACTTCAATCGGTCCAAGACTTGTGGTTTTTCACTAAATTAGGAACATTTGGGCTTGGTGCTTAAAAAGAAATCATTGCTTGCTCCATGCTTGAATTATCTTTTTTGATTGCTTGCATGTTCTTGATTATAACCCAAATTTAATAGCAAAGTATCCTCTCCCTTGCCTATGAAATGGATCTTGGGTGTATGAGAACTTGTTATTATCTTTAGAGGGCCTGCCTTCCTAGTGTGAGAAGGGATACGACCCAAGCAGTTACAGGCTAAAGCCAAGTCCTTCTAAACCACTATATAAGAAAAGTGTTTATGTCGAAAGCCACAAACAATGGGTGTTGTTGTGTTATACCGATAGCCAACCTCCCCTAAAACCCTCCAAGGTGTAACCCTTGAAGGCTGGGAGACTTCATAACAAAGAGTAGCGCTGCCACACATATAGCCACCTGAACGGATGCCCTTATTAGTAACTTTGTGTAGTAGCGAAAAACCTTTTATTTGTTGATGCAAAAGTTGGGACCTTTAAAGCTGCCCTGATTCGTGTGGTTCTTAGAAGAGATAACAAGGACAATCCTAAGGTTTGGTGGGGGGACAAACCTTGGGAAACATGAATCTTGGTATGAGTGAGAAGTGTGCTATGGCGAGGAGCCAGTGCTACCAAGATCCAGAAGCTATCGACTTTGAATAAGCACGGCTAGGGGACTCAACAAATATAGTCCTTTCCTAGCCTAGGTTGTACAAGTTTGTGATTGTTGTGAGTGTAAGTGACTGCAATTACTATTTTCTTATCAAAGAAAAATACAAATCAAACATATTTCCTGACAGACACAATCGCTTTTGAGCTTAAATTGCCTGCATATAGACAACTGGATCACCTTTAAAAAATAGTCAGTCACCTTTTGCCTAAACTAGATTGCCTTTAAACAATAGTCACTCACTTTTTACCTAAAATGGATCACCTTTAAATAGCAGTCAGTCGCCTCTGGTCAAAACTGCATCACCTTTGATCAATAGTAAATCACTTCTGAGTCAATACTGGTCGCCTGTGGAAAATTGGCTCACCTCTAGTTAACACTGTAGCCTATTATCCGAACCAAAACTAGATCACATTTAAGCTATTACCAGTCACTTTTTGCCTTTTCTGAGTCGCATATGAGCTATTACCTGTCACCTGTGGTCAATTACTAGCAAATCTTCATGACTCAGCCGAATTAGCTACACTTCTAGCTTGTTTAGCCTCAGCATTAGATTTCAGACCTATCTTTGATCATTAGCAGATACTTGGACTTTGTCTCCTACTTTGAGTTTACCAAACAATTGAACTTTATGAGCTTTTCATCTTTTTGAGATCCCAAACCAACAAACCAAACATCAAATCAATCAACCCGATCAATCAGCAAAACATCATCTCTTGGCTTTAGCTTTAGCAACATCAACAAATGAGCAACCTTAGCAAACAATTTTTCCCTTGAGTGTGTGAGCTATTCTATAGGGAAGTCCAACAACAAAGTAACCAAGCAACCCAACAACAAAGCAACCAAGCAACCCAACAAGAAAGTAAACAACAAACCAACAACCAACAACCAGTAACCAAACAATCAGTAAACCATCATCTTTTGGGGTCTCAAAACCTTGACAAGCTAAAGTTCAATTTTCAACATCATTCATCATGCCTCAAACTAGGAGTCAATATAGAGCTAAAATGGAAGCCAAATTGCAAGTTGAAATGGAAACCAAATTACAAGTTGAGACAGAAGCTAAGATGCAACAATCTACATCAACACCTTTTAGAGACGTGACTCAATTTACGACCAGTATGCCTCCTCATATGTTTGTACCCCATGGGTACACCATTGGAGAGTCATATTCACAACAAGTACAACCTCAAACATTTTTGGAGACTTATGAGGAACAATCCCAAGAAGACTTATCAGAATTTCACGATACACATGTATGGGATCAATTTGAGAGACTTGTTTTATCTGATCCTAATCGCTACTTCTTGTAACTTGTTCGCATGGGAGATAAATTACCAAGAGATTTTTACATATCCACTATTAGAAAGCATGATCTAAACACTCTCGCTATTGTTGCAAAGGGACCATCCACTATAGTCACACCATCCCATACCATATTACAAACTCCATCTTCCAACACATCTCTTTCACTACCTATTGTTACTTCATTTGATCCACCACGCTTAGAGTACACTCTAGAACCTTTGATAACTCCAACTAATGTACTCCCTTTCATTTTGCAAAATCTAAACATTCCACCTTTCCATGTTCCCCAACATACTTCTCCCAC
Source organism: Cunninghamia lanceolata (assembly GCA_027924645.1). NCBI lineage: Eukaryota > Viridiplantae > Streptophyta > Pinopsida > Cupressales > Cupressaceae > Cunninghamia > Cunninghamia lanceolata. Next base: position 2,236,967 of record BSBN01000081.1, on the reverse strand, counting down.
CATGATCGTTTCTATGCCTCAAGTAACACAAGTTGTCCATGTGGCCCAGGTGTAAACCCCCTAAACATCACAAGCTATCGCCATATCCCATATTCCACAAGATTCTCAAGATATCCAAACAACACCAATGGTCCAAGATTCACAACCATCGCAATCTGCTACATCACATGTGGACACCACATCTCATATTCCTACTGTTGCTAATATGATCTCCACTATCTCCACTAATCCATACAATACATCATATAATCCCAATGTTAGTCTTATTGACATGAGTGACCCGCTTATTATTTCTCAAGCTAATCCTAGCACTATAGTCACTTATGTTGATCAACTTACATCCATTCCATCATCTTCTTACAATCCTTCACAAACCATCAATCCATCTTATACTACCCAAGGTTTGCCTATTGTCACTCAACACATGACATATACCAATCCTCATGTTGTCCAAAATACAAACCCAAGTGTCCATCCTTCTTTCGTATCCACCAATCCTTCCATTAATTACCATGTCACAAATCCAAATCCAAATTCACAACCATTAACTAATACCAATCAATCTTCCACTTCTCATGTGATGCAAAATCTTAGTGCTAATTCGTCACAATATACCCAACCACCACTTGTGTCTCAAGGATAGAAATCTTCAACCACATATGTGTCACATACCTATCCTTTGACATACATTGTGAGTACACAACCTCAACAAATGGTCATGACTTCATATATCCCACAACAGCAACCTCAATATGCATCATACCATGTTTCACCCACTTTGCAACAACAACAATTATCTCCAGCGGATATTCAACAAATGATTAACCAAGTGGTAGGACAAAGCAAGAAGATATTTTCCTTAGAAAACATATGTGCTTACCCGTTTGACAAGTCACTTCATATGACACCTTTTCCGCCACACTTTGAAATTCTATAATTTGATAAGTACAAAGGAAAAGGAAATCCGGAAGACTATCTTAGAGCATTCTTTGTTGCATGTCTCGATGTTGCTCATGACAATACATATCTTTTGAGACTATTTCCTCGAAGCTTAGCAGGACAAGATCTTGAATGGTTCTCTCATTTACCTCTAGGAATTAAGTCTTTTGCAGAATTAGCAAATAAGTTTTGATCACACTTTGCTTTTAACATTGAACATGAGGTAAACATGAATGACCTTGTCAACAATAAACAACGCAATGGTGAAGCCTTTTCTTCATTTACTCAACAATGGCATAATATGGCTAGCAAACTATCATGGGAAATACCTAAGAAGCACTAGCTCGATATCTTTGTTCAAAATCTTCATCCCAAACTATCATTCCAACTACAATTGCAAAGTGATAGCACCTTTGATGAACTTGTTTCCAAAGGAACCATCATTGAACAATCTTTAATTGCTAAAGGCACTATCAAGATTTTTTGTGATAACAAGGACTATCCTCAAAATTCTAATGATAAGTCCTTTTGGAACAAAAATAAGAATGTTGTCAACAATAGTGTTGTGGATGCAAAGAATATACAAACTATGAAAGCTCCCATTAGCATTCAAGCTACTTCTACAACAACGCAACCTTTTCAACAAACTCGACAATGACAAACTTCAAATTCTCACCGACAATTTACACCATTAGTAGAACCTATGGAAGTTGTCTTTCAAAAACGTCTCCAAGTGGGTGATATTATGTCACTAGATGTGCCACCCAATGGTGAACCACTCTTTAAAGCTCCTTAGTATAAAGAAAATGAGTATTGTGATTACCATAGAGTTAAAGGACATAAAACAAATGGTTGTATGCACTTAAAGCATGTTATCCAAGATTGCATTGATCAAGGTTTAATCAAAATTACACCTTCAACAACTCAACCTATACAACAATCAACATTGAACTATGATCTAGATGCTTTCAAGAATCCACTTCCATCCTATGACAAACCAAGTAACCCTCATGCTAGGAATGCCATTCAGTACAACTATGAATCATCTACTACTAGCCGCATTGACCATGCTTGCATTTCTACTATTACCATCCAAGGCAAAGCACCTGACTATGTTGTAACTACTCGAAGAGGTTGTGTTACCATTCAAGGAGCACCTATACATCCTCCTTGACCATCCTCTAACTATAATATCCTTGATCACCTTGGCAAAACACCTGCGCATATTTCCATTCTTGAGTTTCTTCACATATCCCCTGCTCACAAATCTATCCTTGACAAAGCCTTACAAGAATCTTCGGTGCATAACAATATTGATATCACACAATTCCAATCTATGGTCACTAGCATTGTAGCACCTTGTCATTTAACCTTTTCTAACACAGATCTTTAGCCCTCCATTTATCCTTCACACAAAGAAGCCCTTCACATTGAAGTGTTTGTCAAACAATGTCCTATCAAACAAATCTTGGTGCATGGTGGAGCTAGTCTTAATATATGTTCCTTGAAATCAATAAAACAATTGGGATATTCTAAGAAAGGTGTTGACACCTCTAGGGTCATTACTATTAGAGCATATGATGATGCTGAGAGAGATAATGAAGGGATTATTTACTTACCTATCCAAGTTGGGCCGATCACTACTGAAACCTGTTGTCAACTTCTTGATATTGAGCTTCCTTATAATATTATCCTTGGTTGTCCATGGATACATGCCCTCAAGATAGTTCCTTCTACATACCATCAATGTCTTAAATTTCCACATAATGGTGTTGAGATTACTATCCATGATGATCCCAATCCATTTGAATTTTGTCGTGCCTTTCAAGATAAATACCAAAGTCCAAACAGCATTGCTATCAACACTGAGGCATATCCATCTTCATCATATATAGATCCATCTGACCTACTCAAGCCATCATCTAGCAAAGCCACTTCCAATATCCATATCAAGTACATCAAACATGGTCCTGGTGATTACACATTGCAAGAATCTTATTGTGTTGGCACCCTTCCCTTGTCTCCCAAATCTCATGGTAAACCTTCTACATCCAAGCCACCTTCATCCATAGCTGTCATCAAAGCCCCACCCATAGTATTCATTAAAGGCGGATTCCTGGATGATGAAGACATTGATGATATCGACTCTTGGATATTCTTTGATGAAAACGACCAAGTACAACTTGAAGTGGAGAGATATAACAATGGGTTCCACATCATAAAGAACATGGGCTACAAGGGACATGGTGGATTGGGATCATAGGAACAAGGACCTCTTGAACCCATTGTTGTGTCTAAGAAGTTTAATAAGCAAGGCCTTTGCTATTAGCCAGAGGTACCACATTCCAAAGATATTAAGTGTATTTCTGATATGGACACTAGACCCTCCTTGGTAGGAGAGACTTCTAGTTCAGATACTATTGATGAATCCTCCCTTCATATTATTGACCTCTTTCAAGAACACTCCATCTTCATGATTTCCACAACCTCCTCTAGCGATAGCCATTCCTCTGTTACCCTTCACTCGTATATCCTGACCTCATCAATTGGGACCAGTAGGGGGCACTGATATTACAATTGAGAGTGATGAAGCTATTGCATAATTCATGGGCTTACAACAAGGCATTCCATTGGGTGATCACAAAGTAGGTTTCATGATGGATCTACCTAAACTAGCATATTTTGGCAGAAGTATCAAACCCTTTAGTCCCAAAAGTGAAATAAACAAAATCAAACAAAATAGGTCACTGGGTGAAAACTGAAAGGAGCCTCTTGACCATGAAAAAATAAAAATAAAGGATGTATCCGAAGGTGAAAACCTCTCTAAGGTGCCTGAGGATGGGGGATTTGATCTTCCTGTTGCCACTAACTATCATGAGAAATCAACAGTGCTAGTTGAACAATCACAGGACATGAACTTGGGTACAGAGCAGAATCTAAAAATTAGTTTTTTGGCATCATCACTATCAGAGCAAGAAAGAAGAGACTTCATAGCATTTTTTATAAAAAGAGCTATAAATTTTGCATGGACTTATGCTAACATGCTAGGTCTAGATCCATCACTTGTGGTACATCATCTAGCAGTATCTCCTAATGCAAAACATGTTAAACAGAAATTGCATAAAATGCATCCACAAGTAGCTTTATTGGTCAAAGTAGAGATTCAGAAGCAGTTAGAAGCAAAGTTCATAAAGCCTATTGGTTATCTAGAATGGGTTTCAAACTTGGTACCTATAGTAAAACTTGATGGACAAGTTCACTATTGCATAGACTTTAGAGATCTTAATAAAGCATGTCCTAAGGATGACTTTCCATTACCAGGCATAGACAACATTATAGATCTCACAGTTGGACATGAAATGCTATCTTTGATGGATGGATTTTCAGGATATAACCAAATCAGAATAGTAGAGGAAGATCAAGATAAAACATCATTCATTTGTCCATGGGGCACATACTATTGGGTGGTAATGCCTTTTGGTCTCAAGAACGCTGGAGCTACTTATCAACGATCCATGACAGTTATTTTTCATGAGCTTTTTCACACTATCATGGAAGATTATGTTGATGGTATCCTTAGAAAATCCAAGACAAGAGAAGGACATCTACAGGGACTAGCACAAATCTTTAATCGATTAGAGAAGTATCAAGTCAGACTGAACCCAAAGAAATGTGTATTTGGTGTAAAATATGGAAAACTGTTGGGATACAATGTGTCTCGATGAGGGATAGAAGTGGACCTAGCTAAAGTAAAAGCTATCATGGAAATACCTCTGCCAGCAAATCTTAAGCAGCTCTATAGTCTACAAGGAAGGTTACAGTCCATCCGCATATTTATATCACAACTAGTAGATAGATGTCATCCTTTCCAACATCTTCTTCGTAAGGGTGAACCTTTTAAGTGGGATGAAAAATGTCAACAGACCTTTGACAAAATAAAGGAATATCTGGCAACACCTCCTGTGTTAGTGCCTCCTATACTTGATCACCCATTATTGCTCTACATATCATCAACAATAGTAGCATTGGGTGCCCTTCTAGCTCAACATGGTGATTCAGGAAAAGAACAAGCCATTTACTACATCAGCAAAACTCTTGTGGGATATGAACTTAATTATTCATCTATGGAAAAAGCATGTTTAGCATTAGTAATTGCTTCCCAGAAGTTGTGACACTATATGTTGAACCAAACAACAAAGCTCATATCTAATGTGGATCCACTCAAATATCTTCTTTCTAAATCAATCCTCATGGGAAGATTAGCAAAAAGGGTTATGATCTTAAGTGAATTTGACATATAATATGTGGATTGAAAAGCCATAAAAGGACAAGCCATCATTGATCAATTAGCTGTAGCACCCATCACAGATATTCACCCAATGTATCTAGAATTCATTGATGAAGGGTTGTTCAATTTAACTTCTCCAACATGGTGGCAGCTATATTTTGATGGATCTTACAAACAACATAGATCAGGAGTAGGGATATTGTTTGTTACCCCTTAAGGAGATTGTATACCCAAATCATCCAAAATTGCATTTATGTGTACCAATAACATAGATGAGTATGAAGCTTTAATCACAGGATTATGCATGGAAATACAATGGGCTATCAAATAGTTACAAGTCTTTGGCAATTCTCAACTGGTTATCAAACAAGTCTTAGATGAATATCAAACAAAAGATGAGAAACTTCTTCTGTACAAGGTAATGGTTGATGATTTTAAAAGGTACTTTGATAATATCACCTTTGAACAAATCCTAAGGCTTCAGAACAGAGTAGTAGATGCCATGGCTATGATTGGGTCTCTTCTAGACATGCCATCTAATACACATAAATGTGAGTTTCTGGTTGAACAACTTCTAATTCTAGCATTTGAAGTACCACAATCTGAGCTTATATGTGAAATTGTTGGTCCTAATTCTCCATGGTACGAGGACTTATATGAGTATCTCCACAATCAAACCTTTCCATTTCAATTATCTAACACCCAACACAAAACCTTTATCTATCGAGCCTCTCGTTACACTATCTTGGGAGACACCCTTTATCGCGAGAGTCTTGATGGTATCCTTCTTAGATGTCTTGATTCTAAAGAAGAAAAAGTAACCTTATGTGATGTACATGAAGGTGTCTGTGACTCGCATTCTGATCGCCCTGGCCTTGTTAAGAAACTTCTACGACTAGGATACTATTAGCCAACCATGGAAAAAGATGCACAACAATTCGCAAAGAGATGTCTACAATGTCTAAAACATGGAGATTTAATACATGCACCAACACATGAGCTTCATCCTATCATTACTCCATGGCCCTTTTCACAGTGGGGACTTGATCTCATAGGTAAAATCCATCCTACTTCATCAAATGGTCATAAGTTCATTATCATCGCCACTAAATATTTCACAAAGTGGGTGGAATCCATACCGATGACTTATATCACCGGTATGCAAATATCCAAGTTTATCCTACACTATATCATTTGCCATTATGGAGTTTCTCAAGCTATTGTCACTGATAATGGTCATCCCTTCAAGAACCAAGAGGTTAGAGATCTTTGCAAAAAGTTCCATATCCAACATCGCTTCTCTACCCCTTACTATCCTCAGAGCAATGGCCAAGCTGAGGCTTCTAATAAAACAATCATCAAGATTCTAAAAAAGATAGTCAATGAAGCTGGTCGTGATTGGCATTTACAACTTCATCCTACATTATGGGCATATAGAACAAGTATTAGAACTCCTACTAGAGCTACACCTTATGCTCTTGTGTATGACACCAAAGCTATCTTACCTATTGAGGTTGAGATCCCCTCACTGCGAGTATCTCTATAGCATACCATCTTAGAGGAAGAATATCGAGTATCTAGGCTCCATGATCTTGAGCTACTAGATGGACAGTGTTTTACAACACTTAACCGTCTCCAAATCTATCAAAACTGTCTATGCTACAGCTACAACAAAAAAACAGAGAACATAGATTTCAAGTTAGAGATCTTGTCCTTAAAGAGAATCAAAGGAATCAGCAACATCGTGAGAAACAGGGCAAGTTTGAACCAAATTGGCTTGGTCCTTTTATCATCACAACAGTTTATGGATCGGGTGCATATACTCTCTCAACACCTAAAGGCATTCCATTGGATGAACCAGTCATCAACATCCATCTCAAGAAGTTTTATCCATGAATTTCAACTATCCTAAAAAAAAAAAATCCATCCAATAGTGAAAACCACTTTGTGGTGCTTTGGATAACAAAGAAAAAAAATAGTATAAGATAAATATGTTACACCCCATGTGTTTCTATCTACTTACTATTTACCTAGTTTGGTTAATTTGTTTGGAAAGTAAGTGATTATGGATTTCTGAAGCTGTATATGTGTTTTTATCCATTTACTATAGATTGGATATTTTGTGAAAATTGAAGTATTTATGAATCTTTGCATCTATGTGTGTTATCTATCTTGAATGCAATATGATGAGAAAAAGAACAATGTAATGTCTTGTATTAAATGTGGTTATTGTTAATTAATGATTATGTTTTGATCAGTTAACTACTCTTGTGATGATCTAAGTGGATACAGGAACAAGTTGTCCCTCCAGAAATGAGGGGAAGTATCACACAGGAGAAGGACTTGGTCTGGTAAATGTAAAAGAGAAGCCTAAACTAAGCAGCACACACACACATCCTAATTTGACCTAGGTTGAGTCAAGTCAGTCTGGGTAGTGGTAAGTGATTTGAGTTATGTATCTTGAGTCTTGATTGGATGTTCGAACCTGCATGTTGTTATGTGTTTGGTTTCTTTGAGTTAATTAATGCTCGTGCAAGTCCACGATACGTTCTTATACGTGAGTCGATATAAGCATTAACATATGAAGGTAGACGTACCTATGTATATTCATGAGCATATTAATCATAGATTTGGAGATGTCGATTTGGCCTATGCAAGAATTATCATCTCTCTTGTGTTCTTTGTCGATAAGTCTATGAAGATTTTACGACTTTATATGCATTTTTGTTGACAAGATATATTTGATTTTATGATGATAATTATATATTTATAGTCTTTCTATATGTATTTAATATAAATACTATTATTATTTTTCCCTTAATAGAGAAAATATGATTTTATCTATATGCGGAATTTGGTTTTCATAAATATTGTTTACAGTAATTAAAACAATAAGTTTATACATATAATAGATTTAATAAAAAAATAATAATAAAAGAGTAGTTTTATAAAAAGTAATAATAATAAAGATAATAAAATAAATAATAATAATTATTAAAGTTTAGAAAAAGGGTGATAATATTATTATTATAAAAACTAAGCTTTAAAGTTCTTTTTAGAAAAAAAGAATACGTAGCTTTTATTTATAGAGGGCATGCCTTCTTTAGAGGCATGTGGTCCCCCTCTTCAAACCTTTTTTTTGTTTGTTACTTTTAAAAATTGAAAAGTTTTTAGACGCGGCCTGTCATAAACCTTTTAATTTTCTTTGTAAAGTTTCATAACTATTTGACCACGCGGGGACCTTTAAACATGGAGGTGGTTCTTTGTGAGTAATTAATAATTTTATTTTATTTTTAATTTATATCTAACTCTATTTTTAGAAGGTTGTTTGGTGTTTAAGAACTAATTTTAGTTTTTGATAAGCATGTCCTCATAGTGTCAACATTATTGAGTTGGTTAAGCATGTCGATATTATATCGACATTTTTGAATTGGTTGTGGTATAAAAGGGGGTACTCTCCCTCATTTTTTTTAATTGCACCATTTTCTAATCAAGAGCCTTCTCTTTTCAAATTTGAGTTTTACATTTGTGTCAAAAATTTGTCATTTTATTTTTATAAGTAGTTTCATTTGGAAGAGTGATCTAGAATATTGAAAGGCCATTGGCAGAAGAGTATCTGATCCATTTGGAGCTATATTCTCAGGCATGGGATTTATTTCTCCTTCTCTATGTTTTTCCTGTTTTCAAAATATTATGTGATGTATTATTGTTAAGTGATTGCAATATTGAATTATTGTTATTAATGTCTTTTGATTGTATAATAGTTTATATATATGGATATATATATATACATATATCTAGTTAGCAAAATTGTATTGTGAATGTGAGATTGTGTCTATGGTTTGGTTTTTACGTGGATGGAATCATGAACCAATCATTGATTGGTATTTATATAGGAAAGTTTTACAAAGGGAAAGATAGTGAGAATAGGATTCAAGTGATATTACTTCGATATATGTATCCTAGTGAAGCATGTAATAGGTTAACCTTGAGATATGTGATCCATGGAAGAGGGGGAATAACCTAGAATAGAGTTTGATGTAATTATTAAGTGGAGATATTCTTGGGATTTGTTGACCCATGGGAAAGGGAATATCCTATGTGTAGAGAATGATGTATTTGTTAAGTGGGGTTATTCTTGGGATTTGTTGATCCATGGGTAAGGGAATAACTATTGTATAGAGATTGTTGTCTTTCCCAATCGAGATAGAAGGGTGGGTGAATATGAGATAAGAAAAATTTGGCCAAAGTGGTGTAAATTGCCAACATTTACACTATCCAGGTTCACTATGATCCAAGTTTGCATTTCTAGTAGGGATTTCATATTTTGATAGTTATAGCCATAGTATGATAGTACTAGTTAATGTGGGACACAACACCTTGCTCAAATTAGGCTTAACTTTGAGGTTGCTATACTAATCCCTTTGTTCAAGGGTAGGGCCATTTACCTATTTGGTAAATGTGTGGGGGACTACATTTAGTCCATGGTTGGAGGTAAATCACTTGATTGATGCTTCCCCTCATGTAGTTGGTGGACAGGAGTATTGAAGACATACAAGTATACAAAGATGTGATTCTATTTATGAGTTAAGATCTTGAAGCTTCTATGTAATTTATAAAAAAAGTTATATAAGTTGAATATTCAATTCTTTTATTGAGAAAATATAATTTGGTTATGCAATAGAAGTTTGAAATATGTTTCAAATGTGCATTATATCAAATGTTCAGAGGAAAAATTTTATTATTCCTGTTATGAATTTATGACTTTATTTACTTTCAATTTAAAATTAGTAAATCTTAGTTGGTAGAACAAGTGGCATGTTACACGTGGTATCATATGCTTCATATGTTTTGAAGTTAGCAACAGTTGTTCATGCATTACAGATATGGAGACCATATTTGTTGGAAAAACCTTTTGAATTGAAAATAGACCATCATGGTTTAAATTATTTATTTATTCAACCTAATCTAGATACAAGGCAAAGGAGGTGGTTGAAATGACATCGGATTAAGATTTCAACATTAACTATATCAAAGGAAACGAGAATAGAGTTGCTAATGCTTTAAGCTGAGGATGGAATATATCTTCATTGGTAACTATCTAAATTGGCTTCCAAAATTAAGTATTGCAAGAATTCAAGGGTGATGAGTTCTATGAACAAACCAAGCAAGCACTCGCGGATAATTTTCAAGATAAAAGGTATGAAATATTTTTGCTTTGAACTCAATGGGTTATTGAAGAATAAAGGAAGAATTTATGTACCTTTTTTTGGTGAATTAAGGAATTTGGTATGGGAGGAAGTACCTAATGCCTCATATTTAGGACATCCTCATGTCACTAAGATGTTAGTGAATGTAAAGCCATTATATGTTTGGAAGTGAATCAAAGGGGATGCCACAAGATTTGTGGCAAGTTGTTTAAAATGTTAAAGAATAAAGGTAACATCTTTTATACCAAAGAATTTATCTGGGGGAGCACAGTGTTAGCTTGTAAAATTGTGCAGGAAGTGTTTAGATTACACAAAGTTCCTAAGAAGGTTATCTCGTATAGAGATGCACACGCGACAACATGGTTTGGGTAACTTAATGTAAGTATAATTTATCATTTTGAGAATAGATGGTTAAACCATGAGAGTTAACTAGGTTTTTGAAGAATTGTTTGAATATATTGTATGGATCAACATTATAAGTGGAAAGAATATCCACCACTGGTTGGTTTTGATTATAAAAATTTCTATCTTTTTGCTTGAAACAATGGATAGAAGAAGATGTCGAACTACTATAAGCTGAGTAAGCTAGAAGATAGGATTAGCATTAGTCCAGAAATATTGTCAGAAATGGATGAATAGATCATGTTGATCAGGAAAGATTGGCAAAGAACTAATAAGGAATAGAGAAGTTATGCTGATGCTAAGTATATATAGAGACAATTTTTTATTACAGAATAAGAGTTCTTTGAGGGTCCAATCCCAGGAAAAAGTTTCATTATGTTTGGAGTGTACTCCAAACAAGCTCCTAGATGTAAAGAGCTCTTTGAAGTTCTCGAAGTTAACAAATCAATTGATTGCATAATCATTCTGACAATAGCTATTGCCAGGAGGAACAATTCTCTTTATGATTGAAATTTGATATATTTATATATTTAACTAATGATTATTATACTCATAGAATGTATACAAGTACAGAAACTAGGTATGGTTTTGATCAAGCATTTGAAATGCTGGAAGTTCGTAAGCTCTGCTTGCATAAATAGAAAGGTTATGCACTGCAAGGTCCAATTGGATCAGTATGCAGAAGGTTCTGCCACTTGGAAAGATTATAGTGAGATGAAGAAAACATTTCCATAAGTTAATATGAATTATGAAAGCTCTTGACTTCAATATGTTTTGTAGTATTATAATTTTTATGACTTATGTATGTGGTGATAATACTTGATACTTAAAAATCATCGAGGATGATGATTCACAAGAGGGGAAGTATGTTACACCCCATGTGTTTTTATCTATTTACTATTTACCTTGTTTGGTTAATTTGTTTGGAAAGTGAGTGATTATGGATTTCTGAAGTTGTATATGTGTTTTTATCCATTTACTATAGATTGGATATTTTGTGAAAATTAAAGTATTTATGAATCTTTGCATCTATGTGTGTTATCTATCTTGAATGCAATATGATGAGAAAAAGAACAATATAATGTCTTGTATTAAATGTGGTTATTGTTAATTAATGATTATGTTTTGATCAGTTAACTACTCTTGCGATGATCTAAGTGGATGCAGGAACAAGTTGTCCCTCTAGAAACGAGGGGAAGTATCGCACAGGGAAAGGGCTTAGTCTAGTAAACGTAAAAGAGAAGCCTAAACTGAGCAGCACACACACATCCTACTTTGACCTAGGTTGAGTCAAGTCAGTGTGGGTAGTGGTAAGTGATCTAAGTTATGTATCTTGAGTCTTGATTAGCTGTTTGAACCTACATGTTGTTATGTGTTTAGTTTCTTTGAGTTAATTAATGCTTGTGCAAGTCCATGATACATTCTTATATGTGAGTCGATATAAGCATGAACATATGTAGGTAGATGTACCTATGTATATTCATGAGCATACTAATCATAGATTTGGAGATGTCGATTTGGCCTATGCAAGAATTATCGTCTCTCTTGTGTTCTTCGTCGATAAGTCTGAAGATTTTATGACTTTATATGCATTTTTGTTTACGAGATATATTTGATTTTACGATGATAATTATATATTTATAGTCTCTCTATATGTATTTAATATAAATACTATTATTCTTTTTCCCTTAATAGAGGAAATATTATTTTATCTGTTTACGGAATTTGGTTTTCGTAAATATTGTTTACGGTAATTAAAATAATAAGTTTATACATATAATAGATTTAATTAAAATATAATAATAAAAAAGTAGTTTTATAAAAGTAATAATAATAAAGATAATAAAATAAATAATAATTATTATTAAAGTTTAGTAAAAAGGTGATAATATTATTATTATAAAAACTAAGCTTTAAAGTTCTTTTTAGAAAAAAAGAATACGTAGCTTTTATTTATAGAGGGCATGCCTTCTTTAGAGGCATGCGGCGCCCCCTCTTCAAACCTTTTTTTTGTTTGTTACTTTTAAAATTTGAAAAGTTTTTAGACGCGGCCTGTCATAAACCTTTTAATTTTCTTTGTAAAGTTTCATAACTATTTTACCACGTGGGCCTTTAAACATGGAGGTGGTTCCTTGTAAGTAATTAATAATTTTATTTTATTTTTAATTTATATCTAACTCTATTTTTGGAAGGTTGTTTGGTGTTTAAGAACTAATTTTAGTTTTTGATAAACATGTCCTCATAGTGTCAACATTATTGAGTTGGTTAAGCATGTCGACATTATATCGACATTTTTGAATTGGTTGCAGTATAAAAGGGGGTACTCTCCCTCATTTTTTTTAATTGCACCATTTTCTAATCAAGAGCTTTCTCTTTTCATATTTGAGTTTTACATTTGTGTCAAAAATTTGTTGTTTTCTTTTTATAAGTGGTTTCATTTGAAAGAGCGATCTAGAGTATTAAAAGGCCATTGGCAGAAGAGTATATGATCCATTTGGAGCTATATTCTCAGGCATAGGATTTATTTCTCCTTCTCTATGTTTTTCCTGTTTTCAAAATATTATGTGATGTATTATTGTTAAGTGATTGCAATATTGAATTATTGTTATTAATGTCTTTTGACTGTATATATATATATATATATATATATATATATATATATATATATATATATATATATATATATATATATAGTTAGCAAAATTGTATTGTGAATGTGAGATTGTGTCTATGGTTTAGTTTTTACCTAGATGGAATCGTGAACCGATCATTGATTGGTATTTATATAGGAAAGTTGTACAAAGGGAAAGATAGTGAGAATAGGATTCAAGTGGTATTACTTCGATATATGTATCCTAGTAAAACATGTAATAGGTTAACCTTGGGATATGTGATCCATGGAAGAGGAGGGAATAACCTAGAATAGAGTTTGATGTAATTGTTAAGTGGAGATATTCTTAGGATTTGTTGATCCATGGGAAAGGGAATATCCTATGTGTAGAGAATGATGTATTTGTTAAGTGGGGTTATTCCTAAGATTTGTTGATCCATGGATAAGGGAATAACTATTGTATAGAGATTGTTGTCTTTCCTAATCGAGATAGAAGGGTGGGTGAATATGAGACATGAAAATTTTTGCCAAAGTGGTGTAAATTGCCAACGTTTACACTGTTTAGGTTCACTGTGATCCAGGTTTGCATTTCTAGTAGAGATTTCATATTTTGATGGTTGTAGCCATAGTATGATAGTACTAGTTAATGTGGGACACAACATCTTGCTCAATTAGGCTTAACTTTGAGGTTGCTATACCAATCCCTTTGTTGAAGGGTAGGGCCATTTACCTATTTGGTAAATGTGCGGGGGATCGCAGTTAGTCCATGGTTGGAGGTAAATTACCTGAGTGATGCTTCCCCTCATGTAGTTGGTGGCTGGGAGTATTGAAGATAGACAAGTATACAAAGATGTGATTCTATTTATGAGTTAAGCTCTTGAAGCTTCTATGTAATTTATAAAAAAAGTTGTATAAGTTGAATATTCAATTCTTTTATTAAGAAAATGTAATTTGGTTATGCAATAGAAGTTTGAAATATGTTTCAAATGTGCATTATATCAAATGTTGAGAGGAAAAATTTTATTATTCCTATTATGAATTTAGGACTTTATTTACTTCCAAGTTAAAATTAGTAAATCTTAGTTGGTAGAACAAGTGGCATGCTACAAAATAATCTATCCTCTAGTGAAATCCTGGTAAATAGGCACCTTAGATAAGTACCATAGTGAAAACCTAGTAAACAGGTGCTATGTGTAGTGACTAGCCTCCATTATCTACTTAGTTTGTTTGATCACCACTCTTCCTATCATACTTTGCCATCTTATCTTACCCAATCCATATCATAATTTGCATTTCATCGTAATAAACAGATTTTCCATCTTCGCCTCTGTCTATGCTAGCTATCATACTTTGGACGTTGTTGTGATAACTATATCTTTTTGGCACCTTAGCATCTTGTTTGCACACGCTATCCATTGTCACTTCTCCATAATAAACCTCATCCCGCACTGGGGCATTTGTTGAGCCTTATATGGAAGTGGATACCGCTAGCTTTAGTAAATAACACACCGAACACCTTAGCTCACAACACAACAAACTTTTAACTTCAACCATAGCGTTCATCCAATGTCAAACATGGAAAACATTTGCAACTAGGATTTGTATCTTTGCAATCAATTCAAGCTCAACCAACATCCAAAAACATTAAAAACATCATCAATGCAAACATCCAAGCAATGAGTTGATTCTTCCAACATCACTCACCAGCATAATAAGAAAGAACTACATCCCAGCTCTATTGTTAAAGCCTTCATCCTGTGGATACAGGGTATGTAAGCAATCTGAGATGTGAAGGAAGCACTTTGATTCAGGAAAAGATGATAGCCTCTCTTTTCATCATCCATATTTCATCTTTCTTCTAATCATCCTCCAATCTTTCATCTCACATTCTTCTATTTTTCATCACACATCATCAATAAAACCCATAACTAAATATTCATCATGTCTCATCATCATCATAAATGTGCTTTGATCCTGTGGATATAGGGTATTTAGGTAGTCTGGAATATGAAGGAAGTTTCCAATACTCAAGCACAGATTATCCACCCCATCTTCTTCATCTTCTTTCATCTTCCATCTTCTTCTCTTTGATTAGCTCAAGCAGGAAGTAGACTATGTGTATACTGAAAGCTCAAGCACTTTAACCAATCAAGAATAAGCCAGAAGCTATTTGTCCGCATGCCTTAAGCCAACATTTGCTGTAGCATTTTATCAACATATTTAGCCTTCAGCAGGATGCAACTTTCCTCTTAACAAGGCCCCAGCTTAAATCCATCTCAGAGCACCTACATTTGGCAAGAAAACGTGATGAAAATATCTTTTGTTTTATCTTTTGATTTATCTTTTTGTCCCTTTTCTATGCCTAATCAAGACTACCTTGATCTATCTATATCTTGGTATGTTGCGATGAAGTAAGGAATGGGGTATGGTCATATTGCTTTCATATGTTGTGTCTGCGGGATGATCTTATTCTCTTCCTAAGCATATTGGTATCTTGTATGTGTTGGGATTAGCATCTTACATATCAATATCTCTAGCATCTGAGAAGCTAAACTATCTCTTATGCACTTGAGACTATTCTATGTCAAGACTAGCTCCATACATATAACCAACAAGGTGTCACAATGCGTAGTGGAGATAAGTTCAAACCATTGCTTGTAGCATCAAAGTCCATCTCTAAACACTAGATGCTATTCATATCTTGTGCATGTTGGCTCAACATCTTGACCTCATGCATTCAGACAAGATTGTAGTTTTCTAGTTTTGCTTTAGATATCTCGACACCTTGGTCTTCTATACCCTGGTGCATAACATCCACATGCTATATCAAACATAAGGATTGCATTTCTTTTCTTTTTGAGCAATTACTTTTAAAGTTGCCCATTGTACCATCTATTCATCCCATTATTTGTCTATATAGTCCCCAACCAAGATCGATCATCTCCTTCCATCATCCTTCTTCCACATTTCTTACCCTGCAAAACAAGTGTGTTAGGCATATAGAGGTCCATCACATATCATATCATTACTATTTATCTATATGCATGAGTACATATCATATAATTACCATTTATATATTTGCATTATAATACATTTCCATTCATATCATTTGCATAAACTTCCATTTATAATCCATGAAAAATACACCACAACATGCATAACTATCATAATATCAACAGTGCATCCATTTCAACATCATGTAGATAACCAACATGCCATCATATATATATACATACATGTGTCAATATACAAGTATCTGCATATACAAGCTGAGCCATAAAGAATGTATGTACAAGCAGCTCTAGGCCTCATCATGATACAACATAATATACGTAAACCAAGTAGCCCTAGTGACTACTAGCAGCTCGCTTGCCTTGACCGTCACCACTGGTCCTACACCTGTCCCCCTATCTCTCTACGGCCCCATCACTGATGCTACAGATCAAGATCCACCTATCCTTCATGACCTGAAGCTCCTAATCTTCTCCTAAAGCTAGGCTGCCTCTGCTCTACTGGCACAACCCCATAGTATAAGCCCCTATAATACTATGTCTCACCCTGTACTTTCCGTAGCTTTGCCTATACCTATGTCAACTGTGTGGCCAAATACATTGTAGCCCCATCTGTACCTAATGTAGTCACTGCTCTATCCTACTCGCTAGTCATCCCCTATAGCTGCTACACAGCTATATCCCTCTCTATCCATAAACCATCTCTCTCCGCCCTCATCACCTACATCTACTATATAGTCGTATCTCACTCAACTCTCATCATTTGCTCGCTCTACCTAGCTACATCTCTCTCTCCTATCACCCTAGCAAGTGCACTATCATCCTACCCATCCCCAGCCTACACTCTAACCTATACTTGAGCCTAGTATGTCTGCGCCTAAGCTCTAGCATGCTGTAAGCCAATCACTGCGTAGTGTCTATCCAACTCCACTCTCCTCAACCTCATTTGAGCCCACTGCCTCCATCTCTTCTCCTCTCTAATCCTCCTTCACAGCTACTAAATCCCAACATCGTCACCTCCTAATATCTATCCCTGAGGTTGTACAAGTATCTAAGGCTATCCCTACACCTGTCCCTATATCTGTATCCCTGGCATTGTTGGTACAACAGCTTGCACTGGTGGAGCTCATCATCACCTCCTCCTAACTGGTCTCTCCATCCCTATCTCTCCTATCTCTCCAACCCGTGTCAGTCGTGTTGGTCTCGCTATCACCTAGCATGCATCATAATCTAGTAGCATGCCTAGATCTGCAGGACCTTATCTGCACTGCCATACAACTGGTTGTAGCCCCTCTCTCTCTACCAAAATCATGTCAACCACTACCTCTAGCCCCTAATCAAACACCTCATGTCGAGTCCTCCCAAAAATGGCATCACCAAATGGTACTGCCTGTGGTAACCCGAACTGTCTCAATACCCTGTTGGGAAAATAGCACTCTATAATGTATATCCTGCATCTAAAAATATATCTTGCCTACCTAGCATCGACAAGCTCAATATCCTCCTCATCCCATCTCTCACATCCCAGCCATGGCCTCCATATAAATCTATCTACCTCATCCAACATCCTCCTCTACTACACTAGTCATCTGTGTTGCCGGTATGTCAAAGATCCTCTATACATCCTAGCATAAGGCTCTCCTACTGGTCTAACCACCCATCCCTCTAGTCTAGTCACAGAAATATGCTCATATGCCCACACATGCAAAACTGTAACTCCTGCAGACATACTAGCCCTGAACATATATGCACAATCATGTAGGAAATGATAGATTTGTCCAAGAACACACTCCACCCATGCATATCTCATCCCATAGGAGAACATTCCCTCCATCACTGTCCCCCATCCTACTAGAAACCCTCTTGCTTGTCTGTTTCCAACTAGCCATCTAATAATAGATACTACCACTCACTACAGTCTATCACATAACTCCTCCATCCTCACCATAGGAATCTTTGAGCCCTCTGCTCCAATGTCTGGTGTCCCAAACAATCTTCTGAATGCAACTGGACCCATATGAGGATCATAATCTACTCAGTCCCCATCAATAGGAATACACAGAATCCAGAACACATCCTCTAGTGTGATCATAGCCTCTCCTGTCAGAAAAAAGAAAGAACTATGCTCGCTCATCCATCGCTCCACCATTACCATCATCAATCCTCAATGTGCCTACACTGGCTCTAATCTAGACACATGCTCTAATATGGGGATCTCTAACACTAGCCACTCCTTTGCATCTAGCAATCTCACCAACTGCAAATCTCTAGGATGTGGCTCTCATGATAACAAAGGCAGTAGTATATCCTGCATCATTTCACTCATCATGTCAGTCCCTTGTGCTACATACAACTACTATAAAACTGGACTATTTCCTGCTATACCTGCTTCTATCCACTACAAGCAACTTATTTTTCCATATGCGCTTATCTGCTGATCACATGCGACCTATTTTTCTACATGCACTTATTTCTCACATGTATGCGACCTAATTTTCCTATGCAACTGCTTATTGACCAAGTGCGAGCTATATTTCTATATACGTATACCTTTTGCCTCTAAGTGATCTCTATCCTATATGCGAGCATCTTTTCTTTACAAGCGAGCTAAACCTATATATGTGCCTACTTTTAGCCCATAAGCGACTTGATTTTATCTATATGTGCATTTTGCCTATATTTGTCTAAGCCAACTAGAAGTGACCTGTTATCCCATACATAACCAAGCCATGCCTATAAGCAACCTTAACTCCCTTAAGTAACTTGTTTTTCTTCCTAAGCGACTTGAATTGCTTATCCTAAAACCTAGTCATTTACGGTGACATGTGTACATTTATGATGCTTCTAGCCTATCAAAATCATGATTTTATCAAAAGTTTTGATACATACTAGTATGTCTACTCCCTCTGGTCATCCATGTGTCCTAACTCTCTTGGCATGATGATCTCTATGTGGAATCACCATCCTAATAGCTCTCCAACTCTCGTCGCACAACAACTCTAAGGAGTTCTAGATATCTATAGATTTCTCAACACAGGTGAGCACAAATGAGCCTATTTTCCCTTGAAGGACCTACTTATAGCCCCTATCCAAACCCTAATTCTTCTATGCCAAAGCCTATTTTCTTCTAAACCATCCCACTTGTCCCATCCAACTCCCTATTTCTTTCGTGTCAACCTCATTTCCTAGCTTTTCCTTTTATCGCGAGCTAACCCAGCCCTTCCTGGTTAGCATGACTTACCTCTCAAGGGGGCATCCTCTACCAGTTACACTTGTTTATCGAATGACTATCATATCTTCTTTGACACAACACTCTAACGAACATTATATCAAAGAGGGGGAAAATGTAAACACCCAAAATTGACTCATTATCACTAGCATTTAAACATCGCATTATCCATCATCTGCATTTGTCTAACACACTTGAGCAATATCCCTAACACATCTACTTCTTCTATTAATTAAATAAATTTATATTTATTTAATTAATTGATTAGTTATTTCTTCTATTTCCTCTAAGCTATAATTACACAATCTTTAATTATTTAATTATCTTCATTCTTCTATTTTTATTTATTTAATTAAAAAATTCCTTTCATAAACCCATTTTCCACTTAATTAAATAAATTTTTATTTATTTAATTAATTTCTCTTATCATTTATCTCATGAGCCGACATGTGTGCCTCTTTCATTTAAAAAAGATAAATGGTACTACATCTTGTATTTAATATATTTCACATGTAGTACTTTTTATGTACATGGTCACACATAAACCTTATCTTATCTCCACTTGTCATCTTCACATTCACCTATGTCTATCATTCAATCTTAGGCATTCACATAGCCACCAAATCTCCATTGTTGATTGATTTTGGTTGAGTTCTATATAAACATCCTCTCATTCCATACTACAGATCCAACATTCATATAGCATCTACATTATCATCCTGAGCATATTGAGCACTTTAGCATCTATCTAACATATTCATCCATCCATCATGGCAGCTTTTTATCTTCATAATTGTTCATTGTTGAAGAAGCAATCCACATCATAAACAAGGAATCATACAATCTAGGTGATATTTTTCTTGAATTGCATGCTTTTGATTTCATTTGGATTAGATTCTTTGATGATGGTAGGGTTAGGTTTTCATGGCTATGCTTGATCTTATTTACCTAATTTTTTACCTATCGCATTGGGTACTCCTTTGACTTGAAGCTTGCTCTTGCCTGTTTCCCACGTTGACATTGATTGTAAAGAGTATTTTAATTTACAACAAGACTTTACAAGATCATTTGAAGCATCTAGTTATAGTTTTTGGTATATTAGAGAAAAATATTCTTTTTGCATAGGAATCTAAATGTGAATTTCATGTGGCAAAGATTCTATATTTGGGCCATATCCTTAGTGGTCAATGTGTTCAAATGCATCAACAAAATATCCAAGCTATTCTATATTGGCCAACTCCTACCACATTGACATAATTGAGAGGCCTTTTTGGTCTTTTCAACTATTCTAGGAGGTTTGTTGAGTGTTTTTCTTAGATAGTGCCCCCCTTGCGAAATATGACTAAGAAGGGATATTTTACATGGATTGAGGTAGCATAAGAGGTTTTTGATAAACTCAAAGAAGTAATGAATTCATGTCCAATACTTTCCATTCCCAATTTATCACAACCATGATTTGTTGTAGAATGAGATGCTTCAAGTGAAGGAATTGGAATGGTGCTAGTACAAAAGGGGAATCCTACACCATTTGAAAGTAGAGAGTTCAAATAATTAGAGAAAGGATTCTCAATCTATGATAAAGAAATGTTGGGCATTGTGCATGCATTAGTGAAGTTTATATAGTACTTGGTTTGTGGAAGATTCATAGTGAAGATAGATCATAACAATTTAAAGTTATTCTTTGCCCAATGTAATATTAATGATAGGAAGCAAAAATGAGTAAGGTTCAAACTTATATTTTTACGTAAAGTACATGAAAGGGAAAAAGAATGTAGTCACTAATGCACTTTCCAAGATGCCTACTCTATGTTCCACTTCTATTATTTTTTCTAATTACAAGGCTACTATCATTGTAGAATATACTAAAAATGTATTTTCTATAAATCTCCTAGATGGGATAGTGAAAGATGACAGATATATAGTAACAAGTGGTCTTATCCTCGACAAGAACATAATTTTTCATATTTCCAAAATCAAGGATGAAGGATAGGGTTTTGAGAACTTTCCATGCTACACCACTAGTAGGGAATATAGAATATTACACAATATACAAACATACTAGGGAGAGATTCTCATGGAAGGGCCTAAAGGAGGATGTTTTTAAGGATATCAAAGAATGCATAACTTGCTAAAAAATGAAGCAAAGCACATAGGTTTCTTGTAGGATTGCTACAATCATTACCTGGTACAGGGGCACCATGTCTAATTCTAATTTTTTTATTCCCAATAAGAGCCTAGGTGGAAGGTTTTCTTCATAAATGATGTAATAAGGTCTATTTAAGACATTTTAGATGTAGTGGAGATCACCTAGGTCCAGAGTCTTGAATATTGCATAATTTTGGACAATCTATTTTTAGCATTATAGTGGACAAGCTATTTTTTATCCTCTTTTTGGCTTGTCAATGGCCACGGATGTTATGAAACCATTATGTTTCAATGGATGCATGTTAAATATGCCTCACACACTTCAAGGAAAGAGAGATAAGAAGTTTGGATTGAAGAAATAAGAAAGATTTTTAGTTTTCTGCATATTTTTCTGTGTTTTCTACTGTTCCAATGCTTGGTTCAATTCTGTACTATACTGTCATGATTCCTAATGTTTGAAATCATATAATGAGTTGAGGTATCTTTCATTTGAATCTAATTAGAGGGATTTTTATTATGGTGGTGTTCGGTGAATATTTTGTCGTTAACTCTCTAACGGCAAAATGGGTATATCAGCCACAGCTATGATGAGACAAAGTCTCTCCTCTCAGCAAGGGGAGGTTCCCTCTAATTGCTTAACTTTTGTAAATCAAACACTTATCAAATTTATGTACACTAAAAACTATGTTTGGGGTGGTTCCATCTCATCTCATTCTCTTTTTTCAGAATAGATGTTTATATTTCAAACTCTCAATATAAAACTTATAAATTATCACAATATCACAAAAACACAAAGTTTTCTGTTACCTCACTCACTACTTGTAACCAGAACTTGTTTGAAGCAAAATGCAGCCCAAAGTCTTCACTCTCCTTCAATATGATAAAAATGATTCAAATATAACAACTTGCAGCACAAAGTCTTCAAACTGTTGTATTTTCACAAACATGAACATATAACCCACAACCGATTTGATAACACAAAGTTTATCAGAATCAAATCTAGAGCGCTCTTCAATCACTTGAAACAAACTCCACCTTTCAATTATTATCAATTAAGATTATGATAGCAAGACATAAGAACAAAACTATTACAACACAAATAATCCCAAGACAAAGATTGGAATTGAACTTGCTTTCTTGTATTGATGAATATTTGAATATTGATTTTCACAATAAGCACAAAGTCTTGATTTGCTTTTCAATTCGCCAGAGTTTTCTTGCAATAGATAAAAGATAATATTTACAAAAGAGGTCCCCTTTATTTATAGGGAAAGACCTTGAGAAAATCTAGGAAATCTACAACTACTTTGACTTATTCAAAAATAGGAGTCCTTATTGACTTGGGACTTCCTATTTTTTACATGTAATTGCATATCAAAAATGTACATGTAAAAATGTCGAAAACTGTTTTGAAAGTACATATGGAAATCAGAAAATAAACTAAGGGAAAAAATCAGCTGCTTCGACTTGTGTCACCGCCCTTTTTCACGTGGTCATCATACATAGTGAAGGTCGCCTGCATTTCAATGCTATCTGGTTTGAATGTGTTCTTGAAAATCATCCTGGCCCTCACTATGCCATCCCTTACTGTAGTGATTGACTTGGCGTGATTGGTTAACCTGGTTTTCAAATTGTCCAAGGTTAACTGGTTGTCTAATATGTTGTCCACAGAAGTTATTGAAAATACCTTGTCTTCAAATTCCTGCTGAAACATGTCCTCAAATTCCTTAACCATTTCTTCTGCAGAAAGAAACTGGTTATCCTGTGATACCAATTTACAGGGCAACTCCTCCAGCTTATGCAAAATGTTAACATCGTTTTCTTCACTGGTTTCCTTGGCAGCTTCGAGATCCTTGATCAAATTTCTTAGCACATTGCTCCTGTACGTTAGAGCTTCCTTTGTCTCTATATATGAATCCCTGTTGGAAATGGCGCCAATGGATATTAAAGTGCTCATTTTCAGCTTCCTCATTTCAACCCACTTATCATGAGTATCCTCTGTGTGCTCAATATCATGAGAGATGGCATCAATGAGATCGTTGAGTTCTGCTCTTACTTTCCTCATCTTATCCGTTTTCTCAAATACCTCCTTGAGCAAAGAGATTCCCTGAGCTCGCATCCTATCTAAGTACTCTTCAAGTACTTTTCCTCTGAGGTGAGTCTTTTCCGCTTTCAGGATGACGGGGTCTTCTACAGACACGGCCTCCGGAGTAACTGCTTCTGAATTCAACGTGATCTTTCTTACAACTGCAGTCAGCTGTTCTGCTTTTGCCTTGTAGTAGTCCTTCATTTCCTTTTCCTTGTCGAATTTCTGGATCAGGATGTCCATGGCTGACTGCATATCATTTTTAGCGCTTTCATGGGTGATTTTGCCCAATTCAACCCTAGAAATAGAATAGTCATTCATGTCAAAATTTTCGACAGTTGCATCCTGTGGGGGTTTTGCTATCTCCAAAACCTTCTGCCCCTTTTCTTCAAGTACCCTTGAAAGGATCTTTGGTTTCTTCGGAGCCTTAGGTTTTGCCGGTGTCAGCTTAGTGAAATCAAAATCATCTGGAGAGATGACTTGCTTTTTCCTCTTTGGCGTGTAAGCTGATAACCAAGGTGGCAGCAGAGAAGTATTTACATTGGAGTCCATTCCTGCCACTGGTGTTACTGGGACTGTACTTGTGCTGGTGGTAGTAACAATAGGCGGGGTGTGGGTAAAAACCGCACCTGTTACATTGGCACTTGAAATTTGCTCAGTATTCATCACAAAATGATCAAACATAGAAGTATCTCCTATATCAAATGACGAAGAAGACAAACTAGGAATGGAATCAGAAGAATGGAGAACATTTTCAAAAGTGCCCTGGGGATTATCAAAGATTATCTTAGGAGGAGAGGGGGATTCAGAAGAAGGAATGATAATGGGGGAAGCAGGCACAGGGGGTGCAACAGGTGTATTGTCTTGTGAAGACAAAGCCTCTTTTTCTTGTTCCTCTGATCCCTTGTCTCCGACATCCATCTCTTCTGTAGCTGGCTCTTCGGTTGCTGGATCCTCGGCCGCTGGCTCCTCAACTTCCATATCTTTCGCTTCAGGTTCCTTCTCAACAACCTTTGCTTTCTTCGTCACAAATCTGATTTTAGGTTTATGTGTTTTAGAGGATGATGGAGCATCACTCTTATTCTTCGTTCTATTTTCAACCTTCTTACCAGTTTGCTCTTGAACTTCAGTTTCTGAACCAGTGAGGAATTCCTTCAGCGTAATTCCTTTATCTTCCAGCCACTTATTGGTGTTGGCCAATATGGGTTCAAATCTCTTCCTTAGGGAAGTCAGTTCCTTTTGGGACCATTGGATTGGCGGTAGAGGAGTACCAGCTATCTGTTCTGTTTCATACTTGGCATCAACCAATTCTCCATCATCTACAAGGTCTTCTGGGATATCAGCAAGTCCTAGGTATTCAATTTGCTCTAGAGACAGCCTGCTATAGTCCAGTTTCCGGATGTCTTCCTCTGTTCTCAAGTCTATCCACACATCTTCCACCATGGGTTCATGGAACTGTGTTTTCCTCTTGATTTTATCCTTTACACCCCGGTAATCAAACTTTGGTCTCCTCTTGAATTGCTTCATGGTGACCAGCTGCATCTCCGTTTCCATAGCTCTTGCCTTTGCGGCAGTCAATACTGAGTATCTGCCGATCTCTACAGGGAATCTGAAGCCAGGCTTCTTGAGTTCCATCTGCTTGTTATGCACGACAATCATTTGCCTGCACAACTCCATCAAGACCAATCTATCTGAAGGAAACCTTGGAAGCATATAAGGGTAACCTTGGAAAAAGCCGACCCTCAAGTAGGAGAAAGATGGAAATTGCAGAAACATACAACCAAAACCATTAACCACTGTCCATGCCTCATCTGAGATTCTTCTCTGCTCCAGTTGGGGATTGAAAAGGCACAAGAATACAGCAAAGAATGCATCATTCACTCTCCTGAAATGGTGAATTGAGCCTTTCAATGTTAGCTGAGAATAGTACTGGTATACTGGGACTACTCTTCTATCCCCTTCTGACGACAATCCTGGAAAAATCCTCATGGAGGCTGCAATGTATACCAGATAGGAAGTCATGAAGAACTTGGAGGTAGTGGATACCTTCGTCAACTGATCATGCAAAGCGTTACTAATTTGCTCTCCCCAGAAAATGACCTGCTTGCCTTGGAGTATGACCTTAATGAAGGGATACATCCATTCCTGAAATTGTGAAGAGGAAGACAAACCTCTTATCCTGCTGAGGAGGGTAATCAAGTCACCAACTTCTTCCACGAAATCACTTCGAGGGAAGCTGCGTGGCCATCTAGACAAACTTGACCTCGCAATCTTCAACCATTTGTTGTTGATTACCTTCTTCGCCTTCTCTGGATTCTTATCATATTCCTTTTGAGCATCGGTGAAATCAAGCTTCAACACCTCTGTTGCAGGAGGACACATGAACACCTTGTCAATAAACTCAGGGTCCAACCTGATTATTACATTTCCACTGGCGTCTACCACAGCTCTGATATCTTTGTTGTAGAAATGGGCGCATTGAAGAACAAATTCTGTATTGTGAGCCACCACTGGGTAGGAGGATACCAGATGAATATTACTTTCTACTATTTTCCTCATCATAGCACTGGGGTTGCTCGACTTGGTTCTCTCTACGAACTCAGCCATATCAACATGGCCAATCTCTGTATCTCTAATATCTTCAACATTAGAGTGGACTGAGGTGATTGGGAAAACACCTTGATATTTATACTTCATTGCTTTAGCCTTCTTCGGAGACAAATCAGTCATTTGGACGATCTTTCACTGAGAAGAAATTTGACGTCGAAAGGAGCTCTGCAGAAGAAACTGCAACAGAAATCATGATCATGCAATCAGGGAAAATATGGGCAATCTGGGAAAATTGCATGTTGACGATCACGACTATGGGAGTGCGCTTGAAAAAGGGCTATAGTGCGAGCTGGCCAAGGATCAGAGGAGAAGCGGGCTCGGGAAAATGAAATTGGAAATTTTCCAGTGTTAGGAAAATTTGAGATAATTTTGCACGGGCGGCAAAATTCGCCGCCCTTGCATGTGAGGGGTTTGATATTGTGCATCGGCGGCGAATTTCGCCGCCTTTGCATGTGTTGGGAGAGTCTGGGTTGGTAGGGCGGCGAATTTTGCCGCTTTTGCAGGCAAAAGGAACGAAAATTTTTTTATGTTCGGGCGGCGATTTTCGCCGACACTGCATTTGATGACTAAACTTCATCTCTTTGATGTTTCGTCGGCGATTTTTGCCGCTACTACATTGCAAGGTCAATTGAAATTCGGGCGGTGAATTTACGCCGACGTTGCATTTAGCAGGTTCCTTACATGTCCAAGCAGCAAATAATGCCGACGATGCACAATGAAAGGTGGTGAGGTTCTAGCGGCAAACTTAGCTGCTGTTGCATTTGTTGACATAGCAGGTTTATACTTCGGCGGAGGTCACCATATCAGGTAAGTTCGGCAAAACCCACCGACGTTACGTGATGGGAATGCAACAAGGTTTAGGGAAATCCAAGGTGATACAACCCCTTGGGTTTTCGGGGTAGGACCTAGGGCACGCAGGTGGACGAAGACAATGACGACACAACACGAAGACACCAGACCCTAACAAACACGAAACGCAAAAAAACAACTAAAAACCAACATCAAATGCAAAAACCTACGACGAACTTGAAGGAAAAGTTGAACGACGAGTGGCAAGGAGAGACTTACCCGTGCTTGTAGAGGAAACCCTAAGGATAGCTCGGTCGGTGAATCGGCGAACGGTGAGATCAAACAAGCGTCGAGCGAGTCGCGTAGGAGTTTAGTGGATAAGGAATGACGAATGGTGAGAAGAAAAGGCTTTTTAAAGGTTGAAACGAGAGTTGAAGCGCCTGGCACGAGTGGCCATTAATGGCACTCGACGGCAGAATCCTGAAGATCTCGTTCGGGCGGCGATTTCGGCCGCTCGTGTGATCGCCGTTGACTTATATGCGAAGTCGGCAAAAATGGCCGCCGATGCATGTGAAGCAGTCACTCGACATATGCGATAGCGGTGATTTTACCCGCTTTCGCATTTACAACTAAAAATGATGTAATAGCGGCGAATTTAGCCGACTTTACATCAAAACAAAATAAACTTAAGGGATATGTAAGAGCGGCAAATTTCGCCGCTCTTGCATATCAAGAGTCAAAATTTGCCAAACTTAAAAAAAACTAAAATTAACACCTTGACCAATTTACGACTTGAACTTTCCTCGCCTTCATTGAGAAATTAATTCAAGGAAGCGTCGTAAAAACGTCAAATGACCTCACACGAGAACAAGAACATCTTTTCTCGATTTGCGATCTTAGAGTGTAGTTTCACGAAACAGACAAGTTTCGTGGGGTTGTCTACAAAATGAGCGTAGCTGATTTTGAGAACAACAGCTGGCTCTAACTGGGGAACCTCCTTCAATCGAACTTTGAAACGATTGAGGGGAGTAGAATCCAGTCTCTAAGTGCCTTCATCCATGCCATTGGGCTATAGAGTCAAGCTAAAAAGAAGAGGACACAAAGACTAAACGAAAACACAAAAATAAAACACAAAACTATACAAATGTACAATTTAACTTATCTGAAACCTCAAGGATTGAAGTGCTTCAGATGATGTCCATTGTGGGGCAACAAGAATGGTGTCCCATCTTGATACTCCAGCAAGAAACTGTTTTCACCACAGAACTGATGAATGGTGAATGGACCTCTCCACAAGGAATCAAACTTTCCGTGCATTCCTTTTGGTTCTCTCCTCTTGTCCCACAACAAGACTTGATCTCCAACCTGAAACTCACGAGCCTTTGCCTTCTTGTCGAAGAGTCTCTTTACTTGATTTTGGTGCTCAGCAATGCGGTCCACCACAACAGTGCGTTGCTCCTCAAGTTCGGCCAAATACATGATCCTTTTATCAATATAACTATCAAAAGTTCTATCTTCCAATGCCTTTACCAACTTCAACGCTGGCAATTCCAAGGTGATCGGTATCTCCGCATTCAGTCCATATAGAAGCTGAAATGGCGACATGCCTATTGCCCTTTTGGGTGTAATTCTATCTACCCATAAAGCATCAAACAATGCCTTATGCCAAGTTCTCTGATTCTCATCAACCAGCTTCCTGATGATAGTGACCAGATTCTTGTTGCTTGATTCTGCTTGACCATTCCCTTGCGGATAATAGTCTGAAGAATGGGAAAGAGTGATCCCATGCTCGTAGCAAAACTCAGTGATCTCATAAGAGGAAAAACAAGTAGCATTGTCTGCTACAATCTTGTTTGGGATTCCAAACCTGGAGATAATGTTTTCTTTAATAAAACTGCATACCACCTCTGAAGTGGCGTGTTTGACTGGAATAGCTTCCACCCATTTGGTAAAATAGTCTGTTGCTGTGAGGACATAGTTGTGTCCGGCACTTGATGATGGATTCACTGCGCCAATGAAGTCAATACCCCATTGCTGAAAAGGCTCCTCAATCACCACTGGTTTGAGAGGTAAGGCTGCCAATTTTGGTTTCCCAACAAACTGCTGGCATAACTCACACCTGCGTACCCAATTATACGCATCTTGGAATAGTGTGGGCCAATAGTATCGAGCTCGCAATATCTTATGAGCCGTTACAGGTGCTGAAAAATGTCCACCACAAGCCAAATTGTGGAAAGACTCCAAAAGTTTACCTTGTTGCGCTTTATCCACGCAACGCAAAAATACTCCGTCAAGACTTCTCTTGTACAAACCATTGTCCCAAAGGACGTAGTTAGCAGCTTTTAACTTGACAGTTCTCCTTTCCTTATAAGACAAGTGAGAAGGGCACTCACCATAGGTAAGGAAATGAGCGATATTGGAATACCACTCGTCAGTTGTAGTAACAAAAAGAACAGTTGGCGTGTCCACAACCTCTTCTTCTTCGTCCCCTATCTCTTTTGGAACGTTGTCTGCGATCAATTGACACAAACCTTTGCCCCGCACAAGCTTGGTAGGCTTGATATCCAAATCGAATTCTTGAATTTTAGCGATCCAGTTACCTCTCTTCGTTCCGAACTCTTGTTGAGTTAGAATGGATTTGACTGTTGTATCAGGCACCATGACAACAGTGTGTGAATTTAGAATATAGAACCTGAAATGCTTAACCGCTTTGACTACGGCATAGGCATGCTTCTCCATATTCGAATACTTTAATTCATGAGCTTTGAGAGGACAACTCATAAATGATATGGGGGATTCAACGCCTTCCTCATTCTGCTGAACCAGAATAGCTGAAAGTGTGTGTTCTGAAGCGTAACTATAGACTAGGAAATCCTTAGTGTAGTCAGGACAAATAAGAACCGGAGCATGAGCAATAGCTCTCTTGATATCCTCGAACGCTTCCTTACCTACCGCAGTCCAACAGAAAGTGGCTTTACCCTTCATCATATTAACAATGTGACGGGTTTTTTCTGCAAACTCAGGGATGAACCTTCGCAGAAAATTCACCTTTCCAAAGAAAGAATGAACAGCAGTCTTACTTGCTGGCAGAGTGAGACTTTGAATAGATTTGACCCTCTCCGGGTTGAACTTAGTACCTTCTCGGGATACAATGTGTCCGAGAAGCTTGCCTTCCGTTACCCCAAAAACTGACTTCTTGGGATTGAGTGAAATACCATTTTGCCGACAGCGCTCTAGCACTTGTCGCAAATGATGTACATGATCATGACGGTTTTTGGAGAACACAGTCAAGTCATCGAGATACACCACGATGAACTTACCCATTTCATTTCTGAAAGCAAGATCCATCGCTCTCTGAAATGTTGCGCCAGCGTTGATCAGACCAAAAGGCATTCTGCGATATGCAAATGTGCCCCGCGGTGTGGTGAAGGCGGTCTTGAACTGATCAGCTTCATTTACCTCCACTTGATTGTACCCTGAAAAACCATCTAACATAGATAGCATTTCTGAACCTGTCACTGTTTGCAATACTTGGTCCATGATGGGCAAAGGGTAGTTATCTTTCAAAGAAGACTGGTTGAGATTTCTGAAATCAACACAGATACGGATTTCTCCGTTCTTCTTCCTTACAGGTACTATGTTTGAAATCCATGTGGAATGATGAATTGGAAAGATAATCCTCGCATTCAGCATCTTCTGAATTTCAGAAAGAATCGTACCTGATATCTTTGGATTGTATTGCCTCTGCTTCTGTTTGTAAGGCAACGATCCAGCTTTGAGGGGAATTTCGTGTCGAACCTCCTTAGGCCTGAAAGACTTCAGATCATCATAGGAGTAAGCCAAAACATCAATGTAATGGCGGAGGAGGGTAATGAATTTGAATCTTTCATCAGCTGTGCAGCATTTTCCGATGTTGACCATCTTAGGATCTGTTTCTGTACCCAAATTGACCTGTTCAAATTCCATGGAGGAATTCGAATCCTGCTGTTGTTGCCGCTGCTTGATATACCTGTCGTGTTTATCAAAGAGCCTCTCAAGGGAAACCAATCCTTTTGGGATTTTATTTCCTTTCAACTGTAGAAATTCTTCGCCAGTCTGCGAATCTACCTCAGAAACATATTCACGAGGTGGTGATTCACTTCCTTCAAAGTAAAGCTCATCAAAACTATCCATCTTTTCCAGGAAAGCAATGATCTGATTGTCACCATTGAACACCTGCCAATGGTCAGAGTTATCAGGTACACTTGGTCGGAAGACCAGTTCAATAGTGTACTTATTTCCTTTGAAATCCTTGTGAGGCACCATGAGAGTGGCAGAAACAGCCAATGAATCTGCACGGTCATTGAACTCTCTTGGCACTGCTGAAATATTGAAAGCATCGAAATCTTCAATGCAATCCCATACGCGATTGCGATAGTGTCTCAACCTTTCATTTTTTGTTTGGTACAAATTTCTTACTTGACAAACCACCAATTCGGCGTCCCCTTGAGCATGAAGGATCTTAACACCTCTGGCACGCGCCGCTTCCAATCCGAGCAACAAGGACTCGTATTCGGCGGTGTTATTGGTATTGTCAAATTGTAGCTTGTATGAAAAAGGCAAAATATCACCTTGTGGCGATATCAAAACCACTCCGGCTCTAGAACCGGTAGAAGAACAGCTACCATCAAATTCTAAAATCCAGACTCCATCAGAATTTGATTTCTTGGACTTCCTCTGATCAGAAGATTCCTCTTCATCGGTGAGGGAAGAATCTGGAATTGCTATATCTTTACCTGAACTTTCGTCTGAAAACTCCTCTGAGTCTCCATCTGATGAATCGGAACAATCACCCGATGTAGCCTCATCTGATGAATCGGAACAATCTTTAGTAGATAGAAAATAGTTACCCATTCCCGAGGATTCAAACAAAATTTGAGCTTTGGGGTTTGATGTTTGAGTAACAATATATTTCGCTTCCTTCTCAGGAAGCAATTTCTGCATGACACCTTTAACAGGTATCCTAGCTTCAGACAAATCCATGTTCAACTCACCACCCACATCTTTGCAGAAATTACGTCCAAGGAGAATGCCGTATGAAGCTGGAACATCAGCTACCAAGACTGTCATCTTGATTCTCTTATCCGGAAAAGCCGTAAATGCAAATTGGGCGTCTTTGATTTGACCCAAAAGTGGAACTTGCTTATTCTCCATAGAGAAACACCTTCCAAAAGTTTTGGTTAAGGTGAGGCCAAGGGCATTTGCTACCTTAGCAGGCATTACATTGTCTGAGGCTCCAGAATCTATTACGCAATTGCTCAATTTATGGCCATTTACAAATAGGGAAACATAGAAGGGCTCGATTTTTCTAGAAACCTCAGGGGGAGTAGTAACAAGATTGTTTTGGGTAGGTTTACTTTTAGAGGAGTCATGAGTAGCTTTGGGAAACTCTTGTCCTTTAGGGACAGTCTTATTTTTGACATATTTGGCTAATCTATCAAACTGTTCAGGATTAGCCTGTAAATATTCAACTTCAGACATTTGTATCTTAGTTCTCCTAGCATGGTCTATTATGTCGAACTGCTGAAAAGAATTAGATACGGAGGAAGAAAAACCATCATTTTGATTTTTGGTTGAAACAGCACTAGTCTGAGGATTAGAAGTAGAAGGTGCAAATTCATTAGAAACACTTACCTGTTTATTTACCACTGGGTCTTTTGACTGGAAAGGTAGTGGAGTCCCCCGTTTAGCGATTGAAATCGCCGGTTGAGATTCTTCTCTCACCTTCCCTTTATCCGCTTGAGGAGCTGACTGATTTTGAGACCTAGTGAAAACAGCATATGCTCCTTCACTCACTTCTCCCTTTTCAGCTTCGTCCTGGTAGTTCAGAAAGCTGATGGTAGAGTCGCCAGCTAACTCTTCTTCTCCTTCTGTGAAGAGATTAGCACCGTTTTCATATTCCAACTCAGGTTGGAAAGAGAGTTCATTCTCAGCTTCATAGTAGCCAACAGCAGAGTTGACCGGCGCTGCCTCAATAGCAAGCTTCCCCTGAGTAGGAGGAAGACGGTTTTGCTGTCCTTGATTCCTAGCAGCAGTGCCTTGATATGAATTGTTTGGGAATGTCCTCCTGGGTATATCTCGGTAAGAAGGAGACGCAGATACACCTTGGGACATTTGTCTCTTGAGAGCCAGCAATTCATTCGCTAGCTTTTGCACCATGGGATCCGTGGTGCTTGTGGAATGGTTTTCAGTAGAAGAGGAGCTTTTGTTTCTATTAGCATCCCTTCTTATCTTACCCGCTAGGATAAGATCATCTTCTACTTCTGTTGCCAGAATCTGAGCCGCAGCAAGATCAATAGGAGCAGCTCGCCTCAATAGGAAACTCACCTCTGGAAGCTGTGTATTAATAAAGAAGCATTTGAGATTCTCCGCTGTGGGCTCAGCAGTAGCGGGAATCCTATTCCTCAATTTGTTGAACTTAGCGATGAAATCTCGCATTGGTTCCTGAGGTTCCTTTTTCATCTGTGTCAGCTGTGCTAACAACGCATGAGCATCTTCCGCAGGTTTGAACCTGGCCTCGAACTTAGTTTTGAGAGTAGCCCAGTTTGTTATGGTTTGAGCTTGGAGGTGATAGAACCAGTCTGCAGCAGTGCCTTGTAGTGTTTCTACAAAGAGTCGTACAGCCACGTCTTCGTGCTCGACACCTATTACACCGCAGGCTATACAGAAAGCAGCAATGTGCTCATCAGGATGAACTTTTCCGTCACCATAGAATTTGAGGAAATTCTTTCTTGAACTACGAGGTAGTTCATGTAATGGTGGGGTCAAGTTTAGAGGACCAAAGGTATTACCCCAAGGGCCTTGGGCTGCCATGATACGCCGGTTGAAAGGTGGTATAGTAAACCTTGGTGGTGTATGAACAGCCAAAACTCTATTAGTACTGGCAATAGAAACTTCACCTGGTATTGGAGACCTGGTGTTTGTAGGGGGAAAACTCCTGGTGCGCTGAAGACGAGGTCGTGGAATTAA
Organism: Cunninghamia lanceolata; assembly: GCA_027924645.1. Lineage (NCBI taxonomy): Eukaryota > Viridiplantae > Streptophyta > Pinopsida > Cupressales > Cupressaceae > Cunninghamia > Cunninghamia lanceolata. The sequence continues at coordinate 2,202,639 of BSBN01000081.1, read as the reverse complement.
GAATCCAAAATTATTCTGCCGCATTAATTCAAATGCAGGATCAATAATACCCTGAGCCCTCTTACTTCTGGTGTACCGGGAATCTGCCAGACTGTATTATACTAACCACAATATTTGCAAGAGAAATGGAAAAGAACTGAAAAATGCTTCAACTCGAAGCGTGAGGCTTCAAGTTGCGCGTTTCTTCCCCAGCAGAGTCACCAAAAAACTGTTGGGTGAATATTTTGTCGTTAACTCTCTAACGGCAAAATGGGTATATCAGCCACAGCTATGATGAGACAAAGTCTCTCCTCTCAGCAAGGGGAGGTTCCCTCTAATTGCTTAACTTTTGTAAATCAAACACTTATCAAATTTATGTACACTAAAGACTATGTTTGGGGTGGTTCCATCTCATCTCATTCTCTTTTTTCAGAATAGATGTTTATATTTCAAACTCTCAATATAAAACTTATAAATTATCACAATATCACAGAAACACAAAGTTTTCTGTTACCTCACTCACTACTTGTAACCAGAACTTGTTTGAAGCAAAATGCAGCCCAAAGTCTTCACTCTCCTTCAATATGATAAAAATGATTCAAATATAACAACTTGCAGCACAAAGTCTTCAAACTGTTGTATTTTCACAAACATGAACATATAACCCACAACCGATTTGATAACACAAAGTTTATCAGAATCAAATCTAGAGCGCTCTTCAATCACTTGAAACAAACTCCACCTTTCAATTATTATCAATTAAGATTATGATAGCAAGACATAAGAACAAAACTATCACAACACAAATAATCCCAAGACAAAGATTGGAATTGAACTTGCTTTCTTGTATTGATGAATATTTGAATATTGATTTTCACAATAAGCACAAAGTCTTGATTTGCTTTTCAATTCGCCAGAGTTTTCTTGCAATAGATAAAAGATAATATTTACAAAAGAGGTCCCCTTTATTTATAGGGAAAGACCTTGAGAAAATCTAGGAAATCTACAACTACTTTGACTTATTCAAAAATAGGAGTCCTTATTGACTTGGGACTTCCTATTTTTTACATGTAATTGCATATCAAAAATGTACATGTAAAAATGTCCAAAACTGTTTTGAAAGTACATATGGAAATCAGAAAATAAACTAAGGGAAAAAATCAGCTGCTTCGACTTGTGTCACCACCCTTTTTCACGTGGTCATCATACATAGTGAAGGTCGCCTGCATTTCAATGCTATCTGGTTTGAATGTGTTCTTGAAAATCATCCTGGCCCTCACTATGCCATCCCTTACTGTAGTGATTGACTTGGCGTGATTGGTTAACCTGGTTTTCAAATTGTCCAAGGTTAACTGGTTGTCTAATATGTTGTCCACAGAAGTTATTGAAAATACCTTGTCTTCAAATTCCTGCTGAAACATGTCCTCAAATTCCTTAACCATTTCTTCTGCAGAAAGAAACTGGTTATCCTGTGATACCAATTTACAGGGCAACTCCTCCAGCTTATGCAAAATGTTAACATCGTTTTCTTCACTGGTTTCCTTGGCAGCTTCGAGATCCTTGATCAAATTTCTTAGCACATTGCTCCTGTACGTTAGAGCTTCCTTTGTCTCTATATATGAATCCCTGTTGGAAATGGCGCCAATGGATATTAAAGTGCTCATTTTCAGCTTCCTCATTTCAACCCACTTATCATGAGTATCCTCTGTGTGCTCAATATCATGAGAGATGGCATCAATGAGATCGTTGAGTTCTGCTCTTACTTTCCTCATCTTATCCGTTTTCTCAAATACCTCCTTGAGCAAAGAGATTCCCTGAGCTCGCATCCTATCTAAGTACTCTTCAAGTACTTTTCCTCTGAGGTGAGTCTTTTCCGCTTTCAGGATGACGGGGTCTTCTACAGACACGGCCTCCGGAGTAACTGCTTCTGAATTCAACGTGATCTTTCTTACAACTGCAGTCAGCTGTTCTGCTTTTGCCTTGTAGTAGTCCTTCATTTCCTTTTCCTTGTCGAATTTCTGGATCAGGATGTCCATGGCTGACTGCATATCATTTTTAGCGCTTTCATGGGTGATTTTGCCCAATTCAACCCTAGAAATAGAATAGTCATTCATGTCAAAATTTTCGACAGTTGCATCCTGTGGGGGTTTTGCTATCTCCAAAACCTTCTGCCCCTTTTCTTCAAGTACCCTTGAAAGGATCTTTGGTTTCTTCGGAGCCTTAGGTTTTGCCGGTGTCAGCTTAGTGAAATCAAAATCATCTGGAGAGATGACTTGCTTTTTCCTCTTTGGCGTGTAAGCTGATAACCAAGGTGGCAGCAAAGAAGTATTTACATTGGAGTCCATTCCTGCCACTGGTGTTACTGGGACTGTACTTGTGCTGGTGGTAGTAATAATAGGCGGGGTGTGGGTAAAAACCGCACCTGTTACATTGGCACTTGAAATTTGCTCAGTATTCATCACAAAATGATCAAACATAGAAGTATCTCCTATATCAAATGACGAAGAAGACAAACTAGGAATGGAATCAGAAGAATGGAGAACATTTTCAAAAGTGCCCTGGGGATTATCAAAGATTATCTTAGGAGGAGAGGGGGATTCAGAAGAAGGAATGATAATGGGGGAAGCAGGCACAGGGGGTGCAACAGGTGTATTGTCTTGTGAAGACAAAGCCTCTTTTTCTTGTTCCTCTGATCCCTTGTCTCCGACATCCATCTCTTCTGTAGCTGGCTCTTCGGTTGCTGGATCCTCGGCCGCTGGCTCCTCAACTTCCATATCTTTCGCTTCAGGTTCCTTCTCAACAACCTTTGCTTTCTTCGTCACAAATCTGATTTTAGGTTTATGTGTTTTAGAGGATGATGGAGCATCACTCTTATTCTTCGTTCTATTTTCAACCTTCTTACCAGTTTGCTCTTGAACTTCAGTTTCTGAACCAGTGAGGAATTCCTTCAGCGTAATTCCTTTATCTTCCAGCCACTTATTGGTGTTGGCCAATATGGGTTCAAATCTCTTCCTTAGGGAAGTCAGTTCCTTTTGGGACAATTGGATTGGCGGTAGAGGAGTACCAGCTATCTGTTCTGTTTCATACTTGCCATCAACCAATTCTCCATCATCTACAAGGTCTTCTGGGATATCAGCAAGTCCTAGGTATTCAATTTGCTCTAGAGTCAGCTTGCTATAGTCCAGTTTCCAGATGTCTTCCTCTGTTCTCAAGTCTATCCACACATCTTCCACCATGGGTTCATGGAACTGTGTTTTCCTCTTGATTTTATCCTTTACACCCCGGTAATCAAACTTTGGTCTCCTCTTGAATTGCTTCATGGTGACCAGCTGCATCTCCGTTTCCATAGCTCTTGCCTTTGCGGCAGTCAATACTGAGTATCTGCCGATCTCTACAGGGAATCTGAAGCCAGGCTTCTTGAGTTCCATCTGCTTGTTATGCACGACAATCATTTGCCTGCACAACTCCATCAAGACCAATCTATCTGAAGGAAACCTTGGAAGCATATAAGGGTAACCTTGGAAAAAGCCGACCCTCAAGTAGGAGAAAGATGGAAATTGCAGAAACATACAACCAAAACCATTAACCACTGTCCATGCCTCATCTGAGATTCTTCTCTGCTCCAGTTGGGGATTGAAAAGGCACAAGAATACAGCAAAGAATGCATCATTCACTCTCCTGAAATGGTGAATTGAGCCTTTCAATGTTAGCTGAGAATAGTACTGGTATACTGGGACTACTCTTCTATCCCCTTCTGACGACAATCCTGGAAAAATCCTCATGGAGGCTGCAATGTATACCAGATAGGAAGTCATGAAGAACTTGGAGGTAGTGGATACCTTCGTCAACTGATCATGCAAAGCGTTACTAATTTGCTCTCCCCAGATAATGACCTGCTTGCCTTGGAGTATGACCTTAATGAAGGGATACATCCATTCCTGAAATTGTGAAGAGGAAGACAAACCTCTTATCCTGCTGAGGAGGGTAATCAAGTCACCAACTTCTTCCACGAAATCACTTCGAGGGAAGCTGCGTGGCCATCTAGACAAACTTGACCTCACAATCTTCAACCATTTGTTGTTGATTACCTTCTTCGCCTTCTCTGGATTCTTATCATATTCCTTTTGAGCATCGGTGAAATCAAGCTTCAACACCTCTATTGCAGGAGGACACATGAACACCTTGTCAATAAACTCAGGGTCCAACCTGATTATTACATTTCCACTGGCGTCTACCACAGCTCTGATATCTTTGTTGTAGAAATGGGCGCATTGAAGAACAAATTCTATATTGTGAGCCGCCACTGGGTAGGAGGATACCAGATGAATATTACTTTCTACTATTTTCCTCATCATAGCACTAGGGTTGCTCGACTTGGTTCTCTCTACGAACTCAGCCATATCAACATGGCCAATCTCTGTATCTCTAATATCTTCAACATTAGAGTGGACTGAGGTGATTGGGAAAACACCTTGATATTTATACTTCATTGCTTTAGCCTTCTTCGGAGACAAATCAGTCATTTGGACGATCTTTCACTGAGAAGAAATTTGATGTCGAAAGGAGCTCTGCAGAAGAAACTGCAACAGAAATCATGATCATGCAATCAGGGAAAATATGGGCAATCTGGGAAAATTGCATGTTGACGATCACGACTATGGGAGTGCGCTTGAAAAAGGGCTATAGTGCGAGCTGGCCAAGGATCAGAGAAGAAGCGGGCTCGGGAAAATGAAATTGGAAATTTTCCAGTGTTAGGAAAATTTGAGATAATTTTGCACGGGCGGCAAAATTCGCCGCCCTTGCATGTGAGGGGTTTGATATTGTGCATCGGCGGTGAATTTCGCCGCCTTTGCATGTGTTGGGAGAGTCTGGGTTGGTAGGGCGGCGAATTTTGCCGCTTTTGCAGGCAAAAGGAACGAAAAGTTTTTTATGTTCGGGCGGCGATTTTCGCCGACACTGCATTTGATAACTAAACTTCATCTCTTCGATGTTTCGTCGGCGATTTTTGCCGCTACTACATTGCAAGGTCAATTGAAATTCAGGCGGTGAATTTACGCCGACGTTGCATTTAGCAGGTTCCTTACATGTCCAAGCGGCAAATAATGCCGACGATGCACAATGAAAGGTGGTGAGGTTCTAGCGGCAAACTTAGCTGCTGTTGCATTTGTTGACATAGCAGGTTTATACTTCGGCGGAGGTCACCATATCAGGTAAGTTCGGCAAAACCTGCCGACGTTACGTGATGGGAATGCAACAAGGTTTAGGGAAATCCAAGGTGATACAACCCCTTGGGTTTTCGGGGTAGGACCTAGGGCACGCAGGTGGACGAAGACAATGACGACACAACACGAAGACACCAGACCCTAACAAACACGAAACGCAAAAAAACAACTAAAAACCAACATCAAATGCAAAAACCTACGACGAACTTGAAGGAAAAGTTGAACGACGAGTGGCAAGGAGAGACTTACCCGTGCTTGTAGAGGAAACCCTAAGGATAGCTCGGTCGGTGAATCGGCGAACGGTGAGATCAAACAAGCGTCGAGCGAGTCGCGTAGGAGTTTAGTGGATAAGGAATGATGAATGGTGAGAAGAAAAGGCTTTTTAAAGGTTGAAACGGGAGTTGAAGCGCCTGGCACGAGTGGCCATTAATGGCACTCGACGGCAGAATCCCGAAGATCTCGTTCGGGCGGCGATTTCGGCCGCTCGTGTGATCGCCGTTGACTTATATGCGAAGTCGGCAAAAATGGCCGCCGATGCATGTGAAGCAGTCACTCGACATATGCGATAGCGGTGATTTTACCCGCTTTCGCATTTACAACTAAAAACGATGTAATAGCGGCGAATTTAGCCGACTTTACATCAAAACAAAATAAACTTAAGGGATATGTAAGAGCGGCAAATTTCGCCGCTCTTGCATATCAAGAGTCAAAATTTGCCAAACTTAAAAAAAAACTAAAATTAACACCTTGACCAATTTACGACTTGAACTTTCCTCGCCTTCATTGAGAAATTAATTCAAGGAAGCGTCGTAAAAACGTCAAATGACCTCGCACGAGAACAAGAACATCTTTTCTCGATTTGCGATCTTAGAGTGTAGTTTCACGAAACGGACAAGTTTCGTGGGGTTGTCTACAAAATGAGCGTAGCTGATTTTGAGAACAACAGGTGGAAGCATTTTGTAGTTGTTTTTCTGAAACTAGGTCTAAAACCCTAGGTTTTGAGGGCTTTGGCAAAACGATGGGTTTTTGACCCATTCCACCCATGTATTATCTCCAAAATGGGTGGAATAGCTCCAGATATGTTGTATTTCCTTCTTTATTTCATTGTAGGAGCAGGGGACTGGAATCGAGTGTCATTTGAATCCATTTGTGCCTAATATCCTCATGTATTAGGTCTTCAAGCATAGTTGAATTAGCAAGTTGGTGGAATGGTAACTTGGGATAATTCAAAATCCTTGAAAATGGCATATTCAGTCCTTTACAACCCCATAGACACCCTAAAGTAGGATTTGGGAGTTTGGAGTAAGTTTCTCCTACCCTTTGTAAAAGAGGCCTAATTAGGCCTAGAAAAATAGGTATAGTCAATTTTTTAGGCCTATGTTCCAAAACAATCCCATTTGATTTTATAATATGTTGAGTAGGAGCCAAAAGGGTATCTAGAATGTCAATTTTTTTGTGGTTCTACCAAGTATTCTCTAAGTTCTGTTTTAAAAACCCTATTCCAAGGGCTACAAGCAATTAGGGCTAATTTCAAGGGAACGGTAAGAAGGATCTGTGATTAGGATTCTTGGTAGGTTTCATTGGTGTTAAACTATCTTATAAATGTGGTCTCATGTCTCTTAGAGGGTTGGCAAGAGATCCATGCATACAAACCATGTTGAGGTACCTTTCCCTAACATTGAAGCCATGTGTTGTGAGAGATGTCAAATCCATGCATGATCAGTCAAAGGATCATTGAAGTTTTGTAAGAAGCTACCCCTACTCTGCATTAAGTGGTATCAGAGCTAGGTTCTGATTGGTAAAGAGGGAAGTGTTGAGTTTACATAAACAAGATGCCTCCAAAAAACAATCTAGTGGCTAAGGAAGTTAGAGAATTGAAAGAACAACATGCAAAGGAGTTGAGACAAGTGAAGGAGTCTCATGAAGCTACCCTAGCTAGAATTACAACATTGGAAACCAACCTAAAGAGAGGTATGGTCAATGGAGATCAGAGTGACCAAGAGGAAAAGGGTGAGAATGTAGACCCTCAAATAGGAGTTCAAGATGAGGAAGAAGACTTGGACCCTAGTGAAGAGAGATTGCTTAAAATGCTAAGGCTGTCAAGGGGGACAAGACTCCTAAATTGAAAGTGGAAGTACCCATGTATAGTGGGAAGATGGACAGTGAAGAAATATTGGGCTGGATAGATGCTTTGGATAATTTCTTTGAGTTTGAGGAGGTAGAAGACAATAAGAAGGTGAAATATGAAAAGACCAAGTTGAAGGGCCCTACCCTAACATGGTGGAACTACATTCAAGAGGAGAGAGCAAAGAAAGGCAAGGCAAAGATCCATTCATGGGATAGAATGGTAGCAAAGGTGAAAGAACAATTGCTACCTGCAAATTATGAAATTCAGACCTGTAGGAAGTTGCAAAGTCTAAAGCAAAAGGAGTTGGATATTATGGCATACACTAAGGAGTTCCATAAGTTGAGCATCATAATAGGACATGTTGAGGATGAAAGAGAAAAGGTGGCAAGGTACCTAAATGGCCTAAGGTTCCAAGATGAAATTAGCCTATCTACACCTAAGACAGTGGAAGAGTGTTTCCAATTGGCTATTGATGTAGAGGCACTATGATAGAAAGAGGATTCCACAAATTGAGAAGGTTTTCTTCACACTCTAAAACCAAATTCAAGGATCAACTTGCAAAAGTGGGAACAACAGTTAACATATTTGAAGCCATCATGGAAAGGTTGGTTTGACATTCCATGGTACCCATCTAGACTATTGGCAAAGGCTAAACAAACTTGGTTTTGGTACTTCCTTCTCTAGGCCACTAAACTCCTTGTAGCCCTTGAAATAGGGACAGTCAGCAATAACTTTTGATACAGGACTACAAACTCAGATCTTAGACAATCCTAAGATACCCATTTGGACTCCCTACAACATATCGCAGATTGGGTATGGGTTGTTTTGGACAATATGGTCCAACCTATAACTGCTCCCCTTGTAGCCTATGGCCAATTAGGCCTGTTTTGCAAAGCAACCACCCTCAAACTTGGTTCTACACAACCGTGGAGGATAATAGACATGGAGATGGTTTAGACAAGTTTATGTTCACTAGTTTTAATCATCCAATCCACCCTTGCACTTGAAGTATACCATCCACCCTTCATTCACTGTTTTGGCTTGCCAATCCTTCACCATTTGCAAGTTTTATATTTCTAACCCTCATAGTTAGGCCTGTCACATAGATATGCCAGGCCTAGGGCATCAGATATCTTCCACAAAACACCATATTTCCTCCTAAAACAAAAATAATCTCATAGGTAACCCTAAGACTACCATTCCACCAGGATTTATATTTTTTCCATGGTGGAATGGAAAGTTATTCACATTTTAGTGATCAAACCCTGATTTTGAGGGTTTCAGACCCACTTCCAGAAAAATGAGTAGAACTCCTTTATATCTCAATGAAAATTGCCCAAACTAGAGCCAAAAGAAAGGTAACTCAGTCCTCTATCTCACCATGTATGATTCAGGCCATATCCAATCCGTACAGGATCATACTATGCACGGGAACAGTAAAAAAATAGAAAATTCTAAGAAATCACAGTGTTTTGTTTGCATTTATTAATCACCAAATCCAACTACTACCTTGCCTCAACCCTTGGGAGGAATTTTAAGAATGTCATTATAGTTCCAACTGTCCCCAACTACTTTTCAAGAGGGTGACTATTGGTTTTTTTATAGTTTTGCCCTTTGTTTGCTTTACAATTTGTGAAAGTTGCCAAACAACTTTGGACATTCTGACAATATTGAAGGCTACAAGAGGCCAACTACCTTCAAAGGGCCACAAAAACCTTAGACACACCTAAGGAGACTCAAACAACCCTATTACATTCATTGGATCCATCCTTGGTTACATTTTCACCTTGTGACAACAATATGACAACATTGACAAAAACATGGCAATTTGGACAAATGCCTACAAAATGGATACAAACTTATTACAAACACTTAGGAAGTGGTCCATTGGACCTTATTACATCAAAATATGACATCAAAACAAAACATGAAGTTGGGTGCCTCATGGAGGCCACCTTGTGTTAGGTGCTCTTGCACCAACTGTCAAGGAAGAAGAAAGAATAAAGAGAGGGCAAGAGAAACATGGAAGAGATAGAGGAAAGGTTTTTAGAGGTAGAGGTTACTTTGGTGAAAGAGGACAGTCACAAAAGAAACAAGGAGAATCAATTGGCAATCAAGAACAAGGTGATGAGTCATGTGGCAGAGGTAACTTCAGAGGAAGAAGATCCAATAGTAGAGGAAGGTTTGGTGGCTAAGGCAGAGGGTCAAACACCTTCTCAGGTAAATGTTACAATTGTAATCAGTTTTGACATCTAGCATGGAAGTGCCCAGACAAAAAAACATCAAGTTCCCATGGAGGTGAGCGTAGAACCCAAATTGTGCATGAGGAGGACAATGAAAGTGTTAATTCACCATCTCAGCATGCTGCTCCTAAGGTAGGTGAGTCATTGATGATAAGAAGGACACTCATCAAGGTGCCAACAACCAAGGAGCCTTCACAAAGGAAATCATTATTTAGAACAACTTGCAAGTCACATGGAAAGGTATGCAAAGTAATTATTGATTCAAGTTCTACTAATAATCTAATTTTTTTAGAAATGGTAGAGAAGTTGAACATGAAAAGAATTCCTCACCCCACACCCTACAAAGTGTTATGGTTAAACAAAGGTCAACAAGTCTTGGTAAATGAGAAGTCATGGGTAGAGTTTAACATTAGGGGTTATAGAGATAAGATCCTTTGTGACATCATTCCTATGGATGTTTGTCACTTGTTGCTAGGAAGACCTTGACAATATGATAGAAAGTCCAAGCATGATGGTCAGAAAAACATTTATGTGATAGAGAAGGATGGAGTCTCATTCTCATTAACACCCCTTCAAGAGGAAGAATCTGATAAACAAGTTGGGTCTAGCATTATGGTAGTAGGAGAGAAAGAGTTTTTGCAAATAATGAGGGAAGAAGGTGGACAACGATTTGCATTAGTGATCAAGTCTAAGACCAAGTTTATTTTAGCAGCAAATAAGGTGGAAGACATACCTAGTGAGGTTCAGTCTTTGTTGAACAAGTACAAGGGTATTATGGTAGATGATTTGCCAAGTTCTTTGCCTCCCATGAGAGATATTAGCCATCACATAGACCCAATCCCTAGTGCCAATTTACGTAATAAGGCTGCATACAAACTAACCCCACAACAAAATGAAGAAATCAAGACACAAGTCCAAGAATTGTTAGATATGGGTCTCATCAGAGAAAGCTTAAGTCCATGTACTATCCCTACTATTTTAGCACCCAAGAAAGTTGGAGAGTGGAGGATGTGTATTGACTCAAGGGTACTAAACAAAATCACAATCAGATATAGGTTCCCAATACCTAGAATGGAGGACCTAATGGACTGTTTGGGAGGTGCATGCTATTTCTCAAAGATTGATCTCAAGAGTGGATATCACCAAATGAGAATAAGGGAAGGAGATGAATGGAAAACTACCTTTAAAACCAATGAAGGACTGTATGAATGGATGGTAATGCCCTTTGGACTATCAAATGCTCCTAGTATATTTATGAGGTTAATGAATGAGGTTTTGAAACCTTTTATTAGAAAATTTGTTGTTGTTTATTTAGATGATATTCTTGTTTTCAGCAAGAAAAAGGAAGAGCACTTGCCACATCTTGACATGGTTTTGCAGAGATTGAATGAGGAGAAGTTGATGATAAACCTCAAAAAGTGTGAGTTTATGAAAGAAGAACTAGTATATCTTGGATTTGTAATCTCCAAGGGCTCATTGAAGATGGATCTCACCAAAGTAGAGGCAATACTTAGTTGGCCAACTCCAAAATTAGTAGGGGAGGTAAGAAGCTTTCATGGTTTAGCTACTTTCTATTGGAAATTCATTAAAAACTTCAGTCATATTTTCTCCCCCATCCTTGACACCATCAAAGGAGATAAGAAGAGGAAATTTTAGTGAGCTGATGATGCAGGTAAGATCTTTGAATATCTAAAAAATAGAGTGGTAGAGCAACCCATCCTTGCTTTACCTAACTTCAACAAGATCTTCACAGTGGAGTGTGATGCTAGTGAATTTGCAGTGGGAGCAGTCTTGAGCCAAGAAGGCAGACCAGTGGCTTTCTTTGGTGAAAAGCTCAATGAGGCCAAAAGAAGGTATTCTTCATATGACTTAGAACTCTATGCATTAGTGCAATCACTAAGGAAGTGGAGACATTACCTCTTGCCCAATGAATTCATAGTCTTCATGGATAACCATGCTCTAATTTTGTTTAACAGTCAAGACAAGTTGAGTCATAGGCATGTAAAGTGGGTTGAGTACTTGTAAAGCTACACATTCACCATCAAACACAAGAAATGCCAAGCCAACAAAGTAGCAGATGCCTTAAGTAGGAGATCAGTGCTAGTGCATGAAATAAAACTCCAAAGTGTGGGACTAGAAACATTGAAAGGCATGTATGCAGATGATGTAGACTTTAAAAAGGTATACTCTATTTGTTAGCAATTTCAAGGTACTTTCCATGATCAATTTCTTGATTTTTTGTTGCAAGATGGACTATTATTCAAGGGTGCTCAGTTATGCATCCCTAAGTGCTCTATGAGGACAAACTTGATAAGGGAGAAGCATTGTGGGAGTCTTAGAGGACATTTTGGGATTGGCAAGACACTAGATCAGGTAAGAAGATTCTATTTTTGGCCTAAGATGCAAGTAGATATCAGAAATTTTGTTGAAAGTTGTGGAGTATGTTAAAGAGCCAAGGGCTCTAGTTCAAATGCAAGACTATATCATCATCTCCCAATCCCTAGTAGACCTTGGGAACATCTCAGTATGGACTTTGTATTAGGCATACCCAAAACTCAGAGGGGAGTGGACATTGTGTTTGTAGTTGTGGACAAATTCAATAAAATGTCTCATTTTATTCCTTGCAAATGCACAAGTGATGCCTCAAACATTGTAGGCTTATTCTCCATGGAGATAGTTAAAATTCATGGGTTACCACTCTCTATAGTTTTAGACAAAGACTCTAAATTCCTAGGACACTTTTGGAGGACCTTATGGAAGAAATTGGGAACCAATTTGACCTTCAGTACTACCTATCACCCACAATTCAGTACTACCTATCACCCACAAATAGATGGGTAGACTAAAGTGGCTAATAGATCATTGGGAACCTTGCTTAGGTGTCTCACAAAAGAACATGGATAGTAATGGGATCTTGTTTTCCCACAAGTAGAGTATGCTTATAATGACTCCATTAACCAAAGCATACAGAAGAGTCCTTTTGAGGTGGTGTATGGATTAAACCCAAGAGGTATACTTGAACTTGGAGATTTGAGAGGATTGGAGAAAAGAAGTGCTGAAGGAGAGGAGTTTGCAATGGCCACGAAAGATATACATGATCAAGTCAGAGAACATCTCAAGAAGAGTGTGGAAACTTATAAAAGGCATGCTGATTTGAAGAGGAGGAATGTTCAGTTCAAAGTGGGGAATTTAGTGTTGGCACATCTGAGAAAAGAGAGGTTACCTAAGGGGAGATACACTAAGTTGTTGATGAAAAAGATTAGGCCATGCAAGGTGGTCCATAAGTTTGGTGAAAATGCATATAAGATAGAACTCCCTCCTAGAGTTGCTATCACACCAATCTTTAATATTGCTAACTTATATCCTTTTAAGGGATCTTTGGATGTAGGTACAAGTACTGGTGAAGGTGTTATTGATGCTGATTGGGTTAGAGATCTTTCTCCTACTAAACCAGTCAACTTGAATCCATTTTAGACACCAAGGAGGTCAAAAGAACAAGGCATAAGGTTTACAATGAGTATCTTGTGAAGTGGCAGGGTCTATTTCATGAATATGCCACATGGATGACAGCTGAAGACATTGCCAAACATGGAACCATAGTCCCTGATTTGATCTCAGGTGGAAACTAAGATCCTTTCTCCTTGGGTGTATGGTGCAGGGGCACCATGTCTAATTTTGGTTTTTTTGTTCTCAATAAGAGCCTAGGTGGAAGGTTTTCTTCATAACTGATGTAATAATGTTTATTTAAGACATTTTAGATGTAGTGAAGGTCACCTAGGGCCAGAGTCTTGAATATTGCATAATTTTGGACAATCTATTTTTAGCATTGTAGTGGACAGGCTATTTTTTAGCAACTTTTTGGCTTGTCAACAACTATGGGCATTATGAAACCATTATGTTTCAATGGATGCATGTTAAATATGCCTCACACACTTTGAGGCAAGGGAGAGAATGGTGCAGGAGCACCCCTTCAAAATAGCACATAAGTCTATTTATTGTATGTTGACTTCATGATGTAATAAGGTCCATGGGACCAATTCTTATGTTGTTAGGTCAATCTAGGAGGATGTGCAGGTAGTTAGAAGTTTGTTATGACAACTGTCTTAGCTGTCTCCTCCTAGCTTCTTGGAAGCTCCCAGCCACTAGGAATCGAGTTTGTAGTACTCACAAAGAGTTGCTATTTATGCCCTAGATCAGTTTGTTTTAGACAGGTAGACAGAGTAGATACAGTTGGTAGTTCATAGAGGTATTATGTTTTAGGAGATTTAATAGAGCACTGTGATACAGTGAGACTGAATGTTTGTATGCATTTTCTGATATTGGAATAAGAGAAGATCCCATTGGTGTTAATCATCTGATTTCAACTCTATCTGTGTAGTCATTTTTCCTATTTGCAGGTGAGATGGATTTATTTATCCATTCCACCGGATGATTCATAGAATCAGTGGAATGGATCTGTATATTAGATTAGGTTTCCTTTTTGTTCATTCTGTTTCTATATTTCATGTTTCGGGATCGAAGTGTTGCATGCAGTGAATGGTCCTAGCATCCTCATGTGCTAGGGTTAGAAGGATAAGTTCTATGTTGAAATTGCCACGGAAGCAGATCGGTTGATAACAGGGTTTTCGTGCAAGTTTATGAAGGTGTCAGCGTGACAGGAACCATCGGGTTGAAAAGTTTCTATTGCATCGACAGAAAGCACTTTTGCCGATCAGGGTGATGACTATAAAGTGTCACCAACGAAGGAGGTATCGGCGTGAGGCAAAGGCATCAGTGAAAGGGAATTGTGTTCACTTGACAGTGAAGGTCTCACCGAGGAGATCTATCGGAGTGACCGCTGGCAAGTGTCACCGAAGTAAGGTCATCGGCATAAGTTTCGGCATCGGTGAACGGCCAAAAAGTTGGGCTATTAACTAATGCCCTGCCGATTGGCACATGAGCGAATACCCATCGGTGTGAAAAGGGGTATCGGGGTGAAGTTTATTGGAAGTGCCAATAGTTGTTGTTTGGCCGATAGGCCATAAAACAAAGGATAACCTCCATCAGCGTAAGGGGAGACTTCGGTATGATAATTCCCTCGGTTGCCAATAGTCCTTGGTCCCGCTGATAGGTGAAAAGGAGAGTCTTCGACGAGAGTGGATGAGAGATCTGGCTGATAGGTGTAGTGTCAGCATGACCAAAGGCGTCGGTATAACAATCTTGAGGGTGGCTGATGAAGCTTGTGTCACCGATGATAAGGTTAATACGTATTTCAGTAAGATAAGAGGGATATCTTGCTGATGGGAAATAGTATAGCTATTTCATGGGTGTTAATGGGTTTTCCACCTTGTTTATAAGCTTTTGTTGTGTGGCTCTACATCAGAGTGGTATCAGAGTGATGGAAAAATCTTTTGGGAAGAAAAAGAAATACAGGATGTCAAATGGAGAAGGAACATCAGAGTTCCCGACAAAAATGACCAACGCTGAGTTGGCAGTTCTGGTAAAGAAGCAAATTGTTGAGAGCAAGGCTGTGAAGGCTCATAATCAGGAATTGAAGGATGAGTTGGATAAGTTGAGGGACAGAGTAGGTTCTGGTAGAGAAGAAGATAGGGAAGAAGAAGAGATCCCTAGGTGGATCGAGGAGGTCATTCCTGCAGACCAGAGGCCACTGTTGAACACCCTCAAAGCCATGGAGAGGAGGACCATGGATGTGAAACTGGATTTGCTAGTGTTTACAGGAAAGATGGAACCAGATTCAGTGATGGAGTGGATAGACTCCCTAAACAATTTCTTTGAGATAGAGGAGATACCAGAACAATAGAGAGTAAAGATAGCCCAATCAAAGATGAAAGAAGCTGCATTGACATGGTGGAATTTTGTCCAAGATGACAGAGTACAAGAAGGAAAGCGTAGAGTTGCTACATGGAAGAAGATGATAGCTTTAGTGAAGGAAGCCTATGTTCCATTAGATTACAGTATCCAATTGCACAAGAGGAAACAAAATTTGAAGCAAAAGGAGCTAGATGTCAGCTCATATACAGAGGAATTCATGAAACTTTGTGTGAAGACAAAGGTAAAAGAGAATGAGGAAGAAAAGGTAGCCAAATACCTTAATGGATTGAGGTTCAACATTCAGGAAGATTTGAATCTGCATAATCCAGATATAGTTCAGAAATGTTTTCAGTTGGCATTGAAAGTGGAAGAGAAGTTAAAGAGAAGACAAGAACAGAACAATAGAGGAAGAGGTAAATAACAAAGAGGTGGAAGAGGTCCTTTCAGAGGTAGAGGACATGGATTTGGATATCAGGGAGAATCCAGTCATGACAACAACAAGGGAGATAACAGTCAAAACCAGAGAGAAAGTTACAATCAGCAAGGAAACTTCAGAGGCAGAAGACCTTTTAGAGGAAGATCCCAGGGTAGAGGATCTATTAGATGTTATAACTGTAACAAAGAAGGCCATATAGCCAGTAGATGTCCAGAAAATGCAACAAGCTCAATAGGAGAAAGGAGAATGAATCTAATCCAAGAACCTGATAGTCAAAGTGCAACAAGCTCAAATGCTTTTCAAAGTGTGAATGCTCCTGACAATTATGGATATCTAGAGAGTGGAGAATCTCTGATGATGATAAGAACAATGACTACCATGAAGGTACCTGACAAAGAACCCCCACAAAGAAAGTCTCTTTTTAGAACTACATGCAAGGCAGGAGGTAAGGCATGTAAAGTTTTAATTGATTCTGGTTCTACTGAAAATTTTGTATCTGATGAAATGGTAACAAAGTTTAAGCTTAGAAGATTGCCTCACCCATCCCCATATAAGGTCTCATGGCTTACCCAAGGTCAGCAAATAGTTGTAGAAGAGCAGGCTTGGGTAGAATTTCAGATTGGAGCATATAAGGACAAGTTATTGTTGGATATTACTAAGATGGATGATTGCCATCTTTTATTTGGAAGACCATGGCAGTATGACTTAAAGGCACGCCATGATGGTGTTAGAAACACCTATACAATCACCAAAGATGGTATGGTGACAGAGCTGATCCCACGAATAGAGAAGGAGGAGAAATCAAAAGGAAAAGAGGTGAAGGTAATGCTGATGGAAGGAAAACAGTTCATGAGAGAAGTAGCACCAAAAGGTGCAGTTGCATATGCCCTAATTCCATCCCTAACAGTGAATAAAGAACAGCAACAAGAAGTCAAGAAAGAGAAAAAGCAGAGGTTCATAGACCCAGCTGTCCAAGAGTTATTCGATAAGTATAAAGGCATCATTTTTTATGGAATGCCAAGATCCCTACCACCTGTAAGAGATATCAGCCATTGCATAGATCTAATCCTAGGATCTACACTTCCAAACAAAGCAGCATATAAACTTACTCTAGAATAGAATGTAGAAGTAGCAAGACAAATTGAGGAATTGTTAGACACAGGTATGATTGGTAAAAGTTTAAGCCCATGTGCAGTACCAGCTGTACTTGCACCAAAGAAAGAAGGCACTTGGAGGCTTTGCATAGATTCTAGGGCTATTAATAAGATCACAATCAGGTATAGGTTTCCAATACCTAGGATAGAGGATTTACTTGACTATTTGGGAGGTGCTAAGTATTTTACAAAAATAGATCTGAAGAGTGGTTATCATCAGATCAGAATTAGGCCAGGAGATGAATGGAAAACAACATTCAAAACCAATGAAGGGTTGTATGAGTGGAAAGTTGTGCCTTTTGGCTTGTCTAATGTGCCTAGTACTTTTATGAGATTGATGAATGAGGTTTTGAAGAATTCATGGGAAAGTTTGTCATAGTATATATAGATGACATTTTGATTTTCAGCAACACAAAGGAAGAACATCTCAGCCATATAGATTTGGTTCTCAAGAGGTTACATGAAGAGCAGCTGATGATAAATTTGGACAAGTGTTTGTTCATGCAAGAGGAGATCACATATTTGGCTTTTGTCATTTCTCAAGGTAAGTTGCAAATGGATAAGGAGAAGGTAAGTGCCATTTTGTCTTGGTCAACTCCAAGGACTATGAATGATGTCAGAAGTTTCCATGGGTTAGCAACCTTCTACAGAAACTTTATAATAGGGTTTAGTCATATTTGTGCACCCATGCTTGATACCATAAAAGGAGGGCAGAAGTGCAGATTTGCTTGGACTAAGGGAGCAGATGATTCTTTTGAAACATTGAAGAAACAGGTGGCACAACAGCCAATCCTTGCGCTTCCAAATTTTAACAAAATCTTTCAAGTAGAATGTGATGCAAGTCACATGGCCATTGGAGCAGTACTCAGCCAAGAAGGTAGGCCAATTGCATTTTTCAGTGAGAAGCTCAATGATGCTAAAAAGAGGTATTCGTCATATGATTTGGAAATGTATGCTCTAGTCCAGTCACTCAAAAAGTGGAGGCATTACTTGATGCCAAAATAATTCATAGTATTCACAGATAATCAGGCTTTGAGTTTCATAAACAACCAGGAAAAATTGAACCACAGACATATGAAATGGGTAGAAATTTTGCAAGCTTTTACTTTCACATTGAAGCATAAGAAAGGAGTCAAGAATAAGGTAGTAGATGCCTTGAGCAGGAGAGCTCTAACAGTCAACCAGATTCAGTTGGAAAGTGTTGGAATTGATTCATTGAAGATCATGTACTCCGATGATGAAGATTTTGGAGAGATATATTAGGTATGTACTTCTTTTGGAGATAAATATCATGCTGAGTTCTCTGAATTCCTGATCCATGATGGATTGCTGTTCAAAGGTGGACAGTTGTGTATTCCAAAGTGTTCTATGAGGTTGAACATCATTAAAGAGAAACATTGTGGAGCTATGGCAGGTCATTTCGGTTTGGATAAGACTCTTGATCTTGTTAGAAGACATTATTATTGGCCTAAGTTACAATCAGATGTCAGAAAGTTTGTAGAGACATGTGTGATATGTCAGAAAGCAAAAGGGAGATCAACTAATGCAGGTTTATATCAGCCATTACCCATTCCTTCTAGACCATGGGAAAGCATAAGTATGGATTTTGTCTTGGGTTTACCAAGGACAAGGAAAGGATTTGACAGTGTTTTTGTTGTGGTGGACAGATTTAGTAAAATGGCACATTTCTTGCCATGCAAAACCACTGCCGATGCTTCATATATTGCAGATTTGTTTTTCAGGGAAATAGTCAAAATACATGGATTGCTATTGAGCATAGTGTCAGATAGGGATGTGAAGTTTATTGGTCATTTCTGGAGAACTCTTTGGAAGAAACTGGGAACAAATTTGTCTTTCTCATCCACATATCATCCTCAAATGGATGGACAGACTAAAGTAGTCAATCATTCCTAAGGGAATTTACTCAGATGTTTGACAAAACAGCATGGAGAAAAGTGGGATACTATCCTATCTCAGGCCGAATTTTCCTATAATGATACTGTCAATAGGAGAACCAGGAAATCACCTTTTCAAATAGTGTATGGTATGCATGCAAGAGGAATTTTGGAATTGAGAGATCTACCTACCATAGACCCTGTTAGTGCAGAGGGTGAAGCTTTTGCAGAAGCTATAAAAGAGGTTAATGATCACGTAAAGACCCAACTACAGCAAACTACATTGAAGTATAAAGAATATGCTGATAAAAAGAAGAAAGATGTCCAGTTTGATGTTGGAGATTTAGTATGGGTTCATTTGAAGAAGGAAAGACTTCCTAAAGGTAAATATACTAAACTCATGCAGAGGAAGATTAGACCATGTTAGATTTTGAGAAAGCATGGACAGAATGCTAATGCGATACAACTCCCTCCAGATCTTGAATTATCACTTATATTTAATGTATGTGATTTAACTCCATACAAGCCTAATCCAGATGAAGAACAGGAACTACTACAGGATACAGTAGCTGATGACATTCCAAAGCATGATCCCCCATAGTTGTAGAAGATTTTAGACACAAGAGTGATTAAGAAAACTAGAAACAAGGAATATTTGGAGTATTTAGTAGCTTGGTAGGGAAAATCTGATTTAGAAGTAGTCTGGATGACTGAAGAGTAGCTCCAGAAATATGGTGCAGATCTACATACTCTCATCTCAAGTGGACTTGAGATTTCTTCTTCTGGGGAGTATGGTGTAGGAGCACCCCTTCAAAACAGCACATAAGTCTATTTATTGTATGTTGACTTCATGATGTAATAAGGTCCATGGGACCAATTCTTATGTTTTTAGGTCAATGTAGGAGGATGTGCAGGTAGTTAGAAGTTTGTTATGACAACTGTCTTAGCTATCTCCTCCCAACCACTGGGAATCAAGTTTGTAGTACTCACGAAGAGTTGCTATTTATGCCCTAGATCAATTTTTTTTAGACAGGTAGACAGAGTAGATACAGTTGGTAGTTCATAGAGGTATTGTGTTTTTTGGAGATTTAATAGAGCACTGTGATATAGTGAGACTGAATGTTTGTATGCATTTTTTGATATTGGAATAAGAGAAGATCCCATTGGTGTTAATCATCTGATTTCAACTCTATCTATGTAGTCATTTTTCCTATTTGCAGGCGAGATGGATTTATTTATCCATTCCACCGGATGATTCGTAGAATCGGTGGAATGGATCTATATATTAGATTAGGTTTCCTTTTTGTTCGTTCTATTTTTGTATTTCGTGTTTCAGGATAGAAGTGTTGCATGCAGTGATTGTTCCTAGCATCCTCATGTGCTAGGGTTCAAAGGATAAGTTCTGTGTTGAAATTCCCATAGAAGCAGATCAGTCGATAACAGGGTTTTTGTGCAAGTTTATGAAGGCATCGGCGTGACAGGAACCATCAGGTTGAAAAGTTTCTATTGCACCGACAGAAAGCACTTTCGCCGATCAGGGTGATGACTATAAAGTGTCACCAATGAAGGAGGTATTGGCGTGAGGCAAAGGCATTGGCAAAAGGGAATTGTGTTCACCTAACGGTGAAGGTCTCACCAAGGAGATCTATCAGAGTGACCGCTGGCGAGTGTCACTGAAGTAAGGTCATCGACATAAGTTTCGGCATCAGTGGACGGCCAGAAAGTTGGGCCGATAACTAATGTCCTATTGATTGGCACATGAGCGAATACCCATCAGTGTGAAAAGGGGTATTGGGGTGAAGTTTATTGGAAGCTCCGATAGTTGTTGTTTGGCCGATAGGCCATAAAACAAAGGATAACCTCCATCAGCGTAAGGGGAGACTTTGGTATGATAATTCCCTTGGTTGCCGATAGTCCTTGGTCCCGCCGATAGGCGAAAAGGAGAGTCTTCGACGAGAGTGGATGAGAGATCTGGCCGATAGGTTTAGTGTCGGCATGACCGAAGGCATTGGTATAACAATCTTGAGGGTGGCCGATGAAGCCTGTGTCACCGATGATAAGGTGAATATGTATTTCAGTAAGACAAGAGGGATATCTTGACGATGGGAAATAGTATAGCTATTTCATGGGTGTTAATGGGTTTTCCACCCTATTTATAAGCTTTTGCTGTGTGGATCTGCATCAGAGAAGAAGTTTGGAGTGAAGAAATAAGAAAGATTTTTAGTTTTCTACCTATTTTTCTATGTTTTATGTTGTTCCAACACCTGATACGATTCTGTACTATACTTTCATGATTCCTAATGCCTAAAATCATATAGTGAGTTGAGGTAGATTTCATTTGAATCTAATTAGAGTGATTTTCATTATGTTAGAAGCATTTTTTAGTTGTTTTTCTGAAACTGGGTCTAAAACCCTAGGTTTTGAGGGTTTTGGAAAAACAATGGGTTTTTTACTCATTCCACCTGTGTCTTATCTCCAAAATGGGTGGAATGGCTCTAGATAGGTTGTATTTACTTGTTTATTTCATTACAGGAGCAAGGGAGTGCCATTTGAAATCATTTGTGCCTAAGATCCTCATGTATTATGTCTTCAATCATAGTTGAATTAGCAAGTTGGTGGTAAGGTAACGTGGAATGATTCAAGATCCCTAAAACTGGCATATTTGGTCCTTTTTGAACCCCATAGACACCCTAGAGTAGGATTTGGAGTATGGAGTAAGTTTCTCCTACCCTTTCTTTGTAAAAGAGGCCTAATTAGGCTTAGAAAAATAGCTCCTGTCAGTTTTTGAGGCCTATGTTCCAAAACAACCCCATTTGATTTGCTGATATGTTGAGTATTCTGCAAGTTATGTCTGAGAAACCCTATTCCAAGGGCTATAAGTAATTAGGGCTAATTTCAAGGCAACGATAAGAAGGATCTGTGATTAGGATTCTTGGTGGGTTTCATTGGTGTTAACCTTTCTTATAAATGTGGTCTCGTGTGTCTTGGAGGGTTGTCAAGAGATCCATGCATACAAACCATGTTGAGGTAGCTTTCCCTAAAGTTGAAGCCATGTGTTGTGAGAGATGTCAAATCCATGCATGATCAGTCAAAGGATCATTGAAGTTTTGTAAGAACCTACCCCTGCTCTGCATCATTGCCTATTCCAAATTAAAAGTAGGAAAGAATATGCATGGACTTCATTATAGGCCTCCCCAAGGTACATGGTAAAGATTGAATTTATGTTATCGTAGGGATAAGCTAATTATGCACACATCTTTTCCATTTCTTTAAAATTCAAAGCTCTTTAAATAGCTAATTTATTTTTCAAAGAGTTTAGGCTCCATGGATTGCCTAAAAATATTTCCAGTGATAGAGATGGTAGATTTCTTAGTTCTTTTTCATAGGATTTGTTTGATTTGACTAGTATAGCACTTACTTGTAGCACAAGTTATCATCATCAAATAAGCGGATAAATAGAAATAGTAAATAAATTGGTTGATGGGTAATTCAAGAACTATGTTTCAACTCAACAATCATCTTAGGTTAAGTGGTTACATTTGGGAGAATACTGCTACAAAACTTCCTACCATAAGTCAGCTGGTATGTCTTCATTTATGACATTATATAGCTATGATACATTAACCCTTGTTGGTTTAGTGTTCATAGATAGTAGAGTACTAGTAGCTAACAACTTGGTTAAGTATAACAAATACATATTGAGATCACTCAATGATCGCCTCTAGCAAGTCCAAAATCAATGAAAGTTTTATGTAAATTTGATCTACATAGAGAGATCATTTGACATTGCAAATATGGTTTTTGTGATATTGCACCCATTCATGCAATCTTCCATCAAAATAAATGGGGTTGATAATATCAAACCTTTTTCTGTAGACCTTACAAGATCATAATAAAAATTGATGAAGTTGCTTATGAGTTGGAGTATCCTATTGGACAACAATTCTGTGAGTAGATTTCTTCTAGTTTTCTAAGTATTAGTCTACAACATTTTTGTGTGAACTTTGAGATATTTACATTATTATTATAATTTTTCCATTGGTGCTATAATATATAGATATATCGTTGTTGTACAACCATTTTCAACTTGCAAGTTCTTATGATAGCTCCTTCTATTCTAGATTACTATAATATTATTGGAGGAATCTTATTTAGAATAGGAACTTATACTCACCTCTTAAGGAAGCCATTATTTCAAGGATTTATTGAACTAGGTGACACTATTTGTTCATTTTATTCTCCTCTTTTAGTTTCTAACCCTTCACTATTATTCCAAATTTTATAGTCAATTTAAGCATAATTTATCTTCTGTTATGATAAACATTTGAATTATCATTAGCATTATGTTAATACTCTCCTATTGAGAAGCTAGAATACATTCATTTATTTCTTAATTCCACAAGTTCTTGTTGGTGTCTTAGATTTATCATTTCCTATTCTCATATATCCATACATATAAAATGCTAGTGCCTCTATATAGTTAAGCTTAGCAATGTTTATTATTACAAATACTCATTGTTCTTAGATTGTAGACAAACATAGGTTTAAGAGCAATCACTATCCAACTTTGATCAATATTTATTTGACTACTCATGGAGGTTGAAAGTGTAAATAGAGGATTGACCACTTGGAAATCTCCCTAGCAGTCACTCCCATTCTCTATACCAACTATAGGTATTGTTTTTTTAGGAAAAAGTTGTAGAGCACCTAAAATATTATATTAATAATATAAAAGTATCACAGAATTACAAAAATCCCTTGATGGGAGCACAAGTAGTAGAAGAAGCTTGAAATTAGCCCCAAACAAAAACTAGGCTTCATAAAGCCAGCATAGGATTACAAGATTAACAGAGGCTGATATAGACGAAGCCTTCTCCGAACATAACAAAAAAGAGATGAAAGATTTTACATAAAAGAGAGGTATGCTATTATCATGTTCACATACATATAAGACTATATATTAAAATATTTAATAACAACACCATTAGATAATAACATTAAGGTCCTCAACCACAAAACCCTGTCGCTCAGGATCAGTCGGAGCAATATCATCATCAGCAGGAGGAGGAGGCTAGAAATAAACAAGGAAATGCAAAGCCTGAAAGACATCACGAGTCACCTCCTCTAATTCCTTACCCGGTTCACCAACATGATAATGGAGATATTTTTGCATATACATAACACAGTTGTTTTGAAGTCCATGAAGAAGGGCACTATATGTACAGTGCATCGTTGGTTGATGGTTAATGTACTTGTGGATAAATAGACCTCCAATAGGCACTGTTTCTATATGGAGATCATAGCTTTCCATAGCTTCACCAAATTTGTCAACTGAAAACAAGAATTCTTGAACAAGCTTAATTGCTAGATTTCTTACCATATCCGCATTCTGCAACAAATCCATCAAATTGGAGAGGAAATGGGTCACAACATGTGAAAGATAAATTGTTCTGGGAAAGCGAAGCATACCATGACCACACACCACAACAATTACATTTTCTACTTCTTCATTGTAATTTTTGAAGATTTCCGTGAGCAGGTTTTGAATGCAAGACTCCTTGTGTTGGTCTTTCCCACTTCTGCACTGGGAAGAATAATCTCTTATTCCTCTAGACGGAGCCCATGTCAAGAAACTTATTTGGTAACATTGAAGACAACATATATAGTAGAAGGAAAGAGCACAATTGAAACAACAGAGTGATAGAATGCTATGGCTCTCAGATGGTGAAAAAAGAGACGCATCCCATTTAATGAATGTGCCACACGTAATATTAATGCCAAAACTACCAACCTTCATTGGAGATCTCGATCTTATCAGTTGGCATCACTTAGCATCAATGAAGAGAGTACTAAACTATACTCAAAATTCCATTTCACACATGCCTGCCTGCAGCATGAAGATAATCCAAATTACTAATAATTCAGATAAAACCTCCACTAAATATAGTACCTTCCAAAACAAAACAACCGTTAGATAAAAATATCTGTGTGTCTAAAATAGAGACACAACTCCTTAATCTCCACATGCCTTTATCGGTTCCCACTGATTTATTTAAATCTCTCAACCTTCAAATTTCTTCCACTCCCTTAAACTTTTGCAACAACTCAAAACTCCAATCAAAATAATCTTCATCCTTAAAAACACTTGCCACCTCAATAATTAATATCCACCTTGGCCTCTTTTTGAAGTATAACATGTAAATATGCAAATTCCTTAATTGAATTCCAATCATAGACTTTACCTTCCAACTTTTGGTCCAGGGCTAAATTAGCCAAGCCGTGAGCAAGACTATTAGCTTCTCTATAAGAATGAACTATGTCAAAATGATCAAAGAACTCCAATAATTTCCAAGCTTCTTGAAGGTTATAGTCAACTATAGTTATTATTGTTGATTCAATCACATAGATTTTTCATATTCTCTATCCTTTATTATAGTTTTTTATTTAGTTCTTAGATCATTTCCTTTGTTTGGTACAATCTACATCTTTTAATTTCCTTCTAGTGGTTTCGCATTGTCTCCTAGAATTGCAGTGTGTTTTTCACTATCACCAATACAATTATTGTCTATTATCTATACTATACAATTGTGTGTAGATAGGACCATAATGCATTTGGGAACTAGCATAGTTTCATTGTCATATATGAGTTGTACTATCATTTGTGCTATATGTGCTTTTTGAGACTTTCTCTAGATTTTCTATCATTCTAGGTTTCTTTTCCTAATTTCCACTTTTCTAGATTTTGTCATAGTATTCTTAGCTTTTCTGATTTTCTTTATTTAAAAGAAAAACCATAACATTTTTTCTAGGGAATGAATGTATCTTATAATTAGATGAACCACATTTAGCTATGAAAAAACATTCAATTTATTTACATGTTGTAAGCTACATTTTAGTGTTTCATTTCTATTGGAATAATTAAAGAGTAAACTTAATCCTATTTAGAATTGCAAGGTAGTTATTATGACAAGGAATGTTAATTTGTATGTTAAAAGATGAATCCAAATAGACTATTTGTGATACGAGATAGATCTATAAAATCAAAGAGTTCATTGATCAAAGTGACATCATTAATGACTAGTGAATATTGTAATTCATTGTGAGTTCGTATTTAAATCTACCCATTTTAACACAAACAAAAAAGTATTTCCAGTTTATTATCAAAAGTCTACAAAAATTATCTAGCATCACAACTTCATAATAATAGCAACAAGGCTTTAAAAACATTTCACCCGCATCAAGGTTTCATAGTAGTAGAGAATGTCACAAAGAGTGTATTAAAGAAGTAATGGCAAAGAAAGGTTCCCAATAGTAAGGAAATAGAATCTACTTAGGAAAATGTAAGCCAATGAATAATCAATGTTAGAGAAGCTATTGATATTGAATTTGATGTCATGAAGCTGGCTCTAGTGTGTAAGGTTATTCAAATTAATTTTTTTATTGTAATGAAAAATTATCCATTTAAGGATGCAAACCATTACTATGAGAAGAGTGATTATCTATTATTAATAATTTATGGCATGAGGTTGTTATTGATGCCATTGGCAACAAGAAATGGAAATAGAACAAAGACAAAAAAGACATAAATTTATGATACTTCCTACCATATTTTAGGATTTTGGAGCTATTGGTAATATTTTTACTTAGTCAATTTTATAATAGAGTACTTTATTTTAATGCAAATTCTATTATTGTGTCACCTATATATTTGTCTATGAGTTTACTAGCATACCATGCACATAAGCATGAGAGGATCTATAGTTATCATGTCTAGATTTTGAAAAATTAAAGAAATTTTCACAAGGATGAAGTATATACCCTAGTTCATAGATAGTGTGGAAAACAAAGGTTGAATGAAGAGATTATTGAGAAAGTGTGAATTTGTACTCCTTAGGCTCACATTAGAATTAATCTAATGTAAAAATCCACAAGGAATGAACTTACAATAGAAAGAACTTGGTCAAGGCATAATATCAAGGTAAATAATATCATGTGTGACTACTTAATGAAAGATATGATATTGGATATATAGGATTCTTGATAAATAGGTGCTAACATCCACCATGGATCCCTTTTAATTCTTCACATGTTTTATTTTAATAGGTTTCGATATAATGATCTTTATGAGTGGGGTGATATGAATAGTGTTATTTTCTTTCACTTCTACCTCAAGTCCATAATGAAGCATGTGACATTGTCAACCAAAAGTATATGATGAACCAATGGGTGTAGTACCTCATAGGGAAATTCATTAGACACTATTTTATTCAACCTATGCTAGTAGTTAAGTTCCCTAATGTGTAGTCTATTGTCATCAATACCTAGAAATTTATCCTAGAGGAGGAACAATTGTAGGAGTCTAGGACAACACTAAGAGGGGGGGGTGAATCAGTGTTGTGTAAAGTTTCAAATCTTTTTACAATTGATATCATTAATTTATCAAACACATATGCATAAAACTGAAAATGAAGAAAGAGAACAAAACCTTATAAGCAATGTATTAACATACACATATACAGATGAAATCAATATGAGACATAACACAAATTTGCATAAGTGGAAAACCCTCCTGGGGTATAAAAACCACTCCAAAACTGCCTCACTGGCTTAACCTTCAAAATATCTTTACAAGCCTCACTGGCTGTGTCTCACTAACAAATGGTCTTACCGACCTACAAGCCTCACTGGCATACTGTTGTGCCTCACTGGCATTTCTCAATCAATCAGAACTCTAAATCTCATGTGCAACAAATGATTGCTACTCAATCTGATTTGCACCATTCAAATCAACTCATCTACAACATACATTCCATCATTCCAATCCTCTGATATTCTATCCTTGAATTATCTAATTCACCTGATTAGGAAGACATATCTCACTGTAAATTAGCTCATACCCACACATTCTTCTATGTTTTCTTTTTAAAAGTATTTTCATGAAGTTATCTTCATAATCATATATTTCTCTGCACTTCAACACTCTTCTCAAAGCACCCGTGATGTTTTTAAATATTAGATAACCTTTAACATTCTGTTCTTCTCTGCTTTTCCAATCTGCCTGTTCAAATTCATCTTCAAGCTTTGCAAGATCCTTCATATTCCTACAAAAGAATCTTATTCAAAAATATCATTTAACCTTCAACAAATTTTTGCCCTTGAAAGAGAAAAATAAAATCTCTTCCATCTTCTTCAAACCCTTTCATTTCTTTTCAACAAGACTTCAAAAAACATTTTTCTATTATCTTGTTCCTGAAAAAAAAACTTCAATGGTCTTAAATCCATTAAGCCATTATTTATTTCCATGAGAACAGAAGAAAACATTAAACAATTCTGCCCAGAACTCTCCTTAAAAAAATACATCTCATAAAAAAATCCCACTCCAAAAAAAAACTTCTCACACTATTCAAGATCACCTCCGATCTCCTTAAAACACACTTGCAATTTAAAATCTCACATAATACAAAATGAACTTTCAATTTTCAATTCTATCTTCAATTTTGTTCAACTTCCAACCCATTATTTTTAATCTTCAAAATAGATCACATTCTTTTCCAAAAAAAAAAACTTCTCAGAGATCTGACTTTTCATATTCTGCATCTCAAGAAAAATTCCAAATTTTCACTCTTTCTTTTACAAAACTTCTAACTTCAGTGTCCCTTGAGCTTCGGTGAAAAATATGGAAATAAGCATGTTTTATTGCTAATTGAAACACAACAGACGTCAAATTTACTATAGTTGACTGACTGTTGGTGGCACATTCTAATTCAAACCTTATCCCTTCGATGTCCGCAGCCCACCACTTGGAAGTTTAAATGTGGTCGTTGATGCTCTTTTCCCGCAGAGCACAGCAGTCTTCAACTTGTTTACCGGGCACCCTAGGCATCAGGGCTGGTAATACCAATGACACACCAACCCTTAAGTTGTCACTTAAGTGACTATCACCGCCTTAGCAAGTCAACAAAAGATTAAAACAAAAAAGCATTTGACGAGTAAGACTTAGTTATAACTAATAGATGTTTGATGTTGTTTGTCTTTGATTAGTTATATTTGAAAACTAGTTAGACAAGTTTGTGAAGGACATATCATCCTCTATAATCAAAACTTCTGCAAACATTAGAAAGAGGGTATACACAAGACAAAGTGCTTAAAGAGAATATGACAAGAGTTTGCAACTTTAATGTCCTTGTTAACAATATGATACTTTTGCATATATCTACCTCATCTCTACCAAACATTGATCATATATTTTTAACCTATGAACCTGATCAAAGCTCAGCCCATCTTGTCAAGATCAACTATGATATTTGCATTGAACTCAAGTAGACAAATTGAAAACAACATGACACCTATATTGTTCCACATAATAATGTGTTGATCCACCTTGAGTCAAACTTGAAGCTATCTAGATAGAGGTTTGAACCAAACTCATCAAAAGTATAAAACCATTCTCTGCATCTACAAGACACTCATGATATGATAAGACATTAAGGATTTCAAACAACCAATACATTGTCTCTGCATTAAATCTCTGTCACCTGACACAACCTTGAAGATCTATGCACAAGATCAACCACAACTTAATCAAACACTCTGTATCCCTGAAATATTCTCTGTAAGTGTAAGTACCATTGTTCAAACAAGTCCTGAAGAACCAAAAACCATATGAAATATAAACAAACATCAAGCATGTTTTCAAAGTGAACATTTGTAGACTTCAATAACATGACATCCTGAGACAACTTTGAAGATACCCTGATCAAATCAAGCCATGAATATGAACATGAACAACTATCTCCTCCTGATTTCTTGCAATAACTGTGGCAACTTTGCATCATCAACTAAACACACTTTTGACATCAATGACAACTCTTACCATCAATCTCCCCCTTTGTCATTGATGGCAAAACTTTATGGTGCAATTTATCTTTCTCCCCCTTTTTGACATCTGATGACAAAGACACAAACTTATTTGCTCCCCCTGTGTTGAAGTACACAAACAAATCACTATTTATAAATATCACTAGTAATCACTGACAGAACTCAACTCAACTCAGCACTGATCCACTTCCTGACTTAGCCATGAAGCAACATATCATCCTAAAGTATACCATCCAACACCTTTTGACATCACAATCAACTTTTCTTGTAAGACAACAAGCTCTCTGAAAAAATTATTACATTTTGAAATAGATATTATAACATCCTTGTAATGAACCATTCTTGTTATGAAGAGCATCATAATGCAACAATTTCAAGCCAAACAAATCTCTGAAATTCACTTCAACATAATATCACTTTTTGACACAATACCAATATGAGGATGAGGAAGACATATCTCTGCAACCAAATACCAACTTTATAAACACATCAATACACTTGATGAACCATATTGCAAGAAAAATCATGAAGATTCCTTAACACACAATTCCTAACTCAAAATGATATGATGACCACTTTTGATAAGATCTTTTCAAATCTCCCAAGATAGTGACAACTCAATCCTCTGATAAACTCCCCCTCAGAACAACTACACTTAAAGATGTTATAGCATGATCATAACCATTATAATCATATTGAATTATGAACACTTAGAAGGCATAAACTCCTGTTAACCTTTGAACAAGTAATGATTTATGATTATAACAATTCTGAAGCCAACATATGACAAACCTTTTTGAACATTACCATCTGCTATTGCTGATTTTAACTTCCTCTGATGAAATGCAGGATATCACCAACAATGTCATAGCTTGAGGAACTCTGTCTGAAACATGGAAGATCATCAAGGAAACAAGTGAAACACTATCTCCAAATCACCTGAAAATTTTCAATACTTATGCAAACATATGCCATAAAAACATTACACAACAAATTGACTTCTTTGATATCAATTATCATCCTACAACCAAACTATTCTGACACCTTTTCTGACATGACAAAGACTGAAGACCATCTGAACTATCCTCCTGTTCTGCACAAGACACTTTTCACAACATACTGTCAAATCTGATGTATACATAACTACATCCTACAACCAACAAGAACTTCTGCCTCTTGACTTTGTCATTCAAACAACAACAAACAAATTGCATCAACAAATTCTGCTTGCAACAACACTTTGCACAAATCAAAAACATAGATAAGTGCTATGAATTGAATTTTTCATTTTCAGCCACCTTAGCCAACACATGCTAATAACTGATAAGGGCTTTTGGAAATATCTTAATGACCATATCAAGATCTCATTGAACTGCAACATCATACCAACTCAACCATTGTCAGTAACAACATGCTATGAACAAAATATGAATAGGATCATTTATAAACCAAAATTCTCAACACTATCAAACTCTTTGCTTTGAACCCCTGACCATCCTTTTAACATCTTGTATGCATACATAACTAAAGATCATCTGTATCATTGTCACATACTGAAAATCAACATTGTTAGCAACATCATCATCAATAATTTCAAAGCATGGTAAGAATGATGGACAGACAAGATCATCATATCAAATGATCTTCTTCCTCAAACTTCTTGGGGTTAACTGATAGAACATTTGATACCTCCCCCTTACTTCATGCTATGTTATGCAATAGATGTAATGACTTGTGCAAGATGCATAGGCTTAGATTCTGACTTCTCTTTACTTTCTTTCTGCTTCCAAATCTTCACAGGTGCTTTCTTTCTCCAAACCTTTTCAACTTTTTTCTTTTCCCAACCTTTCAAATTAGGTGATGTTCTCCTGCAACTATGTGCTTTATGACCAGAAGATTTGCAATTATAACAAACTATGTTATAATCATAACCAAATGACTGATAGTACCCTTTTGTCATCTCCTGAGCAATTAAGTTAGGCTTCCATGCAGATTCATTCATTCTATTCATTTTGTAGTTCCTTTGAATATGTCCAACTTTATTGCACTTGTAACAAACAATATTAGTATTCCTTCTGCAATTAACTGATTTGTGCCCAAATTGATTACAAGTATAACAAAAACCATTAAAAGAATAGTTATACCTGTACATGTATGCTTGTTTAACAGGAGCACTTTTTCTGAAATTTCTTCTGCTTTGATTATGTATTTTGTTTTCAGTGGTAACATTCAAATCAATCTTCTTTCTGGGAGTCTCTCTGACTTTTGAACATTTTCCTTCTTCAAATCCTAATCCAGTTGTGTCATTATACTGCTTCTGTTTGCCCAACAACACATGTAACTTGCTTGTGCTTTCTTCAAACTCCTGATACTTCTTAGATAAAGTCTTGAGACCATCATAATCTTTTCTGAGTTTGATAATTTCACTCTCTAGTTTTAGATTCTCAATCCTTGCAACTTCAAGGTTAGATATTGAGACATCAGCTATCCTCTTAGCTTCTTCAATTTATGATTTCAAATTGACAATCAATTTATCTGATTCACTTGCTTGATTCTTCAAGTCTACAATCAGGTTTCTAGCATCTTCAAGATCTGTAAGAGCTTTATCTTTTAAATCTCTTTCTTGCTGCAACTGCATCATTAATTTATTGTTCTCCTTCTTATAATTCTTGAGCTCACTCAGAGCATATATGAGCTCTCCTTCCAAATCAATCTCACAATCTTGTTCATTATAATCCTGATCATCATCACTCTGATCATCATCACTTGTGATGCTAGCTTCTTCTGAATTTGATTGGGATTGAACATCAACTCCTTCATTTGAAAGTCTCTTTTCATTGCTACCTTCTTCACACACCAGAGTGTCCCCTTCTTTATCATTATCTTGATAAATCCTTTTCAATCTCCTCCACATATCCTGAGCTGTAACACAATCCATAACTTTACAAATAACATCATTAGACAGAGCAGATAATATAGCCTTCTTTGCAATATCCTTATATTCAAGAACTTCTTTGTTAGTTGCAGAATTACCATTTTCAACTGACATTAAAATATCATATCCTAAGGAGGATAAATATACTTGCATTCTAACATACCAAACTAAAAAATTTGAACCATCAAACTGAGGAACATCTAAAAATTTTTCTTCTAAGACAATATCAGATTCAACATGGAGAACATCTTTATCAAATGACTTTATATCAACATCTAGATTTGATATGGATGATGTCTTTTGTTTCTTTTGACCAGAATGAATCTTAATATTTCTCATGTTCTTATTTCTCCTGCACTTACCCATTGAACTCCACAAGCAGGACCTACCCAAGCTGATTAAGCTGCAAAAGGGAAACTGGCTCTGATACCAATTGTAGGAGTCTAGGACAACACTGAGAGGGGGGGGTGAATCAGTGTTGTGTAAATTTTCAAATCTTTTTACAAACTTTAACTTTCAAAACTCAAGGAGAGAAAGATATCATTAATTTATCAAACACATATGCATAAAACTGAAAATGAAGAAAGAGAACAAAACCTTATAAGCAATGTATTAACATACACATATACAGATGAAATCAATATGAGACATAACACAAATTTGCACGAGTGGAAAACCCTCCTGGGGTATAAAAACCACTCCAAAACTGCCTCACTGGCTTAACCTTTAAAATATCTTTACAAGCCTCACTAGCTATGTCTCATTGACAAATGGTCTTACCAACCTACAAGCCTCACTGGCATACTGTTGTGCCTCACTGGTATTTCTCAATCAATCAGAACTCTAAATCTCATGTGCAAGAAATGATTGCTGCTCAATCTGATTTGCACCATTCAAATCAACTCATCTACAACATACATTCCATCATTCCAATCCTCTGATATTCTATCCTTGAATTATCTAATTCACCTGATCAGGAAGACATATCTCACTACAAATCAGCTCATACCCACACATTCTTCTGTGTTTTCTTTTTAAAAGTATTTTCATGAAGTTATCTTCATAATCATATATTTCTCTGCACTTCAACACTCTTCTCAAAGCAACCGTGATGTTTTTAAATATTAGATAACCTTTCACATTCTGTTCTTCTCTGCTTTTCCAATCTGCCTGTTCAAATTCATCTTCAAGCTTTGCAAGATCCTTCATATTCCTACAAAAGAATCTTATTCAAAAATATCATTTAACCTTCAACAAATTTTTGCCCTTGAAAGAGAAAAATAAAATCTCTTCCATCTTTTTCAAACCCTTTCATTTCTTTTCAACAAGACTTCAAAAAACATTTTTCTATTATCTTGTTCCTGAAAAAAAACTTCAATGGTCTTAAATCCATTAAGCCATTATTTATTTCCATGAGAACAAAAGAAAATATTAAACAATTCTGCCCAAAACTCTCCTTAAAAAAATACATCTCATCAAAAAAATCCCACTCCAAAAAAAAAATTCTCACACTATTCAAGATCACCTCCAATCTCCTTAAAACACAATTGCAATTTAAAATCTCACATAATACAAAATGAACTTTCAAATTTCAATTCTATCTTCAATTTTGTTCAACTTCCACCCATTATTTTTTATCTTCAAAATAGATCACATTCTTTTCAAAAAAAAAAACTTCTCAGAGATCTGACTTTTCATATTCTGCATCTCAAGAAAAATTCCAAATTTTCACTCTTTCTTTTACAAAACTTCTAACTTCAGTGTCCCTTGAGCTTCAGTGAAAAATATGGAAATAAGCATGTTTTATTGCTAATTGAAACACAACAGACGTCAAATTTACTATAGTTGACTGACCGTTGGTGGCAAATTCTAATTCAAACCTTATCCCTCCGATGTCCGCAGCCTGCCACTTGGAAGTTTAAATGTGGTCGTTGATGCTCTTTTCCCGTGGTGCACAGCAGTCTTCAACCTGTTTACCGGGCACCCTAGGCATCGGGGCCGGTAATACCAACGACACACCAGCCCTTAAGTTGTCACTTAAGTGACTATCACCGCCTCAGCAAGTCAACAAAAGATTAAAACAAAAAAGCATTTGACGGGTAAGACTTAGTTATAACTAATAGATGTTTGATGTTGTTGGTCTTTGATCAGTTATATTTGAAAACTAGTTAGACAAGTTTGTGAAGGACATATCATCCTCTATAATCAAAACTTTTGCAAACATTAGAAAGAGGGTACACACAAGACAAAGTGCTTAAAGAGAATATGATAAGAGTTTGCAACTTTAATGTCCTTGTTAACAATATGATACTTTTGCATATATCTACCTCATCTCTACCAAACATTGATCATATATTTTTAACCTGTGAACCTGATCAAAGCTCAGCCCATCTTGTCAAGATCAACTATGATATTTGCATTGAACTCAAGTAGACAAATTGAAAACAACATGACACCTCTATTGTTCCACATAATAATGTGTTGATCCACCTTGAGTCAAACTTGAAGCTATCCAGATAGAGGTTTGAACCAAACTCATCAAAAGTATAAAACCATTCTCTACATCTGCAAGACACTCATGATATGATAAGACATTAAGGACTTCAAACAACCAATACATTGTCTCTGCATTAAATCTCTGTCACTTGACCCAACCTTGAAGATCTATGCACAGATCAACCACAACTTAATCAAACACTCTGTATCCCTGAAATATTCTCTATAAGTGTAAGTACCATTGTTCAAACAAGTCCTAAAGAACCAAAAACCATATGAAATATAAACAAACATCAAGCATGTTTTCAAAGTGAACATTTGTAGACTTCAATAACATGACATCCTGAGACAACTTTGAAGATACCCTGATCAAATCAAGCCATGGATATGAACATGAACAACTATCTCCTCCTGATTTCCTGCAATAACTGTGGCAACTTTGCATCATCAACTAAACACACTTTTGACATCAATGACAACTCTTACCATCAACAATCACATGTTGTCATAGCTCCCCTATACTCTAAACAAGAAATGCATTATGGTAGAATGACTTTGTCTCTTCAATAGAAAACTATTTAATGATGCCATACGATCAATTGATAATTCGCTAGGGTAATAGAAACTAAGATTGAGAAAGATGTGGCTAAGTGGAAGTGATAAAAGGGCAAAGGCCTTGCAAATACATCATTTCCAAAGAAATTTAAGATCATCCACATTTATATACAAAAAACTAGAGAGTGTGAGGAAGAGGTGTATGCCACAAGGGTACAGAGCCAACAAGAAAATCTTCACATTGCACAAGTCTATCTTCAACAAGTAGACCAATATGTGTTGAAGCTCAATTTGAAAATCTTCAAGTTGATAAATTATTTAAATTGAAGATGAAGTTGGAGATATGTACAATCCAACTATGGAAACCACTCCTTTGAATGAAAAAGTCAAAAATATATCCTCACAAACCCTAGAGAAAAATCCTTTACACAAAATTAGACAATTAAATATGTTGATTCTAGAACATAATTTCCTCCTCTACATCCTCCATCTAATTCTAATTAAAGATGATAATCTGATAAATAATTTAAGTTACCACAATAGAACAAACAAAGTAGAAAAATGATCAACAAGAAGTTGTTACAATACTTAGAAAAGAACTATTGGCAACCTTGGAAACAATCCCATACAACTATTAGGATG
This sequence comes from Cunninghamia lanceolata, assembly GCA_027924645.1. Classification (NCBI taxonomy): domain Eukaryota; kingdom Viridiplantae; phylum Streptophyta; class Pinopsida; order Cupressales; family Cupressaceae; genus Cunninghamia; species Cunninghamia lanceolata. The sequence continues at coordinate 2,166,265 of BSBN01000081.1, read as the reverse complement.
TGGAAGAATATTGGGCAAGCATGTGCAAAGCTCTTTCATTGATCCTTTAGTTGCAAGCATGGATATATGTGTAGTTGGAAATAGATACAATAGTGTTGGATCAAACATAAGATGTGTTCTTAAGAACAAACTTGACATTCAATGATATTGCAACTATCATGTAAGTAAATTAAATGATTATCAAGCATTGATAAATAAGAACTTATAGAATACAAAGCAATGTTCACAAAGTTGGTATAAATAATGTAAGGGGAGATACAACAAACAATGGGCCAATTTATAAAAATACAACACTTTCCTAAAAGTATTGGTTGATAAGCATAATATGATCTAGTTGATGATGATGTCTAGAATATAAAGAATATAATCATATAGGCTCTTAATTTTTAGATATCTCTATCAATGTACACATAAGGTGGTAGAAATTTTTGAAAGAGGAAGTGCATCCAATAGCTCTCAAGAAGTCACAACAATTGTTGCCTATAAAAGATAATAGAAGATTGATGCTATCTAAACAAAGTTGTGTAACTTTTTATTTTTGTGGGGTTTTTGTAATTTTTCTTAAGTTTTCAAAATATTGAACACAATTTTACCCTGTGAGGTTGTTGGCACCATATATGCCTTCCAATGATTTGCACAAAATAGATAGGTAATTGGAATAGTTCGCATGGAATTAACTAACTAATAATTGTATTTGTAAGTGATAATTAAATCATTCAAGTAAAGTTAGTTGCGTAAGTGATAAGTCAATCTCACATACAAAGTTATTTAGTGTGTGATTTGTTTTGTGGTAAAACACTTACAAAATCCTACAATTGTAATGATCAAAGTAGGTTTTATGTTTTAACATTGATATAGAGAGATTATTTGATAAAAATAATCAATAAATGTAAATGATTGTAGAAATTTGTAATGAAAGATTGATTGACCAACATACTATGTTATTTGATTATGATGTGTAGAATAACAAGTAGATAATCATGGAGGATCTTACTTTCTAGACATCCCTAACAATGTGGACTTTAGATGGTAGCAAATTTTTTAAAGAGAAACTATATCCAATAGCTCTCAAGAAGTCACAACAATTGTAAACCCCTACAGGGGATAATAGAAGACTTATTCTTTGTATAAAGATTTTTTTAACTTTTTCTTTTTGTGGGATGTGTGTAATTTTTGTTAAGTGTTAAAAGGATCAAACAAAATTTTGTTCTCGGAGATTGTTTGACGTAGTTGTGATTGAATACCCTTATTAGACTATCAATCAAGCAACAAAATTAGACAACGATACAATAACTTGAAACAAAAAATAATCCTCCTTTTATTGCAATCAATAAAGTGCAAAATTACATTCAAAGTTCAATTACAGGGTATTTCAAAGAGACCCCCCAATTTGACTTTTCCATCAACAGCCTTATACCCACTTCTTCCTTTAGAACTATCCAATCTACTCAGAAATCCCCATTCAGAACATTACTTTCCCTGTCATCGTCACATTCCTCTATTTACCTTTCCCTATTCTCTAGGAAAATAGTTCGTTTCAACTTGTCATCAAACGATTTTCCCCAATGGTTAACTGTCGAAGACCAAATGAACCATCACACCACATAGTCTTTAACTCCATTCCATCAAGATGTCAAAGAGATGACAAAGAAGCTCCCTTCAACAAAGAAGTTCCCATCGAGGGAGCATGTAGCACCATACATCCACAATGACAAATAGAACTCCCTATCGGGTCGTTGAAGAGACTGAGATCGAGGTCTTGTTGACATCCAATCTCCAACCAATGAGAGTCAAGGCTTGTATCAGAATATCAAAGGGAGAGCTAAGCGAGTCTGACCAAAATAGCAACTCCCTCCAATAGAGATCTTCTTGCCTTTGTATTGTGCACATGTCTACCATCAGGATCGAGGGGACTAGATTTAGAGTCTCTTTGATGTCACATGGTCATACCAACAATACACAACTTGGCATTAGGTTATCAAGGGGACACCACCAAGAGTCCAACTGAACACATTATGTCATACCGATGAAGAGGGGCACCCACCAATGGGCTAGGGTTTACCAAAATGAACTTTAATGTATCTACAAAACACAACAAAATTGAAAACACAAATTTGCTTATGTACAAATTGATGTGGATAGCTTGAGATCCCAAGATGTTCCTACATCAAACACCCTAGGAAGGAGAATTGTTCCATGAGTGGAGACTCAGGAACATTGAGGCCAATCTGGAATTGACATTGCAAACTAAGCTAATTCATGTGCCAACTAAGATGCTTCATCAACTAATTTTCCCTTCCAGGGAACCAGGTACTCCATGTACTCTTTACCACATGTTTTTTTGTAACCCTAGAATTAATGATTTCATCTACTTCTTCTATTTGCTTCTCTTGTAGCTGATTCACCCAATCTATATTATCCATGATATTTGTAGGCAAATGTGGTTGAGTACTTGTCTCCCCTTTGAAATGTTTGTACAGATCACTAACACTAAAGATAGGAGATATATCTACATGCTCTTGAAGTTCAACTTCATAAGCATTGGTTGAAAACTTGCGTAGGATCTGGCAAGGACCTAATTTCTTCTATTTTAACTTATTATAGGTTCCTTGTGGAAACCTTTCCATCCTCAAATGAACCCAGACCAATTCCCCAACTTGAAATTCATTCTCTCTCCTATGATGGTTAGTAGATTCTTTGTACTTTGTTGCACTCTTCTCTAATTTTTCTTTCACCTCTTGATGCAAATCTTTGATATATTCTACAAAATCCTCACCACAGCACTTGTTCTCACCAGGTCTACCCTATCTCTAAGTTTATCTATGCCCCTAACGCTGAAACCATACACCACATTAAATGAACTTTTCCCAATACTCTTGTTAACTAAATTGTTATAGGCAAACTCTGCTTGTGGCAACAACAAATCCCACTATTTTGGTTTGTCTCCAATAAAACACTGAAGGAGATTTCCCAAACTCATGTCCACAACTTCAGTCTAACCATCAATTTGTGGATGGTAGGATGAATACAAAACCAAATGTGTGCCTCTTCCACAATGTGCACCAAAAATGGCCAACAAACTTCGTATTCTGATCAGATATGATACTCCTTGGCAAACCATGTAACTGAACTATTTCTTTGAAAAACAAATTTTCTATATGGGAAGCATCGCTAGTTTTCTGACATGGAATAAAATGAGCCATTTTCAAAAATCTATCATCAACCACAAAAATTGAATCATTACCTCTTTGAGTTTGAGGCGGTCCCAAAACAAAATCCATGCTAATGTGTTCTCACATTCTCTCTGGAATAGGCAATGGTTGATATAGTCTAGTATTTTTCTTCATACCCTTTGTATGCTAACAAATTCTACATCCTTGTACCATTTTCTTAACATCAATGCTCATTCCTCACTAATAATAACTCTCATTCAATAGAGATATTGTTTTATCTACTCCAAAATGTCCACCCAATTTGCCACTATGATTTTCTCTTATTAGATTCTCCCTCATGGAGCCTCTAGGAATACATAATTTCTTTCCTTTGAATAGTAGGTTCTCTTGAATAAAATACTCTAGCCATGGAGTTCGATCCAATTCCACTAGATTTTTGAATGCTTTCCATGCACCTCTTTTAAATCTGGATCTTGTTCATACAACTCACCCAAAATATCAAAACCAACAACATTCACTTTCCTCTCATTCAACAACAAAGTTCTCCTAATTAGTGCATCAGCAACTCAATTGGATTTACCACTCCTATGTTTAGCACAAAAGAATAACTTTGTAAAAACTCAATCCACTTCATATGCCTCTAGTTTAGCTTACCTTAACTATTGATGAACTACAACACATGATTGTCTGTATACAACACAAATTCTCTTGGCAACAAATAATGCCTCCACTTTTTGAGTGCTTGCACAATTCCATAGAATTCCTGGTCATACACAAAATACTTCCTCTTAGCTTCATTCAACTTCTCGCTGAAGTATGCTATTGTTCTTCCCTCTTGGCTGAGGACTCCACCTATTTCTATTCCACTTGCATCACAATCCACCTAGAAAACTTTTCTAAAGTCTGGCAGTACCAATCCAGATTGCTTGTCACCTTATTCTTCAGCAACCAAAATTTTTTCTCTATTGCAACCATCCACTTGAACTCTCTTCTAGTTCCTTTCATCATCTCTGTAATGGGAGCACATATCCCACTAAAATTTCTTATGAACTTCCTATAGAAGCTCGCCAACCCATGAAAACTATGGGCTTCAAAAGTACTCCTTGGTGATGGCCATTCAACAATAGCCCTTACCTTCTCAGGGTCCATTTTTAACCCTTCTTTCAAAACTACAAATCCCAAATACACTAACTCCTTTATGAAAGTACACTTTTTTAGATTAACCATTAGTTTTTCTTCTTTCAATCTTTGCAAGACAACCCTAATATGTTCTAGATATTCTTTTTTCATCTTACTGAAAATTAAAATATCATCAAGGTAAAATATGACAAACTTACAAAGATAGGGCTTCAGCACTTGATTCATCAATCTCATGAATGTACTGGATGTATTTTTCAATCCAAATGGCATGACTAGCCACTCATACAATCTTTCCTTCATCTCAAACATGGTCTTCCACTCACCCCCTTCACGGATTCTGATTTGATGATACCCACTTTTTAAATCAATCTTCATGAAGTACCTTGCTCCACTCAAATAGTCCACTAAATCATCCATTCTAGGTAGTGGGAATCTATATTTGATGGTGATCTTATTGATTGCACAAGAGTTTATACACATCCACCATTTGCCCCCCTTCTTAGGGGCTAATACTGTAGGTACATTAGATGGACTGAGACTCTCCCTAATCAACCCTTTGTCCAACAGCTCCTAGACTTGTCTATTTATTTCCTCATTCTCTTGAGGTGTCATCCTATATGGTGCCTTGTTTGGTAAACTTGCACCAGGGATTAAATTCATACAATGACTGATTTATCTGACTAGCGGTAGTCCATCCAGCAACTCCTTCATCATTATATCAGCATACTCATCAACCAATTCCTTAATTTCTACTGGAAGCCTCTCCTCTTTTGTTGTTGTCATGTTTTGAAATGGTTGGCTAACAAATGCATAACAAACACCATCTTTCTTTAGATCCTTCAAGAACTTCTTTCTCAAGACAAGACACACCCTAGAAGTACCTTTTGTATCTTTATATTTATCCTTTATAGGATTTAGGACAAAATTATGTCCATCCTTTTTAATGGTATATGTATTACTCTTACCATCATGAACAACTTCTCTATCAAATTGTCATAGTCTTCCCAACAAGATATGATAGGCATCCATTGGAATTACATCATAGAGTATTTCATCCTTGTAATTACCAAACTAAAAATTAACTAAGCATTGTTATCTTACCACTAATTGGTGATCCTTCTGCAACCACGAAACCTTGTATGGGATGGGATGCTTCATTCTTTTTAGCTTCAACTTCCTCACCATTTTTTCAAACACAATGTTGTTTGTGCTGCCACTATCTACAATCACTTTACAACACTTGCCACCTAACTTGCATTTGGTCCTGAACAAATTTCTTCTCTGTATTGGTTTTGTTTTTGCCTTCTCAAGACTTAACAAAATCTTTCTTACCATCAAAGAATCTTTGTCCTTTGGGTCTTCTACATGCTTTGAAGTTTCTACCACATCATCTTCTGCTTGGGCCACATGAACTTTGGCCTCTTTTCCTTTACCTCCACCTTCAATTTGTCGACATTCAGAAGACCTATGACTGATCTCACTACATTGGTAGCATGTACCAGCAAAACCTCTACCTCTTCCTTTTCCAAATTTACCTCTTCCTCAAAAGTTTCCTCTATCTCCCATTTTCTGAGTCTGAGAGGTAACATTTGCATCTTGGTTGACAGAATATCCTTTTCCACTGCTCTACTCTCTTCCACGAGCATTTCTAGCTCTACCTCTATTATTATTTTATTGTTGCCTATTCAGCTTCTCTTTGGCCACCAACACACATTGGTAGGCTTCTTCTACACTCTACAATCTGAGCAATCTAATCTCATCTTCTATAAACACCTGCAAGCCATTCAGATATCTTGCAACTTGATCAATCGTTAAAATTCTTCTGTGTATTCCTTGACACTAGATTCTCTTTGCTTCAAGTTCTACAATTGTCCAAATAGATTTATCTGATAGTCTACAGGGATGAATTTTGTCTTCAATTTGTTTACCATTTGGTCCCATGATTTTATCTTCTCCTTGCCTCTTCTTTATCTATCAGTCTGCAAATGATCCCACCATAGGGATGCATCTCCTTTTAACTTTGTACAAGTATATTTCACCTTTCTGTCTTCTTCTGTACCTTCACAATCAAAGTACTTTTCTATCTATGTGATCCAATCCAACAATTCATCTAATTTAGGTTACCACTATAGTGATGCAGGAGCATCCAGTGGCGTAAGGCCAATCTTGCATCAACCAAAAAGATGTTTCTTTAAAATCATTTTATTTTTTTTCATTTCTTTCCATAATTAGCATTTTTGGTTCCATAATCTCTTGAATAATGATGTAGGACTTTCAGTTTTTCCAAAACTGCTAAAAATAGCAAACTGCCAGTTTTGGAAAGTTTACCTGCCATTTTAGGAAAGTTTGCATTTGGGCACAGATTGAAGTGAAAACTTATAGAAAGCTTCGTAATGGAAATATAAGACCTTTGGTGAAGGAATCAGGCAAAAATCATTTGTGAACTGAAAGATATTAAAGTTTTTGTGTTTCAAAAAGCCCCTAAAAATTTCTAAAACAAGATATGAGGCACTAAAACATCCCATAACATCCCAAAAAGTTGATGAAAATCTATTTACAGATTTCTAGCGTGATAGTTCACGTCATAAGATTTCTAGTGCTTAAAACAATTCATCAATTAGACACCTGGATCAAAAGTTATATTTCCTGAAAGTTGACCTACTTTTGGAGAGAGTTACAAATTTCAAAATTTAGCTGGAGGCCACTAAAAAGTGCTATTTATGGCTTTTTTGGGAACCCTGGGTAGTATGAGAGTTAAGGGGGGAAGTGTAGAGTCAAGAATAGGTGGGAAAATAGAAACCCTCACTGATTTGGGGTTACAAAAGGTAGAAGATTCCAGAGCCTGGTGATGTGTAGCTATAGTGTGTTGCAACCTGTGGAGGATTGATTCCTCTGATTGTAATTGAGCTTTTGGAATGTAATAAGTTGTCCAAATCAATAAAGAAATATTCTATTTTATATGACACATTTCTGTTGTATGTTTTATGATTTACCCCTTCATCAATTGGTATCAGAGCAAGGGTTCCTAAGTGTGTAGACATATTACTGACCATGAGGCAGTTTGCACCAAGACCTGAGGTTGTGGGTTTGCTGCGGAGATCAAGATGCCTCCATGAAGAAATCATATTGGGAGGAATGCTTTGACAGAAGAGGGTTTTAGAGCCTTGCAAAGGCAAATCGATACATTGAAAGAGAAGCTGCGAAGAGGGTTTGATATGAGAACAAGAGAAGAAAGCGAGGATGAAGTTGAAAAAGAGCTATCCGAGGAAGAACAAGAAGTTGCAAGAGATCTTGCAGAAGCTAGGTTGTTGAGGGCCATTTTGAAGATTAGAAAGAGGCCCAGGATCAAATTTTCTACCTATTCTGGAGATTTGAATTTGGAACAACTTATTGATTGGATCAATGACATGGATGAGTATTTCAAGTATGAAGATGTGGAAGACCTAAATTGGGTCAAGTTTGCAAAAACAAAATTGAAGGGCCATGTTAGTATTTGGTGGAAGGAGGTCCAGTTAGAGAGGAATAGAAGAGGAAAAGGAAAGATCACCAGATGGGATTAGATGGTGGAGAAACTGAAGAAGAAGTTCATTCATGTGGACTATGATATGGAGTTGTTGAAGATGCTACAAAGATTGAAGAAAGGCAACAAGTCTGTTAAGGAGTATACAGAAGAGTTTTATAAGATCACTATAAGAACTAGTCATGCAGAGGCCAACAAGAAGAAGGTAGCCCATTACATTAATGGGTTGAGGCCAAGTATTTAAGAGGAGTTGAGCATGGTCAGAATGGCCACCATAGAAGATGCATACCAGTTTTCCCTGAAGGTGGAAGAGAAGCTAAATAAAAGATTTGATAGAAAGAAAAGGGGAAGAGATCAAGGTGGAAGGACTGGTGGAAGACCCTATGGAGGCCGTAATGAAGATCAAAAGAAAAGTGAAAAAGCTAGCACCAGTTTAAATCAGAGAGGGGATAATGCCTACCACCCTCGTGACTAGAACAATGGTGAGCAAAAGGAAGAGGAAGAGGTAGAGGCAGACCTGGAAGAGGAGGTTTTAGAGGAACCTGTTTCTAATGTGGAGAAGAAGGGCATCGAGCATATGAGTGTCTGCAACATCAAGGAAGGACAAATAGAAGACCTGAAGGTAATGTACGAGTTGCACATGTAGATGAAGATGTGCAGTCTGAGCATTCTGAAGATGTTGAAAGGGGAGAAACCCTAGTTGTCAGAAGAAATTTGTTGAATGAAGAGAAAGAACCTAATCAGATGAAGAGTTTATTCCACACAAGGTGCAAATGTGAAGGTAAGTGTTGTGATATTATTATTGATAGTGGAAGTACTAACAATATTTTTTCGGAGGAGATGGTTGACAAGTTGAAGTTACAAGAAGAAAGCATCCACATCCATATCGGATTGTATGTTTGTAGAAGGACCACAGAGCTTTGGTCAATGAGTAGTGTTTAGTGAAGTTCAAGATTGGGGACTACCATGATGAGGTGCCGTGTAATATCATACCGATGGATGCATGTCATATGTTGTTGGGGAGGCTGTGGCAGTATGATAGGAGCACTGTCCACGATGGCAGCAAAGGATGGAGTTCTTCATAAGTTGAAGCCCTTAAAAGAGGTGGAAGAAAAGGTATGTAGTACTACCATAATTTGCTTGGTAGATGGTAGAAATTTGATGAAGGGGGTAAATCATAAAACACACAATAATAGAAATTGAACACAGAGAATAGAAATTTCTTTTATTGATCTGGGCAACTCATTACATTACAGAAGCTTAATTACAATCAGAGGAATTAGTCCTCTACAGGCTGCAACACACTATAGCTACCATCACCAGGCTCTGGAATCTTCCACCTTTTGTAACCCCCAAATCAGCTAGGGTTTCTATTTTCCCACCTATTCTTGACTCTATACTTGCCCCTTAACTCTTCTACTACCCAAGGTTCCCAAAAATGGTTATTAATAGCCTTTTTGGCAGCCAAAAACCTAATTTTGAATTTTGCATCTCCCTCTAAAAATAGGTCAACTTCCGGGAGCCATAACTTTTGATCTGGGACTTCGATTGATGAACCGTTTTATGCGTCAGAAATCTTGCGAAGTCCTCTATGTGCTAAGAATGAGCTCTGTTGGTTCTGGCCATTTTCAGGCCCGTACGGGGCCATTTAGTGCCTCAAACCTGAGTTTAAATAATTTTCAGGCATTTTTCAGGAAATAGAAACTTTAATATCTTTCAGCTCACAAATGATCTTCGTATGATTCCTTTACCAAAGGTCTTATAGTTCCATTATGTAACTCCCTGTAAATTTTGACTTCATTCCATGCCCAAATGCAAACTTTCTAAAAATAGCAGTTTGGGAAAACTGAAAGTTCTACATTATTATTCAGGCGATTATGGAACCAGAAACACTAATTATGGAAAGAAATGAAAACAACTACAATGATTTTGAATTAACTTCTTTTTGGGTGATGCAAGATTGCCCTTACACCACTAGATGCTCCTGCATCAGACACCCAGGGTAATTTGAGAAGTGACCCTGTCACACCTCATGTGTTTATGTGAGGAAAACCCAAACGATCAACCTCTGCCTTAGAAAACCAAGAAGAATCTTCAATAGGCCTTCCTTTCCATTTTACCAGATATTCTTCATATTTCTTGTTCCGAGTACTTCTTCCCACACGGCTATCCAAGATCTCTTCTATCGCCTTCATTGAAGTAGATGCCAGAATACTCCACTGCACTTCTTTTGGTCCATCCTCTATTCCATCTTCATGATATTCTGATAAATCAGCAATGTTGAAAATAGGGGAAATATTGATCCCACTCAGCAGCTCTACCTCATATCTATTTCCTGAATCATGCTTCTTCAGGATTCTGCATGGTCCAAATTTCTTCATTTTCAACTTATTGTATATTCCAATTGGGAACCTTTCTTTTCTCAAGTGAACCATGACTTCATCTCCTACCTAGAATTCCTTATATCTCCTCTTCTGATCTACCTTAGCCTTGTACTGAATATTTATTTTATTAATGTGCTTTCTCACCTCTTCATGCAAATTCTTCAAATGTTCTGCAAAGTCTTCAGCTTCAGCACTTGTCTTTTCTCCATTGTCCAGCTTCCTTAACTTAGAAGCATTTCTTGGGCTATTGCCATATACAATCTGGAATGGTGATTTACCAGTACTCTTATTGACAGAATTGTTGTAAGCAAATTCTACCTGTGGTAAAATCAAATCCCATCCCTTGGGCTTATCTCCTACTAAGCATCGTAACAGGTTACCCAAACTCCTATTCACTACTTCAGTTTGTCCATCAGTCTGTGGATGGTATGCAGAACTAAACTTTAAATCTATCTTCAACTTCTTCCACAATGTCCTCCAGAAATAACCAACAAACTTGGTATCTCGATCTGAAACTATGCTCTTTGGTAGACCATGTAGTCTCACCACTTCCCTGAAAAATAACTCTGCAATATGAACATCATCATTAGTCTTCTTACAAGGGATAAAATGTGACATCTTTGAGAATTTGTCCACCACCACAAAAATAGAATCATGCCCTCTCTGTGTCCTTGGTAAACCAAGAACAAAATCCATACTAATATCATCCCATGGCTTCTCCGGAACAGGTAATGGTTGATACAATCCTATATTTTGACTTGTTCCTTTTGCCATCTGACATACTCTACAACTCTGCACAAGCCTCCTCACATCCTGCTACAGCTGTGGCCAATAATAATTTTCACGAACAATAGAAATGGTCTTATCTCAACCAAAGTGTCTAGCCAATCCTCCACTATGCTTCTCCTTAATCAGGTTCTCTCTCATGGAACTCCTCAGAATGCACAACTGGCTTCCTCTAAACAACATGCCATCTTGGATTATGAAATCCAACCATTTTATCCTATCCAAAGTAACAGGCTCCAGACAAGCTTTCCAAGCCTCTGCAAAATCTGGATCTTCAGGATACAAACTTATGAGCTCATCGAACCCAACAACATCTATCTTCATTTCTGTCAACAAATTTTGCCTTCTGCTCAAGGCATCTACAACTCTGTTGGACTTCCCACTCCTATGCTTCAAAACAAAAGTATAACTCTGTAAAAACTCAACACATTTTAAGTGCCTTTGGTTCAACTTCCCTTGACTATTAAGATACTACAAAGCCTGATGATTAGTATATAAAACAAACTCTTTTTGCAACAAATAATGTCTCCATTTCTTCAAAGCCTGAACTATTACATAAAATTCCTGATCATAAACAGAATACTTTTTCTTGGCATCATTAAGCTTCTCACTAAAATAGGCAATGGGCTTACCTTCTTGGCTCAAAATAGCTCCTATACCACTACCACTGGCATCACAATCTACCTGAAATACCTTATTGAAATCTGGAAGTGCCAAAACAGGTTGTTCTATGACTTTCTACTTTAATGTATCAAAGCTCTTGTCTGCCCCTTTAGTCCATCTAAACTCTTTTCTATCCCCTCTCATTGTTTCAGTTAGGGGTGCACAAATGCTACTGAAATTCCTAATAAACTTTCTATAAAAACTTACCAAACCATGAAAAGATTTTACCTCCATTGCACTCCTTGGTGTAGGCCACTCAATGATAGCCTTTACTTTTTCTGGGTCCATCTTAAGACCTTCCTCTGAGACAACAAATCCTAGGTATACCAACTCCTTCTTTACAAAACTGCATTTCATCAGATTAATCAACAACTTCTCCTCCCTCAACTTTTTTAGAACTCTTCTGATATGCATCAAATGCTCATCCCAAGTCTTACTAAAAATTAAACTATCATCAAAATAAAGAATAACAAAACTTCCCAAAAATTCTTTCAGTACCTCGTTCATGAGCTGCATGAATGTGCTCAGTGCATTGGTTAGCCCAAATGGCATGACTAACCACTCATACAAACCTTCCTTTGTCTTGAAGGCTGTCTTCCATTCATCCCCTTCTCTGATACGGATTTGGTGATACCCACTCTTTAGGTCAATTTTCGTGAAGTACTTGGCTCCACTCAAACAATCCATGATGTCATCCATTCTTGGCAATGGAAATCTATACTTGATCGTTATCTTATTGATGGCTCAAGATTCTGTACACATCCTCCATTCTCCATCCTTCTTTGGTGCTAATAATGTAGGTACCGCACATGGACTTAGGCTCTCCCTTATCAGTCCCTTCCTCAACAACTCCTGAATTTGTCTGTTTAGCTCTTCATTCTCTGCAGGGATCATTCTATGCGCTGCCTTGTTTGGCAAACTGGCTCCTGGTATCAAATCCATTTGATGACTTATCTTTCTTACTGGTGGTAAACCTTCTGGTACATTATCAGAGATAATGTCTTGGAACTCTTCCAACATATCTGAAACTTCTACTGGTACATCTTCCCATTTCTCTTGACTAATCTTAGGAATCAATGCAAAGCAATGATGCTCATGCTTCATACCCTCCAAAAATTTCCTACCATCTACCAAACAAATTCTGGCAGTACTACATACCTTTTCTTCCACCTCCTTCAAGGGCTTCAACTTATGATGAACTCCATCCTTTGTTAGGGAATATGTGTCTACACGGCCATCACGGATAGCGCTCCTATCATACTGCCACGACCTCCCTAATAGCATATGACATGCATCCATTGGTATGATATCACACAGCACCTCATCATGGTAGTCACCAATCTTGAACTTCACTAAACACTGTTCATTGACCGAAGCTCTATGGTCCTTCTACAACCATGCAATCTGATATGGATGCGGATGCTTTCTTCTTGTCAACTTCAACTTGTCAACCATCTCCTCTGAAATAAGATTATCAGTGCTTCCACTATCAATAATAATATCACAACACTTACCCTCACATTTGCACCTTGTGTGGAATAAACTCTTCCTTTGATTGGGTTCTTTCTCCTCATCCAGCAAGGTTCTTCTGACAACTAGGGTTTCTCCCCTTTCAGCATCTTCAGAATGCTCAGAATGTGCATCTTCATCTACATGTGCAACTCGTGCATTACCTTCAGGTCTTCTATTTGTCCTTCCTTGATGTTGCAGACACTCATATGCTCGATGCCCTTCTTCTCCACATTGGAAACAGGTTCCTCTGAAACCTCCTCTTCCAGGTCCTTGCCCAGGTCTGCCTCTTCCTCTTCCTCTTTGCTCACCATTGTTTTGGTCACGAGGGCGGTAGGTATTATCACCTCTCTGATTTCGACTGGTACCAGCTTCTTCACTTTTCTTTGCATCTTCATTTCGGCCCCCATAGGGTCTTCCACCACTCCTTCCGCCTTGACCTCTTCCCCTTTGCTTGCTATCAAAACTTTTATTCAGCGTCTCTTCCACCTTCAAGGAAAACTGGTACGCATCTTCTATGGTGGTCATTCTGACCAGGCTCAACTCCTCTTGAATATTTGGCCTCAACCCACTAATGTAACGGGCTACCTTCTCCTTATTGGGCTCTGCATGGCCTATCCAGATAGTGATTTTATAAAACTCTTCTGTATACTTCTTAACAGACTTGTTACCTTGCTTCAGTCCTTGTAGTTTCTTCAGCAACTCCATCTCATAGTCCATAGGAATGAACTGCTTCTTCAGTTTCTCCACCATCCGATCCCATCTGGTGATCTTTGCTTTTCCTCTTCTGTTCCTCTCTAATTGGACCTCCTTCCACCAAATATTGGCATGGCCCTTCAACTTTATTTTTGCAAACTTAACCCAATCTGGGTCCTCCACATCTTCATACTCAAAATACACCTCCATGTCATTAATCCAATCAATAAGCTGTTCTAGATTCACATCTCCAGAATATGTAGAAACTTCGATCTTGGGCCTCTTTCTGATCTTCAAAATGACCCTCAACAACCTTACTTCTGTAGCATCTTTGGCAGCTTCTTGTTCTTCCTCAGATAGCTCTTCTTCAACTTCATCTTCACCTTCTTCTCTTGTCCTCGGCTCAAACCCTCTTCATAGCTCCTCTTGCAATGCATCGATTTGCCTTTGTAGGGCTCTAAAACCCTCTTCTGTCAAAGCATTCCTCCCAACATGATTTTTTCATGGAGGCATCTTGGTCTTCACAGCAAACCCACAACCTCAGGTCCTGGTGCAAACTGCCTCATGGTTGGCGATCTATCTACATACTCAGGAACCCTCACTCTGATACCACTTGATGAAGGGGGTAATAGAGAATAGAAATTTCTTTTATTGATCTGGGCAACTCATTACATTACAGAAGCTTAATTACAATAAGAGGAATCAGTCCTCTATAGGCTGCAACACACTACAGCTACCATCACCAGGCTCTGGGATCTTTCGCCTTCTGTAACCCCCAAATCAGCTAGGGTTTTTGTTTTCCCGCCTATTATTGACTCTATACTTGCCCCCTTAACTCTTCTACTACCCAGGGTTCCCAAAAATGGTTATTAATAGCCTTTTTGGCGGCTAAAAACCTAATTTTGAATTTTGCATCTCCCTCCAAAAATAGGTCAACTTTCGAGAGCCATAACTTTTGATCTGGGACTCCAATTGACGAACTGTTTTATGCGTCGAAAATCTCGTGGAGTGCTCTACGTGCTAGGAACTAGCTTTTCTGGTTCCAACCATTTTTAGGCCCGTACGGGGCCATTTAGTGCCTCAAACTTGAGTTTGAATAATTTTCAGGCATTTTTCAGGAAACAGAAACTTTAATATCTTTCAACTCGCAAATGATCTTTGTATGATTCCTTAACCAAAGGTCTTATATTTCCATTATGTAACTTCCTATAAATTTTGACTTCATTCCATGCCCAAATGCAAACTTTCTAAAAATAGTAGTTTGGGAAAACTGAAAGTTCTACATTATTATTCAGGCGATTATGGAACCAGAAACACTAATTATGAAAAGAAATGAAAACAACTACAATGATTTTGAATTAACTTCTTTTTGGGTGATGCAAGATTGCCCTTACACCACTGGATGCTCCTGCATCAATTTTTTTTTGAGGGAATGAAGCATGAGTGTCATTGCTATGCATTCATTCCTAAGATTAGTCAAGAGAAATGTGAAGATGTACCAGCTGAAGTCTCAGAGATGCTGGAAGAATTTCAAGATATTGTCTCTGATAATGTACTAGAAGGTTTACCACCAATAAAGAAGATAAGTCATCAAATGGATTTGATACTAGGAGCCAGTTTGGCGAATAAGGCAGCCCACAGAATGACCCTTGTAGAGAATGAAGAGCTAAACAAACAAGTTCAGGAGTTATTGAGGAAGGGACTAATAAGGGAGAGCATAAGTCCATGTGCGGTACCTGTAGTACTAACACCAAAGAAAGATGGAGAATGGAGGATGTGTACAGACTCTCAAGCCATCAATAAGATCATGATTAAGTATAGATTTCCATTGTTGAGAATGGATGACATAATGGATTGTTTGAGTGGAGCCAAATACTTCACGAAGATTGACTTGAAGAGTGGGTATCACCAGATTCATATCAGAGAAGGAGATGAATGGAAGACAGCTTTAAGACAAAGGAAGGTTTGTATGAGTGGTTAGTCATGCCATTTGGGCTAACTAATGAACCGAGCACATTCATGTGGCTCATGAATGAGGTATTGAAAGAATTTTTAGGAAGTTTTGTTATTATTTATTTGGATGATATTTTGATTTTCAGTAAGACTTGGGATGAGCATCTGATGCATATCAGAAGAGTTCTAGAGAAGTTGAGGGAGGAGAAGTTGTTGATTAATTTGAAGAAATGTAGTATTACAAAGAAGGAGTTGGTGTACCTAGGATTTATTGTCTCAGAGGAAGGCCTTAAGATGGACCCAGAGAAGGTGAGAACTATCCTTGAATGGCCTATGCCAAGGAGTGCCACAGAGGTACGATCTTTTCATGGTTTGGCAAGTTTTTATAGAAAGTTTATAAGAAATTTTAGTAGCATTTGTGTGCCCCTAATGGAGACAATGAGAGGGGATAGAAAAGAGCTTAAATGGACTAGAGGAGCAAACAAAAGCTTTGATACATTGAAGCAGAAAGTCACAGAGCAACCTGTTTTGGCACTTCCAGATTTCAATAAGGTATTTCAAGTAGATTGTGATGCTAGTGGTAGTGCTATAGGAGCTGTTTTGAGCCAAGAAGGTAAGCCCATTGCCTATTTTAGTGAGAAGCTTAATGATGCCAAGAAAAAGTATTTTGTTTATGATCAAGAGTTTTATGCAATAGTTCAGGCTTTGAAGAAATGGAGACATTATTTGTTTCCAAAGGAGTTTTTTTTATATACTGATCATTAGGCTTTGCAGTATCTTAATAGTCAAGGAAAGTTGAACCAAAGGCATTTAAAATGGGTTTAGTTTTTGTAGAGTTATACTTTTATTTTGAAGCACAGGAGTGGGATGTCCAATAGAGTTGTAGATGCCTTGAGAAAAAGGAAAAATTTGTTGACAGAAATGAAGATAGAGGTTGTTGGGCTTGATGAGTTCAAATGTTTTTATCTTGAAGATCCAAATTTTACAGAGACTTGGAAAGCTTGTCTGGAACCTGTTACTTTGGATAGGACAAAATGGTTGGATTTCATAATCCAAGATGGCATGTTGTTTAAAGGAAGCCATTTGTGCATCTTGAGAAGTTCCATGAGAGAGAACTTGACTAAGGAGAAGCATAGTGGGGGATTAGCTGGACACTTTGGTTGAGATAAGACCATTGCTATTAGTGGTAAGTTGTAACAGGATGTGAGGAAGTTTGTGTAGAGTTGTCGAGTGTGTCAGATGGCAAAAGGAACAAGTCAGAATATGGGATTGTATTAGTCACTACTTGTACCTGAGAATCCATGGGATTATATTAGTATGGATTTTGTTCTTAGTTTACCAAGGACACAGAGAGGACATGATTCCATTTCTATGGTGGTGGACAGATTCTCAAAGATGGCATATTTTATTCCTTGCAAGAAGACTAATGATGATGTTCATATTATAGAGTTATTTTTCAGGGAGGTGGTGAGATTACATGTTCTACCAAAGAGCATAGTTTCAAATCGAGATACCAAGTTTGTTGGTTATTTCTAGAGGACATTGTGGAGGAAGTTGAAGATAGATTTGAAGTTCAATTTTGCACACCATCCACAAACTGATGGACAAAATGAAATGGTGAATAGGGTTTTGGGTAACCTACTACGATGCTTAGTAGAAGATAAGCCCAAGGGATGGGATTTGATTTTACCATAGGCAAAATTTTCTTACAACACTTTTGTCAATAGGAGTACTGGTAAATCACCTTTTCAGATTATATATGGCAATAGTCCAAGAAATGCTTCAGAGTTAAGGAAGCTAGATAAAGGAGACAAGACAAGTGCCGAGGCCGAAGACTTTGCAGAACCCCTGAAGAATTTGTATGAAGAGGTGAGAAAGCATATTAATAAGATAAATATTTAGTACAAGTCTAAGGCATATCAGAAGAGGAGATATAAGGAATTCCAGGTGGGAGATGAAGTCATGGTTCACTTGAGAAAAGAAAGGTTCCCAATTGGAACATACAATAAGATGAAAATGAAGAAATTTGGATTGTGCGGAATCATGAAGAAGCATGATTCAAGAAATGTATATGAGGTAGAGCTGCCGAGTGGGATCAATATTTCCCTTGTGTTCAACATTACGGATTTAACATAATATCATGAAGGTGGCATAGAAGATGGACCAATAGAAGAATAGTGGAGTATTCTGGCATCTACTTTAACGGAGGAGATAAAAGAGATCTTGGATAGTCATGTGGGAAGAAGTACTCAGAATAGGCAATATAAGGAATATCTAGTGAAATGAAAAGGAAGGCCGATTGAAGATTCTTCTTGGTTGTCTAAGGCAGAGGTTGACCATTTGGGTTTTCCTCACACAAACATCTGAGATGTGACAGGGTCACTTCTCAAATTACCCTAGGTGTCTGATACAGGAGCATCTAGTGGCATAAGGGCAATCTTGCATCACCCAAAAAGATGTTTCTTCAAAATCATCATAGTTGTTTTCATTTCTTTCCATAATTAGTATTTTTGGTTCAATGATCTCTTGAATAATGATGTAGGACTTTCAGTTTTTCCAAAACTACTAAAAATATCAAACTGCTAGTTTTGGAAAGTTTACCTGCTATTTTAGGAAAGTTTGTATTTGGGCACAGATTGAAGCAAAAACTTACAAAAAGCTTCATAACATAAATATAAGACCTTTGGTGAAGGAATTAGGTAAAGATCATTTGTGAGCTGAAAGATATTAAAGTTTTTATTTTCTGAAAAGCCCCTAAATTTTTTTGAAATGAGATATGAGGCACTAAAACATCGCATAACGTCCCAAAAAGTTGATAGAAATCTATTTATGTATTTCTAATGTGATAGTTCACATTGTAATCTTTCCTGTGCTTAAAACGGTTCTTCAATCAAACACCTGGATCAAAAGTTATGGTTCCAGAAAGTTGACTTACTTTTTGAGGGAGTTTCAAATTTCAAAATTTAACTAGAGGCTGCCAAAAAGTGCTATTTATGGCTATTTTGGGAACCTTGGGTAGTATGAGAGTTAAGGGGGAAAGTGTAGAGTCAAGAATAGGTGGGAAAATAGAAAACCTAGCTGATTTGGGGTTACATAAGGAAGAAGATTCCAGATCCTAGTGATGTGTAGCTGTAGTGTGTTGCAGCCTATGGAGGATTGATTCCTCTGATTATAATTGAGCTTCTGTAATCTAATAAGTTGTCCAAACCAATAAAGAAATATTCTATTTTCTGTGAACCATTTTTGTTTGTTGTATGTTTTATGATTTACTCTCTTCATCATATAGTCTAGAGGATTAAAACAAGGTTTGGTATTTATTCTGGCTAGGGCTTGAATGAACCTCTCTTATCCTTGATCAAGTTCAGGTTAGTTTTCTTCTCCTTTAGCTTCAACTTGCTCTTCTTCTTCATCAGTCACGTCTTCAACATGATGACCTCTTCTCTGTGTAGTTTCAATGGCTTCCATTCTGGCCATAATTCCCCTCAACATCTCCATCAAGACAAGGTCTGCATGGCTCTGTGCCCCTCTTCCTCTGCCATGTCCTCTCTATGCCATTTTATGCAAGTCCTCTATAGTTTTAGGTCTTCTTCCTTTTCTCACTTACCCACAACAATTCCCTTAAGGACTTCATAATCTTTTTGACACTTCTCCAGGAGAAAACCTTGCTCTGATACCACTTGATGCATTCAAGATTAAAGAGCCTTATCAGGCTATCAATCAAGAAGAAAAATCACACAACAATACAATAACTTGCATCAGAAAACAATCCTCCTTTTATTGCAATCAATAAAGTGCAAAATTACATTCAAAGTTCAATTACAGGGCATTTCAAAGAGACCCCCCCAATTTGACTTTTCCATCAACATCCTTATACCTAATTCTTCCTTTAGAACTATCCAATCTACTCAGAAATCCCAATTCTAAACATTACTTTCCCTATCGTCATCACATTCCTCTATTGACCTTTCCCTATTCTCTAGGAAAATAGTTCTTTTCAATTTCCTATCAAATGGTTTGTTGCAAGTATGGGCCCAACTGGTGTTGTCATTGATGACAATAGCCGCATAAAGATTTGAAGAGGTTATGGCCATATGAGTAAAACTAGTTCTAGTAGATGTTTAGAGGTGACAAAGTGACACAAATAGGTCTGGTGAGATTTGGAAATGAAATATCTTGTTCTGCAAATTTGGTGGAATCTTTAGGAAGCCAATGTGAATTGACAACTCAATTGGTTCATGGTTTGGAGCTCCACAAGCATTTATTCTAATGTGATAGTGATGACAGACTGTGTTCTTGAGGTTCCGGATGAAGATGTGAATGATTTTAGTGAGAAGTAGTGTGGATGTTTTTGGTGATTCAGGCAAGCTTGTGGGGGTCTCTAGATTGTGTCTAGTTCATGTTGGTGGTCGGCATTGAAGATTGAGCTTGTAATTAAAGATTTACTTTCAGGTGATGATGTTCTTCCTAATCATGGCTGATCAGATGTTTTACACATCTTGCGGATGATCTTGAAGATGTTCTACGAAGCATGGCATGTTCCTCAAAGAAGATTGAAGTCCTAGATATGTGTGGCCAACAATGTGGTGTTATGCATGAAGTTCTTGTAACAAATCAAGTTGTATTTGTGTATTTGCTTTGTAATAAAATAAAGTATGTATTGTGCCGACTTTGATGATCATTCCAAAGTTGATGTCATGTATAAATAAGAATTGCAAAGTCATTTCAAAGTAGCAGTAGAGAGATGAGAAAGTGGTAGAGAGGAGAAGAGCAAAAAGCAAAGCAGAAGTGTTGAGATTAAATGGAACTGACTCAAGCATGGTGAAGATGCTAATCTCTAGTTCAAGTATGTAATATTTATTATTCTGTAGACAGTGTGTCTCCTATAGGCAGTGGGCCTCTTGTGAGCAGTGTGCTTGGGCAGTGAGCTCTAATTGGCAAGTGCCATTTTATTCTTCTTATTCTTTTAACAAAGAATACAATCTTGGGTTAGTCACCCCGTGGTTTTTCCCTTAACTAGGTTTTCCACATTAAAAACTTGGTGTCATATGTGTTAATGTGTTTCTGCTCTTGAATTATTGCATCGTGCTTCCATGATTTAATTATTATTATGTTGTTGAAATATAAGAAAAATTTAAGTGTTTAAAGAAAAGAATGCTTTGTGACAACTAATTCACCCCCCCTCTTAGTTGTCTGTCTTAAAACCAATAATTGGTATAGAGCTAAGTTCCTTTAAAAGAGCCTAATTGCTTGATGAGATCTAGGATGTCTTCCTACAAGAAGGATAGCCTGAGGTTTGATGGAACTAATTACACTCTTTGGAAAAGTCACATGGAATGTCACTTACAATGTATGTGAATGCAATATTGGACCATAACTTTAAAGAAGTATGTTCCTCCAAAGAATGGTCCAGCAATTGTAGATGAAATCAGAGACGCTAAAGATAATCTTCAAGCTAAAGAAGCCTTACTAAGTGCCTTATCTGATTCAGAGTTGACAAATGTTATAGATTTCAAAACTTCATATGAGATTTGGGAAAAACTGGAACTTCTGTATGAAGGAGACAAATATGTTAAATGTACCAAGCTACAGAGTCTAAAAGGAAAATTTGAAAACCTGAAGATGAATGAAGATGAGAATATCACTACATTTATGCCAAAAGTAAAGGAGCTTGTTTGTGGCATTAGGTGTGCTGGTGGAACCTTGGATGAAGATGAGATTGTTGCCAAAGTTCTCAGATCCCTACCTCCTACTTATAAACACAAGGTTGTTGCTATTGAAGAATTCAGATCTTTATCAAATATCATAAGAGATCAATTAGTTGGAAAACTAGTTGCATTTGAATTGGCTGAGTTTGGAGATGCCCCCCAAGATTGAATCTGCATTCAAGGCTAGTGCCTCTACAAAAGGAAAACAAAGGTATGATCCAGGAGAGAACTCCTCAAAGAAACTATCATGGTATGAAAAAGAAAGAACAGATCCAGAAGAAGATGAAGTAGAAGATGTTGAACTTGAAGCCCTTATTGCAAAAAGACTGCCAAGAGGATCTGGTAAGTATGAAGGAAAATTGCCCTTCAAATGTTTCAACTAAAACAAGATTGGTCATTTTGCTTCAAGGTGTCCGGAGAGATTTTCAAGAACTAATCCTAATAGATCAAGATTTCAAAAGAAATGTTACTGTGTTCATGAAGATGATGAGGATGAAGGAGTAATAGATGATGAATCAGAGACAGGAAACAAATCCATAAGTGACTAGGTGTTTATTGCCATCAAGGAAGAAGATCCAATGCCCACTAAATCTATCAATCATAAACAGGTAGAAAGAGCTCTGGCAGCTCAAGTTGAAGAAAAGGATGAATGGGTTATTGACAGTGGATGCTCCCACCATATGACTGGTGACAAAAACAAATTCATAGATCTGGAAAGATATGAATGAGGAGTTGTAAAATTTGGTGATAATTCTACTGGCAGAATCAAAGGTAGAGGGACTATTTCTTTTGATGGAAAGAACAAAACTAGTAATGTACTGTATGTTGAAGGTCTGAAGCACAATCTTCTTAGTGTTGGGCAGTTAGTGGATAGAGGCTATGATCTCTGATTCAAAAAATGGAAGATGCAGGATCTTTGAAAGTTTTGGAGTAGAGGTTGCATCCAGTACTCAAACAAAAGGTAACATCTTCCACTTGGTTGGTACTGGCAAAAGTTGTTTATTTGTTTAAATTGATCAGAGTTGGTTGTGACATAGGAGAATGTGTCATGTAAATTTTGATACTATCATCAAGATAAGCAACACTCAGGCTATAAGAGATCTTCCAAGACTGGTGAAACCTACTAGCAGTTTGTGCAAGGAATGTCAGTTGGGTAAGCAAAGAAGAGTCACATTCAAAATTAAGGAACCATCTTCTACCAGATTGTTGGACTTAGTACATATTGATCTATGTGGATAGGCAAGAATCAAGAGTTTACAAGGTGATAGATATTTCATGTTACTAATTGATGATTATTCCCAGATGATGTGGGTGACTTTCCTAAAAGAGAAATCTGAAGCTCATAATAAATTCAAAATATTCAAGGCTATGGTAGAGAATGAAACTGGGTTAAACATAAAATGTTGTAGGTCTGATAGAGGTGGAGAATTCACATTCAGAGAGTTCATAGAATTCTGTGAGAAACATGGGATAAAAAGACAGTTATCTGCTCCAAGGACTCCTCAACAGAATGGAGTAGTGGAGAGAAAGAATTGGACCATCCAGGAAGCATCTAGAACCATGATGATGGAAGCAAATGTTCCTCATATCTACTGGAGAGAATCTGTAAGCACTATTATCTATACTCTTAATCAAGTACAAATTAGAAGCAATACTAGTAAGATCCCTTATGAACTCTGGTTTGGCATCACTCCTACTATGAAGTATTTCAGAGTCTTTGGTAATAAATGTTACATTAAAAGAGATGAAGACCTTGGCAAATTTGAAGCTAGAAGTGATGAAGGAATATTCTTGTGTTATTTTACTCAAATCAAAGCATACCGGTGCTATAACAAGAGATTGAGGAAGATTATAGAATGTACAAATGTAAAGGTTGATGAAGGCATTGAAAAACCCTCAAGGTTTTATGAATATGAAGAAGATGTTCATAATGATGTTTTGGTCCAAGAAGTTCAAGCCCCTTCTAAAATTTAGATCTAGACTGATCTGGAGAATCCTGAAATACAGGAAGAAGAGATAAGTTTGAATGAAGCTATCCAAAAAATAGAAGTGCAAGAAACTCCCAAAACTCCTAGGTATGTAAGACTAAATCATTCTAAAGACCAGATCATAGGTGATAAAAGTAAAGGTGTTAAAACAAAAAGAAAGATTGCTCAAGACTAAGAAAAATATTGTCTAATTTCAAAGATTAAACCAAAACTAGTAAGTGATGCATGCAATGATGAAAGATGGACTAAAGCAATGAAGGAAGAATTGATGTAGATAGAGAAAAATCACACTTGGGATCTTGTTCCCAGACCTAGAAACAAAAATGTGATTGGAACCAAATGGGTCTTCCGGAATAAACCGAATGAAGATGGTGAAGTAGTCAGAAACAAAGCTAGATTGGTCTGCAAGGGTTATTCTCAAGTAGGAGTTGATTTTGAAGAAACTTTTGCTCCAGTGGCAAGAATTGAAGCAGTCAGATTATTTCTTGCTTTTGCTACCTTCAAGGATTTCAAAGTATGTCAAATGGATGTCAAGTCTATCTTCCTAAATGGTGACCTAGAAGAAGAAGTATACATTGAGAAACTGGATGGATTTCAATTGTTTGATCATGGTGATATGGTCTGCAAGTTGAAAAAAGCATTGTATGGACTCAAACAAACCCCAAGAGCCTAGTATGAAAGACTGGATAAACATCTTTTGAAGATTGGTTTCAACAAAGATACTACTGACAATAACTTGTACTTCAAGATTCATCATGAAAATATCTTGATTGTTGAAGTATTTTTTGATGGTATCATTTTTGGAGGAAGAGATAGTATGTGCAAGACTTTTGCAAATCAAATGAAAAGTGAATTTGAGATGTCTATGTTTGGGGAAATGAATTTCTTCTTGGGTCTGCAAATCACTCAAACAAAGAAGGGAATCTTCATATCTCAGACCAAATATGTGAAAGAATTGTTGAAGAAATTTAGAATGGAAGATTCAAAACCAATGAATACTCCGATGGAAACTAGATGTAAACTAAGTAGAGATGATGATTCTCCAAAGGCTAATCAAAAAAAGTACAGGTCAATGATTGGAGGACTACTGTATCTTACTCAAACTAGACCTGACATTATGAATGTTGTTGGTCTTGTTGTTAGATTCCAAGCTGATCCCAGAGAATCTCATGTCATGGCAATCAAGAGAATTCTCAAATATCTAAAGGGAACAGTTGAGTATAGTTTATGGTATCCTAGGGATCATGATTTCTCTCTTCATGCATATACAGATGTGGATTGGACAGGAGATGTGGATGAATAAAAGAGTACCAGTGGTGGTGCATTCTTTCTAGGTAAAAGATTGGTTTCTTGGTTGAGTAAGTAACAAGAATCAATATCTCTATCCATTGCAAAAGAAGAATATATTGCCGCAGCAGGTAGTTGCACTCAAGTATTGTGGATGAAGCAAATGCTAAGAGACATCAGAATAGAGTATGAGGAACCTATCACAATCTTCTATGACAACTCAAGTGCAATAAATATATCAAAAAATCTGGTGTTGCATTCAAAGACAAAACATATATCCATCAACTTTCAATTTTTGAGAGAGCAGGTGAACAAGAATGAAGTCAAATTAAAGTTTGTGCCCTCTAAGGATCAGATTGCAGACATCTTTACTAAACCTCTACCTAAGGACTCTTTTGAGTATCTCAAGGAGAAGTTAGGGGTTATTACCCCTCCAGTTTTGAATTAAGGTGCACTGATGTGCATCAGTTCAGTGGATCTCACAGTCATATCTTGTGATCTAAATTGATGATGGGAAGCTACTACTCAGGGAGAGCAGTATGTATGATTCTGATTAATGCAAGTATGTGCCCTTTGACATTGATGTCAAAGGGGGAGAGAAGACGTGAAAAACAAAAGTGGTTGCTGATCAAAGGGGAAGCAGTAAAGAAAGGGAAGACATATGAATGATTGTTGTTGATAGGGGGAGCTATGTCAGTTAGTGAGGAGAAGCTCTTGTCTTGATAGTTAAAATAGTTTTTCACATCATATGTTTCCATCAATGACAAAGGGGGAGATTGTTGCAAGTATGGGCCCAACTGATGTCATTGATGTCAACATACTCCTGTTGCATTGATGTCAAGCGCTGGATGAGCTGTGTGCTGAGAATATTGAGAAAATTAGTCTTACCAGAAGCAAAGAAGAACAGTGAAGACAGTGAAGCTCTATGTAGTGAAGATCCCAGCTAAGATGAAGATTAGAGAATGCACATCATAGGGTTTGTAGATATGTGTCTAAAGATGATCCAGTCAAGATTTGAGAGGTCCACATAAATATTTGAAGAGCTTATGGACATATGAGTAAAACTAGTTCTGGCAGATGTTCAAAGGTGACAGAGTGACACAAATAGGTCCGGTGAGATCCAGAAATGAAATATCCTATTCTGTAGATTTGGTGGAATGTTTAGGAAGCCAATGTGAATTGACAACTCAATTGGTTCATGGTCTGGAGGTCCGCAAGCATTTATTCTAATGTGACAATGATGACAGACTACGTTCTTGAGGTTCTAGATGAAGATGTGAATGATTTCAGTGAGAAGAAGTAGTGTGGATGTTTTTGGTGATTCAGGCAAGCTTGTGGGGGTCTCTAGATTGTGTCCAATTCGTGTTGGTGGTCCGCATTGGATATTGAGCTCATAATTGAAGATTTACTTCTAGGTAATGATGTTCTTCCTAATCATTGCCAACCAGATGTTCTATGAAGCATGGCATGTTCCTCAAAGAAGATTGAAGTCCTAGATATGTGTGGCTGATAGTGTGGTGTTACACATGCTATTCTTGTAACAAATCAAGTTGTATTTGTGCATTTTCTCTGTAAGAAAATAAAGTATGTATTGTGTTGACTTTGATGATCATTCCAAAGTTGATGTCATGCATAAATAAGAATTGCAAAGTCATTTCAAAGTATTGGTAGAGAGATGAGAAAGTGGTAGAGAGGAGAAGAGCAAAAAGCAGAGTAGAAGTGTTGAGCTTAAATGGAACTAACTCAAGCATGGTGAAGATGCTAATCTCCAGTTCAAGTATGTAATATTTATTATTCTGTAGATAGTGTGTCTCCTGTAGGTAGTGGGCCTCTTGTGAGCAGTGTGCCCAGGTAGTGAGTCCTAATTGGCAAGTGCCATTTTATTCTTCTTATTCTTTTCATAGAGAATACAACATTGGGTTAGTCACCCCATGGTTTTTCCCTTAACCGGGGTTTCCATGCTAAAATCTTGGTGTCATATGTGTTAATGTGTTTCTACTCTTGAATTATTGCATTGTGCTTTCATGATTGAATTATTATTATGCTGTTGAAATATAAGAAGGATTTAAGTGTTTAAAAAAAATAAAGTTTTGTTATAACTGATTCACCCCCCCTCTCAGTTGTCTATCCTAAAACCAACATGGTTTTCCCCAAAGGTTAACTGTCAAAGACCAAAGGAACCCATCGCACCACATAGTCTTCAACTCCATTCCATTGGGATGTCAAAGAGACAACAAAGAAGCTCCCTTCGATAAAGAAGGTCCCATCGAGGGAGCATGTAGCACCATACATCCACACTGACAAATAGAACTCCCTATCAGGTCTTCAAAGAGACAGAGATCAAGGTCCTATCAACATCCAATCTCCCACCGATAAGAGTTAAGGCTTGTATTAGAATGTCGAAGGGACAACTAAGTGAGTCCTGCCAAAATGGCAACTCCCACCGATATAGATCTTATTGCCTTTGCACTACGCACATGTCTACCATCGGGTATCGAGGGGACTAGATTTAGAGTCTCTCTAACTTCACATGGTCACACTAACATTACACAACTTGGCATTGGGTTGTCGATGGGACACCACCAAGAGTCCCACCAAACACATAAAGTCATACTTATGAAGAGTGGCACCCAGCAATAGGCTAGGGTTTACCAAAATGAACTTCAATGTATCTGCAAAACATAACAAAATTGAAAATAAAAATTTACTTATGTACAAATTGATGCAGACAGCTTGAGAGCCTGAGATGCTCCTACATCATTGTTGGAACCAAATATTTCTTCCTATGGTTTGTATGGTATTCTCATGATTTGTGCAACATAGATAGTGAATTGGAAATTGGCATGTAGTTAACTAAGTGATAATTGTGTTTCTAAGCGATAACTAAATCATGTGTTTACAATGTTAGTTGTGTAAGTGATAACCAAATATCACATACAAGGTTCTATTGTGCATGATTTGTGGTGGACTAAACCACTTATAAAACCCTGGAATTGTAATTATCAAAGTTGGTTTTAATTCTTAATCTTGATATATAGATAACCTTTGATAAAAATAATCAATGAATGTAACGAGTAGAAAATCATAATGAAAGATTGAGATGAAGAATGAAATCATCAGGTACATATTTGTCTACACTCATTTTACTTTGTTTAAAGCTCTAGATATATGCATTAGTATTTTCTTAGTATTCCCTTTATGCACTAAAACAATACATAAGTTTATAGTGAGGGTAACAAACCCTAATAATACTTGCATAAGAATAATGTTAATATGTCAGTGCACAAAATAAACTACAATGAGGAGTTAGCCATATTCCAATAAGAAAAGTGAAAAAATGGTTAACAAACATAAAATACTTCTAGAATAAATTGTCATATAGAGATGAATAACATTTAAGACTCGTGACATGCTTAACAAGAAAGATGAAAGCACGATTCAAAACACTATAAAAAAAGACAAAGAAATGTCCCTTAAAATATAAAATGTAGAAAAAAATGATGACGAAAAACAAAAATTTGATTAAAGATCATGGGAAGAGTGGAGGATGTTATAGAACATATATGGTGTAAGCAAGAAGAGGAAGATGAAACAATCCATGTTTTAGGTGTTGTGGGCAAATGATTAACAAAATTATAAGTGATTTAGTAAATATTAATTTGGCTATTAGGCCATTCTATAAGTGCACAAATCTTGTAACTACAAAAAATTTGGCAATGTAACGTCAAAAATTGTCCTTCTGTATGGAATGATATAATTTCCCTTGGTTTAGCTCCTCACTTTGGTGACCTCTCAAACCCTTTTCTTTCTGACCTTCTTGAAACCTTGATTGACTAAGTCTAGTTGCAAAATGTTCACTTTTTGAGGTAACCTTTTGATGGAACCCGAAAAGGGAATTTGAATTACAGGTCCCTAGGACCCCCAAAAAGCATATCTAAGTGGAAATTGGGGGCTTGGCACCCATGCCCTAATCCTCCCCTGTTTCTCAAGATTTTGAATTTTGGTGGGATGTCGACTCCTACCAAGTGCCTTGGTATTCCATTTTTAAATTCTCAGTTTTCTTGCAATATCGAGATGTTATTTCAAAATTTGAATTTCCCTAAAGCTAGATATAAAAAGACATTTAAAAATCATTTTAAAACAATTATTTTACAAGCTTGATGCCGAAACTCTCTCAAAATTACCATCGAAGATCAGTGCTTGTTGAAAGCTCTTGAAAGTATTCTATATTTGCTAGCATGGAGACAATGGATGGAGATTAGGAATCAAGATTTTGAGACTATCTTTCTCTTCCTAGGTTTCGTACAGTCTTTGCATAATCAAGAAAAGGGTTGAAGCCTCCAACATCGAGCTTAGAGATCCTCCATGGACATTGTTGATTCGCCTCTTGTTCATGCAAGTCTTCATTTGTTTCATCTCCTTAAGGTGAAGTTGTATGTGTTTATTGATGCAAAGCAAGTTGTTGATCTTCCCTTGATTAAGACATCTAGGGTTTGATATTTTTTCATACACATTGTAGGGTTTGCACACACTTCTACAAATATTTATCTCTGGCTATTGTTGAGGTAGAAATACCAAAGACGGGGCTTGACTGAGGCAAGCTCCTATATAGTTGTAACATCTATCTCCTTCTTTTGTAGGTGCAGATCATATTTTGCAAGTTTCAGCTAAAAGGAACTACAAAAAGGAGGATCTTGTGAGTATAGTCATCATAGACTTTTGATTTTTTGGATTTTGACACTTGCAGGACGAAAGAGCGGGCACCCTAGTCCAAATGGGGGCAATTTCTAGTATTTGGAAGCTATTTACAAGTGTCAGATAGCTTGTACAGAAGATTTCTAGTTTTGGGAACTTTCAAGAGTAAGGAGCAAGCACCCTAGTCTAGTCAGCCCTCAAAATCTAGGTGCATGGTCTTTGATACTCTTTCTCTGCATGTCTGTGATCAATTTTGCCTATACTGTTATCAACTTTTGTATATCTCTGATTTAAGGCATAATTAAGGTTTGCTTGGTTTATGAGCAAAAATACTTAACAAAACCTTAATTAGGATCTTGAAATCAGATACCACAAGAAAAAAGGGGTAGATAAGCAACTTGTAGATTGACCTCACATTCAATCCTTGTCCTCCCCAATGCTTAGTGGTGAAATGGTAGTACTTGATCTAGTTGAGACAAACTATCCAATTTTCCACTAAACATTTTAATGAACCCACGCTTTAATGAATTTGCATCCTTTTATACTTCAGATCTAAAATAATTTGTTGTCCTAGAGCATATTTGGATTGAAAAATCTCTTTGGTGAAATTGCATGCATTGAATTGAGAATCATATTCTTTATCTTTGTCACTAAAAGAATTGGAAAAAATTGTTGATCATTGTTTTACATGGTATTTCATTTTCATAGACCATCATTGTGCATTTGAATCTTGGATTAAAAAGAGCATGGTAAAATGTCAGATTATTTTTTTCAAGATTTTCATGCTTATGATGAGTTGTTTAGTCGTGATGACTTTGATATGTTGGATGAAGCCCTTGAGCACTTTATCTTATTTGAACATTCCACTACGACCTCAAAGACATCATTATTTCAAAGATTTTTAAATGCGATTTATGTTCCTAAGTCTAAATAAGATCTTGAAATACCAAAAATTGTGGTCACTTTATGTGCAAATGTGGTGCAACCATCTTCTAAACCTGTGCTTACTATTAAAGGTTGTCCATTTGCTTCTCAAACTCCTAACCACGTTTATGACTATCCTAAACAAATAGTGCAACAAACTAATCATAATGTGGTTGCTCATGCATACAACACTCGGACTAATAAACAAAGTACACAACTATCGAACATTATAATAGCTTTACCGGCATCTCAACCTATGCTTCCTAAAGCACCTCATTTAACATATAAAGGTGGTAAAGACTATGATCTTGCAGAATAGCTATGCACTACTCCTACAAAGATTTCTTTTTGGGAACTTATACAAACTTCACCTACTTACCATGGAATGCTACAAGAAGGTTTACAAAAGGTGATTGTTCCTCCTTTTTTTTAAACCAAATGATGTTGCCGCTCTATTACATTGTATGCATACAACAAAAATAGATATCCGATTTCAACAACATGAATTGCCATCTCTCAAAGTTGAAAATTAGTTTAATCCTTTGATTATCTTTATTACAATAAACAAAACATTGGTTAAGAGAGTTATGATTGATAATGGATCATCCCTTAATGTTTGTGGCATTGACTTATTACATAAGGTTAAGGTTGATACATTTGCAATCAAATCAGAATCATTAAGTATCTATGGTTTTGACAATGCTAGATGACAATCCGTTAGCACTGTAACTTTACCTATACAAGTTGGACCTATGATGGTGCCTGCCTTGATTCATGCCATGCCTTTCTCTCTATCTTATAACATGATTCTTGGTAGACCTTGGATACATGCATTAGGAGCAGTTCCTTCTATTCTACATTGTGTAATCAAGTTTATATTCAAAGATAATTTACATACTATTCATGCTGATCCTAAAGCAGATAGTTGCTTACAAATGGAAGTTCAAAAACAATTTGTTTGTCTTAAGACTCTAATCAATCTAAAAATGGATTTATTAACTCCTCTTGCTTCCAAAAATGTTATACAGGAGCCTAAACAATCGAATGCATTTGTTGGTGATGGCTGGGGTTCATTAGATTTTACATCTTCTTCTATAGGAGAATACAAACCTAAAAGCCCCATCCTTGAAACATCAAACATTGTATCAATCACATCACACGCTTCGATTGATAAACATAAAGCTTCTTTGGTAACAAATAAGGATAATACCCTTACTTACACTACTGATTACGACACTTATGAAGCTCCATCTTCCTCTAAGGAAATGGTTTCTCTTTATGGTTGAGGATTCTAAATCCTTTATAAAGATTGTGATTATATAGGTAAAGGTTGTGGTATAAATTAACAAGGAATCAAAGTCCCTATAGAATCTTCTTTGCAACATTACTCCAGTGGCACTGGATACAATCCTTTCAAGGAATCCAAAGCTCGTAAATGCCCTACTCTTAATGTGAATACTATATCAACACTTAGTTTGATATTTCCTGAGATGATTGACATCAATTGTCCTCTAGGACCATTTTTGTTGGATGTATTCTCAACATATGAGACAATAGTAGAATTCTTGTATGATTATGACAATATTCCTCATTATCATCATAAATGCGACCTACCTTATTATTTAAATAATAGTGCATACTTTGGAAAAACTACTAGCACAATAAATGCTATTATAGAACCTAATGGAGAATTTGAAGAACAATTATAACCCTATAATCACTTAGACCATAGTACTCCCCTCAATGGAAAGACTATTGATGTTGTTATGGATAAGGATGATACTGAAAAAGTTCTTCCTATTGGTGATTGTTAAAATGTGGAAGAAAGAGATGAGATGACTAAGTTATTGCATGAATTCTCATAATTATTTGCTTGGAAGTATTCTGACATGCCCGACATCGATCCTCAAATTGTAACACATAATATTGCATTGAAACTAGATGCTAAGCCATTTAAATAGAAGATTCGTAAGATGAATCCTAAGATTGCATTGCTTGTTAAAACTGAGATAGAAAAGCTTCTACAAGTTGGTTTCATATGACCTATTGACTATTCGCCTTGGATTTCAAATATTGTTGCCATTGCTAAACTTGATAGTCGTATAAGAATGTGTACATATTTTTGAGATTTGAATTTGGCATCCTTGAAAGATAATTTTCCACTCCCTAGTATCGATATGATTGTCGATTCCATAGCTGGACATGAACTGCTATCTTTCAAGGATGGTTTTTCAGGATATAGTCAAATCTTAATAAATCCTCAAGACTAATATAAAATAGCTTTTATAACACCTTGGAGTACATTTTGTTGGGTAGTCATGCCATTTGGACTTAAGAATGTAGGAGCTACTTATCAATGTGCAATGACTCTTATATTTCATGACTATATGCACAATATTTTAGAAGACTATGTCGATGACATTTTGGTGAAGTCTATCCATCATAAGGATCACACTACAAATCTTCGGCAAATATTTGAGTGCATAAAGAAATATAATATGCAATTAAATCCTTGTAAGTGTATTTTTAGTGTAGACAGTGGAAAGTTACTAGGATTTATTGTCTCAAATTGTGGTATTGAAGTGGATACGAAAAAGATAGATGCAATTGTTAATATGTCAATACCTAAGAACATACCTCAACTTTGTAGTTTGTAGGGAAAGATATAGGCCATCCGCTGATTTGTTTCACAACTCATGGATAGGACTCGCCCCTTTATGCAACTATTGAAGAAGGATTCTAATTTTCAATGGAATTCTGAGTGTCAAAAAGATTTCGATGACTTAAAGGATTATCTAGCTTATCTAGCTAATCTGCCTATTTTACAACCTATTGTTTCCGATAAACCATTCCTGTTATACATCTCAACATCTAACAATGACCTAGCATCTTTGTTAGCACAACATAATGCTGAAGGCAAAGAATGTGTTGTCTATTACATTAGTCAAACTTTTCTCGATTATGAAGTGCGATACACTTTTATAGAGAAGCATTGCTTAGCTTTAGTGTTTGTAACTCAAAAACTTTGACACTATATTTCAAATGTTGAAGTCCATGTGATGGTAAAATTTAACCCTCTAAAACATCTCTTTGCAAAAATAGATTTATCGGGTCATCTCGCTAAATGGGTTATGTTACTAACAGACTTTGATCTCAAGTTCATTTCCCAAAAATTGATTAAAGGGCAAGCGTTAGCTGATCAACTAGCTGAAGCTCCTTCACCCTTCTCTACACAACATCAAGATGTATTTCCTAATGACCAAATCTTAACAATTTTTGTGGATGAAAAATGGGAATTACACTTTGACGGATCAAAATGTCAAATTGGCTCTTGGGTTGGTGTTGTATTGATACCCCCTATAGGTAAGACGATTCCCCTATCTTCCCACTTAGACTTCTTATGCACAAAGAATATAGCTTAATATGAGGCCCTTATAGCTGGACTTCGTGCAGCCCTAGCTCTTAATATCAAAAATATTACAATATATGGTGATTCTCAGTTAATTGTAAAATAGATAATGGGACCATATCAAACTAAGCATGATAAGCTATTTCAGTACTGTGAGTTGGCCTTATCTTTCTTAAGACAATTCACATCATATTTAATTAGCACTATTCCCAGGAAAGATAGTTGACATGCAGATGCAATAGCAAGCACATCTTCCCTTATATCTCCTGATGATTCTCCTGAGGAATTTACTTTTGTTGTTCATAATCTTAAAACATCAATAATTGAATGTCCTATAGTTGTGAATATGGAACTCTGTGGTAGTACATACATGGATGAATGATTCTCCTATATATATAATTATTTACATGATGGAACTATTCCTAATTCAACATCTAAGAATGCCCGAATCCATTTACACAAACTAGCAATGCAATACATTATACTGTCAAATGTCTTATATCGACAAAGTCACAATGGTGTTTTACTCTGACGTTTAAGTAATTCATATATTCTGATAGCTTCAGAAGAAGCTCATTCTAGTGCATGTGGAGGGCATTTTGGAGGAAAGTCCTTGGTACAAAAATTGTTATGTATGGGCTACTATTGGCAGCATATGGAACAAGATTCCTTTGCTTACATCAAGAGATGCCCGCAATGTCAACAACACAAACACCTAATCCATGCTCCTGCTTAAGAGCTTCATGCCTAGATGTCACCATGGCCATTCTCTATTTGGGGCTTGGATCTAATTGGTAAAATTTCCCCACCCTCCTCCCAAGGACATACGTTCATCATTACCGCCACTAATTATTTTACAAAGTGGGTCGAGTTAGTCCCCTTATGATCTACGACTACTGATGTAATCTGTCGATTTATACAAGAAAACATTATTTCTTGATTTGGAATACCTTCCTCCCTCATTTTAGACAATGGTATGCCATTTAAGAACAAAGATGTGAAAACGTTCCTCAAAAAATACCATATACAACATCGTTTCTCTATGCCTTATTATCCTCAATCAAATAGCCAAGAAGAAGCTTCAAACAAATTTATTTGATAGATTTTACAGAAAACTATTAACAAATATCAAAAAGATTGGCATACTCAATTATCCTATGTGTTATGGGCTTACAGAACAAGCATTCGAATGCCTACTGGTAATACACCGTACAATCTCATCTATGGCGCAAACACGATAATGCCCTTGGAGTTAAAAAATCCTTCCCTAAGAATTTGCCTAAGCGACATCATGGATTATGACATGGAATGTGAGAAAAGATTATAAGAACTTGAGATGCTTGATGAAAGGTAAATTAACAATCTTGAGCACCTCAAAGCTTATCAAAAAGGTGTACAACGATCCTATAATGCGTAAGTCATATAATGTTCATTCAACATTGGGGATTTGGTTCTCTATGAAAATCAACACAATGTAAATGTACCACCTGGTGAAAAAGGTAAGTTCAGCCCTAATTAACTTGGACCATACATAATTATTGAGACTTTTGGATCTGGAGCATTTAAGTTAGCTGATGAGCAAGGTATACTGCTTAAAAAACCTATTAATGTGGCGCACCTCAAAACAATTTATGCTTAAAGATCTAATGTCAATTGTCTCTAAGCTAATTTATTATATAGATTAGCTTCAATTTTGACAAGATGTTATTGTTTTGTCCTAATTCATTTAACATTCTATCTTTGTTCAGTCGATCATTGTTGTATTCTACTTAAGTATTCTTTCCTTAGACCACATTTGTATTAACTGAATATAGCATTAAAATTTAGATTATGTGAAAAATGCTTGATCATTGTGCTTATTACTATATGTTCTTTCAAGAATTGTTAGTATATCACAATAGCATTAATTATAGCATTTAAATATCATCACTAGTAGTATTTTTATGAAAATTACATGTGATATATCAAAAACCATTACACATAGATGAAAAGAAATAAACATCATATATATATCCTCAGTTTTAATATACATCTAAGTCGACTATCCCTCAGAACAAAATGGGATGTTGTAGTGCCTAAATACATATATCACATAGCTGAGCCTCAATCGCCAATACCCTCAGGCCCTCATGGTGTGTGAGTGATGGAAGCTTGACCATGTGTGGCTACAGATCGTGAATGACTCCTAGAGATGATTTGCGATCATAACCCCCTGATCTCGCCTCTAATCTCTATCATCTTCTCATGTACCTCCTGGCACATCCTCTAGTACTAGTCTCTCTCAGACTAAACCCTATCTCTATCAACTCTCACCTGACGAACCTAACGCAGTAAGAACTCACTAACAATTGGCTCTCCCTTCAATGTAGGCACCGCTACCATCTTCTCTTGCTGCACCCTAAGCTCAGCCTCGATGTGCTCAACTCTCTGTCAAAACTCCTCTCTCTCTCTCATGTAGACTACTTTGGCATAGCCTCTATAGAACTCTTGTACCAGATGAAAGGCATAAAAATCTTTGCATGTCACCCAACAGATGACCATGGTGAATAACCTACCTGCACTTGCTACTCTAAGACATCTGTAGGTACTATGTCTATTATGACATGACTCACAAAGCCTCACCAAGTGTCTGTCCCAACTACAAAATAGAGTATAAGATAGCTATCAGAACATCATATAAAGTATAACAAATAATAACCTATACAAAACATCAAAATAAACAAACCAAACCTAACCTAGATCTCCATCTCGCCAGGATGGATCTTGGATTGCCGAAGGTTTGGTGAGCTTTGTAGTCTAATTTATAGCTATGGGAAATACCTACTACTCTCCCCCCATTCTCCCTAACTAGGTCTCACTTTGCCTACAGGAGTAGGACCACGAGTCTTAGACTGTGATCTTGATTTAGTCTCCTCGTCAGTGTCTGCCTTCTGTTGCCTCTGTTGCGGTCTCACTCTAAAGATGTACTATGGTGGGAGCTCCAATGACTTGTCCTCATCATCCTCCTCATCCTTATTGAGATCGTAGTATCCCACAAAATCACTGATGTCATCCTCTACCCCTATGTCATTAGCGTGACCGGCCCAAAGTTGACCATCGCTTGTAGGGTGACCCGGCGGAAAGATAGGAGCAAGATGTGCTATGCGTCACTAGGTCTGATATGCTTGGGTACAAATAACATCATCTATGTTTGATACTAGTTCTACATTCTTAGGACCCTCGTCATCACTGAGTGGCATGTTTACTACTAATGACCGTCAGACAGTATTTACCCTGATTGCGCTATGAGCTGCACATGCATAGATCAGACGAATCATAGGAACATCATGTATTTGTCTAAACTATCATGCCACCCTGTCAAAATAGAACCAAGCCATGACATGATTGAGGTGATTGGCCATCATCTGATCCCTCTGCATCCTCGCTAACTACCTCTGCTATCTAAGCCATCTGATGTAGTCACAATATCATCTCTAGATGATGTCACCAGGCTATAATCCATCAAAAACAACTCTCTAATATAGTAGATTATTGTACCTCCAACACTTGACTAGTGGATAAGCATAAGCACGTGGATTGATGAATCCTGCATCTATGGGATAACCTACCAGTCATGTGCATCTGATGTGCTCAAAGGCCCAGACCTGTAGTAATGTGCAGATCATTAGACTATGCATCTCATAATGGACATATCGCCCCAAGTCAGGATAAAGGTGTGCAAGCCTACTGTGCCCCCATGTATAGACCATCTGATGCTTCTCCATCTCTCTAATGGTATGAACAAGACCCCCATCTAGGTGAGTACCTTGTCCATCTAGCATAATGGCTAATGCATCTGTGACTATCACGATCCTTTGTAGTAAGGTAATTTCACTACATCCCTACTTTAGAAGTCAGAGCTAAATGTGTCCTCTCTTGACCTGAGAAATAGTGCAACCCAAGTAGTATAGATTACTCTCGCTAGTGTACCTTGCTAAGTGATGTCCTACTATCCTCACTATCTCTCCTCAGATGGGAAATTGAAGGAACTTGAATATATCCTCTAGCGTAATGGGCATCTCGCCTATCGATAAATGTAATGTGGATGTATCTGCATCCCATATGTCCATCAGTGCCATCAACATAGCACAGTGCAATCTAATTGTGGGCATATCAAACACCCACCATAGGCCCACCGTCTGCATGTGCTCTCTCTGCAGTGGACAATGACTAGCACTCTCTCATAGAAGTGCCATTAGGTGACCACTTGTGTGCTCATGTAACTCAGGGACATCCTGCAGACCGAAAAGCAAACAAGAACATCAGAATCTCCTCAAAAATTGAAAGCAGTTATCAAAGACATAAAAAGAGTATCTGTTCCTAGGGCTGCATCCTCTATGGACCCAAGTGCCCCAAAAATACTAGGGTGCCCCAGAGGGACAGTGGCACCCCTGTGGGACTAGGGCGCCCCAGAGAGACTCTGGCACCCTAGGTGGACCTAAGTGACCCTCTCAGGGAACCCTGTCCATTCCTCCCTCTTAGCACAATAAATGATAAAAGTCAAAACAAAAGTAAACTAAAAGATGATAGAAGTGCACGATTAGGACCCTACCTCGGCCTCGAAACGTCTCTCTATCACTCAGGCTCAAAGTATCTCCAGTCATGGTGGCTAATATGGGCATCAGCTCGACATGGTCATCCTCCTATTCTCCTTATCTCTCTCCTCTACTTTTCT
Organism: Cunninghamia lanceolata; assembly: GCA_027924645.1. Classification (NCBI taxonomy): domain Eukaryota; kingdom Viridiplantae; phylum Streptophyta; class Pinopsida; order Cupressales; family Cupressaceae; genus Cunninghamia; species Cunninghamia lanceolata. The sequence goes on along the minus strand of BSBN01000081.1, from coordinate 2,127,719 downwards.
ACAATGATAAGAAAGAAGAATGAGTAAGTGATAAGTGACAACTCCCTTTACATAAAGTAAATGAGTGAAAATTCCTATCCCTAACTAGGTGCAAGATTGATCTCTTTCCCTCTTGACCCCTTATCTTGAGTTGTCAAACTCTGATTTCCATGTCATTTGTTGCATTGGAATCCTGGTTCCACTCTCCTTCTTACCCAATGTGTTATATTTGAGCATTGTTTCTTCAAATGAACCTCATAACACATTTCTCATCAAGTTTCCCCAAAATCAACACGCGTGGATATCTCCTTGTTTCTACTCGTGGACTAAGTAAGTAGAAACAAGGGGGCATATATCTCCCTCGATTTCCTCCCTCATCATGTCTCATTACTCAACCCCCTTAGTATTTTATGTAATGACTCATTGGTGGTGGTTGCAGGTTGATTTAGTTTTGATTTTCTGACAAGTGTTCCTTTGCAAGTTGCGGTTCCTGACTTTGTGGTCTTGTAGGATTACAAACTTGGGTATCCTTTTCATGATTGATGTATTTACTTTCCTTTAGTTCCATATGCACGTAGTGTGATATGGCTACTAAAGTGGGGGCTAAATGTAACGTCAAAAATTGTCATCCTGTATGGAATGGTACAATTTCCCTCAGTTTAGCTCCTCGCTTTGGTGACCTCTCAAACCTTTTTCTTTTTGACCTTCTCAAAACCCTGATTGACTAAGTCTAGTTGCAAAATGTTTACTTTTTGAGGTAACCTTTTGATGGAACCCAAAAAGGGAATTTAAATTACAGGTCCCTAGGACCCCCAAAAGAAGATCTGAGGAAATTGGGAGCTTGGATTTGGGCACCCACACCCTAGTCCTCCCCTATTTCCTAGGATTTTGAATTTTGGAGGGATGTTAGTTCCCGTCGAGTGCCTCAGGATTCCATTTTCAAATTCTCAATTTTCATGCGATATCAAGATGTTATTTCAAAATTTGAATTTCCCTAAAGCTAGATATAAAAAGACATTTGAAAATCATTTTAACACACACAATTCTTATGCAAGCTTGATGCCAAAACTCTACCAAATTTGCCAACGAAGATTAGTGACTTGTTGAAGCTCTTGAAATTATTCTATATTTTCTATCATGGAGACAATGGATGGAGATTAGGAAGCAAGATCTTGAGACTATCTTTCTCTTCCTAGGGTTTGTACACTCTTTGCATGATTGGGAGAAGGGTTGAAGCCTCCAACATCAAGATTGGAGATCCTTCGTGGACATTGTTGATTAGCCTTCTTGTTCATGCAAGTCTTCATTTGTTTCATCTCCTTGAGGTGAAGTTGTATGTGTTTATTGATGCAAAGCAAGTTGTTGATCTTCCCTTGATTGAGACATCTAGGGTTTGATATTTCTACATACAAATTGCAAGTTTTGTACACACTTCTACAAATCTTTATTCATAGCTATTGTTGAGGTAGAAATACCAAAGAGGGGGCTTGACTGAGGCAAGCTCCTATATAGCCGCAACATCTTTCTCCTTCTTTTGTAGGTGTAGATTGTATTTTGCAAGTTCTGGTCGAAAGGAGCTACAGAAAGGAGGATCTTGCAGGTGTAGTCATCGTAGAATTTTGAGTTTTTGGATTCTAATACTTGTGGGATGAAAGAGCAGGTGCCCTACTCCAATTGGGGACAATTTCCAAGATTTGGAAGCCATTTGGGAGTGTCAGATAGCCCATGCAAAAGATTTCCAATTTCAAGAACTTTCGAGACTAAGGAGCAGCCACCCTAGTCCAGTCAGCCCTCAAAATCTAGGTACATAGTCTCTGATACTCTTTCTCTGCATGTGTGTGATCAATTTTTCCTATACTATTATTAGCTTCCATATATCTCTGATTTAAGGCATAATTAGGGTTTCCTTGGTTTATGAGCAAAAACACTTAACAAAACCTTAGTTACGCTCTTGAAATCAGATACCACGAGCAAAAAGGGGTAGATAAGCAACTTATAGATTGACCTCACATTCAATCCTTGTCCTCCCTGATGCTTAGTGGTGAAATGGTAGTACTTGACCTAGTTGAGATAAACTATCCAATTTTCCACTAAACAGGTAGTCTGAAAAAAAAATTCTTCATCCAAAAATTAGTGGTACTTCGATCTTTTTTGGCTCTTCTCGCACGAGTTCACACATTAGTTCTTCTCATGCCAAGAAAAGTTCATGTTAGAAAAATTATTATGTCATTTCAATGTACCCCACTACTCTAGGATTTATATTTTATTTTATTTTCCAATGAAAGGAAAAATGGTTACAATAAAATAAGTCAGGGGAGCATATCAAATAGCAAGATTTGAGGTGAGGGGGGAATGTGAATAGAAAACAAAAGAATTGCCTTATGAGGAATTGATCCAAGGATGTGGAGGAAACAATATTTTTTTAAAGGTATTTGCATCAGTTGTTTGTTTTTCTAGCACAAAACCTAAATTTTGTTTGCTGTAATTTCATTAACCAGAGAAAAAATGAAACCCCATTACTAGTTTTTTTAACATGCAAAAAATTATTTCAATGCAAGATATTTACATTACCTCCTTCCTTGATTTTTCTTAACATGCAAAACTATTCCCGTAATTATTTAGATAAAAGGGTTTAAAAAGAAAGATCATACAATTTCTAATTTTTAATTTTTAGGTAAAATGAGGGTTCAATCTTATAGAGAATATAACAAGGGCATCCATACATAAAAAAATTCGAATGCCAATGTAGTTGTTTTCAATTTCTATGTATAGAGTTTTATTGTTGATGAGCAAGATCTAGATCTTTTTGGTTTCTAAAATTGTCTGTGTGTAGTTTGTCTTAGATGACCTACATTGTATGCTTTAAGATGTTGAACTTTGTAACATTTCTCTATGGGATATGGATTTTTAGACTATTTGGATTTGTCCAATTTGGTCCAGAATTTTCAATTCCTTTCCAATTCTTCTAGCAAATTTTAGAATACTTTGGATTTTGAAATTATTTTGACCTCTTGAATGAATTGAATTTTTGAACTTGGTAACTATGATTGAATTTTTATTTTTTTTATTTTTTTTTTAAATGTGCCTGGTAAACTTTTTAAGGTGACCGGCGATGTTGGTGCAACACGCCCTCCGGCTCCACACGAATGCTTTTGCCCGGAGCAATGAACCGGTGAGGCCACAACTAGGGGACCACATCCCCTAGGAAGAACACTTCAAACCCGCAAGCTCATTGGCCCAGCGAAGGCGTAAAGCCTTGCGAGCTCATTGGCCCTAGCGGGGGTTTGAACTCTGGTGGCCGCTACTACATCCTGAGCGACTTAACCACCGAACCATGCCATCATCGGCAACTATGATTGAATTTATAATTAGATATGTTTAAACATTAATGCAATCTTTTCTTATATATATATACTTTAGTTTGGTCTTTTGGTTGAGAATCCATAACCATACATAAGAAATCTTGTATGTACATTTGTGTAAGAATCTTTAATTCTTTTAAGCATTTTACTGCTATATGCAAAGAAGTAGTGACTAAACCAATAAATGTGGGTGCCTTGTCTCAATACCCTATTTAGTATTTTAAGATATACATACAATGTGTTGAAAACATTTTAAATGGGAACTAAATGTTTGTAACATTTTTTCTCATGAACAAAATTTAGTATATTTCTACCTAAGGATTAATAACTAACAGTTGGGTTTTGGATTGTCAATGTGTAGGGGTTGGAAGTTCTTCGACACAAAGGAATATATGAAGTGGCTAGGGTATATATGAAAAAATATTGCTTGAGGTTTATTATCATCTAAAAACACATGGAAAGGATGCATGCTTTCACTTTATAGGCCATTCCATTAGAGGAAGTCTTTTTTGTATTGGTAAATTTAATGCTTTTGATAAGAGAGCTGGTTCCTGAGTCTTTTCTATTGCTAGTTATAACATTTGGATCACCGTGTATAATGTGTGGGGGTGATTATCTACATAAAAAACTAGGCCTCCCTACAAGTCATATACAATCAGTAATGATGCACATGGATATTGTGCCTAGGGCATTCTCATGCCATTATCTTGATCATGTTGTAGAAATTTTAAAGCGATTAAATGCCAAATTTTGTAATCATCCTTTCCTAGACAATTTGGTATTGGCCCTCTCTGTTTCTAATAGTGTTTCAAATAGTATTATTTGTATTCAAAGAAAAGATCTTCATACTCACAAATTTTGGTTTCATTTTTTGTATGCCCCAATGGACAATTGCTAATTTTACAACTTGATGGCCAAGATTCTCCTCTTTGCCATTTAATTCCTTCCGGTAGTGGCTTCTACAATTTTCACATCTTGAGCAATGAAAGTGACAACAAGCCATCAAGAGAAGTGTAAGTGCGGGCTTCTCAAATGGTGTTTTTGAATTCTCCTGATCCTTTTGAAACCCTGAGTGATCCACTTGCATATGGTTATGATGGATCTATACTTAGGGATTATGATTCTTGAAACTATTTGAGGACACTGCAACATGTTTTTGATTAAGAACAGAAGTTGCACTGCAAGTTGTTAAGAAAATAGCGAAGACAAATGTGGTGGCCTCTTGTTGTTACTAAATCTTAAATACTGGTAGAAAGAAGCTCCAAAGAAAATAATACCCTACACAATAGAAAGACAAATTTGTTGGTGTAGTAAGTACCATTGACAACATTCCATGTACTCAAGCACCTGAGAAATTTTGAATTCCTCTTCATTTTTGAAGCATCTTCTCGGCTAAGCAAAGACACCCTCAGAGTATTTATGAGATTGATCTCATCTCAACATGTGTAGATGGGAAAATTGTTTCTTATGTTAGCTAGAATGTTGGTTGTAGAAGTGTATACAAAATTCTTTTCATGGGTATTTTGGTGATTGTACATCTCTTCATTCTTATGCATATATATCACCATGGGCTCTTCCATATATATGTTAGTATAGTAGTTATAGGTAAGAGAATTCCATCTCAATCAGTTTTTACATTAGGATATACTTTTTAGTCACACAGGGAAGTAAAAAAAGTGCATAATTATTTGTTTGTAGAGTTAAAAAATCATTATATGTCACTTCCACCACTGAGAAGGAATACATCTTGTGGGTGGAACATCCTCTTTACCATGTAGTAATGTTACACATATGGTTCCTATGGTTGTATTGTTTCTCATTGATGTCAACACTGTCACAAGGTTGTCATTGATGTCAACATTGTTGTGAATGTGTAATAGTGTTCATAGTTGGATGTAATGCTCCTAAAGATGATATATTGATGAGAATTAAAAGTTGAAGATACATTCAAATATGGATGTCATGCTCCTAAAGAAGATTCATTAAGATTGGAATTAGAAGTTCATATCATACCTTGTTCATTAGAGAATTGAGTATGAAGTTATATTCAGATGGGAATTAGAAGCATCAAGAAGACACATTACTATGGGAATTAAAAGCAATAAGATATGGTATTGAAGGCCTAAGATATGTTGAATTGTCTCTTGTACTATCCCTAAGAATGCATGTGTTAATGCAAAGAAGATTTAGCCTCTGGAACTTGGTGATAGTCTCTGGTTCAGAATGACCACCTTTGGAGACTATCTGGGAAATTTCTCAACATTTCCATCAGTTTGGTTTTCAACCCTTACAAATTGGAATGTAGCTTAGTATAATGACAAATCTTGCATATTCTAATTTTTATGATGTTTTGACTACCGGAAGTATGTTTTGCAAAAGATAAAGTGAAGACAGTGTTGGTTCTATGAAGACAATCACTCTATGGAAGTAGGATACTCTGCATTCCTACACATTTATAGATTTGGCTATGTGGTTTTGAAGGTATTTTAAGATTACAGTGAAGATGATAATTTCAGAGACTTATTTCATTTACCCCTCCACTGTGAAAGTTGTGCATGATATAGTATAGGCATATGTTCTGGCAGAGTAAACCAGTGTTGAAGGTTTGTTCGAATGTTCTGCATTCCTCCACAAATGAATGATTGCCCTTACAATTTTGAGGACATGTTTCTAGATGTATATTATATGCTCCTCTTAAGTTTCAAGGTTCTTGGTGCTCTGCAGCTCAGTTTTTCAAATGGCAACAAGTTGCAGTGTGTTTCGGATGACAGAGTGTTCTTAGAGTTAATAATTGAAGTTGTGCGGCACAATTCTTTGATATACAGTGGAAGATGAGTATTTAAGGATGTTTTATGAGTCATGTGGACTCATCTAAAAAAGTTTCATGAAGATCTTTCTTGTTTCCAATACTGCACAAGGCTTTTCAAGTTAATGTGCCTATTATACTTCAAGTCTTCATGTGTTTTCCTTAAAGCTATCGTATTTCCAAATGAGTGAAGTGTGCAGATGTAATTCCTTGGTGTTTGAAGTTGTGAAGGAGTTTTTAGACCTGGTTAAGCAAGTGTTGGGATCTACAAGGCTTGATTCTTCTACTAGTGTAACATGTGGTTTTACTTAGGACCTAGTTTCTACACATTTCATATTATGTGTTATCTTGCAAGCTTGTAAACATATTGTTCATGCTATATTTGGCTGACAAACAATGTAATTAATGTAATATCATGTACAAATAGTGAATCAAAGTGAGTGAGGTGAGGTATGATGGCAAGTTGATTGAAAAGGTTCACAAGTAGATAACAAGAAGAATAGATGCATTATTGATGTGCGACTGAAGGGGAAAGAGAAGATGTTGTTAATGCTTTCTTGATTCATCTTGAAGACATATTTGTGGTAGTGATAAAGTATAGAGTGTGCCTAACTATTAGATCTTCAAAAGAAAGTATGAGGAGGCAGAAGTGCAATCATCAAAAATGTGAGCTTCAATGTCAGTTTTCACACAGTAGAAAAGATTGTCATACTGTAATATCTTATAAGTGTATTCTCATTCAGGGAGTAGTAGCTTCCTTGGGAGTGACCCTAAAACAAAGTCATCAAAGAGTAGAATCTTCCTTGGGAGTGACCCTAAATCAAAGTTACATAGAGAGTTGTAGCTTCCTTGGGTTATAGCCCCTAAAACAAAGTTATTATTTGAGCTTCATATATTGTGAGTTAATCCTCACCGTAGTTTTTCCCTTTTAGGGTTTTCCATATATATCTGGTGTTATGTGTTGATGTGCATTGTGTTATTCTTTCATGCTGATATTGTGATACTTAAGGTTTAATCTGCTCTAGATAAGTTGAAGTTGTTGAAATTGAAAATTCATTAGAATATCGATTCACCCCTCCTCTCAGTATTCTTGTGTGTCTAACATGTAATTCTTATTATCATATTTCTTTTTTCTGTGAAGTTTATATAAAAGTTGCCTGTTCAATCTCAAATTTTACCTATGAAATTTCATTCTTGACTCATTGATGACAATAAAATGTAAATTGAAGAAAAAAAAATTTAATTTGTAGAATACAACCACATTGGAAAAAATCATAAATCAAATGACCATTGAAAGGAAAATAAATATGAAAGTTCATGACCATCGAAGTGATGTTGGTATTGGAAACAAGAATCACTATGAAATTTCCATTTTTCCTTTTTGATGACAATATAATGTAAGTTGAAGAAACTATTGAAATTGGAGAGCTTTGAATATATTTTCTCTCTCTGTTATTTAAAGATTCAAGGACCCTTTATGAGATTATGATTCACCTAATGAATTCTACAATGTCCTAAGTATTAACTTGAGTCCCATTAGCTCCAATATAGTCATGGTATTAAGTATCAAATAAGTACTACTTTGAAGACCCAACTAATACTTTAACCTATAATTTATTATGGATCATAGTTATATGTTGTCTTGTAGTTTAATGCAACATTTGTAGATCAAAAGAAAGTGAGATTCACATGATATTCAGTAGGTATTTGTCTCTTGTGAAATTCATACCAATTCATACAAGGCGGTGGTACCATGGTGATATTATACCAACCCAACCTTAAATCCTCTATGTCGTTAAAATGAAGTGAGATAAGGCCCCAGTCATGATATTTCCTAATATAGGATCATCAAGTGGTGTAAAGGAAATCTTGCATCACCCAAAAAATAATGATTTTATTTTTTGTTCTTTTCAAATTTTATATTTTTGGATACACAATTGCTTGAATAATGATGCAGAACCTTCAATTTTTCCAACCTACTAAAAATGAGCAATTGTTATTTTTAGAAAGTTTGCATTTGAGCACATATGGAAGAAATAATTTACTCAAAGCTTTGGAATTGAAAAATATGACCTTTCGTGAAGGAATTGGTCAAAGATCACTTGTGGGTTGGAAGATATTTAAGTTTTTGTTTCTTTAAAACCCTTGAAAAAGTTTCAAAGTCAGATATGAGGTACTTAGAGGCCCCGTACAAACCTGAAAGTGGGTTGAATCAACAAATTGAATTTATAGCATATAGAGCACTTGACGATCTCTCCAATGCATCAAATGGTTCTTCAATCAGACACTTAGATCAAAAGTTATGGCTCCTAGAAGTTGACCTATTTTTTTAGGGAGTTACAAATTTTGAGTTTTTGGCTAGAAGGTGCCAAAAAGGGCTATTTATGACCATGGAAAGTGGAGAGATAGAAAAGGGAAGGAAAAGAGAAACCCTAGAGAATATTAACCTATAAAAGGAAGAAGGTTCTAGAATCTAGAGATAGGAAGCTGTAATGTGTTGCATCCCATTGAGGATTCATCCTCTGATTTGAGTCTAGTTTCTATAATGTAATGTGTTGCTCAAATCAATAAAAGAGCATTTGTATTTCCTATGTGTAATATATGTTATTGTGTGTTCTAGGATTGACCCCCATATCAAGTGGTATTAGAGCAGTAGTTCCTGAGTGTGTAGACATATGCCGACTGTGAGGTGGTTTGGACAGGACCTACAGTTGTGGGTTTGCTATAGAAATCAACTGAGCTTGTGGGTTTGTTGTAGAACTCAAAAATGCCTCCACAAAAGAAGTGTAGTTGTGCTAGGAGATTTTCTTTGATAGAAGAGTGTTTTAGAGCCTTGCAAAAGCAAATCAATGCATTGCAAGAGGAGTTGTGAAGAGGGTTTGAGATAAGAATAAGAGAAGAAAGTGAAGATGAAGCTGAAGAAGAGCTATTTGAGGAAAAAAAGATGATACAGGAGATCCTATGCAAGTTTGGTTATTGAGGGTCATTCCAAAGATTGGAAAGAGGCCTAGTATCAAAGTTTCTACCTATTCTGGGAATATGAATCCAGAAGATCTTATTGATCTTGGATAAATGATATGGAGGAATATTTTGAGTATGGAGGATCCAAAATAGGTCATGTTTCCAAAATGAAGTTGAAGGGCCATGCTAGTATTTTGTTGAAGGAGGTCTAGCTAGAGGTAAATAGAAGAGGAAAAGAAAAGATTACCAGATGGAATTGGATGTTGGAAAAGCTAAAGAAGTAGTTTATTCTTGTGGACTATGAGTTGGAGTTGTTGAAGAAGCTACAAGGATTGAAGCAAGGTAAGAAGTCTATTAAGAAGTATATAGAAGATTTTTATAAGATCATTATCAAAATAGGTCATACAGAGGCTAACAAGTGTTGTTATATGGAGCCTAATCAGACTCGGAGGTTAAATTTCCCCCCAAATTATTTAACGGGGGAGTACAAGGGGAAGAGCCCCTCCTATGGAGACTAGTGGGCCATCCCCCCAATGGGGGCCCAGGGGCGGAGCCCATAGTGGGGATCTGGGGGCAACGCCCCAAGTGTGGACTGTTGGGGGAAGCGTCCCCGGCTGAGGGCTCAAGGGTAGCAGCCCTGAAGCAAAAATTGCCTATTATTTTATAAAGGTGTCAGGAGTTATTTTTCTATTGGCCAACATAAAAAAAACCCTATTTTGTAGTCAACATAAGTCTTGATAAAAATGGCTAAGGGTTAGGGTTTTCATTGATATTGTATTGTAGCATTTGTAGTGGTATTGAGTTGCAAGGATTGCTCGTTGTAATTAGTTTGATTTACTGGATAATAATATTGGACTCTCTATTGGTGGATGTAGCCCAAGTTTGGGTGAACCATGTTAAAAATTGTCTCTCGCTATTATTATTTCTGTGTATTTTCATTCCTCTATTTAATCTTTATTTACATTCAATTGATATCTTCTACATGCAATTGCTAACAACAAGGAGAAGGTATCCCATTATATTAATGGGTTGAGGCCAAATTCAAGAGGAGCTGATCCTGGTCAGAATGACAACCATAGAAGATGCGTACCAGTTTTCCCTGAAGGTGGAAGAGAAGCTGAATAAAAGATTCAAAAGAAACCAAAGAGGAAGAGATCAAGGTGGAAGGACTAGTGGAAGATCCTATGGAGGCCAAAATGAAGATCAAAATAAAAGTGAAGAAGAAAGCACCAGTCAAAATTAGAGAGGAGATATTGCCTACCACCCTCATAACAAACATAATGGTGAGAAAATAGGAAGAGGAAGAGGAAGACCTAGGCAAGGACCTAGAAGATGAGGTTTTAGAGGAAATGGTTTTCAATGTGGAGAAGAAGGAAATCAAGCCTATGAGTGTTCTCAACATCAAGGAAGGACAAATAGAAGGCCTGAAGGTAATGCACGAGTTGCACATGTAGATGAAGATGCATAATTTGAGTATTCTGAAGATGTTGAAAGAGGAAAAATCCTAGTTATCAGAAGAACCTTGTTAAATGAGGAGAAAGGACCAGATCAAAGGAAGAGTTTATTCCACATAAGGTGCAAGTGTGAAGGTAAGTGTTGTGATATTATTAATGATAATGGAAGCATTGATAATCTTGTCTTAGAGGAGATGGTTAATAAGTTGAATTTGATAAGGAGAAGGTATTCACATCCATATCAGATTGGATGGTTATAGAAGGACCATAGAGCTTTGTTCAATGAGCAGTGTTTAGTCAAGTTCAAGATTGGAGACTACCATGATGAGGTGTTGTATGACATCATACCGATGGATGCATGTCATATGCTATTGGGAAGGCCATGGCAGTATGATAGATGGATTCTCCATGATGGCCATGCAAACACCTATTCCTTGACAAAGGATGGAGTTCATCATAAGTTTAAGCCCTTGAAGGAGGTGGGAGAAAAGGTATGTAGTACTACCTGAATTTACTTGGTAGATGATCTAGGAAATTTTTTGATTGTATGAAGCATGAGTTTCATTTGCATTGCATTGATTCCTAAGATCAGCCAAGAGAAATGTGAAGATGTACCAATAGAAGTCTCAGATCTGTTGGAAGAATTTCTAGACATTACCTCCAATAATGTACCAAAAGGTTTACCACTGGTAAGGAAGATAAGTCACCAAATGGAATTGATACCAGGAGCTAGTTTGTTGAATAAGGTAGCCCATATAATGACTCCAACAAAGAATGAGGAACTATATAGACAAGTTTAGGAGTTATTGAAGAATAGACTGATAAGGGAGATCCTAAGTTCTTTTGTGGTACCTGCAGTGCTAGCACCAAAGAAATATAGAGAGTAGAGAATGTGTACAGATTCTTGAGCCATCAACAAAATTAAAATCAAGTATAGATTTCCATTTCTTAGGATGGATAATATTATGGATTGCTTAAGTCAAGATATGTACTTTACAAAGATTGATTTGAAAATTGGATATCAACATATTTGAATCAGAGAAGGAGATGAATGGAAGACAACCTTCAAGACTAGGCAGGGCCTATATGAGTGGTTAGACATGTCATTTGGGCTAAGCAATGCACCAAGCACACTCATGTGGTTCATGAATGAGGTATTGAAAGAATTTTTGGGAATTTTTGTTATTTTTTATTTAGATGACATTTTAATTTTCAATAAGTCTTGGGAAGAGCATTTGATGCATATTAGAAGAGTCTTAGAGAAGTTGAGGGAGGATAAATTGTTGATTAATATGAAGAAATGTAGTTTTGTAAAGGAGTTGGTATACCTAGGATTTGTTGTCTCAACTGAGGGTCTTAAGATGGATCCAGAAAAAAAGTAAGGGCTATTGTGGAATGGCCCATGCCAACGAGTACTACAAAAGTAAGATATTTTCATGGTTTAAGTTTGTATAGAAAATTTATCAAGAATTTTAGTAGAATTTATGTACCCTTGACTAAGACGATGAGAGGGGATAGAAAAGAATTTAAATGGACTACAAGATCAGCCAATAATTTTGATAAATTAAAGTATAAAGCCACATAGCAACCCATTTTGGCATTTCTAGATTTTAATAAAGTATTTCAAATAGATTGTGATGCTAGTGGCAGTGCTATAGGAGTTGTTTTAAGCCAAGAAGGTAAGCCCATTGCTAATTTCAGTAAGAAGCTTAATGATGCCAAGAAAAAGTATTTTGTCTATGATCAGGAGTTTTATGCTATAGTTTAGGATTTGAATAAATGGAGACATTATTTATTTCCAAAAGAGTTTCTTCTATATACTAATCATCAGGATTTACAATATATTAATAGCCACGGGAAGTTGAATCAAAGGCACTTAAAATGGGTTGATTTTTTATAGAGTTATACTTTTGTTTTGAAGCACATGAGTGGAAGATCAAACAGAGTTGCAGATGCCTTAAGTAGAAGACAAAATTTGTTGATAGAGATGAAGATAGAGGTCATTGGGTTAAATAAACTCAAAAATTTATACCCTAAAGATCTAGACTTTGCAGAGGTCTAGAAATCTTGTTGGAGCTAATTACCTTAGATAGGATGAGATGGTTGGATTATATAATCCAACATTGTATGTTGTTCAAAGGAAGCTGGTTGTGCATTTTGAGGAGTTCCATGATAGAGAATTTGATTAAGGAGAAGCATAGTGGAGGGTTGACAAGACACTTTGGTCAAGATAAGACCATTGCTCTTGTTAGTGATAATTATTAATGGCAATAGCTGCACCAGGACGTGAAGAAATTTGTGTAAAGTTGTAGAGTATGCTACATGGCCAAAAGAGTGAGGTAGAATACTAGGCAATATCAACCATTACATATACCATAGGGGCCATGAGAGGATATTAACATGGACTTTGCTCTTGGTTTATGAAGGACACAAAGAGGGCATGATTCCATATCTATGGTGGTTGACAAATTTTCAATTGTGGCACATTTCATTCCATGTTAGAAGACCAATGGTGTTGTTCACATTGCAGATTTATTTTTTAGAGAGGTGGTTAGACTACATGGTCTACAAAGGAGTATAGTTTCAAATAGAGATACCAAGTTTGTTGCATATTTATGGAGGACCTTATAGAAGAAGTTGAAGACTGAGTTGAAGTTCAGTTCTACACATCATCCAGAGATTGATGAATAGATAGAGGTAGTGAATCAAGGTTTGGGAAACCTATTAAGATGCTTAGTAGGAGGTAAGACCAAGGGTTTGATATTACCACAGGTGGAGTTTGCGTATAAAAATTCTATCAATAGGAGTACTGGTAAATCCCCATTCCAAATTATATATCGAAGTAGTGTGAGAAATGCTTTTGAGTTGAGAAATATAAACATAGGAAAAAAGAGTAGTGTTGAGGTTGAAGACTTTGCAGAGCATTTGAAGATATTGCATGAAGAGGTACAACAACACATTAATAAAATGAATTCTTAGTACAAGGATAAGGTAGATCATTCAAGGTTGGTGATCAAATCATGGTTCCAATAAGGAAAGAAAGGTTCCCAATGGGGACATATAATAAGTTAAAGATGAAGAAATTTGGGCCTTGAAGGATTCTAAAGAAGTATGATTCAAGAAATGCATATGAGGTAGAACTACTAAGTAGAATTAAGATTTTCTTTGTGTTCAACATTGCTGATTTAACAAAGTATCATGAAAGTGGCACAGAGGATGGACCAAGAGAAGAACAATGGAGTATTCCAGCATCTACTTCAAGGGAGTATATAGAAGAAATCTTGGATAACTGCGTGGGAAGTACTCAAAATAGGAAATATGAAGAATATCTGGTGAACTAGAAATGAAGGTCTATCAAAGTTTCTTCCTAGTTGTCTAAGGCAAAGGTGGTGCAGGAGCACCAAGACATCTAGGATTTGGTTAGATTTTCAAGTTGTTTTGTTTGGTTTAATAAGGTCCTTGAGACCATTAAATGTTGTAATAAGGCTTGAAAGCCATGCATGTAAATGGACTATGTCCAAATAGCTAGAATCTATTCTCATGTTGTAAGTCCTAATGAGGACAATCATGTGGTAAGAGGCAGTCATAGGTTTCTTTGAGTTTGAAGCCTTCCTAGAGTATGTAGGATGCAATCCTCTTAGTTGGAGGCATGTCAAAGGTGTGGAGGTGTGTTAAAACCTTGTCCAAAGGTTAACCATATGTTAAAAACATTGTTAAACACAAAAACTATCGATACAGTCCAAAAGAAGACAGTTACTATTTTGTTGCACTTAGAAACAAGAAGAAAGCTCGATGGTTGGGCAGTTTCACCAACCCCCAACCACTCCAAACAACTTCATGCAAATATAGGAGGTTTATTTGAAGCCTGCCAAGATTCATTGTAAAGAGACATTCGATGGATTTGAAGGAAATAACAAAAAACTTCAGTTTTCTACCCTTTCTATGTATTTTTCTAAATTCCTGAATATTGGAGCCCGTACTACTGTATTGCATGACCTTGTTGTGGAGTGTTGGATCCTTGGGAGTGAAGGTTAATGGACTGACTATCACTAAAGCAAGTTTGGATCCTTAACATTGATTAGAAAGCATAGTATGACTAGGGAACTTCATACTGCCCTTTGAAATTGTTGTCTCCATTAGTAATTCGCTATTTTCCTGTGTAATCCGTACCTTTACAGCCTGGAGGTGGTTGGTGTCCACGTTGGACGACTAGAGGGGTGAGTTGCCTCTACCTTGCAAGTTGTTTGAAGCCTTGACACTCTTTTATAGCACTATTTTTCCTCTTTGACTGAAAGTGGTTTAATAACCCTGAATTAGGGTTCTGTCAACAAATTCATGATGTTTCACTCATTCCACTAATCTACCAAGCCTTGTAATCAGTGGAATGAGTCAAGTAGGGTCTATTTCAATGTCCTGTAAGATTGTTTTGGGCAAGAGACTGTGTTTATTAGGTTTTTGTTGAATCCACTTAGCAAGTCCATGTGCTAAGTGACTGTCAAGGTTACCACAGTGGGTTCTTCAGGAGCAGTCAGTCAAAACCATAAAGGGAAGGTGTATTCCTTGGTTCTAGGGCATCATTGACATGTTATTAGTTTGTCTTGTTGTATAATATTGAGTTTTCCTCAATGGTAATCATCCCAAGGAGGACACTATGACTGTCTCCTTAAGAAAGCAGAAATGTGTGATTGTCTTGAAGACTGCTATCCTGTAGACCCTGCACAATGGGTTGGATGAAACCTTGGATTGAGTCAGACATCTTGTGATGTGTGTCCTGAAGTCCCTCATTTTGTATGTAAAAAAAAACAAGTTGGTTATTGTGTTGAAGCCCTGCATTATGAGAAGCCTAATTTCTGTCAGAGACAGTGAGCCTTGCGAGTCATTTCACTGGAGTTCTTAAGGTGTCCTTTTGCAGTCCTAGATGCTCTGCATCATTTGTGGTATCACAGCAAGAAAGTAGATCCTTGAGGGTGTAGTAGGGTCTTGTGAAATAGTAAGGGTTTGTGAGAGTGTAAGGATGCCTCCAAAGAATCACATGGCTAGGGAGAACAATGAGTTGAGAGAAGCCTTAGAGGCTAGAGAAAAAGAGTTGAGAGATAGAAGAGAACAAGATGCTGCAAGGGAAAGAGAGTTAAGGCAAGTAAGAAGGGAGAATGCATCAATCTTAGCAAGGTTGGAAGCATTGGAGAAGAATCCTAGAAGGGATGAGCAAGATGATCAAGAAGGAGATGAGGAGGCTGATGAGAATCCTCCTAAGGATGAGTTGGATGCTGAGGAAAAGAAATTTGTGAGATTACTAAAGGCAGTCCAAGGAAGTGGAACAAAGGCAAACATAGAGTTACCTATCTATCAGGGGAAGATGGATAGTGAAGAGGTATTAGGGTGGATAGATGCCCTTGAAAATTTCTTTGAGTATGAGGGGATGAGTGATGAGAAGAAGATCAAATTTGCAAAAACAAAATTGAGAGGAACAACACTTATATGGTGGAGTAGTGTGCAAACAGAAAGAGTAGCTAGAGGTGCAACAAGAATCACTTCTTGGGTTAGGGTGAAGGATATGATGAAGGATCAATTCCTTCCATCTGATTACTCCATTCAAACAAAGAGGATGAGGTAGAATTTGAAACAAAAGGACATGGATGTTATGTCCTATACTGAGCAATTTCATAAGCTTAGTATTAGAGGAGGATTGGAAGATGAAGAAGAGAAAGTGGCAAGATACCTTAATGGGCTTAGGTATAACTTGCAAGATGAGATTGGTTTGACAGTACCAAAAACAATTGGAGAATGTTTTCAGTTAGCCATCAGGGCTGAAGAGAGGGTGAAGTGGAAGCAAGAAAGACAAGGAGGTAGTGGTAGAGGATATAGAGGTAGGGGCAGACCTACTAATGAAGTACATAACAACAATGAGAAAGGTAAGGAGTTTTCTGTAGATCAGAGAGGTGGAAATAGAGGTGGAGGTAGATTTGGATCAGGAAGAGGAGTGTTTACAGGTAGATGTTATCATTGCAATGAAGTGGGACACACATCTTTCAAATGTCCTAAGAAGGATGATGCTAATAAGAGCAAGGATAGAAGAGTTCACTTGGCACAAGATGAGGAGAAGCCAGAAGAACTGGAAATGTTGTCAGTGTCTCCAGTAATGGTTGGAGAAATGCTCATGGTGGAAAAGGGTAAAATGCAGCAAACACCATAGGTATACATTTTCAAAACTAATTGTTTAAGCCATGGAAAGATATGCAAGTTGATTATAGATTCAAGTTCCAATGATAATTTAGTTTCTTGGGAAATGGTGCACAAGTTCGGATTGAAAACATTTGATCATCCTAGTCCTTACAATGTCACTTGGGTCAGTCAAGAATAGCAAGTAAGGGTTACTAGGAAGGCATATGTTGATTTTTCCATTGGTCCATATCAGGATTATGTTTTATGTGATGTCATTTCAATCACATGTGGGCATATCATTTTGGGTAGACCATGGCAACACTTGAGAAGGACAGTTCATGATGGTTATACTAATAACTATTTGGTGCATAAAGATAGTAAGAAGTTCAAACTGATGCCTTTACCTTGTGAAGACAAGAAGGAACATGTTACTATCTGTTTTGGAGAGAAATTGCAGTTGAATGTGTAGGTTAAGGATGATGGGAAACAACAGGAATAGTTGCAGCAGAGTAAGGTGGATGACAGTCCTAAAGAACAACAGGTTTGGGACTTGAGTTATGTCAAGGTTGGGGACATTGAGTGCCCTATAAGGAGGTAGGAGAAGGAATGCACACAGTAGATAGTACAAGGAGAAATAAATCAGAACCTCAAGTTGGAAAGAACAGAAGCATTGCAGCAGCAAGGTCCTAGGCAAGGACATCACAACATGTCTTATGGTACTAATACTGTTTACAAGAGCCATGCAGTTTGGAGAAGGAGAAAGATAACTCTTGGAGAGTTCATGTTTCCTATCACCAGTCAGAGGAACATTCCAACAAGCTTGAAAAACATTTGGAGAAGATCCCATAACTCTTGGGACAAGAGTTTTTATCATGCTGGGGAGTATGGTGCAAGAGCACCAAGACATCTAGGATTTGGTTAGATTTTCAAGTTGTTTTGTTTGGTTTAATAAGGTCCTTGAGACCATTAAATGTTGTAATAAGGCTTGAAAGCCATGCATGTAAATGGACTATGTCCAAATAGCTAGAATCTATTCTTGTTGTAAGTCCTAATGAGGATAGTCATGTGGTAAGAGGCAGTCATAGGTTTCTTTGAGTTTGAAGCCTTCATAGAGTATGTAGTAGGCAATCCTCTTAGTTGGAGGCATGTCAAAGGTGTGGAGGTGTGTTAAAACCTTGTCCAAAGGTTAACCATATGTTAAAAACATTGTTAAACACAAAAACTATCGATACAGTCCAAAAGAAGATAGTTACTATTTTGTTGCAGTTAGAAACAAGAAGAAAGCTCGATGGTTGGGTAGTTTCACCGACCCCCAACCACTCCAAACAACTTCAAGCAAATATAGGAGGTTTATTTGAAGCCTGCCAAGATTCATTGTAAAGAGACATTCGATGGATTTGAATGAAATAACAAAAAACTTTAGTTTTTTGCCCTTTCTACGTATTTTTCTAAATTCCTGAATATTGGAGCCCGTACTACTGTACTGCATGACCTTGTTGTGGAGTGTTGGATCCTTGGGAGTGAAGGTTAGTGGACTGACTGTCATTAAAGCAATTTTGGATCCTTAACATTGATTAGAAAGCATAGTATGACTGTGGAGCTTCATACTACCCTTTGAAATTGCTGTCTCCATTAGTAATTCGTTGTTTTCCTATGTAATCCGTACCTATACGGCCTGGAGGTGGTTGGTGTCCATGTTGGATGACTAGAGGGGTGAGTTACCTCTACCTTGCAAGTTGTTTGAAGCCTTGACACTCTTTTATAGCACTTTTTTTCCTCTTTGACTGAAAGTGGTTTAATAACCCTAAATTAGGGTTCTGTCAACAAATTTATGATGTTTCACTCATTCCACTAATCTACCAAGCCTTGTAATCAGTGGAATGAGTCAAGTAGGGTCTATTTCAATGTCTTGTAAGATTATTTTGGGCAGGAGACTGTTTTTATTGGGTTTTTGTTGAATCCACTTAGCAAGTCCATGTGCTAAGTGACTGTCAAGGTTACCATAGTGGGTTCTTCAGGAGCAGTCAGTCAAAACCATAAACGGAAGGTGTCTTCCTTGGTTCTAGGGCATCATTGACATGTTATTGGTTTGGTTTGTTGTATAAGATTGAGTTTTTCTCAATGGTAATCATCCCAAGGAGGACACTATGACTGTCTCCTTAAGAAAGCAGAAATGTGTGACTATCTTGATGACTGCTGTCCTGCAGACCCTGCACAGTCGGTTGGATGAAACCTTGGATTGAGTCAGACATCTTGTGATATGTGTCCTGAAGTCCCTCATTTTGTATGTCAAAAAAAACAATTTGGTTATTGTGTTGAAGCCCTGCATGATGAGAAGCCTAATTTTTGTCAAAGACAGTGAGCCTTGTGAGTCATTTCACTGGAGTTCTTGAGGTGTCCTTCTGCAGTCCTAGATGCTCTGCATCAAAATGTTGACCATTTAGGTTTTTCTCGATCACCTAAGATGTGACAAGGTCACTTCTCAAATTACCATGTTTGTCTAATGCAGGGGCATCTAGTGGTGTAAGGGAAATCTTCCATCACATAAGAAAATGATGATTTTGTTTTATGTTCTTTTCAAATTTTGTATTTTTAGATACACAATGGCTTGAATAATGATGTAGAACCTTTAGTTTTTCCAACCTACTAAAAATGAACAACTGTTATTTTTAGAAAGTTTGTATTTGAGCATGTATGGAAGTGGAAATTTAATCAAATCATTAGAAGTAAAAAATATGACATTTGGTGAAGGAATTGGCTAGAGATCACTTGTGGGGTTGAAATATATTAAATTTTTTGTTTCTTAAAAAAATGCTAAAAAAGTTTCAAAGTCAGATATGAGGCACTTTGAGGCCCTATACAACCCCAAAAATGGGTGGAATTAGCAAAGAAGATAGTTATCATTTAGAGGACTTCACGAGCTTTCCAATGCATCAAATGATTATTCAATTAGACACCCAGATCAAAATGTATGGCTCCCGGAAGTTGACATATTTTTGGAGGGAGATACAAATTTTGAAAATTTGGTTGTAAGGTGCCAAAAAGGGCTATTTATGACCTTTTTAGAAATTCTTGGGGTGGTAGAGAAAAGGGGGAAAGTGGAGAGTTATAAAAGGGATGGAAAATAGAAACCCTAGCAGATTTGAAGCTACAAAAGGTAGCAGGTTTTAGAATCTAGAGATAAGAAGCTGTAATGTGTTGCAACTTGTTGAGGATTCATCCTCTGATTTAATTCTAGTTTCTATAATATAATGTGTTGTTCAAATCAATAAAAGAAAATTCTTATTTTATGTGTAAAAATCTGTGTTATTGTGTGTTCTGGGATTGACCCCCTCATTATTTCCTTTCTTGAATAAAGTTAGTATTTTCAATTTTTAAATGTTTTTACATACAATTCATCTTTGATGAACTACATTGGGTGGTTTGAAATGTGTTCTTGTTTATCTAAATTTATGGTTATCTGTGATGAAACACATTGTGGAGATGTTGATAGTTTTTATATGATTCTTGATGAACCACATAGATGTTGATCTTTTCAATATATGTGAATGTAATACCATCTTCGGCTACACTATATAGTTCAAAATGTTGTTTTTTTTAAATTGGTGCTGATGTAGGAGCATCCCTGGTTCAAGAAAAATATTACATCAACCAAAAACAATTGGATTTTAGTTTGTCTTCTTTCATTTTCTAGTTTAGTTCAATTAGTTCAATCAGTAGCAGTTTCTATATTTTGGTCCACATTCTGCCACAGTTTCATTTCAAACCTTGCGAAGCTGGACTTAGTGTCTAGATAGATTCATACACATCATATCCAAAATTTAGATCATTTGGATCAGGAACCAGAAAGATATCTCTATCAGAAGATCAACTATTTTCTCAAAATAGAGCATCCTGATAGTCTCAGAAAATTAGCTAAAGGAGAAGACCTACTGAGCATTTCACAACTTGCGAAGCTAAATGACACATTATTCAATGTTGTTTGGATCGTAGCTAACCTTCTTTGAGATCCACATGACATTCCATTCATTTGTAGAGGAGTTCTATATGATTAGGTCTGACCTATCTATGTATACATGTTACAACTCTTTATTGGAGTTTGTGATCTTCCTTGGTCGACGCAGAGGAATCTTGTGTTCTAGAGATGATATATAATCATATAATAGATGCCTAGGAAAGTAGTGATTGATAGTTGGTCATTATTTCATAGTTTTTGATAGTTTGAATTCTTTGTGAAGGAGATTCAAAGCTATATCTTGTGCATATTTTGTAGTTGAGGAATCGGGCCTGTGAGCCCTAATTGTAATCCCACATGTTGCCGACCAATTTGTATTGTGAATCAATGATATACTGAATAACTAAATCTACATTTACTTTATATCTTTCTATTGTTTTCATTGTGTTTACTATTGCTGCACAGTCTGGACTATTCACTTTGTGGACCCTCCTAACTGTGACTTCACCAAGTGGTATCAGAGCAAAGTTCAAATATTTGGGAGTGAATTGAGCAAAGTTGGCAAAGGAATTTTGTAAGATCTTGTTGTGAATAGATCACCGAATCCAAGGTAGATTACTTGTGTTGTCAACCCATCATTGATTGTGAGGCAGTTGTCACCTTCTATCCCAATTGTCAAACTTGAGGCAGTTACACTTGATCTGAGGAGAAATGTCGCCAAGGAGAATACCTGTTGTTGGTACTATAGATGAAAGAATGGATGAGATGATGGAAATGATGAAAATAATGCGAGTTCACATGGATGTTGTTGAAGAAGATCGAAGAAGAGGATTAACACCTCGACCTAATTTTGAAAGTGATGATGATGAAGAAGTTTAATCTGCTAATCAAAATGGTGAAACCCTAGGTGATGAAGAAGAAGAATCAAATCAAGCCAAGATGTTGCGAGCTATTTTGATGATTGGAGAAAGACCTAGAGTTGATGTACCAAACTATACTGGTAATTTGAATCTTGGGGAGTTGATTGATTAGATAAATGACCTAAAAGAATACTTTGAGTATGAAGAAATTGAAGATCTGGAGAAGGTGAAATTTGCAAAGAAAAATTTGAAAGGACATGTTGCTATATGGTGAAAAGAAGTTCAGTTGGATAGAAATAGAAGAGGAAAAGAGAAGATTACAAAATGGGACAGAATGGTGACAAAATTGAAGAATCAATTTATACCTAATGACTACGAGTTGGAGCTATTGAAGATATTACAAAACCTGAGACAAAAGGAGAAATTTGTGAAGGAGTATACTGAAGAATTTTGTAGGATGATCATAAGGATAGGACATAGTGAAGCAAGTAAGGAGAAAGTGGCTAGATACATCAATGGACTGAGATTGAACATTCAAGAAGAACTGAGTTTGGTAAGAATGACAACTTTGGAAGAAGCATATCATTTTTCCCTGAAAGTTGAAGAAAAGTTGAACAAGAGACATGATCAAAGAAAGAGGGGTAGATGAGGTAAATTTTAGAGAGGTAGAACATTTTCTGCAGGAGAAAGATCATATGCAAAATAGAATAGGCAAGAGAACACATTGGAGGAGGATAGAGATAGCAATGCATACCCAAGAGATGACAAAACTTTCTACCATAAAGGAAACCCTAGTTCATATTGGAGTGAAGGATACAAAAGAGAAGGAAGAGGACCTAATAGGAGAACATTTAGAGGAACCTATTTTAAATGTGAAGGTGAAGGATAGATAATTTAAATGTAATCAAGGGAGTACAAGCAAGAAGATAGAGAACAGTGGAAGACCATCTTATATGGAAGAAGAGTTTGTTGAACTAGGTGACCCGTGTTCAGTTGGTAAACTGGAGAAAGGAGAATTACTTGTTAGGAGGAGAGCACTATTTCAAGAAGAGACAAATGAGGAACCACTGTAGAGGAAAAGTTTGTTCAGAACCAAATGTAAATCAAGAGGTAAATGTTGTAAAGTTGTAATTGATAGTGGTAGTTCTGATAATTTGGTTTATGAAGAGATGGTGACTAAGATGAAGTTGGAAATATTGAAACACCCTAACCCATTTCAGATAGCATAGATTTAGCATGATCATAAGGTACTGGTGGGTGAAACATGTTTGGTGAAATTTCATATTGGATCTTATCATGATGAAGTATTGTGTGATATTATCCATATGGATGTATGTCATATATTGTTGGGTAGACCATGGGAGTATTATAGGAAAGCTATACATGATGGGAGAAATAATACATATACTATAACATCAAATGGAAAGAGAATTACTTTGATTCCTTTGGAAGATTATCCTAAGAATGAAGTATGTGGAAATGTTAGAATTTGTTTGGTAGATGAAAGAAAATTTCTAGATGGTTTGAGACATGAGAATATGTGTTATGCTTTGATTCCAAAGAAACCTGAAACACTGAGATAGAGACTAAAGAATCACAATTGAAGAAGATAACTAAGTTGCTGACAGAGTATGAAGACATCATATCAGACAATGTACTTGGAGGTAGTTTGCCTAACAAAGCAGCACACAAAATTACACCAACAAAGAATGAAGAATTGAATAGATAGATACATGAATTGTTAAGGAAAGGTTTGATCAAAGAAAGATTGAGTCCTTGTGCAGTACCTACAGTGTTAGCACTGAAGAAGGATGGAGAATGGAGAATGTGTACAGACTCTAGAGCAATAAACAAAATCACAGTTTAGTATATATTTCCCTTACCTAGGATGGATGAAATTATGGATTGTTTGAGTAGAGAAAAATATTTTACAAAGATAGATTTGAAGAGTGGATACCATCATATTAGAATCAGAGAACGAGATGAATGGAAGACTAATTTTAAGACAAATCAAGGATTGTATGAGTGGTTAATGATGTATTTTGGATTGAAAAATGCACCAAGTACTTTCATGAGATTGATGAATGAAGTTTTGAAGAAATTATTGGGTAAGTTTTTTATTGTATATTTGGATGATATTCTAATTTTTAGTATGACAAAAGAAGAACATTTGTGGCACCTAAGACAAGTATTGTAGAGACTGAGAGAAGAGAAATTGCTGATAAACATAAAGAAGTGTAGTTTCATGAAGGAAGAATTGGTCTACTTGAGATTTGTGATTTCTGCAAAAGGATTGAAAATGGACCCTAAGAAAGTGACAACAATTGTTGAATGACCTACACCTGAAAGCATTATAAAAGTTAGATCATTTCAAGGATTAGCTAGTTTCTACTGGAAGTTCATTAGAAATTTTAGTTCAGTATGTTACCCTATGACAGATACAATGAGAGGTGACAGAAAAGACTTTAAGTGGACATCAAGAGCAGATAGAAGTTTTGAATTGTTGAAGAAGAAAGTGACAGAGCAACCTATGTTGGCATTACCAAATTTCAATAAGGTATTTCAAGTAGATTGTGATGCAAGTGGAAATGCAATAGGAGCAGTGTTAAGTCAAGAAGGTAAACCTATAGAATATTTTAGTGAGAAGTTGAATGATGCAAGGAGAAGATATGCAGCTTATGATCAAAAGTTCTATGCCATAATTCAAGCCTTGAAGAAGTGGAGACATTACTTGTTGCTTAAGGAGTTTGTGTTGTATACATATCATCAAGCTTTGCAGCATTTGAACAGTCAAGGAAAGTTGAATTAGAAACACATGAGATGGGTAGAGTTCATGTAGAGTTATACCTTTGTATTGAAGCATAGGAGTGGAAATCAAACAATGTTGTAGATACATTGAGTAGAAGAAGGAATTTGCTGACAGAGATGACAGTTGAAGTGTTAAGATTTGATGAATTGAAGAACATGAATAAGGAAGATCTTGACTTTGTAGAACCTTGGAAAGCATGTAAGGAACCTGTTGTGATAGATAGGAGTAAGTGGTTGGATTATTTCATTCAGGAAGATATGCTGCTCAAAGAAAACTAGTTATGCATACCTAGGAGTTCAATGAGAGATAATTTGATCAAAGAGACGCATAGTAGTGGATTGGCAGGACATTGTGGCATTGATAAGACAGTGGCTTTGGTAAGTGAAAATTGCTTTTGGCCTAAAATACATAAGGATATTAGGAAATTTGTGCAGAGTTGTAGAGTTTTTCAAGTTGCAAAAGGGAGTAGTCAAAATACTGAATTGTACAAGCCTTTGACAGTGCCAGAGAGACCTTGGGAAGACATAAGCATGGATTTCATAATGGGATTGATGAAGACATAGAGAGGACATGGTTTAGTATTTGTAGTGGTGGATAGATTTTCAAAGATGGCACATTTCTTACCTTGTAAAAAGATAACTAATGCAATTCATGCGGTTGACCTATTTTTCAAGGAGATTGTGAGATTGCATGGATTACCTAAGAGCATAATTTCAAATAGAGATACAAGATTTCTGGGATACTTTTGGAAGACACTTTGGAAGAAGATGAAGACAGATTTGAAGTTTAGTTCAACATTTCATCCATAGGATGATGGACAGACAGAGGTAGTGAATAGGAGTTTGGGAAACTTGTTGAAATGTTTGGTTGGAGAAAAGGCAAAAAATTGGGATTTGATTCTATCACAAGTAGAGTTTGCATATAATAATTTAGTGAATAAGAGTACTGGAAGAACACCATTTGAGATTGTGATAGGAACTAACCCTAGAGGAGTAGCAGAATTAAGAGATATCAGTATGGAGGATAAGAAAAGTACAGAAGAAAAAGAATTTGTAGGACACATGGAGACAGTGCATACTCAAGTTAAGAAGCATTTGAAGGAGATGAATAATAAGTATAAAGAGCAAGCAGATGAGAAGAGGAGACACAAAGAATTTGTAGTTGGAGATGAAGTGATGGTGTATTTGAGTAAAGAAAGATTTCCAGTTGGGACATATAACAAGTTGAAGATGAAGAAGTTTGGACCATGTAGGATACTCAAAAGATTTGATTCAGGAAATGCGTATGAAGTGGAGTTACCAGAGACATTGGGTATATCACCTATTTTCAATATTGTAGATCTATATTAGTATCATGAAGCAACGTTCGGTGACAACAGTGAAGAAGACTTGAAGAAGTTAATAGAACAAGCACTGAAGCACATTTAAGACATCTTGGACAATAGAATTGGATGCAGCACCAGAGGAAGACAATACAAAGAATATCTTCTGAAGTGGAAAGGTAGACTGAAAGAAGACTCGTCTTGGATTTCTCAGGCTGAGGTGGACCATCTTGGTTTTCCTCTAGTCCCAACAAAGTGAGGGACTCACTTTTCAACGACCCTAGATGTCTAATGCATGAGCATCCCTGGTTCAAGAGCAATCTTACATCAACCAAAAACATTTGCATTTTAGTTTTTTTTCTTTCATTTTCTAGTTCAGATCAATCAATTCAATCAGTAGCAGTTTCTGTATTTTGGTCTGCATTCTACTACAGTTTCATTTCAATCCTTGCAAAGCTAGACTTAGCATTAGACACATTCATGCACATCATATCCAAAATTTAGATCATTTGGATTAGACATCAAAAAGATATTGCTATCAGAAGATCGATTGTTTTCTCATAACAAAGTATCCTGACAGTCTTAGACAATCAGTTAAAGGAGAAGACCTACAGAGATTTTCATGACTTGTAGAGCTAAGTGAAATATCATTCAATGTTGTTTGGATTGTGGATGACCTTCCTTGAGATCCACACAATATTCCATTCATTTGCGGAGGAGTTCTATATGATTAGGTTTGGCCTATCCATGTACACACATTACAACTCTTCATTGGAGTTTGTGATCTTCCTTGGATGACACAGAAGAATCTTGTGTTCTAGAGATGATATATAATCATGTAATAGATGCCTAGGAAAGTACTTATTGATAGTTGATCATTAGTTCATAGTTTTTGATAGTTTGATTTCTTTGTGAAGGAGCTTCGAAGCTATATCTTGTGCATATTCTGTACTTGAGGAATTAGGCCTATGAGCCCTAATTGTAAGCCCACATCTTGCCGGCCAATTTGTATCTTGAATCAATGATATATTGAATAACTGAATCTACATTTTCTTTATGTTGTTGAGTTGTTTCCATTGTGTTTACTCTTGTTGCATGGTCTAGACTGTTCACTTTGCGGACCCTCCTAATTATGACTACACTTAAATCTATTTTTATAGATATTGATCTTTCTTATTTTTGTGCCCTCAATTTTAATCTTTTTTTGGTCTTAGAACTTTGTACTCAATTTTACCTTTGATGAATCATATTGCTACTTCATAATAATTCCATGACTTGAAGTTTGAGGATAATACTTGTTTTTAAATTAAGAGGGTGATTAAAGAAAACTATCTAATGTCATACATTTATAAAAATGTTACTATTAAAATACATGAAAAGATTATTTGTAGAAAGAGGTTTCATAGATACTTTTTCTCATGACATATTCCTTCACATCTTCTTTTATAGGTCTGCATATATTTGTATAGTTTTGAAATGGCTTATAATTTTTAATTTACTACATTACTAATTTAATGACTTTCTACCAATTACTACAATTAATGACTTTCTAGAAAAAATATAAATTTATATACTATTTAGGGATAGGCCTATAAATATTTGTGCCTATCCCATAAATCTTAGATGTTCTCCTCTATATCTTAATAAAAAATTTTACACTAGAAATTAGTTGTAGAAACAAAGTAATGGGACATGTCCTTACCTTTTTTCTAAGGTTATGCATTAGATATTCCATGCATTGATTAGCTTATAAAAATTTTATGAACATAAAGGTATTTTTATACATATGTAAACACACTCTACACAATGTAAATGCCAAACTATTTTTATACATACATAAACACACTCCACACAAGCACATTTCACACAAAGTGATATTTGAAGTGAATGCCAAAGTCCATTCTTAGACACACATGCAAACACAATGAATGTCAAAGGTAAGTTTTAAACCCAACTACACATGCATGCATAAAGTTAAAGCCAAATTTTATTCAAGGACACATGCACACACACAAATACCATCAAAGTTTACTTTCAACCTCCCTTCCTCTCCCCTCCTGCACACACACACACATTGAATTCTAAAGTCCATCCAAATGCACACATCATTAAAGTTCAAAACTTTTTTTGTACATACACTCCACACAAAATAATTGTTGAATTACATTCATACACAAACAAAATGACAAATTTAACTTTCAATCACACATGCACACACTTCCCATGAAGTGAATGCCAAACTTAACTTTCTAACATGCACACAATGAGTGTCAAAGTTTATTCACACACACACACACACAAAATTAATGTTAAAGTTCATTCACACATGTGTGTACATTCTGAATGCCAAAGTTATTTCACACACACACAGACATAATGAAAACCAAAGCTCATACAAAAACACTTGAAGACACACAATTAACATCATTACATCTTCTTTGTGCGCACATTCCACATAAAGTGAAAATCAAAGTTCATTTATTCACCACAAAAAATGATAGCCAAAGTTCATTCATGCACACAGATAAAAAAATAATCTTAGTTCTTTCAAGCACATTCCACATTAAGTGAACATCAAAGATCATTCATACACTCCACACAAAATGATAGCCAAGGTTAGTACAAACATACTAAGGTTCAAACATACAATGAATGCCAAAATTAGTACACTCTTTACACAATAAATCTAAAATTCCACACACACACACACACACACACACACACACACACACACACACACACACACACACACACACAATAAGAGGATCAAATCTAAGTGAAAGGTAAAATTTAAACACATTTCATACAAAGTGAATACCAAAGATCAAACACTCTCACATACAAAAAGTGAACACTAAAGTTCAAACACACACACAATAGTAAACATAATTCAACATGCCAATTTTCAATCCACACTAAGTGAATGCGAAAGTTCAAACTTATCTAAACAAACAAATAGTAAATAGATCAAATAAATGAATGACAAAGGTAGTTTGCTCATATTTTACACAAAAAGATAAATCCACAATTATTTCAAACAAATTAAGGTAAAGGCAAAGCTCAAAAATATGCTTCACATAAGCAAAGTAGATGCCAATACACAAACAATAAGTGGCTCAAATCCAAGTGAATGCAAAAATTAGTTCACTCTTACACACACAAAGCGAATGTGAAAGTTAGTTCATACAAATTTCAGACACACAAAGTGAATGCCAAAAGCTCACTCAAATAATAAAGGCATGTCAAAGTTCAAGCACAAACTTCACACAAACAATAAATGAATGCCAAAGTGTACATACTAAACAATGATAACTCCAAAATTCAAATAAATAAGTGGATGCCAAAGTTCAAACACACATAGAAAGTGAATGCCAAAAGTCCAAACAATAAGTGCACACAAAGTAATGCCTAAATTTTGAACACACTTAAAACAAACTATTAGTGGATGCAAAAGTGAAACACACTAAACAAACAAAGCTCAAAGACACTTCAAACAAACAATAAATGGATGTCATAATTTAAACAAATACACAAAGTAATTGCCAAAACACAAACACACACTTCATACAAATAATAAATGCGAACAAAAGGAATTCAATTATAAACATACAAAGTGAAACACATATAAGACAATGTCAAAGTTCAAACCCATGCTTCACACAAACAATAAGTATATCAAACTAGCGCTTACACCCATAGGACGTTCAAGGAATACGTCGATAGGAACAACCAAGGAGTTTAGAAAACTTTCCGGTGTGAACTTTTTTACTATAATGCCCGCCTTGAACACCTTAAAGAAATACACACTATGCTATATGAAACAGGAAATTTTTTTTTAAAATGATTAAGTAATGATAACATAACCAATTACAACATATTCTCTAAGGATTCAAGGCTGCATCACTTTACAAATCAACTAACATAATTTATCATACATCAGTAACTGATCCAAATTCATGCTTAATTAAATAACTTATTCATATTCATTGCAAATCATCAAATAACAGAATCTGCATGATTAAATACATAACTGAAATGCTTTCATATAAATACATCATGACATCATTACATTGCCATTTTTAGTCTACATCAAAGTTACATACATAAAGAATGTTCTGTTACACAAATCTGGTACAAGGTTATACACTTACATCATCATCATTGGAACAAGTACAACTGGAACAAATCCTTTTCTGCATATGATCTTGACAAGAATAACCAATGGATAAAATAGCTCTTCCACCCGACCATGTGGAACCCTAAGGTCCACCCCCCGAGCTAGGAGTTAACATGAGGTCCCAAACAATGACAATCAGGTAGACGAAAGACAAACAAGAACAAAGGACGACCAACGCCAATACAACACATGGCAATAACAATACAACACAACTTAACTTCCAGAGGCGACACAAAACAAATGAGGAGAAACTGAACAAGGGATGCTAGGTTGTAGTAGGGAGAGTGTCATCGCACGGTCCTAACATGGGTTATCCTGACAGCCTCTCACTAGGCGCTGGCCCCATAGGGTGACACATGCGGAATCGACCTTCCTTTCATGAGGACAAGGAAGTCAATCATGCCGACCAGGACTTCTCTACCCATCCTTAGTCTAAACAAGCACTACAGGTCATGGGACAGGAATCCAATAATCTTATTAATGTGAAATCTACCCTTAACCCCCTAGTTAATTTCAGGTTATCACTTGATTAATCTACTTCCAACGGGTTAACCTGACTGCCACTTTGGGCGCCGGCCCCACGTTGAAAGCCACTCTCCTTCCTAACACCTAGTAAACCTTAAACATCATGCAAGACTTTATAACAAAACACGTATATGTACATTGCAAGGCATAAACCCTCTTGCATCAAAATAGAACCATAACATCAATTGTTATCCAACACTTTTAACATTACAATACTTTATTCTTTTACAGATTTCAGGTCTCTCCATACAACAAAATGGTACAATAAGATCACAAGTGGTTTAACGTCCTCACAGGAAAATATTACTTTCAATACACATAAACAACTTGACATTATCTCAATATACTTCATACTATGTTTGATCCACATACTCATTATTACATCGTAAACACAAAAACAACAATACACAAGTTGCAAACACTCAACTATGACAACTTAGCCTCTGGAATTCAAGTTTATCCACTCTCAATTCGACTCTTTACAATCAACAGAAATACTTAACTTATACCGTTTAATATAGTTCCAAAGTCAACACTACAATTTCTTCTCTGTTCAATGCAAACAACTTCTGTAATAAAATCAACATTAGATTACATTCTTTACTATTACTGTTTATTATAATCCTACTGTCATGCAAGAGAATCATACATGATCCTATTTGAATGGAACGTGAACAGCTCGTATAGGTTGTCAATGAGGAGTAAAACGGCTATTGACTGTTTTATCATTGAAAAGGATAACAGCTGATTAGTCTAACAACTTCCTCAACTTGCAAATCTGATGGTATCCACTGATCACAAAAATAATGAAGGCAAAAGGTTTGATGGCTAAATTCTTACGGTATCCAAGGACGTTCTTTGAGATCCCCACATCTTATTCATGTTTCCAACTATTGTGCAGATCTCCAAACATGAGAAGTGTAATTACAAGTTCAGAAATCACTCCCCCTTAGGTTTAATTCCTGACAGAAACAGATGAATTACAAACTCTCAGTAGAATTCAACAGCTGATTGCTGTATGTGCTCAGTGGATTCACTTGCTGCGCTGGCCTTTAGGAGAAGTGCTGAACTGCATCATCGAGATATCTGTTAAGTCTGTGTTGGCTGTGTGGGTTGTTTTTAAACATTGTCAAACTAATTAAGGTGTGCTCAACGTCTTTGTAAAGACATTAAATACAGTTTATAAACAATGTGAAAATAGATTCTAGGATAATTGCGCAGACTGCGCTAATTAGTTTCCATACTCTAAACAACGAAAGCATGGACTGTTTTTATGGCCCACTATATTATGTTATATACTATATCACAGACACAACGATTCTATAATAATATTGGCAGTATTTCTTCAAGCTGCTGCATGTTTAATCTTTTGGTTTTATGGTCATCTACATTACCGAAAGTAGTTTGCAAATAATATGACATTCGTCCCTAATTTTCATGTGAATGTAAATTATGACAAAAGATCAATAAAAGACCTAGTTTATATCACTCCAGAAAACTATTACATTGATGATTCCCTCAGCATAATTAGACAGAATAGCTAAACAACAATTATTCTCTTGATTATATGAGTGTCCAACTATCTCCACTCAACATCATATTGCGTTAATTTGAAGCATCTAACAGAATAATGAAAACTAATCTAACATGTAAATAAGTGATAAGGATTTATTCATTAAAATGAAGATGATTCATAGAAAAACTCAATGACTCTATGTGGGCTAACTCAGTTAATGCGTCCTCTCATAATTACCATACGCAGCACCACTACCACCTGTATTCACAATTCTCGCATTCAAATAATGTATGGTGCAAATAAAAGGAACAAGTGGTTTGTTTAACTGGGAGGTTATTCTATGATGGTGGAATGCATTTCATCAGTGGTAGGTTCCCCTTGTTGAACCAAGGAATGCTGCTACTGCTACAGAGTAAAGTTTTGAATCGTTGTGTTGACTACAAGATGCTTACGGGAGTTGGAAGTACTTGAGGGATTCCATTGAATATTGTTTAAGATGGGTGGACTGACTATGCACTAAGGCCTACCATTGATATTCTCCTATCCTCCTCAAAGGCATTAAATCGATCCACACTTAAAGCTTATGCACAGGACGCTGCATACAGGGTGGACGCAGATCATGACTAATAAAGCCATAAATAATATTTTAGCAGGGTGCATGATCTTGACATATGTGTAGTAAAAAGTTTGTTGATAAAGGGATTTGTAAAGTCTTGAAATGGATCGCTGGCATGATTGGGAAGGTTTTAAAAGATGTAACCATTTATATAGATGGTCCCATCCTCCAAGCGATACATAGAAGCTATGTTTCTTTGCAGGTGGTTCGTTGTGCACTCAAGAGCTTTGCTTTGGCCTTTCTTGTGATCTCTAGCATCTTAAAAGTCAAGCCATAACTTAGGGAAATGGCAGAATCGATCCACTAAGATAGAAGTGATTCAATCCTGCAAACCCTTATAAATCTGAGCACTCACCCATATCATCAAGATTTGGATATCAGACACATATAAACAGAGCTTTTAAAAATGACGGATGAGTCAAGGTATATGTAAGGTATGTTCGCTGACCTGATAAAAGGAACATTTCCAAGTGCGACTAGCTGATGCCCAAGGCGATCCATGATTACAGAAGATAAGTAAAAACTAAATTTATTGCATGGACTATGATCCAAACTGGTTGAATTACTCTATCATAAGGCAGACATTTTTGAATTCTATGCGGCAACAGATAAACAAGAAACCCCAAAGCTAATGATTTTAAATTAACCTACCGGTTTGCTTGTTCCATCAGCTTTATCAAAGACTGATCAATGGACGCACGGAATGGATCTCAAGGAAAGGGGCTGCATTTGTTAGAATGGTCGATTCACTGTTATTATTTTTTTTAAACTATGATGGAAGCAATACAATTTGTATATACCCGATCCACTGCCTGTTAATGTTCTCTTTCTAAACTAAGGTTCAAAGATTGTAAGGAAGAAAAGAATAGAATTGTTTTCACACAATCAAATCGCTTGCCCCAAGGTGTTAAGAGATTTCAGTGTGGAGAAGAAACCGTGGTCATCTAATGACTAAGAGAGAAGGTGAACTACAGAAAACACATCATGGCATCTATGAATTGGAACCCTCATAAAGGCGATCTCCTTTGAATGTAACATGGAAAAACAGTTACTAAGCTGTTGGAGGACGGTGGGAGAATTGTAAGGCAATTCCATTTATTACAGACCCAATGGTTTACATCTAAAACCGTCCACAGAGAATACACATTTGCAGAAACGACAGAAAGTCCCGGCAGAAACTATTTAACCAAAAATCATTTCATTTGCAGATTCAAAATAAAGTTCAGAGATAAGGCATTCGACGGAACCTGGCTACGCAATCAACTTGACGAATCTGCTTCAATTGCTGTAGTTCCAAGCTGCTTATTTCCTTTCACCTGTGATGCTGTCCTTAATGCCTCTACCACTCTTTTATAACACAGTCTCCCTCATCTACCAAGGAGCTTGGCACGCGATCCCGTGCATCTCTCCTCTAACAAATATATTTTATTTAATTTAAAGATCCCGAAATATTATTTATTTTACTTTATTATTATTTTTTTTAAAATGTAAGCACATAATTTCTGACAAAATCTAATTTCTTTATAGCCGACCCAATATATTGTTATTAATAAAATTGTACTATTTCGACAATCTATAATTCGTAACTATATTTTAATTTATTTTTATTAATCAAGTTGTAAATCACAATTTACAACATGATTACAACTATTTATTTATTTAAATATTTATTATAAATAATATTATATCGAACAATACAAATTTCTTACAACTTTATTTAACAACAACACTTCTAATAAAGTAATAATTTATTTATAACGATAATCGACAACTAACGACATTATGCTCATTTATCCACATTTATACTCTTTCGTATAATGATTCTAATTAAAGCACAACATTACCATACACACTTAGACACCTACAGAACTAATTAGACTCCAAGGTACAGTATTACCTGATAGCAAGACATGATCGAATGACAACCAATAACCACAAGGGTACACTGACGACCAAGGAACACTGACTAGGGACCTCACGTTAACTCGAACCAACTAATCCATTGGCGAAGGCACGCTCAGACCTGGTAATCAGGTGGAGTCGATGCCTGGTACCTGCATCCTGCAGCAATGTACGGTTAACCATAACAAGATATACATATACATCACATGCAGTCCTATAGTGAATGGAAATCGCAGTGGGGTAGGGTACTCGAGAACGAGTAATACGACACTGTTCCATTCACGTTTATGAATAACAATCAACTATATTGAGCAAGGTATCAGATTACTAGTCTACAACATAAAATGATCAACTAACTTCCAATCCCATATAGTGAATAACATCAAAGCATCTAAAACATCCAGTTCATTTATCAAATTGTAACGCATAAAATGATATAATCCAACATCAAGATCTATTATCATAACAATTAGGTTCATACTGAAATAGCAGAATAACTAGAATCCATCATCAAACGATCTAAAATACTGTCATAATGTCTAGTACTACTAAGCAAACATCAGTCCAAAAGACGACAAGTTGAGGGGAACTACATCCTCCCCCTAGGATCAAGCTTACTCCTAGAAGCCTGCGAACAAATATGGATATAGCTCTCACATTCGGGACGTATCTTCCCAGGTCGTTGAAGTCTCATCACTAGGATCCCATTGGACCCTCACCTGCTCTATGACTCTGCCCCTGAGAGCGAGTCGCCTGTGCTCCAAAATGCCTACGGGCTCCAAAGCTAGCTGCCCGTCCTCTACCTGTAAGGCATTCCAATCAAGAACATGTGAAATATCAGGATGATAAGGTCTAAGAACAGAAACATGAAATACGTCATGGACGCATGACAAGCTAGGCGGCAAAGCAAGACGGTACGCAACAGGACCGATTCTCTCCAAAACCTCGAATGGCCCAACAAAGCGTGGTGCTAGCTTAGAGCCTTTTCCATAACGGATCGGACTCTTTTGCGTACGCACCCGCAAGAACACCTGATCAACAACTGAAAATTGATGATCAAGTCTGTGAGCATCTGCATATTTCTTCTGTCTATCCTGAGCTGCTACCAGATGCTCTCTGATGCGATCGACCTGCTGCTCCATCTCTTGGAGCATCTGTGGACCTAGGAGAACTCTATCCTCAAGACGATCCCAACTCAATGGGGTACGACAAGGATGACCATATAGGGCCTGAAAAGGAGACATACCAATGGAACTATGGTACCCATTATTGTACACA
This sequence comes from Cunninghamia lanceolata, assembly GCA_027924645.1. Classification (NCBI taxonomy): domain Eukaryota; kingdom Viridiplantae; phylum Streptophyta; class Pinopsida; order Cupressales; family Cupressaceae; genus Cunninghamia; species Cunninghamia lanceolata. The sequence goes on along the minus strand of BSBN01000081.1, from coordinate 2,092,036 downwards.
AACTCCACCAAATACAAATAATCTTCCCAATGGTTTTGCTGATCCATAACATACATTCGGAGCATATCCTCGAGGATCTGGTTGACCCTCTCAGTCTGCCCATCAGTCTCTGGATGATAAGCTGAACTGAAGTTTAATTGAGTCCCCAATGCAAGCTGAAGGGATGTCCAAAGAGCTGAAGTAAAAACTGGATCACGATCAGAGATAATCTTGCAAGGAATCCCATGCAATCTGACGATATCCTCCATGAAAATTTTGGCCACAGATGAAGCATTATATGAAGATCAGACAGGAGAAAAGTGTGCTACTTTCGTAAGCCTGTCTACAGTGACCATTATTGCATCATGGCGATGAGAGGACATGGGTAAACCAACTATAAAATCTATTGAAATGATGTCCCATTTCCATTCCGGAATAAGATGTGGCTGAAGAAGACCTGCGAGATGCTGATGTTCTGCCTTAACCCTCTGACATTCTAAGCATCTCGAAACAAAATCAGCAATATCCCTCTTCATTCTAGCCCAAAAATATATCTGACGAAGGTCTGCATACATCTTCTTGACACCTGGATGAGCAGAATAAGGTGCCCGATGAGCCTCAGTCATAATTAGGGTGCGGAGACCCTCTGTAGAAGGCACATAAATGCGACCTAAATGTCGCAAGAGACCATCCGACTCGATAGAATATCCAGCATATCTACCCTCCAAGGCTCTACCAGACTTCACTTCAGCTTTCACTTCTTGATACCATCTATCTGTAGGGAGTGCTGCAAGAATCTATTCTCTCAAATCCACTCCAAGAGTGATTGAAGAAAGTTCATGCCTTCGACGACTAATAGCATCCGCCACCACATTCTCCTTACCTTGGATATATTTTACCTCAAAATCATACTCACATAGAAACTCCATCCATCACCTCTATCTCGCATTCAGGTTTGGCTGAGTAAAAATATACTGTAAACTTCGCTGATCACTGTGCAGCTCAAACCGATGCCCCAATAAGAAGTGTCTCCATCTTACCAATGCATGAACTACTGCAGCTAGCTCTAGGTCATGTGTAGGATAGTTCAACTCATGATCTTTGAGTTTACGGGACTCGTAATCTATCACACGATCCTCCTGCATTAAAACAGCTCCTATACCTTCCAAAGATGCATCAGTACAAACCACAAAATCTCCGGCAGGATCCGGCACTGCTAGAATAGGTGCACTGGTTAACCGCTCCTTAAGACTCTAAAAGGCTGCTTGACACTGTTCTGACCAAATGAACTTCTTTCCTTTTCTCTGAAGAGAAGTTATAGGGTGAGCTATCTTTGAAAACCCTTCCACAAATTGTCGATAATAGCCTGCTAAGCCCATGAAACTACGAACCTCTAAAACATTGGTGGGAGCAGGCCAGTCCATGATAGCTTGAATCTTTGAAGGATCCACTGCAATACCCTTGTCAGAAATAACATGTCCCAAATATTTCACTTCAGTTTGAAAGAAATCACATTTAGCCAGATTTGCATACAACTGATTTTCTCTTAAAAACTGCAGAACCTGTCGCAAATGTTCTTCATGCTCCTCCATAGACCTTGAATAAATCAATATATCATCTAAGAAGACAAGAACAAATCTATCCAGATAGGTATGGAACACACCATTCATCAGGCTCATAAATACTGATGGCACATTTGTCAACCCAAAAGGTACAACAGTGAACTCATAATGCCCATAGCGAGTGCGAAAAGCTGTCTTGTGGATGTCAGCCTCAAAGATGTGCAACTGATGATATCCAAATTTTAGGTCTATCTTGGAGAACACCTTAGCTCCCTTGATCTGATCAAAGAGGTCATCAATTCATGGCAATGGGTATCGGTTCTTCATAGTCACCTTATTGAGCTATCGATAGTCGATGTACAAACGTAGAGATCCATCCTTTTTCTTCACAAAAATCACAGGTGTTCCCCATGGAGAGACACTTGGACGAATGAATCCCTTCGCTAATAACTCTTCTAGTTGCAAGCAAAGCTCCTTAAGTTCCTGAGTAGTCATCCGATATGGAGCTCGTGAGATAGGTTCTACTCCGGGAACAAGGTCTATCTTGAAATCAATATCACGCTTCGGTGGCATACCTGGAATCTCGCTAGGAAAGACATCTTCATACTCCTTGAGAATAGGATGATCGTCAAGGGATGTCTCCCTATTTTCTCCAAAATCTAAGTCATTAACTGTCACAGCAAACAACTTGCATCCTTGACGCAAACATCTCTTCAATTGCATAGCAGAAATCATGCGCAAGGAGATGGGTCTCTGAATCCCAACCACTTCTACTTCTTTGCTCGACTCATCAACACACCTTACTAATTTGTGGTGACAGTCTATCACTGCTCGATGAGCATCCAACCAATCCATTCCCAACACTATATCATAGGATCCTAATGGTATAATTCGAAGATCTGCTGTGGTAGATAAAGGACCTATCCTCAATTCGCAACCATACACAAGAGAGTCTACTAATACCCTAGATCCCGAGGCCAATTCCACCTACCACTTAACATCTTGCTTTGCTGCCACTAATTTGCAATGCTCCACTATAGAAGGGGAAATGAAAGAATCTGAAGCACCAGAGTCAAAAAGAATAGAAATGGTAATACCTCGCAAGACACCTGTAGCCTCCACAACGGTACCTTGGTGCTCCACTTGGCGATTATCCACCGCTACAAACACCCTATGTGACCTGCCTGCATCACCAACAGTGGGCTCTGAAACTGCGGGCCTCTGTCCAAATCCTGAAGTATTCTTACGCGGGCACTGTCTAGCAATGTGGCCCTGCTGACCACAAGAGAAACATCCTATTCCCCTACCAAAACCTCCACCGCCCACAGGAGCATTTGATTGCTGAAAACTTCCTCTACTTGCAGTAGATTGTGTACTTTGCGCTGGTTGACTGGCACGATCACGTTTAACTCTCTGCCAACTTCGATCCTTTCTGGAATGAAATCTACTACCTTGCTAATACTGAGAGTTTCTTGATTTCGTCTGGGAAAACTATTGTTGCTGCTGTCCACTCTTAGGAGGTACATGTTGACTCCTCGAGTTACCTGCTGCATGAGACTGACCACCTCGGAAACCTGAGCCTGCTCGAGATGAGCTACCAATTTGTACACCTGTATGACCCCCTAGGGCCATGGTCAAGTTCTCTTCCACCAGTCGAGCCTTCTCAACTGCTACCTCCATGGTCTTCAGCTTGAAAACATGAACTCCTCCACTGATGCATGCATTCAGACCTCTAATAAAATGCTGAACTAACATGGCCTCGTCGTTTCCAATACCTGCATACTGCTTGAGTTCATAAAACCTGCGCTCATACTGTTCCACTGTCATGGCCATCTGTCTCAACCCATGGAACTCGTCCGCTCAATGTTGCCTCCAGTGATCAGATAAAAATCGAGCTCTGAACCTTTCCAGAAATAGTTCCCATGAAATTGTCGCAATATCTAGATGCAACTTTTGTTCCTCAAGACGCCACCATGTAGAGGCGAATCCTCTTAGATGCATGATGGCACATCTTGCCTTAGTGTTGCTACCATATGGATGCATAGCAAAGCATCTCTCCAAATCAATTAGCCATGTCTCTGCTTCCAAACCACTACCAGAGCCATCGAATGTAGGAGGACGGGCTCTCATCAGGTCTCTCATGTGGCCCACAAGAATAGCTTCTTGTTCAGTAGTGATCTCTCTCCTTCTAGGAGATCATTCTCTTTCTCTCTCTTCTGGTTGTTCCACCTCCTGCCTAGGACCAAGATGAGCAAGCACCTCCTCTAGGAGCTGGCGTAGTTGAGCACCCTCGGGCTGATCCTGATTCTCTTGATTCTCACTTCCTCCTTGTGTACTTCCATGAGGGGAACTAGGAGGAGGGCTGATATCAACACCTCTCCCACGACCCCTACCTCGTCCACATCCTTGGCCTCATACCCTAGGCATCTTCCTGGACAACACATCCAAGAACCACTTCAGGTTGTTAGGCAAGGACTATGAATGAATATGTTCTTCAGAGTTTAAGCAACAAGCATAGCTTAATGGGCTAGTTATAAAACCAGAGTACCCAGTGTTAGAAACTTGGGTCTGATACCAGATGTAACGCCCGCCTTGAACACCTTAAAGAAATACACACTATGCTATATGAAACAGGAAATTTTTTTTTAAAATGATTAAGGAACGATAACATAACCAATTACAACATATTCTCTAAGGATTCAAGGCTGCATCACTTTACAAATCAACTAACATAATTTATCATACATCAGTAACTGATCCAAATTCATGCTCAATTAAATAACTTATTCATATTCATTGCAAATCATCAAATAACGGAATCTACATGATTAAATACATAACTGAAATGCTTTCATATAAATACATCATGACATCATTACATTGCCATTTTTAGTCTACATCAAAGTTACATACATAAAGAATGTTCTGTTACACAAATCTGGTACAAGGTTATACACTTACATCATCATCATTGGAACAAGTACAACTGGAACAAATCCTTTTCTACATATGATCTTGACAAGAATAACCAATGGATAAAATAGCTCTTCCACCCGACCATGTGGAACCCTAAGGTCCACCCCCCGAGCTAGGAGTTAACATGAGGTCCCAAACAATGACAGTCAGGGAGACGAAAGACAAACAAGAACAAAGGACGACCAACGCCAATACAACACATGGCAATAACAATACAACACAACTTAACTTCCAGAGGTGACACAAAACAAATGAGGAGAAACCTAACAAGGGATGCTAGGTTGTAGTAGGGAGAGTGTCATCGCACGGTCCTAACATGGGTTATCCTGACAACCTCTCACTAGGCGCCGGCCCCCATCTATGGTTATCCTGACAGCCTCTCACTAGGCGCCGGCCCCGTAGGGTGACACATGCGGAATTGACCTTCATTTCATGAGGACAAGGAAGTCAATCATGCCGACCAGGCCTTCTCTACCCATCCTTAGTCTAAACAAGCACTACAGGTCATGGGAGAGGAATCCAATAATCTTATTAATGTGAAATCTACCCTTAACCCCCTAGTTAATTTTAGGTTATCACTTGATTAATCTACTTCCAACGGGTTATCCTGATTGCCACTTTGGGCACCAGCCCCACGTTGAAAGCCACTCTCCTTCCTAACACCTAGTAAACCTTAAACATCATGCAAGACTTTATAACAAAACATGTATATGTACATTGCAAGGCATAAACCCTCTTGCATCAAAATAGAACCATAACATCAATTGTTATCCAACACTTTTAACATTACAATACTTTATTCTTTTACAGATTTCAGGTCTCTCCATACGAAAAAATGGTACAATAAGATCACAAGTGGTTTAATGTCCTCACAGGAAAATATTACTTTCAATACACATAAACAACTTGACATTATCTCAATATACTTCATACTATGTTTGATCCACATACTCATTATTACATCGTAAACACAAAAACAACAATACACAAGTTGCAAACACTCAACTGTGACAACTTAGCCTCTAGAATTTGAGTTTATCCACTCTCAATTCGACTCTTTACAATCAACAGAAATACTTAACTTATACCGTTTAATACAGTTCCAAAGTCAACACTACAATTTCTTCTCTGTTCAATGCAAACAACTTCTGTAATAAAATCAACATTAGATTACATTCTTTACTATTACTGTTTATTATAATCCTACTGTCATGCAAGAGAATCGTACATGATCCTATTTGAATGGAACGTGAACAGCTCGTATAGGTTGTCAATGAGGAGTAAAACGGCTATTGACTATTTTATCATTGAAAAGGATAACAGCTGATTAGTCTAACAACTTCCTCAACTTGCAAATCTGACGGTATCCACTAATCACAAAAATAATGAAGGCAAAAGGTTTGATGGGTAAATTCTTACGGTATCCAAGGATGTTCTTTGAGATCCCCGCATCTTATTCATGTTTCCAACTGTTGTGCAGATCTCCAAACATGAGAAGTGTAATTACAAGTTCAGAAATCACTCCCCCTTAGGTTTAATTCCTGACAGAAATGGATGAATTACAAACTCTCAGTAGAATTCAACAGCTGATTGCTATATGTGCTCAGTGGATTCACTTGCTGCGCTGGCCTTTAGAAGAAGTGCCAAACTACATCATCGAGATATTTGTTAAGTCTGTGTTGGCTGTGTGGGTTGTTTTTGAACATTGTCAAACTAATTAAGGTGCGCTCAACATCTCTGTAAAGACATTAAATATAGTTTATAAACGATGCGAAAATAGATTCTAGGATAATTGTGCAGACTGCGCTAATTAGTTTCCATACTCTAAACAACGAAAGCATGGACTGTTTTTATGGCCCACTATATTATGTTATATACTATATCATAGACACAACTATTCTATAATAATATTGGGAGTATTTCTTCAAGCTGCTGCATGTTTAATCTTTTGGTTTTATGGTCATCTACATTACTGAAAGTAGTTTGCAAATAATATGACATTCGTCCCTAATTTTCGTGTGAATGTAAATTATGACAAAAGATCAATAAAAGACCTGGTTTATATCACTCTAGAAAACTATTACATTGATGATTCCCTCAGCATAATTAGATAGAATAGCTAAACAGCAATTATTCTCTTGATTATATGAGGGTCCAACTATCTCCACTCAACATCATATTGCGTTAATTTGAAGCATCTGATAGAATAATGAAAACTAATCTAACATGTAAATAAGTGATAAGGATTTATTCATTAAAATGAAGCTGATTCATAGAAAAACTCAATGACTCTACGTTGGCTAACTCAGTTAATGCGTCCTCTCATAATTACCATACGCAGCACCACTACCACCTATACTCACAATTCTCGCATTCAAATAATGTATGGTGCAAATAAAAGGAACAAGTGGTTTGTTTAACTGGGAGGTTATTCTATGATGGTGGAACACATTTCATTAGTGGTAGGTTCCCCTTGTTGAACGAAGGAATACTGCTACTGTTACAGAGTAAAGTTCTGAATCATTGTGTTGACTACAAGATGCTTACGGGAGTTGGAAGTACTTGAGGGATTCCATTGAATACTGTTTAAGGTGGGCGGACTGACTATGCACTAAGGCCTACCATTGATATTCTCCTGCCCTCCTCAAAGGCATTAAATCGATCCACACTTAAAGCTTATGCACAGGACGCTGCATACAGGGTGGACACAGATCATGACTAATAAAGCCGTAAATAATATTTTAGCAGGGTGCATGATCTTGACATATGTGTAGTAAAAAGTTTGTTGATAAAGGGATTTGTAAAGTCTTGAAATGGATCGCTGGCATGATTGGGAAGGTTTTAAAAGATGTAACCATTTATATAGATGGTCCCATCCTCCAAGCGATACATAGAAGCTATGTTTCTTTGCAGGTGGTTCGTTGTGCACTCAAGAGCTTTGCTTTGGCCTTTCTTGTGATCTCTAGCGTCTTAAAAGTCAAGCCATAACTTAGGGAAATGGCAGAATCGATCCACTAAGACAGAAGTGATTCAATCCTGCAAACCCTTATAAATCTGAGCGCTCATCCATATCATCAAGATTTGGATATCAGACACATATAAACAGAGCTTTTAAAAATGACGGATGAGTCAAGGTATATGTAAGGTATGTTCGCTGACCTGATAAAAGGAACATTTCCAAGTGCGACTAGCTGATGCCCAAGGTGATCCATGATTGCAGAAGATAAGTAAAAACTGAATTTATTGCATGGACTATGATCCAAACTGGTTGAATCGCTCTATCATAATGCAGACATTTCCGAATTCTATGCGGCAACAGATAAACAAGAAACCCCAAAGCTAATGATTTTAAATTAACCTACCGGTTTGCTTGTTCCGTCCGCTTTATCAGAGACACTTATCAATGGACGCACGGAATGGATCTCAAGGAAAGGGGCCGCATTTGTTAGAATGGTCGATTCACTATTATTATTTTTTTTAAACTATGATGGAAGCAATACAATCTGTATATACCCGATCCACTGCCTATTAATGTTCTCTTTCTAAACTAAGGTTCAAAGACCGTCAGGAAGAAAAGAACAGAATTGTTTTCACACAATCAAATCGCTTGCCCCGAGGTGTTAAGAGATTTCAATGTGGAGAAGAAACCGTGGTCATCTAATGACTAAGAGAGAAGGTGAACTACAAAAAACACATCATGGCATCTACAAATTGGAACCCTCATAAAGGCGATCTCCTTTGAATGTAACCTGGAAAAACAGTTACTAAGCTGTTGGAGGACGGTGGGAGAATTGTAAGGCAATTCCATTTATTACAGACCCAATGGTTTACCTCTAAAACTGTCCACAGAGAATACACATTTGCAGAAATGACAGAAAGTCCCGGCAGAAACTATTTAACCAAAAATCATTTCATTTGCAAATTCGAAATAAAGTTCAGAGATAAGGCATTCGGCGGAACCTGGCTACGCAGTCAACTCGACGAATCTGCTTCAATCACTGTAGTTCCAAGCTGCTTATTTCCTTTCACCTGTGATGCTGTCCTTAATGCCTCTACCGCTCTTTTATAACACAGTCTCCCTCATCTACCAAGGAGCTTGGCACGCAATCCCGTGCATCTCTCCTCTAACAAATATATTTTATTTAATTTAAAGATCCCGAAATATTATTTATTTTACTTTATTATTATTATTTTTAAATGTAAGCACATAATTTCTGACAAAATCTAATTTCTTTATAGCTGACCCAATATATTGTTATTAATAGAATTGTACTATTTCGACAATCTATAATTTGTAACTATATTTTAATTTATTTTTATTAATCAAGTTGTAAATCACAATTTACAACATGATTACAACTATTTATTTATTTAAATATTTATTATAAATAATATTATATCGAACAATACAAATTTCTTACAACTTTATTTAACAACAACACTTCTAATAAAGTAATAATTTATTTATAACGATAATTGAAAACTAACGACATTATGCTCATTTATCCACATTTATACTCTTTCGTATAATGATTCTAATTAAAGCACAACATTACCATACACACTTAGACACCTGCAGAACTAATTAGACTCCAAGGTACAGTATTACCTGACAGCAAGACATGATCGAACGACAACCAATAACCACAAGGGTATACTGACGACCAAGGAACACTGACTAGGGACCTCACGTTAACTCCAACCAACTAATCCATTGGCGAAGGCACGCTCAGACCTGGTAATCAGGTGGAGTCGATGCCTAGTACCTACATCCTGCAGCAACGCATGGTTAACCATAACAAGATATACATATACATCACATGCAGTCCTATAGTGAATGAAAATCGCAGTGGGGTAGGGTACTCGAGAACGAGTAATACGACACTGTTCCATTCACGTTTATGAATAACAATCAACTATATTGAACAAGGTATCAGATTACTAGTCTACAACATAAAATGATCAACTAACTTCCAATCCCATATAGTGAATAACATCAAAGCATCTAAAACATCCAGTTCATTTATCAAATTGTAACGCATAAAATGACATAATCCAACATCAACATCTGTTATCATAACAATTAGGTTCATACTGAAATAGCAGAATAACTAGAATCCATCATCAAACGATCTAAAATACTGTCATAATGTCCAGTACTACTAAGCAAACATCAGTCCAAAAGACGACAAGTTGAGGGGCACTACATTTACAGCATGAGACAATGTTCCGAGCACTATAATGCTCACATATAAAAACCTATCGGCTAATTATAGTGACAAAGTTAATTCAATTTTAAACATACAAAGTGAAACAAATATAAGTCAATGTCAAAGTTCAAACCCATACTTAACACAAACAATAAGTATATTATTTAGTGACTAGTTTTAGATGGTTAAGTATTTCAAGCACAAATTTTTCATTCTAAATTAATTTTGTTTTAGCAAAAGATGTTCAGACATTTTACATGATCTTAGTCGACACCACAACAAATGCTATTGAATTAGAGGGTAGAAATCCCTACTCTTATCAAGCATGAGAACTCGAATGAAGAGTATTTTACGTTAAGACTGAAGACTATAATCTTATTCAGCACACTCATTCTGCCTACCTTTCTAGAAGCCATTTGATTTTCCAATGTGCGACAATTATTTTGAACAAATTCCGCGCACTAGTCTTCCGAGAAATTCTGAAATACTGGTTACAACTCAAAATGACTTTGAAAATGTAAAATCCTATTCAAAGATTGTTTGTGACTACATACGCTACTGAGAAATTCTGAAACACTGATTGCATACGTTACTAAGACGGTCTTTTCCGTTTTGGAATGGCAAAACTGAAATTGAAAATGACTTTGAAAATGTAAAATCCTTACATTTTGGAAAGACATATTTAATGGTGGTTGGTGACCGGGGCTACTTTTCCGCCGAGATTTGAGCTGAGATGAAAGTTAACGTCAAAAATGGACTTGTCTAAAGAAATTTGGATCTTCTTGCCGACAACACTAAAATGTTTCAAAACACTTCACACTCCAAACTTGACCCGGACGTTCTTTTGAAAAAAGAAAAAGACAGTTCCCAACTACATCAAAAACTCTAACATGTAAATAATAAAAGTCATATAATATACAAAATGGTGATGATGACTGCTTATGGTCATAAATACTAGTTAATTTTCAAAAGTTTCTGAATTTCAACAGCAATAGCAGTAATGAAGAGAAATCTATGAAGAGTGTACCTTAAAATGAAAGGTTGTTCTAATTAGAATGTATTTAGTTGTAAAGGTGAAAAGTGTATTTTCAAATTTTAATTTTGTTTTAGGTTTAATTTAATTTTTTTTATTTCGAATACAATATTTTAGTGTGCACATGGTTTATTTATATGTGACAATTCATACTTTAATAGCTTTGACTAAATTTGATGTTACACATTTTAAGGATTTGGATACAATCTTTACATTTCTTTCTTGTATCAAGTCAATCCTACAGTTATGGCCCTAAACTTGGTTCAAGATTAAATCTACAAACATAACCTCTAAATTACCAAAATCAAATTTAATCTCAAGCTCAAGATGACTCAATCCCAACTAGTTGTCGCTCATTATAATAATCATAAAAGATTCAAATTTACATGCTAGGATGTTGTATAAAAGGATAAGAAAACTAGGTCATCTAATAATCAGAAGGGATTAAGGGGACGACAATTATACATCCTATAATCATTACAAAATCACATCCAATAGTATAGCATCAACATTTACATTCATAAGAACAAATATAGGCATATGCATTCTACTTGCAATGTCCACAAGCTTGTTAAAATCATTGAATCAATCTAAGGGCTTGAATGAGGCATAAGGTGGGAAGTTAGTTGCATTCACCTTCTACCATAGTAAGTTCCAATAGTGCATAATAGTACCATCCCATCCTAGATTATTGCTAGTGAACTCAATTTTGAGAATACCTAGATATAGGTTCAAAGCTCCATTTCCATGTTTGAAGTCGCATGACAAGTTCAAGGCTACATATGTGAGAATCAAATTTGTAGGTGTGGTATTGAACCAAAAGATTAATTAGGTGACTTCATAGTCCATTAGAGCATGATTAGTGGAAGGATAACAACAAACCACTAAGATGAATTATAGAAAAAAGTTTGTAACAAATTTGCATTGCATCTCCTTTATCTAAAATGATTTTTTGTTAATTTCTTTGATTAGTTAATTAAACTAGATAATTTATTAAAGGGTTGGATTTTTTTTTTTCATTTTGGTGAACTTGCTTGATCTCACACCCCATAGGATTTGGTCTTTGTATTTATTCCTTCCATTTTCTATTCATATCATATCTAGGTAATATTGGTTAGGGTTTTGATCCATCCTTGTATATGCTCATATCATTATATCCCTACCATGGATGTCTTTTCCTCTTTCCTAGCCAAGATCACTTCTTATGCCACTATACTTTATGATGATGATGCATCTTTTGTGGTGTATGATAGTGACTTAGCTCTTACTTTCACCCTATACTCATTTGACATATCTACATATGACATTTTGTGGGATGAGGTTCCATTTATTACTCAATTTGTTGTTGCATCTTCTGATGCTATTCTTGTTACCTCTCATGATAGACCCCTATCCTTAGGTTCATGTGCCTTCAATTTTATATTTTATGAGGAGACTTCTTTAATGGATATGTACATTTCATTCTCTTTATACATGATGATGATTTTCATTATGACGATATTACTTTGTGATGCATTACATGGTAACATTATTACTCTGAATGAGGACTTCATGCATGATGAATTTGATCATACTAATGATTTGCATCTTTGCATGTTAAGTCATTCTTTCTTTTACACTATGAGCATACTGATATTGATATATTTTTTAAGAATGATTTTAGAATCACATTATTGATGAAGCGTTTAAATGGTTTGATTTATATTCTCTATATTCCTTATAATTCATTGACTATGTTGGCACATGATTTCATTGATTTTTTTCTTTCCCTGGAGTGATTGAAGATAGTATGGACTTTTCTATGTGTCTTTTCATGCAACATATTTAGATGTTTGTCCATCCCCTTCACCTAATGTTCATATGACATAGAGTATGGGCTTGTCTAAATGCCTTGCCATACAACATATTTACTCATTTTATGAAGCTCTATTAGTCTTTCACTTAGCCCAACATATGAAAGGTTTGATTATTTATTTTCTTACATGCATTAAACCTCTTGTATTTCATATTGTACAACCTAATTCACCTAGTCCTAAATCTATTGTGCTCCATGATTTACTTGATTCATATTAGCCTAAACCTTGTATATTTCATGTTGCATCTACTTTTCTCTTTGATGATGGTACATCTTTTACAGCCTATGATAGTGCCCTAGCTCTTACTTTTTACCTATACTCATTTAATTCATCTAGAGATGCTTATTTGTGTGATAATGTTCCATTGACTACTCATGTTGTTGTTATGTCTTGTGAGGCTATTCTTTCTACCTCTCATGATAATTCCCTATCCTTAGGTTCATTTGCCTTTGATGTCACATCTTACAAGGAGCCCATGGTTATGTATATGCATGTTTCATCTTATTTTATATGTGAGGATATTTTACATTATGATAATATTCCTTTAACATCTCATGTTGATTCTATAGGTGTTTAAAATGATTCATTACTTTGTGATGCATTTCATAGTGACCTTATTGCTCTTATTGAGGAGTTCATGCTTGATGGATTTGATGGTAGTAATGATGCATTTTTAGATGTTAAATCATTCTTACTTTTACACTATGACCATATTGATAATTGTACTTTTTTATGAATGGATTTGGAAGACTTCTAATTGATGGAGCATTTAAATAGTTTAATTCACATTCTATTACTTAATAGTTTAATAATTATGTTCATGTATGATCTCACTAATTATTTTTCATTCCCTAGAGTGATTAAGTGCAATATGGACTTGTCAAAATGTATTTTCATGCAACATCCGTATATGTTTTCCACCCCCTTCACCTAATGTTCAAATGGTTTATGATTTTTGTTTGATGAAGCCATTAGTCTTTCATGCTACCCAACCTATTTAGTGTTTTGTTCATGCTTTTCCTACATCATTTAAACCTCTTGTATTTCATGATGAGATTGATTCATCTTTGCATAAATCTTTTGTGTTCCATGTTGCACCTAGTCAATCTTAACCTTAACATCTTACATTCCATGTGGTGTGTACTTCACAAGGTTATCATGTAGGTAGAAATACTTATTAGAGAATAGTGAGAGATCAAAAAGCTATATCAAAGTAGCTAGGTTTCCAATCTATTAATCATAATGTTTTCCCTACATACCTAAGTTGAAAATCAAGGAAAACGAAGAGTATGATATAATTGATTAAATTTAGAATACTTAGGCTAAGATTTATTATTAAGATTTATTACATAAGGATTTTGAAAAGGTTCATGTGAATTCAAATGTTCAACCTCAAGTAATTGCTTCTATGTTAGTTTTTATTATTACAAAGAAAAATATTGATATTTTATTTTAGTCTACAAAATCTCCAACTAATATTGTTATTACGGATAATTCATCTTTGCATATTGTGGTAGTTTATGGTGGTTTAAACATTTATACATAGGGCAATGTCACAAAGTTGAATTAAGGATTGTCAAACCAATTAGATTGGCTCAACACGTGCACACAAATGACACAATAAATGGATATAGTTCATTTGGGGAACACAAATCTTCTAAAATAATTGTAATGCCCACACATGGAGCATGACACAAAAATAATGCAAATTTTTTTTACAATCTTACATGGCCATAGATTGATCGAAAAGACAAGGTTTACTAGAAATCAGTGACAAGAGCCCCTTTGGTGGTTAGGTTGGCACAAGTTGATGATCCCAAACCTCTTAACTAAAAATAATTATAAACAATATGAATTTTTTTTAAAAAATTGTTGTGCAACCCTTAAATATTATCTAGGTCCATTTAATTAGCTTTAGGGTATCGATAACTAATTTTACAACCCTTTTAGTTAATAGGTTTGGGCTTGCCAATTTGTTCCAACCTAACCACCAAAGGGGCTCTTGTCACTAATTTCCAACAAACCTTGTCTTTTCGATCAATCTATGGCCATATAAGATTGTGAAAAAAAATTGTGTTATTTTTGTGCCATGCTCCATGTGTGGGAATTACAATAATAATGTATACAACATTGTCCATATATGCCAACACCTTTCCCCAAAGGTTAAAGAAAATCTATCATTTAGATTATATAGATCATACAATTGGTGAAATATTTTACAATTTAATGAGTGAGAAATGCATCGTAAAGAGGAAAGGATATGTTATTACACACATCCAAAACTATAACATCAAATAATTGGGCCATTTCTACCCTTAACAAGTGTTGGTGCTCTAAATTTGTGGACGAAGACTCTAGAGAAACAACTTAAAGACTAAATCATAGAAAAATCTCAAACCAAATACTTAAATATGAAACTCATTATCAAATCATAGGTAAATTTAGGCCAACTTAGAGGAGTGGGTAGAACCTCTACACTTCTTATTCTACTAGGCCAAGGAAGGTATTCCTAGACATACTATGGCCTATAGAATTAAAGGGAAATGAAAGCGAAAACTCACATAGCTTAGTTAAATGCTATACCCAAAGATAACCCAATTATTTCTCACTAACCACCCCCTGTACTAAATTACTAGTTGTGTTGTAGAAAATGTATCTCTAACAACATATTAAATAACCTAGTTAAACATGGTTACACTAGAAGTATTTAATATATGAAATTCTCCCAAAAAATCCAACTCAATTATAACCTCCCAATGACCAAAATAAACTAGTATAGAACTATAAATTGCCAAAATAACTAATTAGATGGATAAAAGTATTCAATATTTAATGAATAATCATTTTCCTTCATGATTGGTGGCATATCCATTGGAAATAGAGTCAAGATTAAAAATATATCTAAAAATAGAGAGTGAATTCCACCTAGTGAACTAAAAAGTGCCTAAGAATTTTGTCAATCTAGCTACAAATTCATCTTAGGCATCACTGAACAAAATTAAAACATCAAGTAAGTACAATAATTCTAATTCCACAAATGATCCAATGTATTCAATATGCATAATAAAAAGGCACATTTATGTCTAGTAGTCAAGTATCCTTTAGCTAGTTGACACTAGAGCAACAAATCAAGAATACATAAGAGATTAGTAGATGTGATCCTAGTAATGATAAAATAGTTAGTTACCATAAATATAATGCTAATTATACAAAAAAAATTCCTATCAAACGGATTTTCTAGAAGCAAACCTTCAAAAGAAGATACAAACATGAATTAACATAAATTTTTATCTTAAAATTAAATAGGATCATTAGTCTTCAAAATGACTACTAGATAACTGAGTTAATGATAGCCAAAAATAAAATATAGAGAAAAAAATTGTCAATCTGATTTACATAGGTGGAAGTAAATCTAGGCACCTAACAAGATCAGGTAGGAAAGCATCCTTGATAATCTGTAATAACAATAAAACTTCATCCAAGTACTGAATTCTTTTGTGATGATCTTTTTTCAATTGGTGAAATTCTACATTTTGGAATCTTGAAAATGTTGAAGAATATGCATTCTCTAGCTAATCTATTCACCCAAATTTGATTGCCATAATTTTTATTTGAGTTTCATTCTACTCACCCAAATCAAGCTAATTTTGATTCTAGGTGCAGTCTTGTGGCATTTTAGTTTTAATTTTTCAAAATTATGGTTCCATCACCTCAATAGGGAAATAATTTTTATCATTTTTGATGTGATCACCTACCATTTTACATTAACTTTTCCTAATTTGATGGAATTGTCCGATAATGACTTATAATTTACAGAAAATGTGGTGTAATCACCAATGTTATTATAGGAAATTTAGGGGAAAAGGTGTAATCATTGATACAATTATAGATAATAAAGGGAAAATGTGTGAAATCACCCATGCAGTTATAGCTAATTTAGGGAAAATGCCTATCATTTTTTAGGCAATTATAACTAACTTAGGGAAAATGAGTTCCATCTCCCATATAGTTATATTTAATTTAGTGTGAATATGTGCAATCATCCATGTAAAACTTAGTACATTTTTGTGGGCTATGCAACCAAAAATTAGTGTGGATTCATATTTAAGTGAACATTTTCTATCCATTCACTCATTACACATTAATTTCATTTATTTCTCACAATGTGTGTTTAGGGTTTCTAAATTTGCATTTGATCGATCCACTATCATTTGTCAAATAGGGGTGTACTTTCTTGAAAGTTGGTGAACAAATTAGAGACAAAGCCTGCAACTCAACTTCGATATCCCATTCCTAATGAGATTCATAGTAATATTATACTTAATTTCCATTGGATTACATTTTGTATTGTGTATTAGTTGATTAATAGCTACAACCCTATTAGAGAATTTCTATATTGGCCAACATTTTTTCTTTTTTTAATATACATGGCTTCACCAACAAATCATCCTTCAAATATACAACTATTAATAACACTAATTCAAAATTTATATGTCAATCAACAAAAATGCATCTAGATTTTTCTTCTCTATGCATGTGATACCAGTTATAATTCTCTCCTACAAACATGAAATTAATGGAACAAAATATTTTTCTTCCTTTTGTCTCCATTTGTTAACAAAATAACAATGTATACATTGTGTAATAGTCATAAAGTTGCAAAAAAAAAAATATTTTCTATCATTCCATATCATTGTAAAATATTTTTCAAAGCCATGAGTTTTTAAACTTGTGTAGAACTACATAATGCCTTCCCATTATTTTGTAGAAGTTTCATATATTTTGTAACATTCACTCCCATTGTGTATAATGTAATGCCTTGCCACTATTTTGTATAATTTATAGGAACTATGTGTTGATGATGATTTTATTCAAAACAACAATAGATAAAATTCACAAAGAATCTTGTCTTATCTTGAAGAATATGGAGAATTATTAAAATATTTCTCAATTCCAAGTCTACGGTAACTAGGTCATGGTTGGTTTGGACTTATTTAGTGTTTGATGTGAAGCTATTTGTTCAAGGGGCCTTACATGATTTGAAGGATGTGTATTCATTGCTGTTACTTACACTTTGTAAATAACTACAAATTACACTATGACTAGTGATCCTTTGCATGTATTTACCATTTTACTACAAAGCTTTGGATGAATTTCAATGAAAATATACATTGTACCTCAGATTTATATGAAAATTGTTAAAGATCTTTGCAATTCACAATTCTTTATTCCAATCTATAACAACCTCCTTCAGATAACTGTATGCATGCTAATTATTTTAATATTTACTAAAAAAAAGAGAAAAGCAAAGGTTTAGAACACTTGATTCTGTAGGAATTATTTCTCTGCTACTCATGTATACAAATCTAATTAGCTATAACACTTCAAAGGAGTTAAATTCATGAATGTTTCTTCAGAGCAATATCACAAATTAACATACAAAACTGTAATCATCAAAGGAAATATATCAAGGAACACCTAAATCTAATTACACTCTGAAATAGATGCAGTAATTGGATGTTTGTATTCAGTTACATATGAAATCCATTTCAAATTTACAATGTATTTCAACTTCAAAGTCTTTCAAAGTATCAATAAACTAAATCAAACTTATAGAAATTTTCCAGATACAGCAAGAAATAGGACATTCCACATTAGCTCCACTGTAGACACAAGTAAATTACTAACTCAACTCCCTAGGCTCAAAGGATTTTCACAAATCAATTCTATTGCAAACTTTCCAATGCTTTTCTACATTAGCAGTGTGTGTTCAAATATACATACCAACATCCATTATATAGACCTAAAACCTCTTTCCTTGGTCCCAAAACCACCAATAGTTCAAATTCAAATTTTCATGCCAGCTGTCACTTCAAAAATATCTTAAAAGAATATTCTCTCAAGTGCAAAGATGCCTTTAGAATCTTTTAAAATATTTTATCTTTACCCTTTGACCATTTACCAATACAAAATCATAACAAAGTACCATATGAAACAAAATATTGAACAAGCAACCTAATCACTATCACTGTTATCTTCTATCTGCATATCCCTATTTTTATTACTCATTTATTTTGTGAATCTTTTAGCTAAAGTGGATATGGAGGCATGACTAGTTCTCTAAGAAGTATCCTAGGTGTACTGCTACATTTCAATGCTTGCCTTCAATGCTTGTGCTTTGTTATCTCTATCTTCTCTCTTCTTATGATATTTTCTAATTTTAGCACTGAGCTCCATTATATTTTCCATTGCATCCTCATCTAACTGATTTATAGGGTATTCAATACATGGCTAGAAGTTGCCTTTGAATTCCTCAATAGCTGTGTCTACATCAAATACCTGAACCTGAGGGCATGGATGTTTATCCAAATGTTCAACCATCTTTACATGTTTCTTCAATAAAACTTGAACATTCTTTTCTAATTCCTATATATTGGCCAAGAAAGGCCTTACTATCCCTTCTTCAAAATTCAACTCCATCTTCATTTTGGGGATTTGAAATATAATCTGTAGGGTTATGACCCATTCATTTACCAAGGACTGTGTATGTCCTTCCAAAGCTTTGAGTTTCTTCAAATCATCTCTATTCTACTTTATTCTTTCCTAACACTTTTGCACAAGGTGAGCACAATGATTTCTATCAGTCAGTGTGACACTCCAATTTCTAATTGCAATTTTTATCACTTCATCTCCTTTTTGTATAAATGCCTTGACAAAATTCTCTAGTATACTAGATTCATGTATTTTACTCTCTATTTCTCCTACCTATTCTTTAGAAAGAATAGTTAAATCAGAAGCTAATTCTGGTACATTTTGAGTGGGATCAAATATCCCTTGAATGAATTGTTCATATTGGACAACTTGCCCCTTCAAATTTTTTATTTTTTGCTTATCTTTTCTCAATCTATTTGTAGTGAATTCAATCATTTCCCACAATTCTTCAATGTGTTACTCCCTATTAACATGACAAGATCCACACTAATCATCTATGTTCTACTTTATTCTTTCCTAACACTTTTGTACAAGGTGAGCACAATGATTTCTATCAGTCAGTGTGACACTCCAATTTCTAATGCAATTTTTATCACTTCCTCTCCTTTTTCTATAAATGCCTTGACAAAATTCTCTAGTATACTAGCTTCATGTCTTTTACTCTCTATTTCTCGTACCTGTTCTTTAGAAAGAATAGTTAAATTAGAAGCTAATTCTGGTACATTTTGAGTGGGATCAAATATCCCTTGAATGAATTATTCATATTGGACAACTTGCCCCTTCAAATTTTTTATTTTTTTCTTATCTTTTCTCAATCTGTTTGTAGTGAATTTAGTCATTTCCCACAATTCTTCAATGTGTTACTCCCTATTAACATGACGAGATCCACACTAATCACCTTGTATTCCTCTGTATTTATTTCTCCTTTCTCCTTATCAACCTTGGGAATTGCTATTTTCATAGTCCTTCCACCAGAAGAATCCCTCTTTTATGGCAGACATGGTTCTAGCCTTTCTTCTACCTATCTTCCCGACCTCACTAGCCAACAAGATTTTAATATCAATTATTTCCACTTCAACTGTTGTGTCCTATCTTACTTCAGACTCTAAGCAAGATCTCACCTCCATATTTGTATATGTGGCCTCCTCATTTAACACTTCTTATCCTCCTTCTATGAGCACTTCCTCTAGTTCTTTCTCTAGTTGGTATTGTTTTTCTTCATGTTGTTGCTATGGAGGCTGGACATTTTCTGCATTTTGATGTTCCTCATCATAAGGTACTTCAGGATTAAGACCCTCTTGTGGTCGATCCTTCCCTTCATCAATTTCTTGTTCCTCCATCCCCTCTATATGCATATTTTATTTATGGGCCTCTTCTTGAACATCATGTACCTTTTCCATGTCTACATTTTCTTCTTCCTCAGCCTGATTTTTTAATATTTTTTTAGCCGTTTCCTTGACCTCTTTGATGAGATCTGTTAGCACCATGTTCTCAAAAGGATCAATTATTTTAATATTTGGTAAGGATTGCTTGGCGTCCTTTCATGATCCCCTAGCACCAAATGCTCAAAGCATGAGATAAGACTTTGGTACTTGTCTCTCTTCTTCTTCTTCACTACTCATCTCAAGGCTATCATCAATACCTTCATCTTCACCATTTTCTTCATCATCTTCTACATCCACAGCTTCTACATTTTCTTTGGTGGGTGCTTGATCGGTGGATGCCTCTGTTATCATCTCCTTGGTCATTTCTTGTTTGACCTTGATAAAACCCTGTATTCTCTCTTGTTGGGTTTGTTCTACTTCTGTGTGTCTGTCTAAGGGTGTTTGTTGAGATGTTTGCATAAGTACTGCAGGTGTTGATGGTGATTGAGATACCACCGTTGCTTGTAATAGAACTTGCTCTGTTGTGATAGCAGCAGTAGAGGTAGATGTTCCCTCTTTGGCAGTTACAAACGTCCCTGTAGGAATAGCCACTATTATCCCTAGTACATAGGGGTCCATGATTGTGGCTCCTGTGTTAGCCTGGCTATTCTAGCCTCCACCACCTGCATCTTTCTTTTCAAAAAATCATCAAAATCCCTCTCATTATCCTAAATTCTCTTTTTACCCTTCTTACATGGGTAAGTGAGAGTTATTCCCTTAGCTTTTAGTTCCTCTATTCTTTCTTTTACCCAGATATTTGAGTATGCAAACGCTAACTTTAAAACATTATCTACTGAAATTTCCTCAGGTTGACTCCAATCCGGTTCAGCCAAAATTTCTCATCATCATCTATGGTATTTTGGGGCACTTCAATTCCCCCCAGTGTTCTCATCTAATAAAGGGTTAATATTTGATGAGCTCTCCTCTTCACTTTAGCTTCATTGTCATAGTCTGCCCAAAAATTCTCAATGTGAGGTTGATGCTTGTAATTTTTATCTATAAAATTGTGAATCCTTTTGAATGGATCAAAAGGTCTGATTAGCTCGAAAATAGGAAAACCATAATACAACAATTCAGCCTTTGAAGTTGTAGCCACATCCTTAATGAAACACTGATACCTTCCAATAACAAAGGGGAATTTGATGTTACCCCTGTTACATTGGGCCCTATACATTGCATATACATCCAATATTTGCTTAGTAAACTCTAGAAACACTACCTTGTCTAGTGGATATCTTGGTAGTCTAAAAGGTTTGCTTTTAAATCCTTTAGTTATGATGTATGTGAAAGTGGAGAACTGAATATACCATGCACTATGCAATGTAATTGCATTCTTTGCTATTGCAAACAACCTTTGATCTTTCTCTCCTGTCAGTATCCTTGTCAGGTACATGGAAAACACATCATTGACCTTTATCTAATTCTTTCCTACATTTTGTGCTTGTAAGTCTGGGTAATGATCATTTACTAAATTTTGTCTTGGTCCATTTCCCAATGTGCCAATCCTTTGTATCCTAGTCAATTGAATCTTTGCAGCACAAAAATACACAATATATGATGACATGAAGAATTTCATATGTTTGTTGAATCTTAAGGCCTATGCATAAATTAAATTGTTTATTACCAAAGGCCAATGAACATTCCCTATTTCCCCTCTAATGAATTCTATCACTAAAAACATCCATGGCTCAAATGAGGTAGCATCCTACAACCCCATTACTCTACTCAACATTGTAATCATGATTTACACATCCTCCTTATAATCAATCCTATATAAAGTCTTTAGTACTCTAGCAATTGCCTTCAGCTTCTTATCTAAAGGGTACCAACCATAAAATATTGCACTTTTACATGTTGCTTCATTCTTCTTAAAATAATCGGAGTATTTCTTTACATCCACCTCTTTCATCTTTCTAGTTGTCTTCAATCCAAAAGTTTCTGGTATACCATCAATAGACAGATGTGTGAATATCACTCCATTATGTTTTACCTTCCTGGGCATAAAATCATATCTCTGTAAACACTCCACAACCAGGTCCCTAGCCTCCATTGCCAATGGAAATCCTGCAGCCTTGACAAACCAACATCCTAAATGTTTTTCATGGCTAGAGACATGCTAAGTTCTCAGATCTTGTTCAATATCTCCCCAAAATCAAAATCCCCAATTTCAGTATCCAATATCCTGTGTGAACAATATATATTCTAGTTGTAACCTCTAACTACAAATTCTTATTTAACTTTAATTTCCTTCTTTTTAGATTTTCCAGTCATCTTCTCCACTTTCTTTCCTTTTAGTGGCATCCTGAAAAAATATATATTTCTTTTTACAACCACATTCACATTTGCTAGGGTTTTTTACCACGCATATTTACTATTTAACTTTTACCCTAAGGTTCCTTTCATTTAAATTAGGCATATGTATCCTACTGTGTTTACATTTATGATTTAATCACAATGACTACCTAAGCCTAACAGATTTCTATTATTCAACTATAATCACTATAAAATTTCCATAATCTTATTCTGTAAAATCATAAGAGCTTTTCAGTACATACATGAACTACAACTATTGACTTTAATAGCGTTGACAAGAAATTTACCTTTCAAATTCCATCCAACTACCATTCTCAAATTTTAATTTGCCCTTTAAATCATCTTTCACCTTTTCTCTGTAAAATGCTCTGTAATTTAATTCTGAATGCAATTGTGAAGATTAACATAATCTAATTTCCTCTTTACATTTTCAAATTTAGGTTTGCAGTGGTAGATGTGCATTAAATGTTGTAATTAAGGCATACAATTCAATTTGAGTTTAACTTCCCATTCAATTGATATTTTGAATCTTGTATACGTTAATTCTCTGCACTTTTGAATTTTGTATCTCATATACATACACTTTTCTCTTTTACTTGTTGTATATTGAATTTTGTATATCTTATACATCATCAAAATATACAAATTTGGACTCTAGTGGGTTTATAAAACAATTTGCAATTAATTTTGAGTCCCGCATTGTATCTAAGTTTTTTGTATCAATCTTTGTACTTCACATTCATGTATCTCCAACATACATATGTGGTCCACACTTGAAACATATAATATTCAAACCTTTAATTACGTCAAACTTTGTATATTATTCTTTTGTATATCACCATGTATATCATATACATGCGCATATACAAATATCCGTGATGTGAATTCTTTGTCTTTTCATTATGAACAAATGCCCTTTATTCCATATTTAATGCCCAGTTCAAATTTGCAAATGCACCTTTCACCTTTTGTATATATAATACATGCATCCAAATATACAAATGCAGACTCCATGTATAATTCATTTTGTCTAACTTTTTGGATCACGTCTAGTTTTGTATTTGTATATAAGATACATGCAGTTATACATACAACAATACATACAAGTATATGCATACAAACAAAATGCCCACTACCTTATGCACCACTTTGAACTTATTTTGATGTCCACCTGTGTATATATTGCATTTGTATTTATAATACATGAGTTATAATATACAAATACTAGTGTGGAATTCAACGTCTAATACCGTTCACCATAAAACGCCGTCGGGTCTGGATTTAAATACTTTTAATGCATGTAATATACATTATATAATGAATAAAGTAACCCAATAGACCAAAATCATAACATATACATGCAAATGACAATGTATATCAGATACACATTGACCAACATCAATCTAGCATTGACTCTTCCTAGAAACAACCATAACTCTCAAAATATGCAGAATTTTCAAATGCTTCAAAACGTAACCCTAGTTGATTTTTCATGCAGATTTTGATGATGACCACCACTTATACCCAAGCATTGTGCAACTCAAATTTTAAGCATCCCAAACATTTTAACTTTACCATCATACAAGCCAAAACCACACAAGCCAAAAGTAAAAGCCACAACAGGGGTCTGCATTTTGCTAAAGGGTAAAATGTGGCATGTTGTGAGTACCACAACAACTAGCAACCAAATAAAACAACTAAACTCAACAAAAATCATGAAACAAGATGAAATAAATCATAAGTTTCCAACTTCTTTGTATGCTACTTAATCATAGAAAGAATGTACTCACTACCATCAAAAGAAGCCTTCAAAGGAATTTAAGTGTGTGTAATTGATTTATTCTCATTCTTTGGATCAAATTTAGAAAACAACAACTATTTGCATTAAACTACATAGATGGATTTAACCCTATAAGATGACCTAGATAGAGCCTTGCTTCCAGTCAACCATTCATAGCCTCGGCAAGGTTATCACTGATAATCTCCCCAAATAGAGCCCCACTGTCAGCAAGTGTTGATAGCCCCGGTGGAGTTATCTAGTAGCCCTCATATGTTTTCAAATGATTTCTTTTGATAATTCATTTTGTATTCATCATTAATACTTTTGTTATTGTAATAACACTCATGTTTAACAAATAGTAGAATTCTGTTAATGATATGTAGGGTGGAGATTATAGTGGTAGCAAAGGAAAACCTTTAGATTTTTCACTTAATGCAAATGTCTACTATACTCTAAATCAACTCCCATAATCTTAAATATGCAAATACTGTTGTATGGTTCCCTGAACATTACTATTTACTCATGGTGAATAAACCTTAAAATACCAAACAAGAAAACTACATCTGTAAAAAGTCACAACTTATACATAAATTTCAAGTGGTTTTCTCAGTTTTACAAATTTAATTGTTTTCTAAGGTTGTAGTCTACTGTTGTTTATCCCAAAATCAAAATGAAGATCCCCAAAACAACAAGAAACCAAACAAACAAACGAAATAAACAAACCAACCAAACAGAAAACCAAACAAACACAAGACTATACAATATTCACAATATAATATACAATGTAACTCAGTTCAATACATTTAGACATGAAAATAATGTTTAAGATATTGACCATTAATAGGAAATGGAATATCTTCACAAGTTAAAGTCTTCAACCAAAATGTGTTGTTTCCTATAATTTTAGCGATCTAGAGTAGGCCTACCTACAACTTATCAAATTTCCAGTGGTTTCCCTTTTTCTCATATGCTTTATCCCGGCATAGTACCAAGTCTGAGATTTTGAAAGTTTTGACTCTAGCTCTTTTATCAAACCACCTTTTTACTACTTCTTGATGTTTTGCAAACTTATCTATGGCTTGATTCCTTTTCTCATCTAGGTGTAGCAATTGAACTAATCTAGCTTCTCTTTGATCATCAAAACCAAGTATTCATTAGCAAACTTCTAGGTTGGGATTCTCAAATTAATAGACAAAATTGCATCTGTGCCATATACCAAATGATAGGGTGAATTTCCCAATGCTACCTTAACTTTTCTTCTGCCAACCCATAAATCATATTTCAATAAGGTATTCCATTCCCTATGGTTTTTAGCAATCAATTTCTTAATGATATCTAACAAAATTTTGTTAGTGGATTCTACTAAACCATTCCCCTGTGGATAATAGTTTGATGAAAATTTTAAAACAATACCATATTCAAATGCCCAATTTGAAAACTTTAAAGAAGTAAATGCAGGGCCATTGTCACATACGAGTGAATAGGGTACCCAAAAACTAGTTATGATATTTTCCTCCATAAATTTGATGACAACCTCAGTGGTAGAAAACTTACAGCAAGTAGCCTTGGTCCACCTGATGTAATAATCTATCACTGTGAGAATGAACTTATGTCCATTAGAAGATGGAGGATTAATGACTCCAATGAAATCTAACCCCCATTGTGCAAATGGTCTAGTTTCTATCACAGGTTGCAATAGATGAGTCATATTCTTTCCCCTATTAGCAGTGGTTTAACATACATGACAACATTTAATGTGTTCTTCAGTATCTTTAAACATGGTGGGCCAATAATACCTTGCCCTCAAGATTTTGTGTAGTAGCCAAATAAGACCCATGGGTTGTCTCATATTTATCATGTAACTATGACATCACCTTATCTTCTTGTTCTCTATTCAAACATCTCTGGTATATTCCCTCGTGATTCCTTTTGAATAATATACCTCCCTGAATCATGTATTTTTGAGCTCTCAACCCTAGTGCTCTTCTTTGTAAAGATTTCATGTGACTAGGATATTTTCTTGATATCAGGAATGACTTAAGATCATCATACCATCCATCTAGAGTACTTGTGTGTACAACATACTGTTGATGAACAATCTTAGGGTCTGTATTTGCTATAGTCTGAACTAGAGCTTGACCTCAGACTAGTTTCATTGGAATGATTTCTAAATCAAACTCTTGTAACATGGTGATCAATTTCACTCTTTTATCTCCTGGCTCATTTTGCATTAATAACATTTTTATTGCAGCATCAGGCACAATAGCTTTAACTTGACTCCTTAATATGTAATGCATGAACTTCTTCACTGCCTTCACTAAAGAAAAAGATTTCCTTTCAGCATCTAGGTATTTCAACTATGCACCATTAAGAGGAGCACTCATAAATGCTATTGGATTTTCCTCATTTTCCCCACCCTTTTGCATTAAAGTAGCTGCAGATGATTGTTCAGATGTAAAAGAATATATAAAGAATGGCTTAGTGTAATATGGACTTGTTAATATAGGAGCATTGGTGATAGCTTCTTTAATATCTTTGAAGGCTGCCCTAGCTACTGGTGTCCATTCTATCTGGGCGTCCTTCTTAAGCATAGCATTCAAAGGCTATATTATCTCTACAAAACTAGTGATAAATTTCCTCACAAATTTTATCTTACCAAAAAATGACTTCAGTTTCATCTTACTAGTAGGCAACTACAGTTTATTTATCCCTTCTACTCTGTTTGGGTCAATGGAAATGCCATTCTTAGAAATAATATATGTCATAATATTTTACCTTCTATCACCCCAAAGACACATTTCTTTGGATTGAGAGATATACCATACTTTTTGTGTCTTTTCAATACTTTCCTCAAATCATCTGCATGGTTAGACCTGTCTTTACAAAAATATTCAATCATCCATATAAATCATAATGCATTTTCCTATTAATCCATGAAAAGCAATATTCATAGCCCTTTGGAATATAGCACCTGCATTGATTAAACCAAATGACATTCTTCTATAGGCATAATTACCCCATTTACATGTAAATGTGGTATTCAACCTATCTTCTTTATGTACCAAAACTTGATTATAACAAGAAAATCCATCAAGGAAAGACACCATCTTAGCACCATTAATTACATGTAAAACTTCATCTAAAGGAGGCAAAGGATAATTATATTTCTCTGATGCCTTATTGAGATTCCCAAAGTCAACACAGAGTCTAATGTCTCCATTCTTCTTTCTCACAGGCACTAAGTTGGCTACCCAAGTGGAATGCCTTACAGAAAAAATTATTCTTGCAGAAAACAACTTCTTAACTTCCTCAAAGATCAAGGGTTTTAACATGGTGTTTACTAGCCTTTGTTTCGGTCTAAATGGTTTCACTCCTGGTTTCAAGGGAATCATGTGGGTTATGATGGATGTATCATATGTTTTAAAATTCTCATACGTCCATGCAATCACATGTTTATAAGCTTTCAATACATAAGCTATATCAACTCTCAACTCAGGCAAACAAGTCTTACCAATTAAAACATTTTGAGGATCCTTGTCAATACTTAAATTGAAAGGCTCACATTTACCTCCATCTATTTTAGGAAGGTTTATTTGTCTAACAACTCCATCAAAATCAAAGATCTTTTCTAATTCAATAACTCCTTTTGGTGAAGAATTACTTTTCAAGTCAACAATGTCCTCCTAATCCCAGGATACTTCTGGTCTATCCTGTTCATCAATTATCTAATTCAAAAACATCATGACTTGTTATAAAATTAAGGATCTATTGATCTCCCTCAAATACTTGAAAATTTTTCATATTATTAGGTATACTTGGAATAGACACTAGTTCTACTACAAATTTGTTCAATCCTGACAAAGCTAATGGTTCAAGGGTACTAGCTGTAACTGCTAAGGCATCTGAACATCGATTAAACTCCCTGGGAATATGTATGATATTGAAAAAATCAAAAGACTCAATCAAATCCCAGACTCTATGCCTATAACTCACCATTTTTTCTAAAATTCTAGGCATATAATTTTCTAACTTGTCAGACTACCAATTCAAAATCAAACAAAACTTGAAGAATTTTCACCTTCTTTTTGATGTCCA
The DNA here is from genome assembly GCA_027924645.1 of Cunninghamia lanceolata. NCBI lineage: Eukaryota > Viridiplantae > Streptophyta > Pinopsida > Cupressales > Cupressaceae > Cunninghamia > Cunninghamia lanceolata. Next base: position 2,063,316 of record BSBN01000081.1, on the reverse strand, counting down.
TTACCAGTCCATGTACTAATGCTTCATACTTAGCTACATTGTTAGTACAAGGAAACTATAATCTATAATCTACCAATAATGACTTACCATCAGGGTCAATAAGCTCTATTCTTGCCCCTGCTCCCTGTTTGGATTTTGATCCATCACATTTTAAAATCCACATATTATTCTTGTTTCTTACTAGATTTCTTGTTTTAATAGGAAGTACTTCTTTTACCTTAGGCTTTGCAAGAGCATACATTTTCTTATCCATTCTTGTTTGATTTACATGTATTGCAATGTTTTCTACTAGTTTATGTATGCTCAGATGTTTATCAATTGTTGATCTTACAGAAACAATCGATTATTTTGGTATGACACCAACATTCTTATGTAACAATGACTTATGAATGTTAACAATAAGTCCACTCTCTTGGTTTTCACTCTGTGTCATGAATTTTCTATGTTGACACTCAATTATTTCCCTACATATCCCACAATTTTCTTTAGAATTTGTAGTTTCATGGACTCTACACCATCCTTTGCACAAAACATCCTAAATGCAAATCACTTGTTGAATACATTTTTGAATTTCCTCAGTCATTATTCATTTGAACATACTTACAGTATTTTCTTCTTCATATAAAGAATCACAGTCTAACTCAATGAGGACACTGGTCCCTTTGTTAACAGGTTTCTCTTCAAAATGGAAGGCTAAAATTTCCTCTATCTAAACTCCTCTATTAGAAACTGTATACACTCCTAGTTATACTGCAACATACAATACTTCATTTGTTCTATTGTGTTGCAAGTATGGGCCTAATCAGTGTTTTCATTGATGTCAACATACTCCTGTTGCATTGATGATAAGGATTGGATGAGTTGTGTGTTGTGGATATTGAGAAAATTAGTCCTAATCAATAATAGAGAAGAATAGTGAAGACAGTGAGGTAAAGATCCCAGCTAAGATGAAGATCAGAGGATGTGCTTTAAAGGGTTTGTAGATATGTGTCTTAAGATGATCTAGTAAAGATCTCAAAGATCCACGTGAAGATCTGAAGAAGTTATGGCCACTTAAGTAAAACTAGTTCTGGCAGATGTTTAGAGGTGATAGAGTGATACGAATAGGTCCGGTGAGATCTAGAAATGCAATGTCCTATTTTGCAGATTTGGTGGAGTGCTTAGGAAGATAATGCGAAGTGACAACTCAATTGGTTCATGGTCTAGAGGTTTGTAAGCATCTATTCCAATATGACAGTGATGACAAACTGTGTTCTTGAGGTTTTGGATGAAAGAGAGAATGATTTAAGTAGGCAGAAGTAGTGTGGATGTTCTTGGTGATTCAAGCAAGCTTGTGCAGGTCTCTGGATTGTGTCCAATTCATGTTGGTGGTCTGCATTGAAGATTGAGCTCGTAATTGAAGAATTACTTCCGGATGATGATGTTCTTCCTAAGTTTGGTAGACTAGATGAGTTACACATCCTATGGATGATCTTGGAGATGTTCTATGAAGAATGGTGTGTTCCTAAAGGAATATTGAAGTCTCAGATTTGTGTGGCCAACAACATGTTGATCCGCATGAAGTCTTTTTGTAATTAGTCATGTTGCATTTATGTATTTGCTTTGTAATGTATGCTGACTTGGATGGTTATTCCTAAGTCGATGTCTTGTATAAATAAGGAGTTGTAAAGTCATTTCAAAAGCATCTTGTGGAGATGAGAGTGTGGTAGAAAGGAGCAGAGTGAAAGGCAAAGCATAAGTATTGAGCTTAAATGGAACTGACTCAAGCATGGTGAAGATGCTATTCTTCAGTTCAAGTATGTAATACTTACTATTCTATAGACAGTGTGTCTCCTATAGGCAGTGAGCCTCTTGTGAGCAGCGTGCTTGGGTAGTGAGCCCTAATTGGCATGTGCCATTTTGTTATTTCTATTCTTTTAATAGAGAATACAATCTTAGGTTAATCACCTTGTGGTTTTTCCCTTAACCAGGTTTTCCACGTCAAAATCTTGGTGTCATGTGTTAATGTGTTTCTACTCTTGAATTGTTGCATTATGTTTCCATGATTGATTTATTATTATGTTGTTGAGTTAAGAAAAGGATTTAAGTGATTAACTGGAAGAAAGTTTTGGACAACTGATTCACCCCCCCTCTTAGTTGTCTGTCCTAAATCTAACAATTGGTATCAGGGCCAAGTTCCTCTAAAAGGAGCTTAACCGCTTGAGGAGATCCAGGATGTCATCCTACAAGAAGGATAGTCTGAGGTTTGATGGAACCAATTTCACTCTTTCAAAAAGTCGCATGGAATGCCACTTGCAATGTATGGGAATGCAGTATTAGATCATGGCTTCAAAGAAATATGATCCTCCACAAAATGGTCCATGTACCGTAGATGAAATCAGAGATGTTGAAAACAATCTGCAAACTAAAGAAGCTCTTCTAAGTTTTTTATCTGATTCAGAGCTGACAAATGTTATTGATCTAAAAACTGCATATGAGATTTGTCAAAAACTGGAACTTCTGCATGAAGGAGACAAGTATGTTAAATGTGCCAAGATACAAAGTCTGAAAGGAAATTTTGAAAACCTGAAGATGAGAGAAGATGAAAATATCACTTCATTTATGCCAAGAGTAAATGAGCTTGTTTGTGGCATAAGATGTGCTGGTGGAATCTTGGACAAAGATGAGATTGTTGGAAAAGTTCTCAGATCTCTTCCTGATTCTTACAAATATAAGGTTGCTTCTATTGAAGAATTTAGATCCTTCTCAGGTATCACAAGAGATCAATTGGTTGGTAAATTGGCTACATTTGAATTGACCAAGTTTGGAGATGCACCCCCTAAGACTGAATCTGCATTCAAAGCTAGTGCTTCTGTAAAAGGAAAACAAAAGCTTGATCTAGGAGAGAACTCTTCAAGGAAACTATCATGGTATGAAAAAGCAAGAAAAGACCTGGAAGAAGATGAAGCAAAATCTACTCAACTTGAAGCCCTTATTGCAAAAAGATTGCCAAGAGGATCTGGTAAGTATGAGGGGAAATTGCCTTTTAAGTGTTTTAACTGCAATAAGATTGGTCATTTTGCCTCAAGGTGTCCAGAAAGATTTTCAAGACCAAATCCTAACAGATCAAGGTTCCAAAAGAATTGTTACTATGTTCATGAAGATGATAATGAAGGAGTAACAGATGATGAATCAGAGATAGGAAACAAATCTGGAAGTGACTGGGTGTTTATTGCCATCAAGGAAGAAGATCCAATGCCCTCTGAATCTATCAATCATAAAATTGTAGAAAAAGGATGATTGGGTCATTGACAGTGGGTGCTCTCACCATATGATAGGTGACAAAAATAAGTTCATAGATTTGGAAAGGTATGAAGGAGGAGTAGTAAAGTTTGGTGATAATTTTGCTGGCAGAATTAGAGGTAGAGGAACCATTTCTTTTGATGGAAAGAACAAAACCAGTAATGTACTGTATGTTGAAGGTCTAAAGCACAATCTTCTCAATGTTGGACAGTTGGTGGACAAAGGCTATAATCTCTGATTCAAGAATGGAAAATGAAAGATCTTTGAAAGTTCCAGAATAGAGATTGCATCTGGTACTCAAATAAAAGGTAATATTTTCCACTTGGTTGGTACTGGTAAAAGTTATTAATCAAAGTTGGTTGTGACATAGGAGAATGTGTCATGTGAATTTTGATAATATCATCAAGATAACCAACACTCAGGTTGTAAGAGATCTTCCAAGATTGGTAAAACCTACCAATAGTTTGTGCAAAGAATGTCAGTTGGGTAAACAAAGCAGAGTCTCATTCAAAAGCAAGGAACAATCTTCTACTAGATTATTGGACTTAGTTCATACTGATCTATGTGGTCCGGTAAGAATCAGGAGTGTACAAGGTGATAGATACTTCATGTTATTAATTGATGACCATTCCTGGATGATGTGGGCGACTTTTCTGAAAGAGAAATTAGAAGCTCTTGAGAAATTCAAAATATTCAAGGCTATGGTAGAGATTGAAACTAGATTAAAATTAAAATGTTTGAGGTCTGATAGAGGTGTAGAATTCACATCTGGTGAGTTCATAGAATTATGTGAGAAACATGGAATAAAAAGGCAGTTGTCTGCTCCTAGGACTCCACATGAGAATGGAGTAGTGGAGAGAAAGAACTAGACCATCCAGGAAGCATCTAGAACCATGATGATGGAAGAAAATGTTCCTTAGATCTATTGGAGAGAAGTTGTAAGCACTATAGTCTATACTCTCAATCGAGTACAAATCAGAAGTAATACTAGTAAGACTCCTTATGAACTTTGGTTTAGCATCACTCCCACTATGAGGTATTTTAGAGTCTTTGGTAGAAAATGTTACATTAAAAGAAATGAAGATCTAGGAAAATTTGATGCTAGAAGTGATGAAGGAATATTCTTGGGTTATTCTACTCAAAGCAAAGCATATCGGTGTTATAACAAGAGATTAAGGAAGATTGTAGAAAGTACAGATGTCAAGGTTGATGAAGGTATTGAAAAACCCACAAGGTTTTATGAATATGATGAAGATGATCAAAATGATGTTTTTGTTTAAGAAGTCCAAACTCCCTCTGAAATTTAGATTTAGACTGATCTGGTAAATCAGGAAGAAGAGATAAGTTTGAATGAACCTGTTTAAGAATTAGAAGTACAAAAAACTCCCAAAATTTCCATGTATGTAAGACTGAATCACTCTGAAGATCAGATCATAGGTTATAAAAGAAAAGGTGTTCAAACAAGAACAAGGATTGCTCAAGATTCAGAAGAGTATTGTCTGATTTCAAAAATTGAACCTAAGACAGTGAATGAAGCTTGCAATGATGAAAACTGGACTAAAGCAATGGAGGAAGAGCTGATGTAAATTGAAAAAAATCACACTTGAGATCTTGTTCCTAGACCAAGAAACAAGAATGTGATTAGAACCAAATGGGTCTTCCAGAATAAACTGAATGAAGATGGTGAAGTAGTCATAAATAAAGCTAAATTGGTCTGCAAGGGTTACTCTCAAGTAGAAGGAGTTGATTTTAAAGAAACTTTTTCTCCAATGGCAAGGATTGAAGCAGTCAAATTATTTATTACCTTTGCTGCCTTCAAGGATTTCAAAGTATATCAGATGGATGTCAAGTCTGCCTTCTTGAATGGTGACTTGGAAGAAGAAGTTTACATTGAGCAACCGGATGGATTTCAATTGTCTGATCATGGTGATATGGTCTGCAAGTTGAAGAAAGCATTGTATGGACTCAAGCAAGCCCCAAGAGCCTGGTATGAAAGATTGGATAAGTATCTTTTGAAGATTGGTTTCAACAAAGGTATTGCTCACAGTAATTTGTATTTCAAAATTGATCATGAAAATATCTTGATTGTTGAAGTGTTTGTTGATGATATCATTTTTGGAGGAAGAGATAGTATGTGCAAAACCTTTGCAAATCAAATGAAAAGTGAATTTGAGATGTCCATGTTTGGGGAAATGAATTTCTTCTTGGGTCTACAAATCAATCAAACAAAGAAAGGAATCTTCATTTCTCAGACCAAATATGTGAAAGAATTGTTGAAGAAATTTGGGATGGAAGACTCAAAACCAATGAATACTCCCATGCCAACCAGATGTAAATTAAGCAAAGATGATGGCTCTCCTAAGGCTGATCAGAAAAAGTACAGGTTAATGATTGGAGGACTATTGTATCTCACTCAAAATAGACCTGACATTATGAATGTTATTGGTCTTGTTGCTAGATTCTAAGATGATCCTAGAGAATCTCATGTCATGACAATCAAGAGGATTTTTAGATATCTAAAAGGGGAAGTTGAGTATGGATTGTGGTATCCCAGAGATCATGATTTTTCTCTTCATGCATATACAGATGCAGATTGGGTAGGAGATGTGGATGACTGGAAGAGTACCAGTGGTGGAGCATTCTTTTTAGAGAAGAGATTGGTTTCTTGGCTGACCAAGAAACAAGAGGCAATATCTCTGTCCACTACAGAAGTAGAATATATTGTAGCAGCAGGTAGTTGCACTCAAGTATTATGGATGAAGCAAATGCTAAGAGATATCAAAGTGGAGTATGAAGAACCTATCACAATCTTCTATGATAATTCAAGTGCAATTAACATATCAAAAAATCCAGTGTTGCACTCAAAGACTAAACATATATCCATCAAGTTTCCCTTTTTGAGAGAGCAAGTGAACAAGAATGAAGTTAGACTAGAGTTTGTACCTTCCAAGGATTAGATTGCAAATATTTTTACCAAACCTCTACCTAAGGACTCTTTTGAGTGTCTCAGGGAGAAGTTAGGGTTTATTACCCCTCCGATTCTGAATTAAGGTGCATTGATGTGCATCAGTCCGGTGGATCTCATAGTCATATCTTGTGGTCCGGATTGATGTTTCGGAAGCTGTTACTCAGGGGGAGAAGCTGGTATGATTCTGAAGTGATGCAAGTATGTGCCCTTTGCCATTGATGTCAAAGGGGGAGAGAAAGCATGTGAAAAATAGGTAATTGTTGATCAAAGGGGGAGAAGGAAAGGAAGAAAAGACATGTGAATGGTTGTTGTTGATAGGGGGAGTTGTGACAATGAGGAGAAGTTCTTGTCTTGATGGTTAAAATAGTTTTTCACATCATATGTTGCCTTCAATGACAAAGGCGTAGATTGTTGCAAGTATGGGCCTAACTAGTGTTGTCATTAATGTCAATATACTCCTGTTGCATTGATGATAAGGATTGGATGAGCTGTGTGCTAAGGATATTGAGAAAATTAGTCCTAATCAGGAATAGAGAAGAACAGTGAAGACAGTGAGGTAAAGATCCTAGCTAAGATAAAGATCAGAGGGTGTGCTTTAAAGGGTTTGTAGATATGTGTCTTAAGATGATCCAGTAAAGATCTCAGAGGTCCACATGAAGATCTGAAGAAGTTATGGCCACCTAAGTAAAACTGGTTATGGCAGATGTTCAAAGGTGACAGAGTGATACATATAGGTCTAGTGAGATTTAGAAATGCAATATCTTGTTCTACAGATTTGGAGGAGTGTTTAGAAAGTCAATGTGAAGTGACAACTCAATTGGTTCATAGTCTAGAGGTCCGCAAGCATCTATTCCAATATGACAATGATGACAGACTATGTTCTTGAGGTTCCAGATGAAGGAGAGAATGATTTAAGTAGGCAGAAGTAGTCTGGATGTTCTTGGTGATTCAGGCAAGCTTGTAGAGGTCTTTGGATTGTGTCTAGTTCATGTTGGTGGTCCACATTGAAGATTGAGCTCGTAATTGAAGAATTACTTCCGGATGATGATGTTCTTCCTAAGTATGGCTGACCGGATGAGTTACACATCCTGTGGATGATCTTGGAGATGTTTTGTGAAGAATGGCGTGTTCCTAAAGGAATATTGAAGTCTTAGATTTGTGTGGCCGATAGTGTGTTGATCTGTGTGAAGTCTTTTTGTAATTAGTCATGTTGCATTTATATATTTGCTCTATAATGTATGCTGACTTGGATGGTTATTCCTAAGTCGATTTCTTGTATAAATAAGGAGTTGTAAAGTCATTTCAAAAGAATCTTGTGGAGATGAGAGTGTGTTAGAAGTGAACAAAGCGGAAGGTAGAGTAGAAGTATTGAGCTTAAATGGAACTGACTCAAGCCTGGTGAAGATGCTATTCTTCAGTTCAAGTATGTAATACTTATTATTCTATAGATAGTGTGTCTCCTATAGGCAGTGAGCCTATTGTGAGCAATGTGCTCAGGTAGTGAGCCCTAATTGGCATGTGCCATTTTGTTCTTTCTATTCTTTTAACAGAGAATACAATCTTGGGTTAATCACCCAGTGGTTTTTCCCTTAACAGGGTTTTCCACATCAAAATCTTGGTGTCATATGTGTTAATGTGTTTGTGCTCTTAAATTGTTGCATTATGTTTCCATGATTGATTTATTATTATCCTTATGAGTTAAGAAAAGGATTTAAGTGATTAACTAGAAGAAAGTTTTGGACAACTGATTCACCCCCCCCTCTCAGTTGCCTGTCCTAAATATAACATATTGTACTAAGTTATCATATGCTTCATCTTTGGTTCTACTTCAATCCTAATTTGGTTGGGAATGCCTCTCTAGGGCAACCACATGTGTGAGAAGTCAGCCGCCATGTATCCATTTAAAGTTTTTGACCAATCTCTTCTTAGTAACATACCATAGTTCACAAGAATGTCTACAACCTGAATGCCAATATATTGGTTAACCCTTGGATCTGAAGCTAATTGCATTTGAATATGCATCAACTCTCCTGCAACATTTACCTTAGATTTATCCAGTTAGGTCATGACCTCTATCGACTTTGTAGGTTTAAGCCCTAAAGTTTTACAAATTCCTAATGGCATGACATTAGCAAAAGCTCCATAATCTACCATGGAGTTATGCAAGTTTTTTTCCAAAAAATCTCAAAGTCAACGAGAAAGGAGGAGATTCCTTCTTCTCTATGTACATCACTACATTAGTACTTGTAGTTTTCTCAACACTCTTGTTCCTATCCTTAGTTTGTATGTCTTTTCTATGATTATCTGGACCTACCAAATTCTCTCTAGGACCTAATTCATCTAAGGATTTCATAAATGTAGTTCTTACTCCTTGACTCTTCAACAATTCATACAGAGGCACATTAACCTTTATCTTACTAATCTCTTCAGACAAATAATTCATTAATTTAGAAGCTTCATTAGACTTTGATTTACCTACCTGAACCTTTGGTGATGCTGAAGTACCAGCGCCCTAATAATTGGCTTTAGGAAGCACAAGATTATTACTTGCATGTTGATTAGGCGGTGTATTGAGGTTATTTAGAGGTGTAGAAGTAGTAAAAGGACCTCTAGGTTTTCTATTTTTTCTCAAGTTGTAAGTATGATTCCTTTGGGACTATTGAAACACTTGAAATTCATTTGGCTCACATAACGCTTCATTCTTAGTTTCAAAGGGGAAATAGAAAGTTTCTAACACTATAGTTGATTCAAGATATAGACTTTCACAACAATATGACTCATCCTCTTATATTTGATCTTCTTCTTCTCTGGTTGAGAATGTAAAACTTTCAAAGACCATGGCTAACTCGTATCCTAAAGGCACTATCTCATTTCCTTTGGGAATCAAGAACTCAGATGTAGGGGTCTGTACTTCTACTTTAAAGATACTAGCTGCCAAGTGAAATTGTGGATAATATAGTTCGGCATGAGCACTAGTATTATGAGTTCTAAACCAATTCTTAAGGGCAACATCTACTACCTATACCCTAGGGGGTTGCTTAGACTCCTGATGGTCTGGATTCTCAAAGGGAAAAGCCAAGGTACCATTATTTGGTCTAGTGTTCCACACTCTAGGGTCTAGGCTGGTTCAAATTCCTCTTATCATTACCATAGGCTTTATTATCTCCATTATGGCCTCTATTATGTGATCCCTATCCCTAACTTTGGCATTGGTTTTGGTTATGATTTTGAGGATTTCTACCATAGAAACTATCATTCCTCAATTGAGTTACTTTAGTTGTTAACCTTCTCAAATGATTAGTAATTTCTCTTAACTCATTTTTATCCTCCTGAGCTTTAGCTACATAGGTATCTTGAGGAGGTTGGATAAATTGAATGGCCATTGACATGGTTATCATTAGAAACACTACCTATGTAGGGAACTATAGCTTGAGTGGGGACTAGATTATATACTAGCGTATGAGTAGGTATTGGATTGAACATTGGATTATGGTGCATCAAAGAAACATTCACTTATTGTATTTGATTGGGAACTACAACATTTCCTAGACTCACTAAAGGACCATAAGTTGCTTGCCTCATCTCCTTATTTGCCTTCGTAGCCTCTTTGTACACTCGAGATAAATTTGCCCATACAAGTACCTTCCTCTTAACAAACATGGTAGTTAATGGATCCAAAGAAGTGTAATATATTTCTAATACTGCATTATTAGTTACAGTATAAGGAGCAACTAACCTTGAATAAGCTTTTTGGAAACGATCATTAAATGTAGTTATAAGCTCTCCTTCACCTCTCTTGTGTTGAAATGAACCAGACAGCTAAGAGGGGGGTGAATCATTTATCACAAAACTTAAGCAATTCTGTACCTTAAATCATTAAACACTTATCCACTATTTTTTATGATTAAAACATGAAAGCATAAACACAGAACCATTAACACAATTGCAAGATAATACATAGGTGACACCATATTTTTACATGGAAAACCCTATCAAGGGAAAAACCATAGTGGGAGTCAACCCACAAGATATATATGTAAAGAACAATACCAAAAATTAGAGGCTCATTGCCAATAGGGCTCACTACTAAGGGTTTTGAGCTAAAATGTTAGCATCTACTCCATGCCTAAATTCAGTTCCATTGAAGCACAATATTCTTTTGCTTTGATCTGCCTTTTCTCTTCCTTACTTATCTTCATATCTTTCACACCAGGACACCTTTTCCTCAACTCAACTACAAGTATTTATACACTACGTCAACCTTGGAATAATCATCAAGGTCGGCATTACAATAATCAACCATTGGAACAATGTCCAAGGTCGGCATTACAAAGATAGATAAAATAGGTCTGGACCTAATACAAAACTAGCTAAGGAAATGTAGTAAAGATGTATGTGGATCACTCCATGCCTTAGCTAGGACTCAAACATGATCTTCCACGTCACAACATGCTTCTACAATCTTCAAGAGATCTCCACAATCACTAGAATTAACCAAGTCATCTAAGACTAGTTACACAGTACATTATCTGAGAGTAATCTTCAAACATGATCTCAAATCCTTAACATGGACCAATACAAAGGTAGGAACATGATCAAGAGGCCTCCACAAGCACATTGTAATCATCAGGAGCAACCACACAAACTCTAACCACTTTATCCATGAGATTCTTCACACCGGAACACATGACCTTCACTGTCTTCAACTGTCATAAAAGAAAGATAGCTTGCAAACCACAAAATCACAAACCATTGGAGTTGTAGGCACTTACAATCATCGCAGACTTCCCTCTAGAACTACAGAGTAAAATACTTCAATGCAGAGGAATGCGGAGCAAAATACTTTCTCCCTATCACCAATGAATAAACAAAAAAAGTAGGTTTTACTCTAGTGACTGTAAGTCACTCAATTCTTCATACCAGAGGCTCAAACTTAGGATTTAGCATCTTCAAACATGCCTCTAAATAACTTCCAATCTGCAGACCAAGATCTTCACTCTCCAATAAATGTGGAGCAGTCTTTTGGATTGTTCTTCAATATGCAGCTCACTGTCTTCACTATGATTCACTATTCCCTATCTGATTCTTTTGGATGGGCTATTTTTCTCAATATCCTCAACATATAAATATTCTAACCAAATAACAAAATAGGATACAGTTGACACCAATGACAACAAAGATATGTTGACATCAATGACAATACCGATTAGGCACATACTTGCAACATCTTGAACTCTACTAACCTATGATACAAAGTTGGCTCTTTGGACCTCTAAATCTAGATAGAAAGCTTTCTTCCACAAGTGTCCGGATTGTAATGTGATTGTTAGGCAAATTGACATACTAGTTGTAAGCTTGTTCATTTAATGTAAAAGGATATAATCTACATACCACATCCTTATGTGCTAGCCTTGCCATGAAGCAAGTTTCTTTGAAAATGCTGATGTGATCTTCATGATCCTAATGTAATTGATACTTAAGACAAATTTTGTCTAGATTCTTTGGTATATCACTATATAGAGAAAAGTATATAGGTGAATTTACATTAAAGAATGCCATGGTAGGGCCTCTAGGTGGAACTGAACCAAAATTTGGTTGATTCTGAAGATTTAGACCAAAATTCAATGGTCTAAATGTAGAAGCATTAGGACGTACTATGTTAGGTATAACTGGAGGTGATCTTGGACTTAGAGGAGTATTTGATAAACCTCCTACCTAAAATATTCTAGGACTCAGGATCAAGGGACTTTTTATACCTTTCTATTTTTTGTCAAGCAACTATGCAAACATATCTCCTGGATTTGACCTAGACCTGGTCGTCTGACCAGTATTGTTAGCTAGTTTGCACAAATCTCACTTCAAATCCTATTAGGCGCTCCTTCTAGCACCAAAAAAACTACTGATGATGACTTTATTCGAAACAACAATAGATAAAATTCACAAAGAATTTTATCTTATCTTAAAGAATATGGAGAATTATTAAAATATTTCTCAATTCCAAGTCTATGGTAACTAGGTCATGGTTGGGTTGGACTTATTCAGTGTTTAATGTAAAGCTATTTGTTTAAGGGGCCTTACATGGCTTCAAGGATGTGTACTGACTGCTTTTACTTACACTTTGCAACAACTACAAATTACAGTATGACTAGTGATCCTTTCCATGTATTTACCATTTTACTACAAAGCTTTGCATGAATTTCAATGAAAATATACTTTGTACCTCAGATTTATATGAAAAATGTTAAAGATCTTTGCAATTAACAATTCTTTATTCGAATCTATAACAATCTCCTTCAGATAACTGCATGCATGCTAATTATTAAAAGATTTACTAAAAAAAGAGAAAAGAAGAGGTTAAGAAAACTTGATTCTGTAGGAATTATTTCTTTACTACTCATGTATACAAATCTGATTAGTTGTAACATTGAAAAGGAGCTAAATTCATGTATGTTTCTTCAAAGCAATATCACAAACTAACATACAAAATTGCAATCATCAAAGGAAATATATTAAGGAACACTTGAATCTAATTACACTCTGAAATAGACATAGTAATTAGATGTTTGTATTCATTAACATATGAAAGCCATTTCAAATTTACAATGTATTTCAACTTCAAAGTATTTGAAAGTATCAGCAAACTAAATCAAACTTACAGACATTTTCTAGATACAACAAGAAATAAGACATTCCACATTATCTCCATTGCAGACACAAGCAAACTACTAACTCAACTCCCTAGGCTCAAAGTATTTTCACAAATCAATTCTATTGCAAAATTTCCAATGCTTTTCCACATCATCTATGTGTATTCAAATATACATATCAAGGTCCATTATATAGACCCAAAACCACCAATAGTTCAAATTCAAATTTTCATGCCAGATGTCACTTCAAAAATATCTTAAAAGAATATTCTCTCAGGTGCAAAGATGCCTTTAGAATCTTTTAAAATATTTTGTCTTTACCCTTTGACCATTTACCAATACAAAATCATAACAAAGTACCATATAAAACAAAATATTAAACAAGCAACCTAGTCACTATCACTGCCATCTTCTATCTGCATATCCCTATTTTTATCACTCATTTATTTTGTAAATCTTTTAGCTAAAGTGGATATGGAGGAATGGCTGGTTCTTTGAGAAACATCCTAGGTGTACTACTACATTTCAATGTTTGCCTTCAATGCTTGTGCTTTGTTCTCTCTAGCTTCCCTCTTCTTATGATATTTTTTAATTTTAGCACTGATCTCTATTATATTTTCCATTGCATCCTCATCTAACTGATTTACAAGGTCTTCAGTACATGGCTGGAAGTTGCCTTTGAATTCCTTGATAGTTATGTCTGCATCAAATACCTGAACCTAAGGGCATGGAAGTTTAACCAAATGTTCAACCATCTTTACATGTTTCTTCAACAAAACTTGAACATACTTTTCTAATTCTGATATATTGGCCAAGCAAGGCCTTAGTATCCCTTCTTCAAATTTCAACTCCATCTTCATTTTGGGGATTTGAAATACAATATGTAGGGTTATGAACCCTTCATTCACCAAGGACTATGTATGTCCTTCCAAAGCTTTGAGTTTCTTCAAATCATCTATATTCTACTTTATTCTTTCCTGATACTTTTGTACAAGGTGAGCACAATGATTTCTATTAGTTAGTGTGACAATCCAATTTCTAATTGCATTTTTTATCACTTCCTCTCCTTTTTGTATAAATGCCTTTACAAAATCCTTCATTATACTAGCTTTGTGTCTTTTACTCTCTATTTCTCCTACCTGTTCTATAGAAAGAATAGTTAAATCAAAAGCTAATTCTAGTATATTTTGACTAGGATCAAATATTCCTTGAATGAATTGTTCATATTGGGCAACTTGTCCCTTCAAATGTTTTATTTTTTGCTTATCTTTTCTCAATCTATTTGCTATGAATTCAATCATTTCCTGTAATTCTTCAGTGTGTTGTTCCCTATTAACATGATCGAGATCCACAATGATCACCTTGTATTCCTCTGCATTTATTTCTCCTCTTTCCTTTCATCCTAGGGAATTGCTATTTACATAGTCCTTCCACCAGAAGAATCCCTCTTTATATCAAATATGGTTCTAGCCTTTCTTTTGCTCTCTCCCCAACCTCACTAGTTAACAAGCTTTTAATATCAATTGTTACCACTTAAACTGATGTGTCCTATCTTACTTAAGACTCTAGACAAGTTGGCACCTCCTTATTTGTATATGTGGCTTCCTCATTCATCACTTCTTCTTGTCCTCCTTCTATGAGCACTTCATCTGGTTCTTTCTCTGGTTGTTGTTGTTGTTGTTGTTCATGTTGTTGCTATGGAGGCTAGACATTTTCTACATTCTAATGCTCCTCATCATAAGGTACTTCAAGATTAAGACCTTCCTATGGTGGATCCTTCCCTTCATTAACTCCTTGCTCTTCCATCCCCTCTGTATGCATATTTTCTTGATGGGGCTCTTCTTGACCATCCTGTACCTTTTCCATGTCTACATTTTCTTCTTCCTTAGCCTAATTTTTCAATATTTCTTGAGTTACTTCCTTGACCTCTTCCATGAGATCTCTTGGCACCATGTTGTCAAAAGGATCAATTATTTCAATATTTTGTAATGACTGCTTGGCATCCTTTCATGATCCCCCAGCACCAAATGCTCCAAGCATGAGATGAGACTTTGGTACATGTCTCTCTTCTTCTTCTTCACTAATCATCTCAAGGCTATCATCACTGCCTTCATCTTCACCCTTTTCTTCATCATCTTTTGCATCCACAACTTCTACATTTTCTTTGGTGGGTGCTTGATCAGTGGATGCCATTGTTATGATCTCCTCAATCATTTCTTGTTTGACCTTGATAAACCCTTATATTCTCTCTTGTTAGGTTTGTTCTACTCCTATGGGTGTGTCTAAGGGTGTTTGTTGAGATGTCTGCATAAGTATTGCAGATGTTGATGGTGAATGAGATACCACCGTTGCTTGTAATAGAGCTTGCTCTATTGTGACAGCAGCAGTAGAGGTAGATGTTCCCTCTATGGTAGATACAAACATCCCTACAGCTATAGCCACTATTATCCCTAGTGCATAGGGGTCCATGATTGTGGCTTCTGTGTTAGCTTTGGCTATTCTGGCCTCCACCACTCACCTCTTTCTTTTCAGAAAATCATCAAAATCACTCTCATTATCCTAACTTCTCTTTTTACCCTTCTTACCTGGGTAAGTGAGATTTATTCCCTTACCTTTTAATTCCTCTATTCTTTCTTCTACCTAGTTATCTGAGTATGCAAAAACTAACTTTGAAATATTATCAACTAAAATTTCCTCAGGTTGACTCCAATCTAGTTCAGTCAAAATTTCTTTTGTACTATCATATCCTATATGCAAGGTATTCTCATCATCATCTATGAGCTCTTGGGGCACTTCAATTCCCCCTAGTGTTCTCATTTGATAAAGGGTTAATCTTTAATGAGCTCTCCTCTTCACTTTAGCTTCATTGTCACAGTTTGCCCAAAAATCCTCAATGTGAGGTTGATGCTTGTACTTTTTATCTATAAAATTGTGAATCCTTTTGAATGGATCAAAAGGTTTGATTAGATCAAAAATATGAAAACCATAATACAACAATTTAGCCTCTAAAGTTTTAGCCACATCCTCATTGAAACACTAATACCTTCCAATAACAAAGGGGAATTTGATGTTACCCCTATTACATTGGGCCTTATACATTGCATATACATCCAATATTTGCCTAGTGAACTCTAGCAACACTATCTTGTCTGATGGATATCTTGGTAGTCTAAAAGCATTGCCTTTAAATCCTTTAGTTCTGATGTATGCGAAAGTGGAGAACAAAATATATTGCAGACAACCTTTGATCTTCTCTCATGTCAGTATCCTTATCAGCTATGTGAAAAACACATCATTGACCTTTATCCAATTCTTCCCTACATTATGTGCTTGTATGTCTAGGCAATCATCATATCCTAACTTTTGTCATGGCCCATTTCCCAATGTGCCAATCCTCTATATCCCATTTAGTTGCATCTTTGCAACACAAGAATACACAATATATGATGATATGAAGAATTTCTTATGTTTGTTGAATCTTAAGGCCTATGCATAAATTGCATTATTGATTGCCAAAGCCCAATGCACATCCCTTGTTTCCTCTCTAATGAATTGTATCACTGAAAACATCCAAGGCTCAAATGAGGTAGCATCCTCCAACCCCATTAATCTACTCAGTATTGTAATCATGATATACACATTCTCCTTAAAACCAAGCCTATATAAAGTCTTTGGTACCCTGGCAGCTGCCTTCAGCTTCTTATCTGAAGGGTACCAACCATAAAATATTGCACTTTTACATGTTGCTTCATTCTTCTTAAAATCATCAAAGTATTTCTCTACACCCACCTTTTTCATCTTTCTAGTTGTCTTCAATCCAAAAGTTTTTTCTATACCATCGACAGATAGATATGCGAATATCACTCAATTATGTTTTATCTTCCTGGACATAAAATCATATCTTTGTAAACTCTCCACAACTGGGTCCCTAGCCTCCATTGCCAATGCAAATCCTATAGCCTTGTACAAGCCAACATCTAAAATGTTTTTCATGGCTAGAGACATGCCAGGTTCTCGGATCTTGTTCGATATCTCCTCAAAATCAAAATCCCTAATTTTAGTATCCAATATCCTATGTGAATAGTATATATTTGAGCTATAACCTCTAACTGCAAATTCTTCTTTAACTTTAGTTTCCTTCTTTTCATCTTTTCTAGCTATCTTCTCCACTTTCTTTCCTTTCGGCAGTGTCTTGAAAAGATATACATTTCCTTTTGAACCACATTCAAATTTGATAGGGTTTTTTACCACACATATTTACTATTTAACTTTTACTGTAGGGTTCCTTTCATTTAAATTATGCATATCTATCCTATTGTGTTTACATTTATGATTTGATCACAACGACTACCTAATCCTAATAGATTTTTTTTATTCAACTGTAATCTTATTCCGTAAAATCACATGTAAGAGCTTTTTGGTACATACCTAAACTACAACTGTTGACTTTAATAGCGTTGACAAGAAATTTACCATTTGAATTCCACCCAGCGACCATTCTCAAATTTCAATTTGCCCTTTGAATCGTCCTTCACCTTTTCTCGGTAAAATGTTCTGTAATTTAATTCTGAATGCAATTGTGAAGATTAACATAATCCAATTTCCTTTTTACTTCTTTGAATTTAGGTTTGCAGTGGTAGATGTGCATAAAATGTTGTAATTAAGGCATACAATTCTATTTGAGTTTAACTTCCCATTCAATTCATATTTTGAATCTTGTATACATTAATTCCCTACACTTTTCAATTTTGCATCTCATATACATGCATTTTTCTCTTTTACTTTTTGTATATTTAATTTTGTTTATCTCTATGTATATCTTATACATCATCAAAATATACAAACTCAAACTCCTATGAGTTTATAAAAGAATTTACCATTAATTTCGAGTCTGGCATTGTATCTAAGTTTTTTGTATCACTCTTTGTACTTTGCATTCATGTATCTCCAACATACATATGTGGTCCCCACTTGAAACATATAATATTCAAACCTTTAATTACGTAAAACTTCATATGTTATTATTTTGTATATCACCATGTATATCATATACACGTGCATATAGAAATATTTGAATGTGAATTCTTTGTCTTTTCATTGTGAACAAATGCACTTTATTCCATATTTAATACTCAATTCAAATCCGTAAATGCACCTTTCACCTTTTGTATATGATGCAGAGGCATCCACACTATAACCTTCGCATATAGCATGGATGTCTGCAGCCCATCATCATCATCATATTCATCCTCATCATCATCATATTTGACTTCACTGTCAGCATCATCATCATATTTCACCTACCGACCGATATCCTCCTGCAGACAAGCCTTCGCACTTTCACCTGTCAACAGCATCACCTTACTCGATTATCGGCAGCATCATCATGTTCGGCAGCATCATCATGTTCGACCAGCGCGAACATCCTCCTGACGTCCACTGTTCACTTCAGCGACAACCTCCGTCTTCTCTTCCTTCAGCATCATGATATTCAACATCATGATATTCAACAGGATAACGAACATCCGGTTCTTCCCATTTATCCTGATGATGACAAAACCTTAACTCCTCGCACCTTTCCTCTCGATGCTTGTGTCACCCGATATCTTGATGACGTAGATCCTGATGACGATGACGTCACCCGCAACTTCTCAATATCCTGCCGCTCCGAAATGTCCTGATGACGTATATCATGATGATGATGATGTCATATCCTGCTATTGGCCAAACTTAGTTTTTTTCGGCCCGCGATCAACTTGATCAACCCGATCTTCAACCTGATGCCGATACGCTCCTCCTCGGCCCTCCTGATGATGATCACCCCGACGCACTTGCACTTCATGCACTCGAAAGCATCATGCTCTCCTCTACTTATTCGGATGACGATACCCAAACTGACTGCAGGATATTCACCAAGATATCCTGATGATGCCGTTTTGACGAACTACTTCACTTAGCGAAATTTCACTTCGCCGATCCTCTAGGGACGACCTGATCCAACCTCAGGGTGATCTTCCAACTTAAACTTATCTACTTGACCTAGCACATGCCCATGCTAGGGTCTTCAATACCTTTCAGTCGCGATCCTGCGCACCTGCATGCAAACAAACAAACTACAACCTACCCTACTGTACATTACCATTCCACCGATCAGATGAGTCAACCAGTGGAATGGATCAGTGAATCCATGAAACCACCCAAACCAGCAGATCGATTACACAAAGGAGATCAAACAGAAAACGAAACAGGATCTTTATTGATTTCGAAGATGCAATACAATAAACTGCTTCTCACACAGCACACTCGAACTCCTCTGCTTAATGCAATACTATACTGCCGATCGATGATATCTCGCTGTCTATGCAATATCAACCGATCTCAAGCTTAAATAGATTTTCCTACAAGTACTACTGACCCGACTCCAAGCGGCTGGGAACTCTCCAGGCGGCTGGGAGATCCAACCGGACCCTACCGCATGACAGCTGTTATAACCAACTAACTAAAAATAGCAAAAGCCTGGTCAGCATGATCTTATCATGATCAGCGTGACCTTATTACATGCATTTGGTCTTAACCGACCTTCTTGGAAACATAAACAAGACCTAAAACTACTAACTGCCTTATCAAGACCAGCTGTCAGGTAGGTGCCTCTGCACCATACTCCCCAACAGAAAAGAACTCATGTCCCATGAGTTTAGTATGTGGAAGTCCTCCACCTTTACACTTTGCCTTAGCAATATGCTGATCTGCTCCAGCTTTATCCTCTGCTGGCTCTTGGCTGCTCCAAGACTTCTGAACTGTAACTTGCTTTCTGGCAAGTAAATCTTCATGCCTGTTGATGTAGGCCTTTTTCTCACATACCCTGTGTTTGTTAGGTTGCCTGACCAGAACCTCTTTCGGAACTGCTTCTTGAACTACTGAAATGTTCAACTCTATCGTCCTGTCAATCTTTATAGGACAAGCAATAGTCCCAACTATGACAACATCCTTGTCATTCCTCTCAACTGATGGTTGGTTGCACCCCTGTTTCTGAACCTGCTGCTGACCCCTGTCAGTCACAACTGAAACTTTCTTCAGCTTGTTGTCTGTAACAACTCTTTTCCCTGCAGTGTCCTGAACTGCCTTTATGCCTGCTCCTCTAGGCATCTGCATAAACTCCTTATTTCCCATTAAAATGATTTGGGCTGCCTTCTGTACTGCAGCTTTTGCCTGCAATGGCATCAACTTAATAATCTTCCCATCCTTCTTGATGGTGTAGGTATTAGCATACCCATCATACAGTACCCTTCTGTCAAATTGCCATGGTCTACCCAACAGTAGGTGACAACATTCCATAGGCAAAATATCACACAAAATTCTATCCTGATATGCTCCAATCTGAAAATCCACATATGCCTGTTCAGAGACAAAAAGTGATTGACTATCACTCACCCAAGATGTCTTGTAAGGGTGTGGATGTGGAATCCTTTCCAAATGCAGTTTATCCACCATCTCCTGAGATACCATGTTGTCTGTTGAACCAGTATCAATGACAACTTTACATACCTTACCTTTACTCTTACATGTGGTCTTGAAAAGAGCTCTTCTTTGCATCATATCCTTTGATGCCTGCAAACTAATTCTCCTTAGCATCAATGATTCTCCACTCTCTGGATATTCAACATTAGCAGGATCTCTGTTTGAACTCTGTACAATTTCTTCTACTTTCTCTTCTTGTACCAGTTGTACTCTCTTGTCACTAGTTCTATCATTTCTAGATGATGAACCTTTGTTTTCTGGACATTTGAAAGATGGATGACCAAACTCTCCACAGGTGTAACATTTCCCTGAAAATGTAGTAGAACCTCTACCACCTCCAAATCTTCCTCTATTACCTTTCCATCCTCCTCTGAAATCAGACTGTCCCTGTCCTTTACCAGTGTCTTCTTGACCCTCATTGGTTTGCTTTTGTGTAGAGGCTGTTCCTCTTCCCCTATGGTTTCCTCTTCTTCTCATGGACTTATCATGTCCTCTATTCATCTTTTCTTCAATCCTGATTGCCATTTGATAACAATCCTCCACATTCTTAGGGTTAGCTAACACTAACTCATCCTGTATGTTAAATCTCAAACCAGCCAAGTACCTAGCCACCTTTTCTACCTCATTCTCATGATGACCAGATCTCATACTTAACAGATAAAATTCCTCAGTATATGCTTTCACATCCCTGTCTTTCTGCTTTAAAAATTGCAGCTTCTTAAACATCTGGATTTCATAATCCCTTGGCAAGAATTTACCCTTGATCCTTGCTACCATCTTATCCCATGAAGTGATCTTTGACTTCCCTTGTTTCCTTCTCTCAGATTGTACATAATCCCACCATACCAAAGCATGACCTCCTAACTTGGTCTTTGCAATCTTGACCTTCTGATCCTCAGCAACATCTTCACATTCAAAGTGATTATCAAGTGCAGCAATCCAATCTAACAACTCATCTTCATTCAAGCTTCCAATATACTTGGTAACATCAACCTTTACCTTAGGTTTTTCACTCTGCACTGCCTTTAACAGTTTTGCCAATCTCTGGTCTTCAGCATCCAGATCTTCAGCTACCTCTTCATACTCTTCAACAGTATCTTCATCTTCTTCAGACTCACTGTCTTCCACTTCCCTCTTTTTGTTCTTTTCCAGGGCTGTCAGCCTGGCTTGAAGTGCTTCAGCAAGCTCCTTCATCTTCCTCATCTCTCTAGCATGTTTCTCCTTCATTTCCTGCAATTCCCTTGCAGTACCACTACCTTTCGGAGGCATTTTGTCAACCTCTTAATCAACACACAACACACAATTCAACGCTACCTCTGCCCTTTCGGTGACAGAATCAACACACAATAGCCCAGACCTTTTGCTGAGCTCTGATACCACTATGATGCAGAGGCATCCACACTATAACCTTCGCATATAGCATGGATGTCTGCAGCCCACCATCATCATCATATTCATCCTCATCATCATCATATTTGACTTCACTGTCAGCATCATCATCATATTTCACCTGCCGACCGATATCCTCCTGCAGACAAGCCTTCGCACTTTCACCTGTCAACAGCATCACCTTACTCGATTATCGGCAGCATCATCATGTTCGGCAGCATCATCATGTTCGACCAGCGCGAACATCCTCCTGACGTCCACTGTTCACTTCAGCGACAACCTCCGTCTTCTCTTCCTTCAGCATCATGATATTCAACATCATGATATTCAACAGGATAACGAACATCCGGTTCTTCCCATTTATCCTGATGATGACAAAACCTTAACTCCTCGCACCTTTCCTCTCGATGCTTGTGTCACCCGATATCCTGATGACGTAGATCCTGATGACGATGACGTCACCCGCAACTTCTCAATATCCTGCCGCTCCGAAATGTCCTGATGACGTATATCATGATGATGATGACGTCATATCCTGCTGTTGGCCAAACTTAGTTTTTTTCGGCCCACGATCAACTTGATCAACCCGATCTTCAACCTGATGCCGATACGCTCCTCCTCGGCCCTCCTGATGATGATCACCCCGACGCACTTGCACTTCATTCACTCGAAAGCATCATGCTCTCCTCTACTTATCCGGATGACGATACCCAAACTGACTGCAGGATATTCACCAAGATATCCTGATGATGCCGTTTTGACGAACTACTTCACTTAGTGAAATTTCACTTCGCCGATCCTCCAGGGACGACCTGATCCAACCTCAGGGTGATCTTCCAACTCAAACTTATCTACTTGACCTAGCACATGCCCATGCTAGGGTCTTCAATACCTTTCAGTCGTGATCCTGCACACCTGCATGTAAACAAACAAACTACAACCTACCCTAATGTACATTACCATTCCACCGATCAGATGAGTCAACCGGTGGAATGGATCAGTGAATCCATGAAACCACCCAAACCAGCAGATCGATTACACGAAGGAGATCAAACAGAAAATGAAATAGGATCTTTATTGATTTCGAAGATGCAATACAATAAACTGCTTCTCACACAGCACACTCGAACTCCTCTGCTTAATGCAATACTATACTGCCGATCGATGATATCTCGCTGTCTATGCAATATCAACCGATCTCAAGCTTAAATAGATTTTCTTACGAGTACTACTGACCCGACTCCAAGCGGCTGGGAACTCTCCAGGCGGCTGGGAGATCCAACCGGACCGTACCGCATGACAGCTGTTATAACCAACTAACTAAAAATAGCAAAAGCCTGGTCAGCATGATCTTATCATGATCAGCGTGACCTTATTACATGCATTTGGTCTTAACCGACCTTCTTGGAAACATAAACAAGACCTAAAACTACTAACTGCCTTATCAAGACCAGCTGTCAGGTAGGTGCCTCTGCACCAGTATATATAATATATGTGTCCAAATATAAAAACACAAACTCCACGTATAATTCATTTTCTCTAACTTTTTGGACCGCGTCCAGTTTTGTATTTGTATATAAGATACATGCAGTTATACATACAACAATACATACAAGTATGTGCATTCACTTTCATTTATAGACTCAATTGAATTTTACTTTTGGGTCCATATATCAAAAGCATACAAAAAACCATGTATATAACATACAAACGAAATTCCTACTACCTTATGCACCACTTTGAAATTATTTGGCGTCCGCCCATGTATATATTGCATTTGTATTTCTAATACATGTGTTATAATATACAAATACCACTATGGAATTCAACATCTAATATAGTTCACCAAAAAATACTGTTAGGTCTGGATTTAAATACTTTTAATGCATGTAATATACATTATATGATGAATAAAGTAACCCAACAGAACAAAAGCATAACATATACACGCAAATAACAATGTATATCAGATACACGTTGACTAACATCAATCCAGCGTTGACTCTTTTTAGAAACAAGCATAACTCTCAAAATATGCAAAATTTTCAAATGCTTCAAAAGGCAACCCTAGTTGATTTTTCATGCAGATATTGTTGATGACAACCACTTATACCCAAGCATTGTGCAACTCAAATTTCAATCAGTCCAAACATTTTACCTTTATTGCCAAACAAGCCAAAACCACACAAGACAAAATCAAAAGCCACAACAAGGGTCCTCATTTTGCTAAAGGGTAAAATGGGGTGTGTTGTGAGCACCACAACACTATGGTTTATTATTCACCTATGCAGAGTTTTTTAGTGGAGTTTATCTAGAGAGTGGAAAAATAACTTTGATTGTCCATGTGGAAAATTATAATGAGCTCATTGGGACTTGTTTTAGCTCATTCATGTTTTGTTTCCAATTACAATTTGGTTGGATGAAAACTCACAACCACATTATTGTAAGCATGTCACTATAAGTGTATGATAGTGTAAGTACACTTATATGTTGGAATATATGTTTTGATAATCAAGAGCATGGTGTGTTTAAGGGGATACCTAGAGGTACTACAAGAAGCAATGTTTCATCAAGAGTGTGTCTTTGCTACTACAAGCCATGGTTAGTTTTTTCTGTAGTGTAGGAAGAATTTATCCCTTACACAAAATGAGACCACTAAATATGTTGATTCTTGAACATACTTTCCTCTTCTATATGCTCCCTCTAATCAAACCATTTTTCTAGGCCAATAGCCTTTTTTGTATTTGAGAATAATTTTAGGGTTAGAACCTCCCTTATACATCTTACCCAAGCAGTACTAAGTCATGTATAAATCTTTTGTCTATTAGTCAATTCTATGAATGTCATCTTCATGCATAAAAAATATGGCATAGTGCACATATTATTTTATCCATGCATAATGATCAATTGTAGGTTGGATACCCTCTCTATAATGTATATAGGTGTAATGATGTGATGCCTTATAGCATAGGTTCACCACGCTAATACATAAAGGGTTAAATAATTCAAAAAAACATAAGACAAGTTAAAGAAAGTAGTTGAGTGTTAGCAAGAATCCACTTGGCAATGGAAGAAAATCTTCAAACAGAGATTGAGAATAGAGATAATAAGTTACAAAATGCATAGGAAACACAAACATAGCTTTAGGAATCAATCTCCTTTGTTGTTGATTGCTTGCACTCAACTCAACAAGGTATTCTATAGACATGCACACATTTGTTCCTTAAACAATGGTGCTAAGGGACACAACTAATACATTTACCAATAAATTTGATGAACCCAAGACAATGGTTCTTGAATGTTAATATGCTTCTTTCCACATTTACAATTTTAAATGATATACTTTTTTCTTCTACTAATACTATTATCATTAGTTATGATAAAGGAGAAGGTGTTCTAATTGAAGTTACCACATTAGAACAAACAAAGTAGAAAAATGATTCACAAGAAGATGTTACAACACTTAGAAAAAAACTATTGGAAACCTTGGTCATGTGGAATTGTGCAAGCATGTGCAATCTATTGAACAGACCAGGATACTAAGAGGGGATGTGAATCAAAATCCATTCAAACTTCAAATCCTCCAGAGCATATTAAAACTTAAACATCATAGGATTAACATAAACATGAAATATGACCATAATGAACATCAACACATAACACTAGATATGTTTGGAAAACCCCAAGGGGTGATAAAACACAGTGAGGATTAACTCACAATATATGAAGCTCACTACTATAAAAATTACAACTTTGTTTTAGGGCTAAAACCCAAGGAAGCTACTACTCCCTATTGACTTTGTTTTAGGGTCACTCCCAAGGATGCTACCACTCCTTGAATACTTTGTTTTAGGGATACAACCCAAGGAAGCAACTACTCCTTGAATTAAGAATGAACTTAGAAAAGATTACAATATGACACCCCTTCTACTATCTAAAAACTAGCATTGAAGCTCACACCTTTGATGATTGCAATTCTGATTATTCTAATGATTGGATCAATTATGCAAACTCTTCACATTCCTCCTATCACAAAAATATCTTCAAGATGAATCAGGACAACCTTTATTGCTTTTACTCTTTCTCCTTCAGTCACACATCATAGATGTTCATATTCTACTCTTTACACACTCATATTCTCATTTTCGCAATCATACTCAACCTAGATCAACTAGGTTCACAATATATACATGATATTACATTGATTACATTACAAGTCAGCCAATACAACAAGAATATTACAATTTACAGGTTAGTCAGAGATAACACGTCATTAAACATGTAGAGGACAAGCCTTAACATGAACTACATGTTACTCTAGGAGAAGAAACACACCTTGCGAACCCCAACACATGCTTAACCCAATCCTAAACATTCTTCATAGTATCATCCTTCAAATAATAACATCTGCACATCACACCCATTTGAAATAGGTTACCCTTAAGTAAGAACACATGAAGCTTGTAGCACATTTGTCATTTCAGCTTTCTGGTACACATAGAAGATTAAACATTGCTTGTGGCACACCAAATCACTAGATACTTTACAGAAGTATGCATTGAACCTCTTTGAACATTTTCACAAAATTATATTGACAAATCTTCACATCTAGAGGAATGTGGAGGATTCCAACAAGTCTTCGTCATTATTTTACTCTACCAAAACACAAACTGAAACTCTATTACTCATAACTTTTATTACTGAAGGTATACAAACTTTATCTCATGGTTATAACACCTTCATAACATACTAAACTTAGATTTTGAACCACATGACCATATCTTCAAATGGGGAGGAATGCATTCCTGCAGTAGAAATCTTCATCAACTTTTAGAGACTAGAACCTTCTTATGATAGCTCAAACATCTTTAGAAGTCCTTCTAATTCCCATCTTAATATATCTTCTTGATGCTTCTAATTCCCATCTTAATATATCATCATACTCAATTCTACATTGACCGAGGCATGAAATCCAACCATGAACTTTAGTAACCATATCACATTCAACATCAACAACATATCAGACATCCCAAACTGAGTGTTGACATCAATGACAATCACATCACACCCTTAAGTAACATATGTACAACAGTATCCCCCTTTGGCATTGATGTCAAAAAACACTTGCACATTTTCCCCCTTTGACATCAAGGACAAAGGGTAACAAACTCTTCTTTTCAGCTTTCCCTGTCAGCAAGAACCACTACCTGCTCCCCTTGAGACACAACAACCATCAATCCAGAAGAAAATATATAGTAGGAATTTCTCCTCCTAGACATATGCACCAACCATGCATCTAGTTAGAATAAGGAGGGGCAATTACATTTAACTTCTACTAGAGATACTCAAAAGTATCATTTACAAGAGCCTTTGTGAAAATCTTCAATCTGATCCTTTGTTGGAACATATTCCAAGTTCTCTTCTTTCTCTGCAACCTTCTCTCTCAAAAAGTGAAACTTGATTGATATATGCTTGGTCTTGGAATGCATCACTAGATTCATGGAAATAATTATAGCACTAGTATTATCACACAAAATAGGGATAGGCTCATCATACATCACCTTTATATTCTTCAAGGTTTGCTTCATCCAAAGCACTTGATTGCAGCAAGATGCTGCAGAAATATACTCAACTTCTATTGTGGATAAGGACACCGAGTCCTACATCTTACTCTTCCAAGAGTCCAATTTTCTTCCTAAAAAGAAAGCACCACCACTTGTACTTCTTCTATAATCAACATAACTAGCCCAATCAGCATTAATGTAAACACTTAGATCAAATTCATTACCTCTAGGATACCATAATCCATAATTTGGAGTTCCCTTAAAGTATCTAAACATCTTTTTCACTTCCTTATCATGTTTTTTCTTAGGATTATCTTGATATTTGGTGACCACACATACTACATGCATAATATCAGGTCTAGAAGTAGTCAACTACAATAATCCTCTAATAATAGATCTATAAAGAGTCCAATCAACCTTCAAAGACTCATCATTCTTTCTCAAGTGACAACCAATAACCATAGGAGTACTTACCAGTTTGGAATCCTCCATACCAAACTTCTTCAACATCTCTTTAATATGCTTAGACTGAGAAATAAAGATACCACAATCCAACTGAGAAATTTGAAGCCCAAGAAAGAAAAACATCTCACCAATCATAGACATTTCAAATTCATTATGCATCTCTTCTGCAAACTAGTTACACATACTATCATCTCCACCAAAGATGATATCATCAACATATATTGCAACTATTAGAATCATGTCTTCCTTTTCCTTAATGTAAAGATCACTATCTGTGGTACCTTTCTTGAATCCTTGCTGAAGTAAGTACTTATCCAATCTAGCATACCAAGATCTAGGTGCTTGCTTGAGACCATATAAAGCCTTTTTGAGTCTGCACACCATGTCTGGATTTTCTGACAATTGAAACCCATCTCGTTGTCCAATGTAGACCTCTTCCTCTAGATCACCATTCAAAAATGCTAACTTGACATCCATCTGATAAACTTTTAAGTTCTTGTGAGAAACAAGAGCTAGAAACATCACGATTGCCTCCATCCTAGTTACTAGAGCATGGGTCTCCTCAAAATCAATGCCTTCAACTTGTGAATAGCCTTTACACACCAACCTTGCTTTGTTTCTCACAACTTCACCATCTTCATTTAGTTTATTCTAAAACACCCACTTTATTCCTATAACATTCGTATTGGGTGGTCTAGGAACTAATTCCCATGTCTGATTCTTGTCTACCTAATTCAATCCTTCTTCCACTGCCTTCATCCATCCATTATCTTTTCTAGCATCAATAAAGGTTTTGTTGGAAAGAGACACTATGTGGCTTCATTATTTTTGTCATTGATGGCAACAAAGTCCATCCCACACATCCGCAGCACATGGTATGTCTATACTGGAAGTCAGATTAAAGAGTATTTTGGTCCGGTGAGCAAGAATAGAGCATGCAGCAAGGTCTGACAATCAAGTCTGGATTTCCCAGAGGATGTATCTTAGCAAAGTGCAGACTTGGGGAAGTCAAGAGGAGTACCATTACTACTACATTCTAGAGATTGAGCCTCTATTGTTGAAAGAATGAAAAGATATGAGCATCTAAGTGTTGGGTTCCTGACAGGTAGTGTAGACTAAGGAAGAACTAACCAACAAAGCATCAGACCTTAATTCAGATAAGAAATTGATGGTGATCAATCTTCTTGAGGGATCATTCATGGTTGGCTGACATGATTGATGACTTCCATGTCTCTATTTTTGATACAAATCACATATTAAGTATGGATTCAGTTGACAGACCAGTATTTAGTAAAAATCTTAAGTATTCCGGATGCTGACTAGAAAGATGTTGAGATCCTTGGTACGGATATATATACCAGATGGATTCTGGTATGAAGTAGAATGTGGTGTGATATAGCATGCAAAGAAAAGAAGAGAGTAGTGTGGAAGCAGCTATTCAAGTACGGTATGTGACAGAACAATAGCACTAAGTAGAGGAAGAATGAAGTGCAGCAGATCAGTATATTGAACCTAATCGGAACTGAACCTCAGCATATGTGGATGCCTCTGATCAGTTCAAACACCTGGTTACTTTCTACATACCTTGTAGATAGTGAGTCTCTTGTAGGAAGTGAGCCTCTTGTGAGCAGTGTGCTCAGGTAGTGAGCCCTAATTGGCAAGTGCCATTTTGTACTCTTATTCTTTTAATAGAGATTACAATCTTGGGTTAATCACCTCGTGGTTTTTCCCTTAACAGGGTTTTCCACGTAAAAATCCTTGTGTTATGTGTGTTGATTTCATTTCTACTCTCATGTTCATTTATGCTTATATGTTTTGATACTGTGCTATTGTTAAAGAAGAAAAGAAAGTTAAGAAATTTAAGATAACTGATTCACCCCCCCACTCTTAGTTATCTACATTGTTTTCAACAATTGGTATCAGAGCTAAGTCCCTCCAAACAGAGCCTAATAGCTTGAGGAAGGTCTAGGAATCTCAATGGATATGTATGGTATGAGGGAACAACTTCAGTCTGCCCTAGATGATCTTGAGCAATCTCACTCTGAAGTCAATAACCTAAGGGAAAGACTCAAACAAGATGATGACTTCATAAATGAACTAAAAGAAAAACTAAGTATCTCTGTGAAAAAAAGAAAGGAACTTCTTCAACAATTAGCGATTCAAAGTGAAGCCAATGATACTAATGAAGATCTCAATGAGAAAAACAAGATATGTGAGAAGCTATCAAAAGAGATCATTATGGTAAGACATGAAATGGAATCAAGGGTTATGAAATTCACTCAAGAAATTGAAGAGAAAAGAAAATTTGAAGATAATCTAAAACAATCTCTCAAGGAGAAATCAGAAGAGTGCACAAAATGGATAGACTAATCAGGCATCTGGAATCTAATCTTGAAGAAGCTAGAGATAATGAAGAACAACTTGAGAATTAGATAGACACTCTTAAAAGGGATCTTCAAACAACAAATGAATACAAAGAAAAATTCAAGATAAGCTCTACTCAACTTGAAGTTCTTCTTGAAAGCCAAAAGAGGGTAGATGACAAGCATGGCTTGGGATATGAGAAAGATGAAAGCTCTGGATCTAGTCAGAAGAACTCTAGATCAGGAAATCCAAGGTACAGACCTAGAAGACCTCCAGTAAGACAACCAAATGCTCAAAGATATCCATCCTTCAATGGATATTGCTACAATTGCAATAACTTCGGTCATAAAGAAAATCAGTGTAGAAGAAGAATGAATCAAACTAATTCATCCTTCTCCAGATAGTGTTTTAACTGCAAAAGGTATGGTCACAAATCTCATGAATGTAGAAATATGCAAATAAACAATTCATTCAATGGTAGATGCTTTGCATGCAATAGAATGGGACATATGGCTAATCAATGCAGATCAAGAGGATATCAGTCAAATATGCAAAGAAATATAGCTTGCTACAATTGCAATAGATCTGGTCATATAGCCAAATTCTGTAGAAGAATCAGGATAAAAGGGGTCTAGTGCATCATGATCAAAATCAAGACAAAGGAAAAAGAAAAGTGAATGCGGATGAAGTTCAAAGGGAGATGAACAAGATTTGGGTGAAGAGAAGTATAGAAAATGTTGGGGATGGATCCGCACAAGGATCTGGTGCTAATATTCCTTCCAGAAACTAAATAGATGAGCTCTGGCTCAAGGGGAGTCACAAAGGAAAATAATTTCCCCCAGCCAGTCAATTGGTGCTTGAAATTGGCACATGAAGTATTGCGGATTAAAGAGTTCTTAAAGAGATATCTAAATAATCCTTGGTAAAAATATTAAAGATCCACAAGGAGTTTTTGAAGAGATCAATCATCCAAGATTGATCCAGTTTAACAGTCATCCAGTAAAAGCAAGATTTTCACAGTTAGATTCGGTATTCAAAATTGAAATATCTTAATCTGCAGATAAATGGAATGATCGGAGAAAGGGAGATAGATTGTTAATTATCACCAAGAATAATTCTAAGTGCATCTCAGTGATTCATAAGGATCTCTCTTAGAACAAGGTCAAAACAAGGGAACTAGAATGACTTAAAGTGTGAATTTATTACAATATAAATTTAGGGTTTGCGCATAAATATAAGGGTTCTTTTTGTTCATCATTTGCACATTTGCATTTGAGAAAAAGAAAGAAAGAGCTCTACAACAAGATTGCTTCAACCCTCTCAAGAATCAAATGCAAAATTTGATTCAACCAGCAATCTTTTCGGCTCTTATCGTGAACTCTAGAAGCGTAAAAAGGTATTTCTGCTCTTGAATATCTCTCTCTGAATCTTTTGAAAGATGGCTACTCCAAATGTTGTTAAGATCACTGATAGGCCATGCCCTAAGTTCCAGAAACATCTTTACAAATCCCTAGAATTTAATCCCCTAGGTGCATTCTCTAGCATTCTGCATGGGGTTCTGCACGTTGAAGATGTTAGGGTATACATTCACACCAACATTGAGCAATTTGGGGAATCCAAGATGATGGATATCTATCACAAGCAATTAATAGATGAAACATTTGAACTTAAACCCCAATACAAGGCCATCTGGGATAAGCATTTTGAACATTGCATCCACTTCCCCTATTTTGTAGAAGATGAATGGGTCTGGTATGTTCTCAGTAGAATACATGATAAATTCATGTGGTTGTTGAAGCCCTTCAAAATAAAAAAGGATGCAATTAGGGCAGTAACTGGTTTGCACTCATCCAGTGGGTTGCCTGCTCTCAAATTAGTCAAGAACCAAACTGTAAGTGAGGCTACCAGATCAAAATTTGACAAAAGAGAAATGACAATAGAGGATATCACATATCCGGTTATCAAATTTTCTTCTATGATAATTGGTTATAAAATATATCACTCCAACAAGGAGAATTTTGTATCTGGAATAGCAATATACACTGCTTATTAGATGCTAAGGAAGAATGTTGATTATGATCTTTGTGAGTTTCTCCTAAACCAACTATTAGAGAATTTGTAGAAAATAAAGAAGGATAAGAAGAATTCATTTAAGTACGGTGGCTTGATACTATGTCTATTCTTTTACTATATGAATGAGCTACCCAGATCCAGTGGTTGGGTATGGTAAAATGATAGACTGGTTACCATACAAATCAGAGATTATATGTATGGGCTTGGTGATGCCAAGGCCCAAAGTACAACACTCTAGGGATACTTCAAAAACTTCCAAAGTATGATGCATGCCAGAGAAAGAATTCCACAAACATTAGTTGAAAAATACAAAGATACAGTGTGTTTCATGGTAGACACTGATCAATATCTAATGGAGGCAGTGGAGCCCAGGACAGTCTAGATTATGCCAATGGCCTATGAGGTAGATGAGAAAATCTTGGAGTTGCATATCCAACTCCTGATGAGTTAGCCTAAGGACCCTGAGGCAGAAAGGTTTGGAACCTTTCAATAATTGAGTGTGAAAATTCATGTTGAACAAAGACAATCAGAGATGAAGAGAAAAGTGAGAAGGGAAGTAGAGGAAGTTGCTAAAAGATATGGCATCTCAAAAGAGGTAGTTGATGCAAACAGAGAAAAATTAGAAAGAGCTGAGAAGGAGACACAAGAAGCAGAAAAAGAAAGTAATATGGTACAAGCCCCCTCCTGGACCAGATCCTCCAAGAGCTCCGCACCTGCCACCTCTAAGAACTCAAAATCCTCAAAACTGGAAGCAAAGACATCCAGAAAAGGAGAGAAGAGAACAAAGACAAAGGCCACAAGATCATACATAAGCCAAAAGGATGATGAAGAAACAAAATCTGATGAAGAAGTTAAGAAAAGAGGAAGAAGAAGAAAACTTCAGGTGAATCCTCTACTGGTGAAAACAAAGAAGAAGAGGTAAAAGAATTTGTTGAAAAGCCTACTCTCTCTATTGATGATATCATCAAGGTAGTCATAGTGGATAGGAATCTGCAACCAATGACAGAATTCTATGATGAGTATAGTGACACAGACAAAAGGATCCTGAAAGAAGCTACAGTTAAGTATTTGAACACATATAATAAAGCATTCATTGAAATCATCTCTCTAATCCCCAAGAGTTTAGAGAAAGTACTTGAACTCAGAAAAGACAATGCCAAGGAAAAGGATTTAGAGATCCGGGAACAGATATCTATTCAGCTCTATCCTTCCATCAATCCAAAACAAATGAACATGATCTGCAAGGATTGCAAGGATGAGTTCCGGAGAAAAGCCAGAATGAACAAGCTTATGCTTGGAGAGACAGATCAAGTAGTGAAAGAGATAGAAGACATCCTTCGGAATGCCTACAAAAGATTCAATCTTCCTGTCATAGAGGAAATAGATGAAGAACCTTTTGCCATGGATGAAGAAGGACTAAGTACATCAAAAGAAGAATCTACAGAGAAAAATGTAGAAGAGCCAAAGGAGATAGGTGAGGAGAGGACTAAGGACTTGGATTCCTCTATTCCAGAAGAGGAAGTCCATGAAGAAGTAAACATCTCTCTTCCGGATCCCCCAGCAGACTCTAGAATTGAAGGAGAAGCAAGAAAAGAAGAGGAAATTAGTTGAGAAGAAGAGGTAAAGGGAAGAGAAGAAGATCAAATAGAGAAGACCCTAGATGACAACTTTGAGTTAGGAAAAGAAAAGAAGACCTTGTCTCCGGCAAGAGACACTGCTGAGACAATAAAGAGCTTCTTGAACAAAGAAATGTTAGAGATAGATGACCTATAATTATTTCAAGGACCACTCAATTTTTACTCCCTCTCTCCGGTCCAGATAATGAAGGTAGCATCTTTTGCTCAAGCTGAAGCAAAAGAAAAGCTTCTGAAGTCTCACATGGAAGACTATGAGCTGATAGAAATTGCATCCAATGTGCTGGAGAAAATCATGCCATCCTTCCAAAAGGATCTTTCAGCCTCTTCATCCGGTAATCTGAAATCTCTTGTTAATTCTGTTAGCACACATTTTGATTCCTTGGAGAAATCAGTAGAAGAGAAAGTCTGGGAAGAATTTTTGGGTAAGAGATTCTCTAAAGTACAGGGACTCATAGAAAATGATAGGAGAAATCTAAATATTGGGACAAAGAGCCTAGAAAATTCTCTTAAAGATGGCAGAGATTTATACAAATTTTGTTTATCTTGGTCCATAGTGACAGTAGACATTGCAAAGAGGGTGGAAGAACAAGAGGGTAAATTATCAAGTGTATCTCAAAATTTTAATCCTCTCACCTCATCCATAATGAATCAAGAGTGCCAAGCTATTGCCACTATAAATGAGATAAAGAGGCTTTAGAAGGAGAAGAAGAATAGAATAAGCAGAATGAGTGAACTAAGAGGGATAATTATCTAAGTGTTGGGTTCCTAACAGGCAGTGTAGACTAAGGAAGAACTAACTGATAGAGCATCAAACCTTAATCCAGATGAGAAATTGATGGTGATCAAGCTTCTTGAGGGATCATTCATGGTTGACCGACATGATTGATGACTTCCATGTCTCTATTTTTGATATGCATCACATATTAAGTATGGATTCAACTGACAGACCAGTATTTAGTAAAAATCTTAAGTATTCTGGATGCTGACTAGAAAGATGTTGAGATCCTTGGTGTGGATATATATACCAAATGGATTTTGGTATGAAGTAGAATGTGGTGTGATATAGCGTGCGAAGAAAAATAGAGAGTAGTGTGGAAGCAGCTATTCAAGTACGGTATGTGACAGAACAACATCACTAAGCAGAGGAAGAATGAAGTGCAACAAATTAGTAGATTGAGCCTAACCAGAATTGAACCTCAGCATATGTGGATGTCTCTGATCGGTTCAAACACCTGGTTACTTTCTATATACCTTGTAGATAGTGAGTCTCTTGTAGGTAGTGCACCTCTTGTGAGCAGTGTGCTCGAGTAGTGAGCCCTAATTGGCAAGTGCCATTTTGTACTTCTTATTCTTTTAACAGAGAATACAATCTTGGGTTAGTCACCCCGTGGGTTTTCCCTTAACAGGGTTTTCCACATAAAAATCCTTGTGTTATGTGTGTTGATTTCATTTCTGCTCTCATGTTCATTTATGCTTATATGTTTTGATATTGCACTATTGTTAAAGAAGAAAAGAAAGTTGAGAAATTTAAGATAACTAATTCACCCCCCCTCTCAGTTATCTGCATTGTTTTCAATAGGTTTTTGGGCTCTACCTTTGATAATAAACACAAATTCAATTGCTCATTTGCCTTTGCAAACTTTCTCCTAGTCTACACACCTTCATTCTTGTCCCCAATGATCTAATCTACAAAATGGTTCCTCTAAACATACTTTATTGGAGTCCTAGGGATCTACTTTGGTTCTTTCTCTTCTTCTTCTTCTTCTTCAATGCATGGAAATATATCAGATTTGCAGTCCTCTAGTTCTCCTAAGATTTTATACAAGTCTTCATCTACTTTGACATTTGTGATTTCAATTGTCTTTCCCAATCTCTTGTTGTAGCATCTATAGGCTTTTCTTCTAGTTGAGTAACCAAGAAAGATCCCTTCATCACTTCTTAAGTCAAACTTTCCTAGGTCTTCTTCATCTCTTCTAATATAGCATTTTCTACCAAAGATCCTGCAGTATTTGATAGTGGGATTTCTTGCAAATCATAGCTCATAAGGCATCTTAGTGCTATTGACCCTTAGTTGTACTCTGTTAATCAGATACACAACAATGTGAACTACTTCCTTCCAGTAAATGTTAGGTAGATCTGCATCTTTCAACATTACCCTAGCCATCTCTTGCATGGTCCTATTCTTTCATGCCACAACCCCATTTTGTTGAGGGTTCCTAAGAGATGATAGATGTCTCCTAATTCCATGAACTTCACAAAAATTTTCAAATTCATTTGAAGTAAACTCACCTCCTCTATCAAACCTTAAAAATTTGATCTTAGCATCTATTGTATTCTCAACCATTAATTTGAAAATTGTAAACTTATCAAAGGCATCTGACTTTTCTCTTAAGAAGGTAACCCAAGTCATTCTAGAATAATCATCAATAAGTAGCATAAAATACCTTTCACCTTATTGATTTTTTATTCTTGTAGGACCACATAGTTCAATGTGAATCAACTCCAATGGCATTAAAGAAGTGTACTCCTTTCACTTGAAATTTGTTTGTCTTCTTTCCCGTTTGACATTCCTTGCATAATGTGTGTAGGCTTGGTTATCTTAGGCATATCTCTCACCGCATGAATAGAGATGATCTTTACCATATTATCAAAGTTGATATGTCCCATTCACTTGTGCCACAACCAACACTCACTAGACTAATCCAATATGCATGTCCTTCCATTTACCTCTTTCAAATGATAGATATCTCCATATGACTTGATACCTTCTGCAACTAGTTTTCTGGACCCTGCCTTCCTAAATTCACAACATTTGGCATGAAAGGTAAGATTGTATCCTTTACTACACATTTGACTGACACTAAGAAGATTGTGCTTTAGCCCTTTGATATAGAGGATATCCTTAGTCCTATTCTTCCCATCAATAGTTATAGGACACTTTCCAAAGATTTGTGCTAACTCATCACCACCAGACTTAACAGCTCCACCATTCCACATTTTAAGGTTCATAAACTTCTCCTTTTCACCAGTCATATGATTAGAGAAACCACTATCAATAACCCAAGCCTTGGCTTCTTCTTTTGTAGGAAAGGAAGTCAATACAACCATTGATCTATCATTATTTTGGTTAGCTTGCAAGGTATCAGATTTTTCACAATTTCCAAAATCATTCTTTTTGTCACCAACATTCAAGACCATGAAAAGTGTTTCATCATTTGAATTATCATGATCCTCATCTTGTGAGGAACAAATATTATCCATGGAATATAGATTTCTTTTGGCATCTCTCTTTTGCTATTATCTTTTGATTTTTTAAAAGGACATTTAGATTAAAAATGACCAATCTTTCCATAGTTGAAACATTTGAAGTGTAACTTACCTCTATATTTTCTTATACCTTTCTTCAAAGTTCTTACAAAGTTTTCTTCTACCCCATCAAGGTTATCATCTTGATTAGCTACTTCAACTTCTGTCTTCTTACTTTATTTAAACGTTGTTTTCATCTTTGGAACACCTTTGTCAAATTCTCTTATTTCGAAGGTTGTGAGAGAGCAAAACAATTGATCTACTATATATGTATCCAAATCCTAATTCTCTTCAATAGAAGATACCTTATGACTATAAGATTTAGGAAGAGTTCTCAATACCTTCTTCACAATCTCATCTTCTTTTACTTCTCCACCAAGACCTCTAATTCCATTAACTATTTCATCCACCTAGAGCATGTAGCTAGCAGTATCTTCATCTTCTGTCATCTCAAATTTTCTCTTGAAGATTTGCATCTTGGCTTGCTTCAATTTACTATCTCCTTCATAAATGCTTTCAATTTTTACCCAGACCTCCTTAGCAGATTTGCAGACCATTATCTTCACAAGTTCTGAATCGGCTAGCTCACTCATGATAACACTCTTTGCCATGACATTGCTCTCATACAACCTAATCTCATTTGCATCTGTAGGATTGCCACCAGAAGCAATGTAACCCTTCTTGACTGATTGCCAAATGCAATACCCTAGAGAAGATAGATAGTTTTCCATTCTTAGCTTTCAAAATGAATAATTTGTTCCATCAAACATAGGTAACTTGAGAGATCCATTACAAGCCATCTCAGACCTTCCTCAAGTGGTTAAGCTTCATCTGAGAAATTTGGCTCTGATACCAATTGTTGAACACACCAGGATACTAAGAGGGGGGTGAATCAGTATCTAATCAAACTTTAAATTCTCTGGAACAGATGAAAAATTAAACATCACAACATTAACATAAACATGAAAGATGAACACACTGCACATCAACACATAACACTACATATACATGGAAAACCCCAAGAGGGGAAAAACTACGCTGAGGATTAACTCACAATATATGAAGCTCACTGCTATAAAAATTACAACTTTGTTTTAGGGCTACAACCTAAGGAATCTACTACTCCCTGCTGACTTTGTTTTAGGGTCACTCCCAAGGAAGCTACAACTTCTTGGATACTTTGTTTTAGGGCTACAACCTAAGGAAGCAACTACTCCCTAAACTAAGAATGAAATTAGAAAAGACTACAGTATGACAATCCTTCTACTACCTAAAAACTGACATTAAAGCTCACACATTTGATGATTGAATTTCTGCTCCTTCTGATGGTTGGATCAATAAAGCACACTCTTTACTTTCCTCTTGTAGAAAAAATATCTTCAAGATGAATCAAGATAGCCTTTGTTGCTTCTATTCTTTCTCCTTTAGTTGCACATCATAGATGTTCATATTCTTCTCTTTACACACTCATATTCTCATTTTCACAATCATACCCCACCTAGATAAACTAGGTTCACAATATATACATGATATTACAATGATTACATTACAAGTCAACCAATACAATAAGAATATTATAATTTACAAGTCTACCAGAGATCACACATCACTGAACATGTAGAGGACAAGCCTTAACATGAACTACACACCTTGCGGACCCCAACACATGCTTAACCTAGTCTAAACATTATTCACAACATCATCCTTCAAAGAATAACATTTGCACATCATACCCATTTGAAATAGGTCACCCTTAAGTAGGAACACATGAAGCTTATAGCACATCAGTCATTTTAGCTTGGAAGTATGCATAGAAGACTAAACATTGCTCGCGGCACACCAAATCACTACATACTTTACAAAAGTATGCATTGAACCTTTTGAAATATGTTCACAAAATTGTATTGACAAATATTCACATCCAGAGGAATGCGGAGTAGTCAAACAAGTCTTCATCACCACTTTACTCTCCCAAAACACAAACTGGGACTCTCTCACTCATAAATTTTATTACAAAATGTATACAAACTTTATCTCTTGTTTATAACACATTCACAACATATTGAACATAGATTCTGAACTACATGACCATATCTTCAAATGCGGAGCATTTTCCAAAGAAGTCTCCCAGGTAGCTTCCTATAGTAGAAATCTTCATCAACATGCAGAGACCAGAACATTCTTGTGACAACTCATACATCTTTAGAAGTGCTTCTAATTCCCACATCTTAATATATCTTCTTGATGCTTCTAATTCCCATATTAATATATCATCATAGTCAATTCTACATTTACTAAGGCATGACATCCAACCATGAACATCAGTAACCATATCATATTCAACATAAGCAACATATTTGACTGTATACTCAAAATTGTGACTGTATTTGCCTGGGGCTATCGGGTTAGATTTCGACATGCACACGGACCCTTCCATCCTTCCCATGGGGCCATCCACCAGGTCACTCTCACTCTCATGGAAGTACCTAGTTGAGAGGAGGCGAGACATGGTGGGGGTTTGGCTCGTTGGAGAGCTGAACTTCAGAGAGAGGGGTTAGCAAGTACTGTGGCCTTTGTTGTTGTGTTCTAAGTTGAATGTTTCATTTGATGTCAGTTGTTGTAGAGATAACCCTATGACTTGAAGGGTCACTATTTTCTCTTCTCCTATTGGGGTTTCTTCTATTCCACCTTTGTGTGGGTAAGTGGATACTCTCATTTATGTCCTCTTGTCTTTCAATTTGTTGAATTAATTCTTGTTGTATTTGAAGTTATCTATGTTCTTCTATCAATAAGAGGACAAATGGATCTTATTGTGGTAAAATAAATGTCTCCTACTATTTTCGTGGATTGATTTCCTTGGTCTCATTAAGGATAGCCCTCACCCACTCACCTATTACTCCTAGGCACATTCATGAGCCAAGATAGAGATAAATGTGTAATGACCAATCTTAACTAGACTTAGGGTTTTGACCTAGGGTTTAGTTATGTTTTGACTTTTGTTTACCTTTTGATGTGATCAAGGGTTTGATTGAATTGTCTTAACCATGTTTTTACCTCATGATGGTATCGAGGGTTTGTAAGTTATCTATCTTTTCTAGGGTTTCTATATGCATGCAAAGCTAAATGAAATGTAAACTTCTTTTGTACTTTTTAAGTATTTTATAGAAATAAAGATGTTTTTTCTATTCTAATAATTGAAATATGAAATGCAAGCTAATATGACTTTTTCTAATGCAATTTTAATCTATGTTTTTGGGTTTCTGATTGTTTTGAAACAACTAATCTAGATAAGGAAAATTGCAAGTAAACAAATCTATTCTATGAATGCAAACTATCTCTAAGATGCTAGATCTATCAAGGAAAAAAAATAATGAATTTCTATTCCCAAAAGCAATTTTGATTTTCTAATTACTATCAATTGAATAAAATAATGGAGGAACCTGAAAGAATGAAGATTTGTGTGACTCCACTACCCTCAGAAATCCTTGATGTTGGAAACCTTGAATCCTCTTGAAGCAGCGGGAAGACCTCTTGACGAAAAGATGACACAAAGAAGCAAAAGAAACTTGTTAGAGCTTGAAAGAGCTCAATGAGAGTTTTTATGAGCATAATGGCATTGATTCAAGAAACATGACTATTCTTGATTGAACAATGAGTATAATAAAAGGCACCTTCATCCTGTGAGAGCATTAGAATTCTAATTTCAAGAGCAAAAACTTAGCAAAAGTTGTGTGCACAATGAATTTTCCTCTATGGAAGAGCTTTGAATCTATGTAACAATAAAATCTTTGAAGCTTTGGAAACCTAAAGAAAGAAATGAAGAAAGAGGTTCAAGGGCCTGTGAAGAAGCTTGAAAAAGCTTGTGAAGATGAGAAGGGTATTCTCCAACTTTCTCAACTTGGAAAATAATGAAGAGGTGAGGGGTATTGATAGGTTAGAAGAAGGGAGTTGATTGAGAAGTTAACTCCATTTATTAATGAGTTAACCATGATTGATTAAGGAGTGAACTAGGTTGATTACCCAGTGAACTCAGTTGATTAGGGACTAATAAATCAATAATAGCTTATCACAGAAGAAGGATTGCAGTTGGAAGAATGCATGAGATTGATTGAGTTGTTAATTTTAGTTCAAATGGTGTTAATTATGCATGTGTGGGTGCATGAAATAATAAAATCTATATTAGGCATCAAAAACCATGTGAACTGGAAGAAAAATGGGTGGAAATAGAGCTTTTTTGAGTAAGAAACTCAAGTTTTTCTATAGCTAGAAATGTAATAAGGTCACCCCTTTTGCAAGTAGGGTTGCCCCTGGGTGACCCGGGGGGCGACCCTAGGTCACCTAAGGAAGATATGGATAGAAAAAAGATTTTAGAGGAACAACATGATGGGAGATGGTAGAGAAGAGAAAAAGGAGGTGTTCTACCTTCAGAAATAGGTTAATCATGTGCAGGAATCCAAATCTCCACTTGCAAAGATTTGGATTGGTTAAGTGAAACTGAAAACTGAAAGTTGGAGATGGATAGGGGGACCTCTAGAAGGCTTCTATGGGGTGTAGAGGATGAAAAACATAGGGGAAAGGTGAAAATTCACCTACAAGACACTTAAAAGGCTTAGGAGCAAGGTCGAAAGCTTAGAAAATGCAAATCGACAAGTGTCGAAAATTGTTGAAAGTAGAGAGAAAGAGAAAATGGCAAAGAGGAAACAACACAAGACAAGAAAGAAGACATGTCATCAAGAGGTTTGCTTCTTAGAGGACTTTTTTTCTAAGAATGTAAACTATCTCTAAGATGCTAGATCTATCAAGGAAAAAAGTAATGAATTACTATTCAGAAGAGCAATTTTGATTTTCTAATTACTACCAATTGAACAAAAATATAGAGGAACCTAAAAGAATGAAGATTTGTGTGACTCCACTACCCTCAAAAATCCTTGATGTTGGCAACCTCAAATCCTCTTGAAGTAGTGGGAAGACCTCTTGACAACAAGGTGACACAAAGAAGTAAATGAAGCTTGTTGAAGCTTGAAAGAGCTCAATGAGAGCTTTTGATGAGCACAATGGCATTCATTGAAGCAACGTAATGATTCTTGATTGAACAATGAATAAAATAAAAGGTACCTTCATCTTGTGAGAGCATTAGAATGCTAATTTGGAGAGAAAAAACTTAGCAAGAGTTATGTGCACAATGAATTTGTCTCTGTGAAAGAGCTTTGAAGCTATGTAACAATGAAAGCATTGAAGCTTTTGAAAACTAAAGAAATAAATGAAGAAAGAGGCTCAAGGGCCTGTGAAGAAGCTTGGAAAAGCTTGTGAAGATGAGAAGTGTATTCTCCAACTTGCTCAACTTGGAAAATATGAAGAGGTGAGGGTTATTTATAGGTTGATTACCCAGTGAACTCAATTGATTAAGGAGTGATAAATCAATAATAGCTTATCACTAAAGAAGAACTGGAGTTGAAAGAATACATGAGATTGATTGAGTTGTTAATTTTAGATCAAATGGAGTTAATTATGCATGTGTGGGTGCATGAAATAGGTAACTGCATATTAGACATCAAAAACCATGCAAACTGGAAGAAAAATAGGCAAAAACAAAGCTTTTTTGAGTGAGAAACACAAGTTTTTCTATAGCTAGAAATGTGATAGGGTCACCCCTTTTGCTAGTAGGGTCACCCCTAGGAGATCTTGGGTCACTCAGGGGGTGACCCTAGGTCACCCAGGGGAGATCAAAATAGAAAAGGGTTTTTAGAGGAACAACATGATGGGAGATGGTAGGGAAGAGAAAAAGGTGGTGTTCTGCCTCCAAAAATAGGTCAATCATGTGCAAGAATCCAAATCTCCACTTACACCATAGGATCTCTTAGGGGAGATCTAGAAATAATACAGGGAGATTTAGATTGGTTGAGTTTAACTAAAAATTGAAAGTTGGAGATGGATAGGGGGGACCTTTAAAAGGCTTCAAGGGGGTCAAGAGGATGAAAATGTTGGCAAGAGACACTAGTCCGGAATGGACTTGTGTGTTGTCATTGATGAAAACAAGGCCTAGAAATCCCTTCAACATGACAGGAAGACACAACTCTAGAAGGTCATATTGAAATTCAGGCCCAGTTGGTAGAAATAACTAAGTATGAGCAAGAACAAAGTAAGAGACAATAAGTGGATCTGTGTGCTTCCACAGATGAAGACTTTAAAATACAGCTCATGTATAATGTTCATAATTTTTTGATGCTATTATATTATAGTGATCAAGTCCTACCTTCTCCAAAA
Source organism: Cunninghamia lanceolata (assembly GCA_027924645.1). Lineage (NCBI taxonomy): Eukaryota > Viridiplantae > Streptophyta > Pinopsida > Cupressales > Cupressaceae > Cunninghamia > Cunninghamia lanceolata. Next base: position 2,019,839 of record BSBN01000081.1, on the reverse strand, counting down.
GTCACTTAGAAGAAATATCTATGTCTGGATGAACAGAGGTGTAAAGGAGAATGGGGAACATTATAATGGTCAGCATTCCTCTGCAAGTGCATATTTTAGTTTACGGTTTTGAAGGTATGACAAGTGGTCAAAAATGAATAGTGGATATGATTTGTGAGGTCCCATTTGGTCTGCAGCATGAGTTGATATGTGACAGAGGAACCTATCATATATGTTATTAAGAAACAAGCTGACAAGCTGATTAAATCATTATGCGGAGAAGAAATATGAGTTGGATGATAAAGGTAAGTGGTTGTATGATTAGAGCTGACACATATGAAGACATATTCATGTTTATTTGGATCCGCATTGACAATTTAACATAAGAACAAGCCGACAGGGTATAACACTTGGTGTAGATGCCTCACAGTTTGCTTGCCAACTTGATCATGAGAAAGATTTACTTGAGGATATAAATAGAGGATGGATTTTAGTGTTTGAAAGGAAGAAATATGAATATATGTGGGATAATGCGAGAATGAGAATTGAAGAGAAGAGTTAGAAGATCAATAAGGATGAAGACTAAGGATACAGTATTTAGAATTGTTATTAAATGACTACACCCTGGCATATTGACGGATGCTTTTGTAGTATTCATACTTACTATATGATTTCACTTGTACTGAATAGTGAACAATCTTCATCAAGGCAGTGAGTATGGTAGTGAGCCTCCATTAGGGTTTAATAGCCCTTATTGTAATCTTTCTAGGTTTAGGATTGAGACAGTGAGCCCGATAGACCCAGTTGAACTTCATGGCAATGAGCCAGCATGTTCTAGGCCCATGGAGTGACCAAGCCTGAACATCAGTATTTGTAAAAGATTACAATATATATATATTGAGAGCTAATCCTCTCTATGGTTTTTCCCTCTTTGGGTTTTCCACGTAAAAATCTTGGTGTTGATGTGTTATGTCTTTGTGGTTGTTGTTCATTTGTTTAATCTATTTTCATATAATTAAATTTGGTAAATGGATAATTGAGCAAGTGTATAAATGGTTTTGTAGAACATTGATTCAACCTCCCTCTTAGTGTTCATTGGATTCAACAATTGGTATCATAGAAAGGTTTCTTGGAAGAAGCCTAATAGCTTGAGGAAGATCTGGGAAAGTCTAGTCATGGCAGCACAAAGGCATCTCACTTATCCTAAAGAAAATCCTTCTGGTAGCATTAAGATTGGCAATCAAGTATATGTTAATAGTGAGCACTTTGAAGCAGCTCTAGAAGATCTTGACAACTCCAAAGCTGAAATCATGAGTTTAGAAGAGAGTATCACAAAAGCTGATGTTTGCATTCTAAAATTAAAAGAGCAAATCAATAAATCTCAGGAAAGAAGGAAAGAATTATGTGAGCAACTAAAACAAGCAAGTGAATCTATAGAGAGTCTTCTTAGGGTGATTGAAGAAAAGTCCAAGAGTGAGGAATATCTGAATCATGTTGTGAAGGACAAGTCAGAGGAATGTGAAAAGCTAGGAAAAGAAGTTCTGCTCTTGAAATCTGATCTAGAAGCAGCCAACAGTGACAAAGAAAAATTCAAAATAAGCTCTGCAAAACTTGATGATTTGTTAGCCAGTCAAAAGTATCTAGATGATAAACAAGGTTTGGGATTTGAAAAGGGAGAAAATTCAAATTTAGGGCAAGACAGATCTAAAAATGGTAGAGGCAGAAACCATCCAGTAAGGAAACAAAGAAGAAGAACTAAAGGACCTCTGATCAAGCAACCAAATGCTCAAAGCTACCCATCTTTCAACGGTCATTGTTTCAAATGCAATAAGTATGGTCATAGGGCTACTCAGTGTAGAAGTAGAACAAATCAAAATGCTCCACCTTTTTCTAGTAAATGTTTCAATTGCAAGAAAATCAGTCATAAAGTAAATGAATCCAAAAGTGTGTCAAGAAATGTGTCAAACTATCTAAGGAATGGTCAATCCTTCAATGGCAAATGTTTTGCATGTAATAGATTTGGGCATATGGCTAACCAATGCAAATCAAGGCTAAATTCAAATGTTAGGAGAAATCAAGGTAAAAGAAATATTGTGTGCTTAAATTGTAACAAACCCAGACACTTTGCTAGATTCTGTAGAACAAGAAATGTGAAAAGAAACTACAATACTGAATACAGGAAAATAGAGAAAAAGAATGACAAAGGGAAGGAAAAGGTTGATCCAGTTGAAACCAAGAAAGAAATAAGAAAAATTTGGATCAAGAAAGATGTGATTGAAGTCAAGGATGAATCTACACCATCATCTAGTGTAGATACTTCCTTAGCGAAGTAAATTGGGAGCTTTGGCTCAGGGGGAGCAGTGTTAAAAATCTAAATCCCCCAGCCAGAAAGTTGGTGTTGGAATCCAACACAGTGATATGTGGTAGAATCTGACATGATGGATCCCCTAAAATAAATTTTGGAAGAAAAAAGTTCAAATCCAAAGTATTGTGGAGTAATCCTAATAGACTGTACTCTACAGTGAAGAGTTTAACAACTTTTTGGAACAAGCATTAATGATGACTAGGTTAAGTCTTGCGGAGGATAAAAGGGAACTAGTGTAGTTTCAAAATCACTTTGCATCCAAAGTTATCAAGTGTTCAGAGAGATTGAAGTAGAATTTGAGTAATGATAACCAAGATGTGAAGCACTTCAAAGTAATTTAGAGAAAGGAAACCCTAATTTAGTGAAACAAGGCATTTTCGTTCAAACCTTATTTGTGAAATCTGTTAAAATTCTAAGATGGCGACGGTGCATGTTGTTGATATTACTGAGCAACCTCGACCAAAGTTCAAGAAACACCCATTCAAATCAACTGAAGTCGATCATATGGGTACATTTTCAAATATTCCTCACAAAGTCATGCAGGCAGAGGATGTTAGGGCATATATTCATGTTAACCTAGAGGAATTTGGTGATAGAAAGTTTTCTGATCTCTACATAAAACACTTGAGTAATGAGAATCTCGATCTGAAAAATGAATATCAAGCATTGGAATAGAAGAAATTTATTTAGTACTTGAACTTCTCAACATTTTTGGAGGATGAATGGGTCTAGTATGTGTTAAGTAGGGTTCATGATGAATTCATGTGGCTTGAGAGACCTTTCAAGATTACAAAAGATTCTATAAGGATAGTTACTAGTTAATGCTCTACCGAACTGGTACCATTGTTGAAAGCTGTAAAGAATGATATAGTAATGGTAGCTACCAAAGCAAAATTTGACAAGAAAGCTTTAACAATAAATAATATTGAGGATCATGCTGTGAGATTTGCCTCAATAGTGTTGGGATACAAAGTTTATTTTACCAACTGAGAAAATTCTGTTTTAGGCACGACCATATACATAGCCTATCAAATGATTAAGGAGAATGCTAACTATGACATCTATGAATTGCTCTAATAGCAAGTAATGGATAACCTGAAGAAGACAAAGGAAGGTAAATACCCCTTCAAATTTGGCACACTGATCATGTGTTCATTCTTCTATTTTATGCAAGAGTTGCCTATATGAAGAGCCTATTCTAGACCAATGATAAACCTGCTACAGTCCAAATTAGAAATTTGTTGAGTAGCATAGGTACTATTGATGCACAGAATGCAGCCCTATGGGGTTATTTCAAAAACTTCCAAAGATCAATGCAAGCCAAGGAAAGAATCCCCAAAATAATTGTTGAAAAATACAAGGATACAATCTACTTTATTGTGACAAAAGATCAGTGTTTGATGGAGGTCATTGAGCCCAGAATGGTCTGGGTTATTCCTATGGGATATGAGGTAGATAGATTTTTGTTGGAAAGTTATGCTCAATATATGCTAAGTAAATGTAGAGATCCCAATGAAGAAAGATTTGGGACCTATGAGGAACTGCATGCCAAAATTTTTGTCAAAGTAAGAAAACCTGAGATTTTTAAGAAAATGAAGAAAGTGGAAGAAGAAATTGCCCTGAAACATGGATTCACAAAAGAACAAGTGACCAAGGAAAGAGAAAAAGCACAATCTGATAAGGAAGCAAAAGATAAGAGAAAAAGTGAACCAATAAAAGCTCTGGAAGAATCAAAGGGGTAATTAGAAAAACTAGAAGTGTTAAGAAGAAGAACCAGAGGATCTACCTCTGCAGAAGCTGCATCTATTTCCTCTGGCTCTACACCATCTATAAGTCTGGAAACTCCTATCACTAGTTCTAAGAGAAAGAAGACTAAGTCCAAAAGAATGCATGTAAGAATAGTTGTTGATGAAGAAGAAATAGAATTAGATGAAGAAGTTAAGATGATGAAAACTGGGGCTATCAAAGCCTCTGGAAGAAATAAAGGAAAGCCCTCTAGAAAGGATAAATCTAGTAAAATATAGAGAAAAGAAAAGTCTCAGACTGAAAAAGCTACACCAACACTTATAGATATAATAAAAGTTGTCATAGTGGATGGAAGCTTGAAAGCCATGATTAAATTCTATGATGGATATAATGATGTTGATAAAAGAATCTTTGAAGAAGCCATGGTGAAATACTTAAACATCTTCAACATGGCCCTTATTGAGATCATCTCTAATCTCCTTGGAAGCCTAGCCAATATTTTGACCATCAAAAAAGAAATTGCTAGGGAAAAAGATATTGAGCTAAGACAACATGTGATGACTAGACTATGTCCAGAAATTACTCTGGAAGAAAAAGACTTAATCTCCAAGGAAACTAAAGAAAAGTTTAGAACCAAAATGAGGATGAATTCATTAATGATGGGTGAGATTGATAAAGTGGTAAGAGAAATAGAGGAAATTGTCTTGGAAGCTCTAAAGAAATACAATCTTCCCACCATATGTGACAATGAAGACAATAATGTTGATGATAATACATTAGTTCCAGAAGTCAACATGGAAAAGGAGACAGATAAAATGGACCAAATAGCTGAAGAAAAGGAGACTCCTGCCTCTCCAGAACGTCAACCAATGGACAATACTATTGGAGAGAAGAATGCAAAAGAAGAATCACCAACTGCACAAACCAGTTCCCCTCCGGCACATCAGATTGAGAAGGATTTAACACAGGATGAATAGATGGAGGACTCAAACAAGGCCTTGGATATTGATGCTCCGAAGCAAGAACAAAATGATGTGGTCTCTAGTGCAACAAGAAACAATGTAGAGGTAGTCAAGGAGTTCTTGGAAAGAGAAGAAGTAGTTCTAGATGAGCCTAAGTCGATCTAAGGTCCAATAAACCTAGATAGAATGTCTCCTATTCAGATACTCAAATTGATTCAGTTGTCCAAGCCAAAGCAAGAAAAGAGATATTAAAGTCCCACATTGAGGATAGTGAACTCATAAATGATGCATCCAGTATCTTGGAGAAGCTAGTGCCAACATACGAGAAGGATAGCTCTTTGTTTGTTTCTTGTCAACTCAAGGGACTCATTCACTCTATAAGTACACACTTTGAATCTCTTGAAAAATCTGCTGAAACAAAAGTTAGACAAGAGTTTTATGAGAAAAGGTTAGATGAGTTGACAAAGTTGATAGCCCATAATAAGGCTCAACTAGATAATGGGATACAAAATATTTAGAATGCTATTATAGAAGTTGGTGATGTGTATAAATTTTGTCTATCATGGCTAGAAGTTACAAAGAAGATAGAAGAAAAGATTAAGGAATTGGAAGAAAAACTAATGAATATCTCTAAGAATTTTGATCCAGTACATGAATCAACCAGCAACAAAGAACCTCAAGTCATCAACATTCACAATGACTTGAATGTTTTAATAAATCAGAACTATAAAATATAGAGTAAAATGGGACAATTGAGAAGACTGATGAGTCCCAAACTAGATTCAATGACCAAGCTTGTAGCTGAAGAACAGCTTGCTAGACAATAGACCACACCATTAGATTTACAAAAGGCAAAAACTCTAGTCTTTCTACTCAGTGGACATATACAAATTTTGGACAGTGCTAAGAAGAGATAGGATGTTGAGATAAATCAACTAAAGAAATTTTTTAATGACATACTTCATCATATGTAAAATAATGTAGAAAGATGTACTCGTAATGTGTGGCAGAGTACATAAAATTTTGAAGTTTTGACAAGTTTTTGGTTCTGGATCACACCCTTTGCCATTGATGTCCAAGGGGGAGAAGAAGATCAATTGAAACTAGATAAACATCCCAGGGGGTGTAGGATAATGAAGTGTAAATAGCAAGGGGGAGCAGTCAAGCATTTTTTCACTAAGTATTGCCATCAATGCCAAAGGGGGAGATTGTTGGCAAGAGACACTGCTCTGACATTGACTTGTGTACTATCATTGATGGCAACAAGGCTTAGAAATCCCTTCAACATGATAGGAAGACATAACTCTGGAAGGTCATATTGGAATTTAGGTCTGGTTGGCAAAAATAACTAAGTATGAGCAAGAAACAAAGTAAGAGATAGTAAGTGGATCAATGTGCTTCCACAAATGAAGACCTAAAAATGTGGCTTAGGTATAATGTTCATAATTGTTTGATGTTGTTATATTCCATTGATCAAGTCCTAACTTCCTTTGGAAGTCACTTAGAATAAATATCTAAGTCTAGATGAACAGAGGTGTAATAGAGAATGGGGCACAATATAATGGTCTACATTCCTCTGCAAGTGCATATTTTAGTCTACGGTTCTGAAGGTATGACAAGTGGTCAGAAATGAATATTGGATATGATTTGTGAGGTCCCATTTGTATTGCAATATGAGTTGAGATGTGACAGAGGAACCTATCATATATGTTATTAAGAAACAAGTCCACAGGCTGATTAAATCATTATGCGGAGAAGAAATATGAGTTGGATGATAAAGGTAAGTGGTTGTATGATTAGAGCTGACACATATGAAGACATATGCATGTTCATTGGATCTACATTGATGATTTAACATAAGAACAAGTTGACAAGATATAACACTTGGTGTACACTCCTCACAATTTGCTTGCCAACCTGATCATGAGAAAGATTTAGTTGCGAATATAAATAAAGGATGGATTTCGGTGTTTGAAAGGAAGAAATGTGAATATATGTGTGATAATGCAAGCATGAGAATTGAAGAGCAGAGTTAGTAGATCAATAAGGATGAGACTAAGGATACAGTATCCAGTTATTAAATGACTGCACCCTAGCATACTAATAGATGCTTTTACAGTATTCATACTTACTATATGATTTCACTTGTGCTGGACAATGAGCAATATTCATCTAGGTAGTGAGCCTCCATTAGGGTTTAACAAGCCTTATTGTAATCATTCTATCTTTAGGATTAAGACAGTGAGCCTACTAGACCTAGGTGTACTTCATGGCAGTGAGCCAGCATGTTCTACGCTCGTGGAGTGACCAATCCTGAACATCAGTATTTGTCAAAGATTGCAATATATATATTAAGAGCTAATCCTCTCTGTGGTTTTTCCCTCTGGGTTTTCCACGTAAAAATCTTGGTGTTCATGTGTTATGTCTTTATGGCTGTGGTTCATTTGTTTAATCTGTTTTCATATAATTAAATTTGGTAAATGGATAATTGACCAAGTGTATAAATGGTTTTGTAGAACACTCATTCACCCCCCCATCTCAGTGGTCATTGGATTCAACAGAGAAACATAGGGGAAAGGTGAAAAGTCACCTACAAAATGCTTACAGAGCTTAGGATCAAGGTTGAAAGCTCAGAAAATGCAACTCAATGAGTGTCACAAAAGTGTCAAAAAGCATCAAAAACAAAGAGAAAGAGAAAATGACAAAGAGGAGACAACACAAGACAAGAAAGAAAACATGGCATCAAGAGGTTTTCTACTTAGAGGACATTATTTCATGCTTACATGTACATGACAAGGATTAAAATTATCATAGGGTCCTTGTGGAGGCTGTGTGTGATTTTTTTGCTTACATATTTTCCCCCTCAAGGACAATAGTCTACATGAAGGGTAGGTACCATTCCCGAACTAGGCCTTACTTGTTCTCAATTTTCCCATGATTGTACCTACAATAACTAGTATTAGTCTGGAATTTGAATATATCAAAAATGAATAATGAAAACTGAAATGATGAACTTACCATGGATCATTTGAGTTCGACTAGTTGTTTACCTTTATTGGTGAGACCTATAGGAATGAATGCACACAAAATGATGCACAAAAGACATGCATAAAAGAAAAAGAACACATGCTAAGCTAGAGAGGAGGAGAATAGATTATCCTTTTTATTGCAGATTTTGCAGAACATATTTGATTTTTAGGGATTCTTGATGTTTTACAAATTTTTAGGATTTTTTTTCTAATTTTTATGATTTTTTTGAAGATTTTGCAAAGGTTTGATTTGACACTCCTCAAGGTTTTTGAGAGACCTACCTTTTTAAGATATTTCTACCCTTGTCCCCTTGCATGGGGAGAATCATGTACTTAATTACACAATATTGTTCTTTTGACTTGTTGGAGTGACTTGTGCTCAGACATTGTTTTACACTTTATTGTTACAAGACCTAATTTGATGAGATCCATACATAGATTTAGTCGACACCTTGTACTTCACTTTCCCTCTTGTTCATATGGTTGGATAGATATTTTTATTTTTCTTATAAGAATGCATACCTAAGATGATCACATATGGATGATGCAATTTGTCTTTGTCATTTTTGAAATCTATATATATAAATATATATATATGAATGCAGGTGACAATATGCACATGCAATAACACAAGCAATGTTGAAATGAAACTTTTACTTCTATGGAATGCCATGAGTTATGACATTGACCTTATTGCTTTGAGACTCTTTTTCTAAGTTTGGTATGAATGCAATGTGGAACAAACAATATGACTGCTCTTTAATACAAATTTCAATGTAGGGGATTGCAAGTTGTCCTGATATAAGAGACCTATTGAAGGCTGTGAGATAGGAATTTAGAACTCAAGTGGGGAGAGGGAATGAAATGGAGCGTTTATGAGTTTAGGCTTTGTTAAAGGCTAAACACTGATCCTTATCTAGATAAGACAATTTGACAAGCTTTCAACTTGGACAAGTAACAAATTTTATTAATGTTCGCTAGACTTAGGCCATAGATGGCAAGCAAGATAGACCCGCAGTAAAGGATAAATGGGAAAGAACTAGGGTCCCTAGATAGAAGATAATCCTAAAGACTACTAGTCTCTCATCTTTGCTCAACTTCTATGTGTGTGCTTTGTACCTTTCTTTCTCTATTAGAATGTCACCCTTGAGGCTTTGAGCTTAGACTAATCTCCACCCAAGAGTATGGACATTCAACAATCTTCTTTCTTTCACTCTCTTTTTTTTGTATTTTCTAGAATACCTCACTTGATTTTCTCATTTATTTGGATTTTTGACTTTTTATGAAAATGAATGCTTTTGGAATGCAATAATTTGATCTCTCAATTCAATGCTCTTATTTTGATCACTCATTTTTTTTATTCACTTAGATTTTAGATTGCTTCCTTCAGAGTTCTTATCCTCCTGACATTTTTGGCCAAGAAAGATAAGGGACTGAGTGCCACCTAAATTTTTTGCAACCTGGTCAGACTTCTCTACTACTAGGGAAGAATTGGGAAGGTCTACTTGCAAGCTTCCTTTGAACATTGTAGGTTTGAATACTGACTTTGTTTAGACCTAGCATCTTGACTTATTAAGACTATGATCAGTGTAAAGCTAAGAGCTAGGCTTTGATTAGAATCACTGGGAATGAAAAGGGATATGGCGGTTGTGAAAATGGGGTCTCTATAGGTCCTAAAAGGATCACGTATATCTAGGCAACATTAGACTCCTTACTGGATGAAAATAATATAAGCACAAGTCACTGACTATTAATGCAAGATGAACAGAATGATACTAAAATGCAAGAAACAAAATTTTACTTTGAAATTTTTATTTTTTTATTTTTTTTATGTTTTTATGTTTTATGATTTTTATGAGATACCAATTTTTTCTCCTTCCATAATGTACAAGAGGTAGCGTTGTTTATAATGTCATCCTTAACTATGTGTGGACTTATCCAATTTTGTCTAAACTTCACTTGAAATCCTTTGCAAGGACACTCAAAGACTTGGTGTAAAAATGTCTTTGTATTCAGTGAGGAGTTTTGTGTACTCACATGTTTCATTGTTTGATGATTTGCCCCCTAGCATTATCATTTTATGTTCTTGTTGAGTTCTCTGGTTTCTTTTCAAATTCTGAAGGGCAATTGGAGTTGGTGTTGACTCTCCTATTTTCTATGTTGATTCTGGTTCTTCTTCTTCAGTCATGATTTCAACCATAGGGATGTTTATGCTAGGTTCAATTGGAATGGCCACCAAGTTGAATGGAATGTAAGACTTTGTTGAGTTGGGATCGAAGGGGAGTTCTCCTATTTCCCCCTTATATATATATATATATATATATATTTTGAGGTCCTATCTATGTTTGCAATTTGTTTTGATGTCACTCCTTTTTCAAAAGTGTTGATTTTTGGGTCACTAGTGGTTTCCATGGACTTTCCCTTCTTTTTGACTTGTTCAACTCTATAAAGGATGAAAGGATCAGGATATCCTTTGATGACATGGGTTTGTCTTATGTAAGAGAAGTGTAATTCTTGAAATAATGTGGAGGGAAAGGATCTCATCCTATGGATCCAAGGCCTTCCTAGGATCATGTTTTAAGTGGTTTCTTCATTGATGACATAAAATTCAGTTGGGAAGGTTTTAGGACCCAATGTGATTTGAAGATTAACCTTAGCCATGGTTTGCATGTTTGGGTTATCATGAATTCTAAGGATGGAAGTTTGTTTTGTGATTTGTGTTTCATCATAACCCATTCTTTGAAGAAACAAAAATGAGACTATGTTGATTGTAGACCCATCATCAATCATTACATGTTTAATGAAACAGTCTTGGACTTGGACTATCAGATGGAGGGGGACGTTGTTTAGCTATGTCATTGTCTAAGGGTAACTTTTCAAAATCAAATGTTGAAGAGGAACACTTTTCGTTTGGAGTGTTTTGAACTATATGGCCTAGATCTAGGGCTTTGAGGAGAACTCTTGGTAGGCTCTAGCATATGAGAAAATTTTGAATTGTTGGTGTCATCTGGTTACATTCTAGTCCTTGTATGACACAAATTTCTTGATCTTTATCTAATTCCACAAGACCTAAGGTGTTTTGATCAAAGGTGTCAGGACTAAGTTCTTCATCTTGTGAGAATGTGTCCATGAATGCCTTTTGTTGACATTTTGGGAAGTTTGATATGAAGCGATGGTACCACCGACATTAATTGATCTCATGCCCCCTTCTCTTGTGAAATGAGAAAATTTATCATGATTGTGATCTCGAGGTTTATGATGATTGTTGTATGACTTTTTGTTGATTCCACTAGTACAAAAAGAGCAATATATTACTAAAAACTACTTGTAAATGACCAAACATGGTCATGTGACCATTAGTAGTTTATTGCTAGTCATTTACAACGTGATCAAATTGATGACTAAACCATTTTTAGTAATTTATTGGTTTTTTTGATTGATCAATTTGGTAGTATATTTAGTCGTTGATTTATTCATTGATTGTTGTAATATGGACACTTATTTAGTCATTTTTTATTCACTGATATATTTAGTCACTAATTTAGTCATTGATTGTTGTTAACTAGTCACTTATTTAGTCATTTTTATTTACTGATTTATGTCCATTGGTAGTGTATTTAGTTATTAATTTTAATCATCATTTTAATCAATTTGGTAGTATATTTAGTCATTTTTATTCACTGATTTAACACTAGTCATATATTTAGTCATATTTATTCACTTTTCACTAATTTATGTCAATTGGTAGTATATTTAGTCAATTTACTTATCAATTGACGTCAATTAGTAGTATAATTAGTCATTTTGAAGCTTGCATTTAGTCATTAGTATATTTAGTAGTATATTTTGAATCTTGCACAATGAAACAACTTTGAGAAGGTAAAAACAACTTGTTTTATTGATAAAAAATGCTTATAAACAACATATAGATCTAAAAATAAGTTACAATGCTTTCGCTTTGCTAAAATAACCTTCATGGTTACAATACATAGCTCAAAGAATTAGCAAGAAATTAATTTTTTGAGTATCACTGAGCATAGAAGAACAAAGACATTCATAGATGTCTTCTTCACAAATCCATGAATGTCCCATGAAGCTCACTATCCTAGTTCAAGATCACACTGTCATCTCTGTAGAGATCCTGTCTCATGCACCCAACTTTCTCTAGTTCATAAGCTGCCAAGTGTGTGAATTGTTACCTGTAGAAATAAATTGTCCTTATCTCTGATGATTATGCCTCTGATGACTGTCATCTTTGGTAGGATGCCTCAATTGTCATTAACTGTTATTCAACAATATTGCCTTATGATTAGGTTATGCATTGTCCTAATCAAACTTGTAGCTTCTCAAAATGCATTCACTTGTCAACCTACTGTCATGCATTTTCCCTTTATAAAATAAAATACCTCATGACTGCCACTACCTAGCTCATTATTCTAGCATGCTTTCACTTGTACTCTATCTCCCATCAATGTAGAACACTACCCCTCTATTGAATGCCTTGACTACCTCTGACATCACTGTATCTTTTCCAAATTCCTTGAAAATAGTTCATCACTACTACTGTTACCTAGGTATGCACTCTATGTCATCTACCAGATGGTTACAATTTCACACAATCCATCATTGGTCTTGTCACTTATCACATCACTATCATGAATAACTATCATATCATATCATCACCTCTAATATAGAAGTCAACATCCCATTATGATACTGTTGTTGCAAAATATCCATGTCTTGGTAGATAGCTCATGATAACCCTCAACCTTGTTGTTGCTCACTTGTACCAACTCTATGGTACTATCCTAGGTGTTCATACATCCAACATGAAGACTCTTGACTATCATGATATTTAGCATTGTCAAATGTATACTAGAAGGTTGTCTCCTTACCCCTTTAAATGCCTCTTGAGGAACTAACAATATTGTAACCTTTGCATAGTTCTTCTCATTGACTCTAAGATTATCTTTTAATGTTTGCATGATCACTATATTTTGCATGAATATCTACCCCTTGACAGCCACTTGTAGGTTTTCTTCATGCATAGTTGGAAGCTCTATCACAGACTATCCTTTCAAACAATAAAGAGAGGACCTGTAAAGAAAAAATATAGTTTTGAGTACTCGATCAATGATTTTTTTAAAGTTTTCATAGTTGGACCATAATGAAAAATCTATAGAATATTAGCAATAAAAAACTAACCTTTTCTAGTATGTGTAAATCCAGACTCCACAACCTTTTCCAGCATCCTCCCTACCTATGCCAAAATGGGTTCATTGAAACATGGTATGGACCTCTATCAAAGCATAATGAAATGGGGATTTTTGTCCAATACAGTAGTTGGAAATACTCTGGTAGGCATGTATGCAAAATGTGGAAGCATAGAAAAAACTCATGAACTATTTGATAGAATGCCTCAAAGAGATGTAATCTCATGGAATACAATAATTTTAGGATATTCAATAAATGGATTTGTTGAAAGGGCTTTCAAAACTTTCAAGTAAATGCAATTAGCAGTTCTAAAACCAAATTCTACAACCTTTGCCAGCATCCTCCCAGCCTGTGACAAAATGGGAGCTTTGAAACAGGGTATAGAAATCCATCAAAGCATAAAGGATAGAGAAATTTTGTCAAATGTTGTAGTGGAAACTACCCTAGTAGACATGTATACAAAATGTGGAGACAGATAAAGTACATGAACTATTTGACAGAATGCCTCAAAGAAATGTGGTCTCATGAACTGCAATGGTTGCAGGATATGCACAAATTGAACTTTTTGAGAATACTTTAGAAACTTTTAAACAAATGCAATTGGTAGGTGTAAGATAGACTCCACAACCTTTGTCAGCATCCTCCCTACCTATACCAAAGTGGGAGCTTTGGAACAAGGTATGGACATCCATCAAAGCATCAAGGATCAAAGAATTTTGTCAAATGTTGTAGTTGCAACTACCCTAGTAGACATGTATGCAAAATGTGGAACCATGGACAAGGCACGTGAACTATTTGGTATAATGCCTCAAAAGAAAAGTGGTCTCATGGACTGCATAAAGAGAGCTTAGAGAGAGCCTCCTGATTGACTGCAATATAAAGGAGGAAATAAGAATGAAGAGAGGTCTAAGTAATGCAGCCGTGCAGGATAAACCTGCTTAGAAATTTAGGGAAGACATCTATTGGGTATTTCATGTGGCATGATTACCCCCCTAGCCCTATAAGGGGCCAGGGCATGAGGGCATGGCATGGCAGGCTCTCCCCGCATCCCCGCAAAAGAACTTTTGTGTGTGTGTGGGGATGCGGGAAGAGCAAAAATGTGGTCTCATGGACTACATAGAGAGAGCTTAGAGAGAGCTTTTAACTAGTTAGAGAAAGCTCATATGATTGAGAAGGTGGCATGAAACATTCATTGTATGTACAATGATTTGAATGATAGTGTGTTCATATTGTTAGCCTCCTAATCGACTGTAATATAAAGGACAAAAGAAGAATGAAGAGAGGTGTAAGTAATGTAGCCATGCAAGATGAACCTGCTTAGAAATTTAAGGAAGACATCTGTTGGGTATTTCATTTGGTGTGATTACTGCCTCACCTACTTATCTCTATGTAGTCTAAGCTCCCCCACAATCCCACAAGGAGCCAAGGCATGAGGGTGTGGGATGGCGGGCTCTCCCCACATCCCTGCGAAGGAACTTTTGTGTGTGCATGAGGATGCGGGGAGAGCAATTATTGTTGGATATGCACAAAATGGATTTGTTGGAAAGACTTTACAAAAATTCAAGCAAATGCAATTAATAGGTGTAAAGTCAAATTCCACAACCTTTGCCAGCATCCTTCCTACCTACGCTAAAATGGGAGCATTGGAACAAGGTATGGACATCCATCAAAGAGTAATGGATAGAGGAATTTTGTCAGATGTAGTTTCAACTGCCCTGGTAGACATGTATGCAAAATGTGGAAGCATTGATAAGGCATGTGAATTGTTTGGTAGAATGCCTTAAAGAGATGTCATCTCATGGAATGCAATGATTGTGGGATATGCACAAAATAGATTTTATGAAAAGGCTTTAGAAACTTTTAAGAAAATGTAATTAGCAGGCTAAATTTGACAACCTTTGCCAACATCCTCCCTGCCTGTGCTAAAATGGGAGCATGGGAATAGGGTATGGACATCCATCATAATATAATGGAAGGGGGATTTTTGTTAGATATTATAGTTGGAAATTCTCTAATAGACATGTATACAAAATGTGGAAGTATAGATAAGGCACATGAACTATTTGATGGAATGGATCAAAGAGATGTCATCTCTTGGAATGCAATGATTACAAGATATGCACAAAATGGATTTTTTGAAAAGGCTTTAGAAACTTTCAGGAAAATACAATTAGTAGGTGTAAATCCAAATTTGACAACCTTTGCCAGCATCCTGCCTATGATATCAAGGATACTTGCTCTCCCGTAAGCACTTCAAGTCATGCCTACGGTGATGCGGGGCTTTCTCGCATCATCACAAGGATGACTTGAAGTGCTTGCAGGAGAGCGGGTGATGTGGGGGTATCAATTGCTTGCATGTACATTGTATAGTAAGATATTAAGAATCCTAGTCTACAGTTCATCTATGTAATTCAAGTATCTAAGATCACCTAATATAATACCTCATTAGTCGAGAAAATTATTGGAAATAGCATCTTGATATCGAAGTTGGGTATCACCAAGTTAGCTACTGTGTCACATAGACATCTTTCATGAAATTTCTCTTGTTCTAAGATATCAACTAGGTGTTTGCCATTGAATTTGGGACCAAAATCAAATTCACATTCTTTCAGTAAAATCCTTCAATCTTTTGGGTAGTATAAGGACAATTGTGAGGATCATTTGGGTCTGGAGTGGCTAACATTGTGGTGATGAGACCTCCAGTCCTAGTACCTACCATTATGTTGAAATAATTCTCTATTCTAGCTTCTCCACCATCTAATTCCTGAGATAAACGAAGAAGCAAGCCAAATTTCCGTAATATATTTGTGCAAATCCATATTTTTTGGAAAGCTCTACATCACCTTCTCTCTCATAAGCACTTCAATTCATGCCTGTGGTGATGTAGGAAAGCACAATATCACCGTAAGCATGACTTGAAGTGCTTACGGGAGAGCGGGTATCCATGATATCAAATTTCTTTGAGGCATTTTCTGAAATAGTTTGCTTGCCTTGTCTATGCTTCCACATTTTCATGTATGTCTAGGATGGCACTTGTAACTACAACCTATGACAAAAAACAAGGATCACTAAATCTAATACACTTACTTGGGACTATGCATTCTTAGTGTGTCTTATTCTTGTGGCTATGAGGTGGAAGTTTTGACTGTCCAAGTGATGGGTTCAGAATTTTCACAATCATGATATGGTGGTCATTGTGAGAGGACTATCATAGTACAGTAAAATGCCAAACAAAGCTGATGAAAGCACAGTGACCAATTTGATTAAGGCAGTGACTTCACAAATGTTGAAGGGACAATCCTAGTATCTTTATTTTGAAGGTCAGTGATTTCAATGTTGGAAGACAGTGCTGTAGATTCTTCCATGCCATCAACTTTAGGAAACAACACAATTGGTTGAAGGGGCTTCTCATTTTACACAATGTAGTTCACCAAGCTCATTAGAAGCTACACATAAATATAGAAAATTGAAATATGAACCTAAGAATGAATGCATATGAGATTATTCTTTACCTCCAAGTGGGACACTTAGTCCTCAAGACATTATCAATACAGTGGTATGTTTTCAAGGGCAATACTTTCAACCTACAGGGACCTTGCATTGTGACATGAATGGAGGAAGTTGTCTAGTAGTCTAGGACGGTGATCTTCAGGTGTTTTGTGTCAACTGTGATTTCAATAAGCTATGTTTCATATGCCCTAAATGGTTGTTAAATGCTAAGGCATGAATGAAAATTCTTCAAGTGCTATGCAAGGCCATTGAAATCAAAGATCTATTCTCTAAGTCATTTGCACATGGTGATTGAGAACATAGTGAGTAAGAAGTAAAAGAGCACTGGATCATAGCACTACAAAATGGTCATGAGTTATGCAATGGACTTTATTGTTCTTTTGATCACAAAGGAGATCAAGATAATAACCAACATACTTATGTGCACAAAGAATGTTCATAGAGGAGTGCAAACTTCCTTACAAATTAATTACCACAACAGAGTTTGAGGTGAATTGCACCTACGATTTTATGCTAATATGGATATGTTCTAACCTGTAGTTAATTGTTGTAGCATAAAATATAGGCTAAATAGTTGTTCATATACCATTGTTTCAAATTCAAAATTGCTATACCTTATTCTAGGAGAAAATCATAGGGGGGGTCTATACATAAGACACCATTGTTTCAAATTCAAAATTGCTGGCTCTTTCACAATTGTTTGCTTCATTTATTTGATCTAAGATAGCTTGCTATATAGAAGATGCTCTCAAAATCACAGTAAAATCCTTTATTT
Source organism: Cunninghamia lanceolata (assembly GCA_027924645.1). Lineage (NCBI taxonomy): Eukaryota > Viridiplantae > Streptophyta > Pinopsida > Cupressales > Cupressaceae > Cunninghamia > Cunninghamia lanceolata. The sequence goes on along the minus strand of BSBN01000081.1, from coordinate 2,002,259 downwards.
TGGGAAGACTATTCAGAGTCTTCCCATCATATAAATGAACAAAAGCATCATTCATTAACCTAAACATTGCAAGAGTTTCATCAAATTCTACTTTTCCACTCTCTTTTCCATTCTAAATTTTATTCCCAATTTCATCCATGAAGAACTTCCTCAACTTGTAGATCCTACTGTTAGCCATAACTTTACCAGGTGTCAATGATAGCTTCAAGTTTTTACCCAAGAAACAATTGACAAAATTCAGCCTTACCAAATACAATGTGTTGAAAAGCTCTTTGACATTATTCTGGAAAAGAGTTCCTGAGAGTATAATGTGCAGTTTTGAATTAACCCTTTTGCATAAATTCCATTGTATCTAGTAAGGCCGAATTTTGTCAATTATTGCTTTTTGTCAAAATTTGGCCTTACCAGATACAATGAAATTCATTAAAAAAGGTTATCTCGAAACTACACATTATACTCTTAGGAACACTTTTCCAGAATAACTTAAAAGAGCTTTTCAACACATTGTATCTAGTAAGGCCGAATTTTGTCAATTTTTGCTTAGGTAAAAACTCAAAGCTATCCTCGACACCTGGTAAAGTTATGGCTAACAACATGATCTACAAGCTGAGGAAGGTCTTCATGGATAAAATTGGGAATAAAATTCAAAATGGAAAAGAGAGTGGAAAAGTAGAATTTGATGAAACTCTTGCAAAGTTTAGGTTAATGACTGATGCTTTTGTTCATTGTTATGATGGGAAGATTCTGAATAGTCTTCCTAGAATAAAGGATTTTACTATGATTTTGAGAGCATCTTCTATTAAATAGGTTATCTTAGATCAAATAAATGAAGCAAACAATTATGAAAGAACCAACAATTTTGAATTTGAAACAATGGTGTCTTATGTATAGACTCTCCCTATGAAGTCTATGGCTAACAACATGATCTACAGGCTAAGGAAGTTCTTCATGGATAAAATTGGGAATAAAATTTAGAATGGAAAAGAGAGTGGAAAAGTAGAATTTGATGAAACTCTTGCAAAGTTTAGGTTAATGACTGATGCTTTTGTTCATTGTTATGATGGGAAGATTTTGAACAGTCTTCCCAGAATAAAGGATTTTACTATGATTTTGAGAGCATCTTCTATTAAACAAGTTATCTTAGATCAAATAAATGAAGCAAACAATTGTGAAAGAACCAACAATTTTGAATTTAAAACAATGGTGTCTTATGTATAGACTCTCCCTATGGTTTACTCCTAGAATAAGGCATAGCAATTTTGAATTAGAAATAATGGTATATGAACAACTATTTAGCCTATTTGTTATGCTACAACAATTAACTACAGGTTAGAACATATACATATCAACATAAAATAGCAGGTGTAATTCACCTCAAACTCTATTATGGTAATTGCTTTGTAAGGAAGTTTGCACTCCATGAACATTCTTTGTGCACATAGCCAAACATTTTAAGTTCTTAACTAAAGCTCCAAAAGTGAGTATCTTTTCATTGCATGACTCCTACTTTTTCTCTGAGTATGACAGTACCTGAGCTTCTAGTGTTTCTAGATGAAACCTATAGTGGAAAAGTGTAGTCTCCATCTGAAGGAACCATCTTCAGTGCTCTTCCCTGAAATGAGGGTTGAAAACATTAGAAGAAAAGCAATACCATAATTCTAAAGTAGCAATTCGTATCAAGGCAAATGTTAGAAAGTATAATTAAAAAGAAAAATTCTTTCAATTGGACCACAAATTGGACCAAGCAGATTTATGATTTTATCTTTAGAATGTAGGAACTTTCTCTGTCAGAGCTTCATGACCTCAAATTGGATCTCAAATTAGACTAGCAGATTTATAATTTTATCTTTAGAATGTAGGAACTTCTCTGTCCGATATTCATGACCTCAAATTGGATCCAAAATTGGACCAACAGATTTATGATTTTCTCTATCCACCAACCTTTGTATTCCTATACTCAAGTTCTGCTTCCAATTGAAAACACCTAGAAGTGTTTCAAACTAGTTCAAAGTACTCTCCAACATGGTTATGCCACTAATAGCAATCAAGTTTTCCTAAACTATCCATACCTGAAAGTTGCATCATAATATATTCTTCCTGCACATAAAAATGCCACATATTAACCCCTTCTAAATAAAACATTTGATCATCATAAAACTACAATAATAAATCATCTCAATTTTATAAAAAATCCAATGTCATTTACTATCAATACAAAATCTATATAAATCACAAAAAATCCACGAAGCCTCCTAAATGTATCTTAAAGCAAGTTTATAGGATGGGTTTCAGCATAAGAAGCTTTCTACTACAGCTCTCAATGAATGTATTATAAGTAGAAAACAGAATTCTTCACACTCAAAGTAATGCAGTCAAACATTTATTCCAAAAGTATGTTAGAAGAAGTTAACTAAAAACAAAATGATTTTTTGCTTGGTTTCTTTTATCAATATGCCATGTGGAAATGGAATAATCACTAAGAAACCCTAACAATAAAAATGAAGTAAAGGTTCAAGAAAGGAAATTCCAATGTACTATTCTGTAATGGTGATGGAGGCACTTATATGAGCATGACCTACATACAAATCCCTACCATTGAATTGCCATCCACCCAAAGAGGAAATAAGCAATGTAAGGATTTGAGCAATATAAGTCCAAATGGTTATGTTTTAACGGTAATGGAATCACCATAAGAGCACAACTGAGGAACAAATTCTTGTGACTATAATTATGTGATCCATAACTCTATTGGTCATGTGGCATAGTTGTGCTATAACAAATACAAGATGCATTCATGTGTGACCCAAGTTTAATGTGGCTATGTTGTGATAGAAATGGAGGCACTCATATGAGGACAATTCATGTACAAATTAATCACTGTCATCACAATTAGGTGTCAATCATCATTGGGTGCATTCAGGTTGACTCAAGTTTAACAAGTTATAATGTAATGATAGCATGATCCAAGAGCAATTACCTCTTGCTGTAATAAAGAGCCTATAACTCTAGTTGATATGCAGAGTGGTTGTGTTATATCAATTATGTAGTGCATTCAAGAAAAACCCATGTTTAATAAGCTATTCTAGAGAGTGATCAAGATTTTCTAAACCTTATGAATGTTACTTAAAAGTGTACAGCTTAAACTATAGACCAAGTTTGTTACATACTTGAATGCAATATTAGGTTACCACAATCTATAATAATGTGATCTGCTAATAACCATTATGGGAAGTATTCAAGAAAGACCCATGCTATATAGGATACATTTCCTTGATCAAGTTTACATACCTTAATGATCAAACACAAGCTTCCTACACACTCTAGGACACAATCCAAGATAATACCACACCCTATCAAGACAACTAATTTTCTGAGCCAAGATTTAAGGTTGTTTTTCAATACCAACAAAAGCATTGGTAAGAGCATGACTAGGTACAAACCCTAGGCCTCCATAGAAACATAAACCATAACTCTAGTGGATTAGTGATGTTGCAATACCAAAAAAATTGAGACATTGTAGCCAATAACAAAATCTTGCAATCTAAAGATTGTAGCCAATAACAAACACACTATGTAGCTTGGTGACATTTGTAAATGCAATCTATGGTAAGAAGAATGACAATCACTTGAGGTGTGACAGTCAAAAAGAGACTGAGTAGTGACAAGATAATAAAGCTCAAACCTTGCATAGTAAAGTGGAGATTTTAACAATGAGTTTCCTTACCCCTTTGCTAACCTTAAGGGTTTTTCAAATGCTATTGACATTGTTAGACAAGGCAAATGCCATCAGGGAATGACTGTCCAATTGAAGTAACAGTGGTAAGCATAGGTTCAATCTTTCTTATTAGCAATTGTATAATGGAGGTAGTGGATTGCATGTTTGAGCAGTGTTTTGAGACTCATCAAAGATGGGAGAATAGTGAATAATACCTTGTGGACTATGAAGTAGTGACAATAAGGTTGAAGGTTCTTAAGACCCACAATACCATGAAATAATAAGTCCCCTATAGTAAGTAAGTAAGCAGTCTATAGGGCATGGTTTGATTTTATAGAAGGATGCTCATGAAAGGAATCTTCAAGTGACAGTGAGTGAGTTGTTTGAGATTGCAACTGAGCGTGCAATATCCAATCTTAAAGGTAATTAGCAAAGTAGTAAATATGCAAGAAAATCAAACCCTACACAACAAACAATTCACAATGTTATCTTGCATAATTCCTTGAGTTTGAAGACAAAAATCTCATTGTATCTTGATGAAAGTAGTGACTTTAATGGTCAATCACTGGCAACCATGATTTTAAAACATGCTATTGTGCTTATGGAGGCAACATTTTAAGCAAGGCAGTGAGTGGTGGTTTGGAACAATGGTAGGTATGAAGGACTTGCTTTATATGCATACTATGAAATCTACCTTAAGACAACATTCTTAGAAGATATTGAAGGTGGATTATGGAACTCAAGGGTTACCATGATAAAGATTAAAGCAAAGACTGAGATCTAGTTAAAAGCCATTGTCATGAAGATATTAAAGATGTCACATGCAAAACCATAGCAACAGGAGTAATGAATACAACATGCCAAAGAGGAAAATGAGCTAGGACAGATTTAGGAGATCTCCACATTATCTAATCACAGGAAAATACATCATTTATTTATTTTTTAAAATTAAAAGAAATCATTCTAAACCCTATATAGGATACATTCTAAACCCTATATAGGATACATTGATACTTCAAAAGCATCTGAATTAGTAATTTGAGATTATGCAAATATATGTCAATTAAATACCTGGATTACAAATATTAGCATGAACAATGTAACCCTTGTTGAGTAGAGCATGAATGAGATAAGCTACAATGAATCATATGCCTCCTATCACACACATCTCCTTACCATTCTTTATCATTCTTTACTGAAACACTTCTCCATTTTGGCGGGCTATGCCTGAAAATAAGGTTTCAACGAACGTTTTAGAGTATATTTATTAAAATGAAAACTCCATTTTAGCGGGCTACACCTAAAAATAAGATTTTGACAAAAGTTTTAGAGTCTGTTTATTAATGTTTTAGAGTATTTTTGTGGGCTATTGATTTTTGATTCCTTAAATGATTTATTCAAATGGATTGTGATAAATAAATGACTAACTATTTAGTCATTTTTATTTGTGTGACTAAATATTTTTCAGTCAATGACCAAATGAGTCATGTATTTACTCATTTATAGCTGAGTTGCAAAAAATTAGTAGAATTTAGTCATTTTTAGTTGTTGTGACTAAAAGTTTTAGTCACTTAGTCATTTATTTGCCAAAATTCTACTACTGTTCTCAAGGGATAGTTGGCATTTTCATTCCCCAAATTTGTATGACTATCGTAGTCATAATTATTGTTGTTTCTACATGGTGAAGTGTTTGTTGACCCATCTATGTCTTGATCATTTGTTGAATATTTTTCATTTGTATCATGGTTTATCAGCCTTCCATTAGAATCATACTCCCTTCTTTCACTATCAATAGTGTCTTGGTCAATTCTGAGGGCACTTTCAAGTGCTTCTTCGTATGATTTGTAAGGGAGATTTTGAACTTTTTCTCATATGGCATTGTTGAGAGCATGTAATAAGAGATCACAAAGTTCTCTATGATCCATGTTTGATGCACTAGTTGAAGAATAAAGAACTTTCCTCCATTGTGTGATACCCTCTAATTTTTTTGAAAAAATCTCTACTACCACTTGATCCAAAGGAAGGAGTTCTCGCACTATCATGATGTAAGCCTTGATATGAGAGTTGGGATCAGCCTCTCCTTTAAGTTTTGGAAACTCATGGAGAGGACGTGGTAGTATTACTTGATGAATGTTGTAGTCAAGAGGCCCTTTTAAATACTCAAGGTATGTTCCGAAGAGGGGGTTATGTGTAGAGGGTTTTGTTCCCCCAAACATTATCCCTTTAGGTGGAACTTGTTGCATTTGTTGAAAGGGTATGCTAGATTGTTGATATTCTAAAAATTTTGGATGACTAGATGGTGTCATGTTTATGTTTTGAAGATTTGGTGAGATTGTTTGTGGTTGATCTTGCATCATAGGAATCCAACCTATTTGATTGAGACTTGTCATGTTGGATTGTGAGGGCAAGGGAGGCCTAAATGCTTTGTTATCTATGTCATATGAATGGGAGTTTAGATGAGGGGTATTTTGTGTTGCCCACTTGTTTGATTTGATTTCATCAATGAAAAGATTTCCCTATGCCCTACATTTTTCTATAATGTTTTTTTGGCGGGATTGTTCAACACTCCTAGCCTCAAGGGTCTCGATTCATTGGACCAAACTTTCTATAAGGTCTATGAGTGAGGCTTCTTTCATTTTTTGAGTTTTACAACCATGAGATGGATTTCTATGAATTGGGGTTTGAGTGACCCTAAATTTGTTCTTTCTGATAATATTTCATATGTTGTGGACATTTTATCTTGATGTACCATGTGGAGTGACTTTTGTACCTCCTGAGCTTCTTGTAAGTTCTTCTCTTGACAACATACTTCATTGTCCATTTCAATGGCAATTTTTTTATGGCTTGTTATGGGTTGATCATCTTTATGGATCTGAGATTGATTGTCCACTTGTGTTTTGATTTGGTCAAAGTTGTCAAGATCACTTTGAATCTATTTTGAATTTATAATTTCACTCGACAGGAGATTTCTTTGGACTTTTTGTATGAAACATTGTGAAACATGAAAAAATGTGAAAGAATACATCCCAAAAGGATTTGTTGAATGATGATGAAAGTGGGATCTTGCAATGAAATGAAAAAAGCTCAACCAAAAATTTTTTTACCTTCACATTGAGTTCTCCACAATATGTATGCTCAAAATTGCAACTCTAGTTGTCTGTGGCTATCGTTTGGATTTTGGCACATGCACAAACCCTTCCCTCCTTGCCACGGGATGATCTACCATGTCACTCTCACTCTCATGGAAGTAGCCAGTCAAGAGGAGACAAGACATGGTGGGGGTCTCACTCATTAGAGAGTTGGACTTTGCAGAGAGGGGTCAGCAAGTTTTGTGGCCTTTGATGTTGTGTGATAAGTTGAATGTTTCGTTTGATGGTAGTTGTTGTAGAGATAACCCTATGACCCAAAGGGTCACTAGTTTCTCTTCTCCTGTTGGGGTTTGTTCTATTCCACCTTTGTGTGGGTAAGCGGTTACTCTCATTTATGTCCTCTTGTCTTTCAATTTTTTGAACAAGTTCTCATTGTATTTGAAGTTGTCTATGTTCTTCTATCAATTAGAGGACAAATGGATCTTGTTGTGGTAAAATAAATGTCTCTTATTGTTGTCATGGATTGATTTCTTCAATATCATTGAGGATAATGCTCACCCACTCACCTCTTACTCCTAGGCATGTTCATGAGCCAAGATAGAGATAAATGTGTAATGACCAACCTTAACTAGACTTAGGGTTTTGACCAAGGGTTTAGTTATGCTTTGACTTGTGTTTACCTTGTGATGTGATCAAGGGTTTGATTAAATTATCTTAACCATGTTTTTACCTTGTGATGGTATTGAGGGTTTGTAAGTTATCTATCTTTTCTAGGGTTTCTATATGCATGCAAAGCTAAATGAAATGTGAACTTGTTTTTGTGTTTTTTTAGTACTTTATAGAAATAACAATGCTTTTTTCTTTTCTAATAATTGAAATATGAAATGCAAGATAATATGACTTTTTCTAATGCAATTTTAATCTATGTTTTTGGGTTTTTTATTTTTGTGAAACAACTAATCTATATAAGTTAAATTGCAAGTAAACAAATCTAATCTAAGAATGCAAACTATCTCTAAGATGTTAGATCTATCAAGGAAATCAAGGAAAAAAAGCAATGAATTACTATTCCCAAGAGCAATTTTGATTTTCTAATTACTATCAATTGAATAAAACAATAGAGGAACTTGAAATAATGAAGATTTATGTGACTTGACTACCCTCAGAAATCCTTGATGTTGGCAACCTCAAATCCTCTTGAAGTAGCAGGAAGACCTCTTGATGACAAGATGACACAAATAAGCAAAAGAAGCTTGTTGAAGCTTGAAAGAGCTCAATGAGAACTTTTGATGAGAATAATGGTGTTGATTGAAGTAGCGTAACAATGCTTGGTTAAACAATGAATAAAATAAAAGGCACCTTTGTCCTATGAGAGCATTAGAATGCTGATTTGGAGAGCAAAAACTTAGCAAGAGCTATGTGCACAATGAATTTTCCTACGTGGAAGAGCTTTGAAGCTATGTAACAATGAAAGATTTGAAGCTTTAGAAACCTAAGGAAAGAAATGAAGAAAGAGGTACACTGGCCTATGAAGAATCTTGAAAAAGCTTGTGAAGGTGAGAAGGGTATTCTCCAACTTGCTCAACATGGAAAATAATGAAGAGGTGAGGGGTATTTATAGGTTAGAAGAAGGGAGTTGATTGAAAATTTAATTCAATTGATTAATGAGTTAACCAGGATTGATTGTGGATTGAACTAGGTTGATTACCCACTGTGAACTCAGATGATTAGGGAGTGATAAATCAATAATAACTTATCATCGAAGAAAGATTGGAGTTGGAAGAATGCATGAGATTGATTGAGTTGTTAATTTTAGATCAAATGGAGTTAATTATGTATGTGTGGGTCCATGAAATAGTCAACTCCATATTAGGCATCAAAAACCATGCGAACTAGAACAAAAATGGGTGAAAATGGAGCTTTTTTTAGTGAGAAAATCATGTTTTTTCATGGTTGGAAACATGATAGGGTCACCCCTTTTGCTAGTATGGTCACCCTTGGGTGACCCTGGGTCGCCTGTGGGAGATCTTGGGTCGCCCGAGGGGAGATCTAGATAGAAAAGGGTTTTTAGAGGAACAATATGATGGGAGATGGTAGGGAAGAGAAAAAGGAGGTGTTCTACCTATGGAAATAGGTCAATCATGTGTAGGAATCCAAATCTCCACTTGCACCATAGGATCTCCTGGGGGAGATTTAGATGGTTGAGTGAAACTAAAAACTAAAAGTTGGAGACACATAGGGGGACCTCTAGAAGGCTTTTAGGGGGTGCAAAGGATGAAAAACATAGGGGAAAGGTGAAAAGTCACCTACAAGATGCTTACAAGGCTTAGGAGTAAGGTTGAAAACTCAAAAAATGCAAATCGACAAGTGTCACAAAAGTGTCAAAAAGTGTTGAAAATAGAGAGAAAGAGAAAACAACAAAAAAGGAAACAACAAAAGACAATAAAGAAGATACACCATCAAGAGGTTTGTTGCTTAGAGGACATTATTTCATGCTTACATGTATGTGACAAGGATTAAAATCATCATAGGGGTCCTCATGGAGGTTGTGCATGATTTTTGTGCTTACACCGACAGCCCAAACTGAGTGTTGACATCAATGACAATCACATCACACTCTTAGGTAACATATGTGTAACACAATCACACACAACTATGAGGATGTGGAAAAATATTCTGCAATCATGTGCAAAGTTCTTTCATTGATCCTTTAGTTGCAAGAATGTATAGATATGTAGTTGGAAATAGAGACAATAGTGTTGGATCAGACATATTATGATTTTTTAAGAACAAATTTGACATTCAATGGTATTATTTTGGGGTAAAAAGGATGGAGGGTTAATGTTTTCTTTAGTTTGAATCATCCTTTCCACAAAACATTCCAAGGGCTTTTCAACTGAGTGCCTCACCTATCAAGAGGAGAGTCAGCTATTAGATTTGAGTTGCCACTTAGTTCTCTGCTGGAAAAGTCAGATGTGATCACACAAGTTTGCAAATTAATGCCTTTATGTCCTTGAAACCCTAATTTAAGAAAAATAGTAATCAAATCTATGAATTATGACAAATGCTATAGAAATAGATGGAGGGCAGAGAATCTTAACTCATTGTTTTTCACAGTCAAAAAATGAGAAAATCTGGGACAACGGTGCTGGCATCCTAGTCCAATGCACAACTTTTTCCACATAGTCCCGATCTCCTTTTGATACTGATATCTACTATGTCTTCTATTCCTGTGATCCAAAAATGGAGGACAAGGTTGATGCTGCCCTTGTCTCAAAAAGTTGAACAGTGTCTACTTCTTTTTAGATCCAGAATCTTCAATGTCTGCCTTCTTGCTCTACAACTCTACTTTCTCCAAATCTGACACCTGTAACCTGCAATCAAAAGGAGTGTGGGAGGGGGTTGTGGTGTTTAGAGGCTTGCCTCAGTCAAGCCTCGAAGAGACATTCAAGTCTTTCGAACACCATTGTTAGAGAGAGTGCATGCCCTTGGGAGGCAGAGGTAAAAACCAAATGATAATGGTTGATAAAGAACAATAAATGATACCTTGATGATGAAGCTCTCATGGAAGGAAGAAGATTTTCAATGCCATGAGGAGAAGATGTAATCCAACCTGCAAACAAACACAATAACAATGCTATGCTCTTTAACACAATGATAATCACAAGTATGCCAATGGTTCACAATCATAAATCTTGCTAATGATCTTCTCTCAATGCAAATGATAACCTAAACATGCTTAAATATTCAACTCTTAAGATTCCCACCAAGAGTTTCATACTTGAAACTTATGATGTTAGCCTAGAGATCAAATAATAGTCACAAAACTAACATTTCAAATTAGGGTAGACCCTAAATAGGGTTGGACTAGGGTGCTAGCACCCTTGTCCACCCCATGTCTTTGCTCAAGATTCATTAAATTGTAGCCCCCTAGGTCCTATTTGCCACAAGACCCATGGTTTTTCTCATAGGGAGTTTGATTTAATATGCAAAATACTCTAAATGCAAATCTAAAGACCTGGGAAGTAAACCTTTAGGAAAAAGCCCCCAAGGGTGCATTTTTCTGACATAACATTTAGTCCCCCACTTTAATGTATGCATTAAATGCAAGGCCAATACATGCATTAAAGTAGGTCAACAAACACAGCAAACATGCCAAGCATAGAGAAGACATGCCAAACACATTGAAGATAATAGACAGGCACACAAAACACAGAGAAGACAATTACAACCATGAAAAACATGGAGAACACAACATTGAAGACACGTAGAGCACAGAGATTACAATGAATGCAATGATTATTTTCTTTTTAATTTTTCCATATGAAATGCAAGATACAAGTACAAGGAAAGTAAACAAATAAATCCCAAAAGAGTGTAGAGGAACTCATCGCCATCGATCTTGCTTTTTTTTAGAACAAACACGCCAAACAAAATCCCAAGGTGTAGAGGACCTATTCACCACTGGTCTTCCACCTTGAGAACAAACACACCAAACAAATCCTAAAGTGTAGAGGAGCTCATCGTCACCAGTCTTGCACTTTGAGAACAAGCATGCCATACACACACACTGAAGACATAGAGAAAACATGGTAGACAAGTGATGGAGTGTTCCTATTGCTAGGCTCATCACCATCTCAGGCACATTATAGGCACACACCAATGATTGGGCTTCACAACAACAACCACCGAAAACACACTTAAGGGTTGAGTTAGTCACAGAATCACTCCCCGCCTCGTGAAGAGGACTTTTGAAAATGACAGGATAATGCAATCTGCTCTGAGAAATACACCATCCCCGCCTCACGATGAGGGCTTATATGCTCAATATCCTACCTCTGCAGAGGTCTTAAATGATTTGATTGATATTCAGATTTTTCAAATACACTTTACTATGATCTAAAGCAGACAACTTACCTTATATATGCCCCCACCTTAAGGTGGTTGATATCGCGTACCAATATCAAGAACGTTAAGGTAGGAAGAAAACACACAAGGGAACATGAGCTCTCACAAAGCCCATGCCCCCAGAGGAGACATGTACTTTATGATTGCCAAATGTTCCCACAAACACATCCCTACAAGAAAAGTGTTAGTGTCCAAATAATCATGATAAACAACAATGCATATGATCAACTATATGAAAGAGCTAAACAAGGTGATATTCATGATAAACAAAGTGCATAGAGAAGCAGTATTGTTAAAGTGTCATTAGCAAGATAAGATAACATTGACATCAACATCAAGATAGAGAAATAACGAAGTGATTCCAATAGCCAAGTGTTAGACAATTTGTTACAATCCCGTCGTCATATATGGACTAGCTCTATTTTTTATTACTCATGAAAGGGACACTAGGTCCACATCAGTAGAAAATGTTTTTCGTCATCTGCCCGCTAGATGGAAACACTAGAGGAAAGTAAACAATAAATCAGAGAGGAGAACAAGTATCTTAGGGATAGTCATGTAGGAGGGTGCCCCTAATTCATGAACTGCAATGCTATCTCTGTAAGACACAACACACAACAATGAAATCATAGGAGAGGTGATATAGAATAATGATGATACAAATGGAAGAAGGTCATGATAGAGTCAGTCTCCTAGTATCCTTGACCTTATGGGAGAATCAAGGGTGATCATAGGAGGCCTAAAAACACATAACACATCATGGGGGAAACACATCACAAAGAGATAAAGGGTTAGAGATACTTACCTATAGAGAGGTCCATGTTAGAATTTGTCATCAAGGAGGTCATCTTCCTCCCAATCCTGAATGCTAGATGAAAGTGGCATGTAAGGTAGCAAAGCCCAACTTTTTTGATTATTCTTTTGTTCATTCTTAAATGCTTCTTGGTTTGACTCAATGTTAGGTGCAATGTTTTCTTGTTGAAGTTTACTAGTACACCTATTCACTATCCTCTTAAAAGGTGAGACAAGCAAATTGCTTTGAGTGATCTCAACATCTATCTCTAAGGGATTTAATGTGAAAGACTTCTCCTCAGCCACTGGTGCCATATCCTTAGTGATGTTGAAAAGACTTGAATATTCAATCAAAGAAGGGAGATTAAGGGTCTTCTCCTCCTTAGTGATATCTGAGGTGTGTGAACAATCAACTAAAGGAAGAAGGTTGGTGGGATGATCCATATAGGTTCCATGCACTATGGTAGGAGTTTGATTATTATTACATGAATGCTCATCACCTATACATGGTATGTTCTTTGTTAAATGGAGCTCCTCATTCACTAATGCTTCATCTCGGCTAGAGTGAGCATTGGAATGGAAAAGTGATGGTTCATCATTTACTAATGCTTCATCTTGGCCAGAGTGAGCATTAGAATGAAGATTTGGTGGTATGATATTAAGAGGTGTATCAATGAAATCATCCTTTTGTATCAAACTATCCTCATAAGGAAGAGCAACTTTGGGAGAGGGATCATAAGGTAAACTAGAGTTATCATCACATGTTTTAGCAATAGTTGTTGTAGTGGAATGTCTCATAAAGTCATCTAAGGATTCATCTAACATCTTGAGGTCATCACTATTAGCATGCATTGTTTAGATTAACTATGCATATTACATTGTTTAGTAACTATTTAATAGTTACTTCAGTTATGCAACTGTTTCAGTTTCATCACAAGTATTTAACTGTGGTGTGTATCTGCAATTATCATCGAATGAATGGAATAAAGCATTTACTATTTATTAAATGGTATTAGAGCTTCCTGTGCGATGTAATCTATTTGGTGTAGATTCATTTATTCATGACCTGAGCGAGAGTTATTTGTGGAATGTAGAAGGGAATAAAATGTGGAGAAATGACGTTGTTGGGCAATGGCCAGCGTGGGGATTCTAACAGTTGAAGCACTGCCAGAAAATGCTATAGCCTGTCTAAGAGACCGCAAGTATTGATTTTGCACTAGGCAGAGATTTGAAGAGGATTAGGAGATAAGCCATAAGCTAGTTCAAGTCGTCATTGTCAAAGGTGAAGATTCCAATTTCAAGGATCAGTTTACTGCATCCAAATGTGAGGAATTTGCTGCGTCCATTTGAGGCGTTAAAGTGGACAGTTGGTTTCCAAAAGACATGAGTACCTAATTCACATGTTCTTTGTGTTCAAGAGTCTTTCCTTTTATTGAGTCCAGCATATGTACTTCATATAGCGATCCTATTTGGAGCAGATGGCATGGATTTGCTGTTGCGCATGAAGGAGGAGAAAGGCATTGAAATCTGTTGTATAGGGTTTTCAGAGAGCATCTCATAGAGTATTATTATTGCAGTGCACAAAAGACATAAGCATTATTATTTTCTAAATCTCCAGGCCTTCATCAATTAGAAAAGAGTAAAGTAGAAGGCATCTTAGAAGAGGTGGCTAGTCACTAATCGATCAGGAATTTCATGGTTCAGTATTATATGATAAATGATTGATATGGAGTTGATGATTGGCAGTCATGGATGCTCATAATTAGAGAAAGTAATTAGGGTTGAAGTGAAGTGCAACATATGTAAGTTCATTATTTCACATTTATGCTGAAGTTTGTTTTAGTTGTCTTCTACAATGTCACATTAGAAACAATCTGGTGCTTGAAAGTGATTAGAGGTTCAAACTTCATAAGAATATATTGTTTTGTGGATTTGTTTGTAAGATGTTGGAGTAAGTGTATATTCCTAAAAATATTTTTGGTGTTAAAAAGGAAGGAAGAAGTGATTGGAAAAGATTGATGAATTAGAGTCAAATTTTCTTCATTGAAATCTACAAATCTAAGGAGGTATAAGGTTGACTAGTGTATGGGTCCAGTATTGATCGAAATCAACATCATTATTTTTAACATTTCAACATGGGCCACACATTATGTTTGTATTTCCGATGCCATCCATGCTATCATTGATAGAAATTTGAGAGACTTGCATGCTTGTGCTATTGAAGAGTCTAAAGCAAATGGTTAAAGTGTAACAGGGTCAAATTGGAGGCTGGCGGCATCGGAGGATGGAGGATTTACCATCATCTCAAGTTAGCTTCTCGCTTTGAGATGATGCTTTGCATGAGAAGCATTTTTGGTTTTGGTTGTTTTGTTTTTTCTTTGTTGATGCTGACAGAGCTAACAAATTTGAAGAATGTATGTTTTGTGAAGATTTTGTTTTGGAGATAGGTTTGGGGTTTGGTGTTGAGCTCAATATGGATTGTTGTCTAGCAAGCTTCAAAGAGTATATGATCTTGAATTATACCCTTTCACGGTCACTAGACAACATGGTAGAGATCTGTCATATCTCTTAGGGGCCATTGTCGAATAATTCAAGACTCTGTGATTTGAGAGCTTGGGACTAAAGAGCTCAAGAACACAGCTCGAAGCTACGCCTTTCTAAGGGTAGACGAGACAACATGATGGAGCCTCACTTGGTTCAGGATTTTTTCTTTGGGAGAAGATCTTCTATAAATATGTATTCATATTATGTAATCAGCTTTGTTGAGTTTTTTAGCATTCAGGGGGATCCATTGGTACTATTGCAGGAACAATGTAATAAGGGGGGGAATGTTAGCGTGCATTGTTTAGATTAACTATGCATATTACATTGTTTAGTAACTATTTAATAGTTACGTTAGTTATGCAACTATTTCAGTTTCATCTGTTTCAGTTTCATCACAAGTATTTAACTGTGGTGAGTATCTGCAATTATCATCGAACGAATGGAATAAAGCATTTACTATTTATTAATCACTAGTATATATATTATTGATCATGAATTTAGTAAGATCATCTAATATCAAAGGATATATTCCCATGAGAGTTGTGAAGCTATCAAAATTAGATATATAACAAAGTATTTCATATGTGGAGCACATAGAGAGATCAACATCATGAATGTACACTATTTCTTCCAAGACTTTAGGATATTCATGAGTAAATTTAGAGAAATGATCCATGTCCATGATGTATGCAAATGGAGCTTCCAAGGAAGTATCCATGATATATGTTTTCAAATGAATGCCAATTCAGATTTTAAAGGTTTTTAAAACTTATGCAAGAACAAATGTAAAAGTGATGTTGAATATGCTCTAAAAATGCTTGATTTTCAACCTTTTTTCAATGCAAACAAGTGAGAGAAGAGGTGTTGTAAATATTTTCAAGAGTGATAAAAAAACTTTCACAACTCACTTTTGAAGCAACTCTAGAAAGTTGATAAGCCAAACCCGAGTGAAAATAGGCCAAAATATGCAAATTTTCACCCAGTCTCAATGCAAAAGAGTAGGAAAGTGGGTGTTGTAAGGAAAATGATGATGGAAATAAAATTATAACAGTAATAAAAGCCACCTAATGCCAAAGAATCCATTACAACATGCTTCTAGTGCCTCTCTAGACCAAATGCTAGTGCAAAGATAGCAAAAATATGCTGATTTTTCCAAAATTTCAATGCAAAGGCTCAAGATAAAGGGTGTTGTAAGGAAATTGAAAAGGGGTAGAAAATGATAAGGCTAATAACAGTTAATTAGTGCAATAAAATCCCTTACAACATGCTTGGAGTGCAAATCTAGGGAGACGATAGGCTCAAATATAGTGAAAAATGCAAGTTTTCAAACCCTAGGCATGAAATTTTGCAAGGAGGCCACTATAATGCAACACTACCATCAAAGGTCAGGCCTAATGAGTATTTTGACAAGGTAGTAAAATCTGAGACAAGATTTTGACTACAATCCTAGCACATGTAAAACTAGGTTTTCATGAAAAATGCAAGATTTCAAGCAAATTTTGACAAATCAAGCATGCAAATGAAATGTAAATGAATTTTAAATGATGAATTTCTATATTTTAGATCATCTCTAATGTAAATGATAGAAATTAATTTAAATTACATGCCAATTAATTCAAATTTCACAAAAATGCAAGCTTAATATGCTAATTTTTGCAAATTTTCTAATTTTTTCAATTTTTTTGTATTTTTTCTAATGCAATATTGAAAATGATGAAATGAATGATGATGAATTTCAGATCTGATGTAAAAATCAGATCTTTAATTAAATGCAATTGAATGAATGCAAACTATGTGTATGTGTAGGATCATGATGGGCCAAACAATACCTCTAAGTGGCAATGAAAATGATAAAAAATAGACTTAATAAGCTACATGAGAAAATTCAAATGGGTTACCTACCTAATTTGAAAAATATGTAGTAATAAAAGTTTTAGGAAATTGAATGTAGTTTATGGGCTACTATTTTTTTTTTGAAAAAAAATAAATTTATTTGGTGAAAATTAGATATTTCAATGAGGCACTACTTAAATTTTTGAAAAAAAATAAAAAGTAGGTGTCAGTCCAACCAACCTAAGTATGAGAATTTTTTTTTTAATCTTTAGATATAAGTAGAGGACACGTGCCCAAATGTGACACATATTTTTATGAGTTTTTTTTTGTAAGTAAATAATTAGTTATGAATTTTTTACTACAACTTTTTTAAAATATTAAAAAGTAATTTTCCAACCAACCTAACTTGGTCAAAAAAATATGAAATTCAAAAAAAAATTAGACCTCTAGGTAATGAAGTGTAGAGTGTGATGCAACTTTCAGATTTGAAAAAGATCAAATGGTTTGAAAGTTATGGGTATTTTTCAATTAGTGTGTCTCTCAGGAATTCAAACATAGTGCAGGTAGAAAATTATTAATAATTACCTATTAAAATTATAATTAGACATATATTATATTTTTAGAATCCTAATAGTGTCTTGAATATACCCTTTTGATTTTATCAAATTTGGATCAAAAAAAGTCCATCAACATCAAGGGTGAAGTCAAGGAAAATCTCTAAAAATAGATGAATTCTTCATTCATGTTAAAAACTAGGTTTGGATACCCAAGCCTAAATTTTGGAGGAAAAAAATTTTAAATAAAAATAAAAGAAATGGATATCCATTTTAAAAATGGATATCTGTTTCCAAAATGGATATCTGTTTTGGAAAAATGCATTTTTTAAGCATTTCCTAAAATGGATATCCATTTTGGAAATGGATATCCATTTCTCCAAAATAGATATCCGTTTTGAGAAAACTTTCCAAGCCTAAATCCAAGCCTAAAAAAGTGTTTCAAGATTTTGGCTAACACTTTCACACAATTTTTTTTCCATTGCCATTGATTGGCCCATCATGATCCTACACATACCCCTATGTCAAAAACTAAACCCTATAATGCAATTTTTTTCAATTTTTCCAAATATATCAACTTTTTTATAAATTTTCCAATGCAAATTTGTCAAGAAACACTCAACAAGGTGCCAAAAAGTTTCAAACACGGGTTCACTAAAATCTTTTTGGGTAAAAAGGATGAAGGGTTAATGCTTTCTTTAGTTTGAATCCTCCTTTCCACAAAACATTCCAAGGGCTTTTCAACCGAGTGCCTCACCTATCAAGAGAAGAGTCAACCATCAAATTTGAGTTGCCCCTTGGTTTTATGTTGGGAAATTTAGATGTGATCACACAAGTTTGCCAATTAATGCCTTTATGTCCTTGAAACCCTAATTTAAGCAAAATAGTAATCAAATTTGTGAATGGCGATAAATGCTACATGAAATAGACAGAGGGTAGAGAACCTTAACTCACTATTTTTCACAGTCAGAAAATAAGAAAATCTAGGACAATAGTGATGGCACCCTAGTCCAATGCACAACTTTTTCTGCATAGTCTCGATCTCCTTCCAGCACTGATCTCTGCTATGTCTTCTATTTCTCGCAATTCAAAAATGGAGGACAAGGTTAATGGCGCCCTTGTCCTAAAAAGTTGAACAGTGTCTGCTTCTTTTTAGATCCAGAATCTTCAATGTCTACCTTCCTGCTCTGCAATTCCACTTTCTCCAGATCTGACACCTATAACCTACAATCACAAGGAGTGTGGGAGGGGGTTGTGGTGTTTAGAGGCTTGCCTCAGTCAAGCCCCAGAGAGACATTCAAGTCTTCTGAACATTGTTGTCAAAGAGAGTGCGTGTCTTTGGGAGACAGAGGCAAAAACCAAATGATAATGATTGATAAAGCACAATAAATGATACCATGATGATGAAGCTCTCATGGAAGGAAGAAGCTCTTCAATGCCATGAGGAGAAGATGTAATCCAACCTACAAACAAACACAATAACAATGCTATGCTTTGCAACACAATGATAATCACAAGTATGCCAATGGTTCACAATCATAAAGCTTGATAATGATCTTCTCTAGATGCAAATGATAACCTAAACATGCTTATATATGAAACTATTAAGATTCCCACCAAGAATTTCATATTTGAAACTTATGATGTCGGCCTGGAGACCAAATAACAGTCACAAAACTAATATTTCAAATTAGGGTAGACCCAAAATAGGGCTAGACTAGGGCACTAGCACCCTTGTCCACCCCATGTCTTTGACTAAGATTCATTAAATTGCAGCCCCCTAGGTCCTATTTGCCACAAGACCCATGGGTTTTCTCATCGAGAGTTTGATTTAACATGCAAAATGCTCTAAATACAAATCTAAAGACCTAGGAGCTAAACATTTAGGAAAAAGCCCCCAAGGGTGCATTTTTCTGACATAACATGTATTACAAGTATCATGTAAATAGAGTTAATGATTATCAAGCATTGATAAAGAAGAACTTGTAGAATACAAATCCATGTTCAAAAAGTTGGGGTAAATAATATAAGAGGAGATATAACAAACAATGGGCCAATTGCTAGAAATGCAACACTGCTTTCCTAAAAGTATTGGTTGATAAACACAATATGATAGTTGACAATGATGTGTAGAATATCAAAAGATAATCATGGAGAATCTTATTTTTTAGAGATGTCCCTAACAATGTGCATCAGATGGTAAAAAATCATGAAAGAGGAATTGCATCCAATAGCTCACAAGAAGTCACAACAATTATTTCCCTATAAAAGATAATAGAAGATCAATGGTCTCTAAATAAAGTTTTGTAACTTTTGTTTTTTTTGAGTTTTATATAATTTATGTTAAGTTTTCAAAATATTGAACACAATTTTACCCTACGAGGTTGTTGGCACCAAAGATGTCTTCCAATGATTTGCACAAAATCGATTGTTTTTTTTTAAAGGTGCAAAGCACCCATACAAGAAATATATTAAAATTGAAAACCAAACATACATAGGGGCCCAAAATGGGAAAAGAGGCACAATGGTCAAACTAGCCTAATCATGTTGGTAAACGGGATATGTCCAAGAAAACAGCATTAATGAAAGGTTGATGTCAAGGAGAAGAATTGAAAAGACATTACATGATGGGTGGTTAGCCATAAAATCTACCACAGGCACAACCAAGAGACTCTCCATAGTGGTTTACTACTAACCTAAGTAAGCACACATGCTTTCAATGTATAAACATTAACAAGCCACCCCCAAGTCATTTGCCAACTGACAAGGCAAGAAATAATGGCAAGATCTACATAGGATTTGTCTATTGGGGTCAGAAAGGACATTTATCTATAACTGACATGACTATCTGGGGAAGACATATGCCTGAAACATAAATACTAAGATTTGACAACCTTGATCTATATCATCACCACCATCTATCCCTTGAACAACTCTAGAACCACCACCAAGCTTTATGCCACCACCTAACTCCTCTATCAAGGACACTTCCAAATCCTCCCTGATGCCAACGCCACCACTAAAATCACCCACAGCTCCATCATCAAGGACATCAACAACACTATTGCCCAGCAACCCAACCATCTACACCTTAAACAACATCCTATCACCCTCCATTTGCCTTCTCTCTATTAATGAAAATAGGCTCAATGACAACAAAAACATCATCCATCACGAATGACCAAAGATAAAACTCAGAGCATCAAGCTCATAAGGATTCCCACCAAATCTATCAACCACACTGCCACCTGCTCTGGGTCCAACATCACCCTCCTCTAGAGAACTTCCATGAGTGCCAACTCCTAGACATGGACAGGACTACCACCAATTCTAGGACCTCTTGTAGGTCCCTGGACATCATCAACACCAACTCCCCCTTCCAACTGAAAGGAAGCTAGGTGTGCAAAAATTGCTTCCTACACTAATCTAATGAGGGGAGGAGAGTGCAAATTCAATTTAATCCTTACAATTATAGATTATGTTAACCCACTAATAGAGATATTGTAGCAAACACATACACAAGAATGTAAGACAGAAGAAGAGAGACACAAGATATAAATGGGGAAAACCCTTACGGGTGAAAAACCCCACACTCCAAAACACTGCTCAAATGTATTTCGTAAACAATGAAGGTTACAATACAGTCACAGAGACAATGCTCTTGCAAGAGTCTTCAACACTCATATATGGAGATGATCCGACAGCATAACAATACTTGTCAATCACATAATGCATCACTTCTCTAAAGCACCTATTTATAAAGAACATACAAGGCAAAAATGGCTCCACATTGAGATGGGCATCCAACATGGCCTCATGGCCTAAAACCCACACCTATGGACACTTGTCTAACACTATAGTATGTTCTTGACACTTGTCAAGTCACCCCATCCCAAAGAAGTCACCTATTTTCAAAATGGGCTATGACAAATGCTCTTACGACCCTTACAACTGTCATAGAATCTGTCATAGCTGTCATAACTTACAGCTGTAAGAGAATCTGACATACACAGGCTATAAATAGCATATTCTCTTACAGCATGTCATAACCCACCTTGGGGTGCCCAAAGATGCCTTCCTCAAAGATGCTTCTTGACACATGTCCATACATGTCATAGGATCTTCTATTTCTGACTCTTACATGTCATAACTTTGTCATAGGAATCTACCATAACCGTTTTGGTCAATATTCCCTTACACACATTCCATGATGCT
This sequence comes from Cunninghamia lanceolata, assembly GCA_027924645.1. Lineage (NCBI taxonomy): Eukaryota > Viridiplantae > Streptophyta > Pinopsida > Cupressales > Cupressaceae > Cunninghamia > Cunninghamia lanceolata. Next base: position 1,980,609 of record BSBN01000081.1, on the reverse strand, counting down.
GACACATGGAAAAATATTCCTACCACTAAGTGTGATGCCTATCTTCTCATGTGAGGACAAATTTACATGTGGTCATATGCCATGTAGGATGACCCATCACTGTACCAACTCCCAAAAGATGACAACATAGGATTTGCATCCTAATTATACAATAGGCAATAAATAAATAAATATAATTAAATAATACAAAGAATTACCAAAGTTGACACACCTTAATTCCAAACATTCTCCCACTTGTTGAACACCTTGTAAGAGCCAATAGAAATAACAGCATTTAACTGTTGATAACTGAGAGGGGGGGTGAATCAGTTATCCTAATTGTTTCTTCTTTTGAACTTTCTTATTAAGCAAAGCAGCATTGAGTTAAACAAACAAACATTATCATGAAATGAGAAACACATGACATAGTATTTTTGACGTGGAAACCCGGTTAAGGGAGAAAACCACGGGGTGATTAACCCAAAGATTATTCTCTGTTAGAAGAATAAGGAGTTACAAAAATGGCACTTGCCAATTAGGGCTCACTGCCCGAGCACACTGCTCACAAAGAGGCCCACTGCCTACAAGGAGACACACTATCTACAAAGAATGTTATACAATACTTGAACTGATTGGAAGCACCTACATATGCTAGGGTTCAGTTCCGGTTAGGCTCAGTACACTGATCTGCTGCACTTCATCTTTCCTCTGTTCTTTATTCTGCTATCTTTTCACATACCGGATCTTTCTTACTACTTCTGCTCTAATCTGTACTTATTCGCATACACTATCTCACAATCGCTCCTTTCACAACTAAATCCATCCTCTATATGTATCCGCACAAGTAATTTCATCACCTTTCTAGTCGGCATCCGGAACAGTCTGGTTTCTTACAAGCTCTGTTCTGTCGGCTGAATCCTTGCTCACCAAGCAATGCGGATCAAGCATATACTTGTAGATATCATTAGTCATGTTGGCCAAACATGATTCATGCCTTCACAACCTTTACCATCAACAATAACATATCCGGAAAAGATTCTGATGCTCTGTCAGTCAGTTCTTCCTTCTGTTCTCATTGTCTTTCAGGAATCCGGTACTCAGCTATTCATATCTTTTTCTTTGTCCATCACCGGAGGCTAAATCCTTGGAATATACTACTCAAGGTAGTCCTCTTGACTTCCCCAAATCCGTACTGCACCAAGACACTTCCTCTGAGAGGTCCGGACCAATCTATCAGACCTTGCCACATGCTCTGTTCTTGTTCACCGGACCATAACAGTTCTTCATCCTGACTTCCGGTAAAGGCACACCATGACTTGCGGATATGTGGGATGACCTTTCTTGCCATCAATGACAACAACCATGAATCCATATAGTGTCTCTTGCCAACAATCTCCCCCTTTGGCATTGATGGCAATACTTAGTGAAAAAATGACTAAGTGTTTACACTATGCTCCCCTTTTGCTGATGCTCTATCTTTATATATAATTTCTGGAACTCCCCCTTAGTTGGATTCCTCATTTTTCACTGCTCCTCACTCCCCCTTTGACATCAATGGCAAAGGGTGAGGTCCGCACACCAAAATTTTCAAAAATTTTCTATACATAGCCGCATATTTACATACTCACATGAACTGAAGAATGTCTGCAAAAGATGTCTTCAGTTGGATCAGTTTTGTAGCCCAACTTTGCTTCATTCTATCCAAAATTGAAATGTGACCACTCAACAAAAATGCAAAAGCTTCTACCCTCTTGAGATCTGTCGGATCATTTGTTTGGGTGGTAGTTTGAGCATCACTGATGGCCTCATGCATAGTTTCTAACTTAGGGATTATAATCCTTCTAAGTTCTCCCATCCGGTTAGTGATATTCTTCCTTTCCTTCTCAAAGTTCTTTATTGCATTTGTGATTGCAATAGTTTGACATTCTTGATTTACTATGGAAGAGAGAGGATCAAAACTTTGAGACAAACTTTGTAGTTTGTCCTGTTCCGCTTTTATTTTCTTATCTATTTCTACTGTTGCCTTTGACCAGGAGATACAAAATTTGTAAATATCACCGCCATCCTTAAGAGCATTTTCTAAGCTCTTTATTCCAATACTCATATTTCTCCTATCGTTAGAGATTAATCCTAATACTTCTGAAAATCTTTTATCCAAAAATTCCTTCCGGACCTTTTCTTCAGCTGATTTTTCTAGAGAATCAAAATGTGTATCAACACTGCTGACTAAGGTTTTGAGATTACCGGAAGAGGAGGCTGTCAGATCTATCTGGATTGATGGCATGATCTTTTCAAGCACTTCGGAAGCAGCCTCTATCAACTCACAGTCTTCCATATGAGACTTTAGGAGTTTTTTCATTTGCCTTAGCATTTGCAAATGAAGCTATCTTCATTGTCTGTACCGGAGAGAGAGAGTCAAAGTCGAATGGGCCTTTTAGAAGCTCCGGTTCATCAATCTCTAAAGTTTCTTGGCTTAGAAACTTTTGAACAGTTTGTGCAGTGTCTCTTGCCGGAGACAAATGTTTCTTTTCTTCTGCAGTTTTGTCCTTAGGAGTCTTATCTCCTTCCACATTCTTACCACTTACAGTTGTGGTTTTCTCTGTTGGATTCTTCTCTTTCTCTGTATCCTTGGTGCTGTCAACCTCTTTTTCTTTTTCTGCTGCTTCTTTCTCCTGTAATTTTTCTTCTTCTTGGGATCTGGAGACTGTAGGAGAAGCCAGAGAAGAGATGTTAGCCTGTTCTGGTGGCACTTCTTCTGGAGCAGATGATTCCAAGTCCGCAGCTGTTTCTGCACCTGAGTCCTTTGTAATAGGAATATTAAACCTTTTGTATGTATTCCAGAGGATCTCTTCAGTGTCCTTGGCTACTTTGTCTATCTCACCAAGCATAAGCTGATTCATCCTTGCTTTGCTTCTGAATTCATCCTTGCAGTCCTTGAATACCATGTTCATGGTTTTGTGATCAATTGAGGGATATAGCTGAATAGCTATCTATTCCCTGATCTCAAGGTCTTTTGCCATGGCATTGTTCTTTCTTATTTCTAGTTCCATCTCTAGGCTCTTTGGGATTTTAGAGATAATCTCAATAAAAGCTTTATTGTAGATGTTCAAGTACCTTATTATAGCTTCCTGCAGGATCTTTTGATCTGCCTCATTGTAGTCATCATAGAATTCAGCCACCGGTTGAAGGTTCCCATCCACAGTGACTGATTTGACTACACTGTCTAGAGACAGGGTGGGCTTTTCAGAAAATTCTTCTGTCATTTCTTCCTTGTCTCAGCCAGAAGAGGGTTTACCGGATCCTTTCTTTTTCTGTTTCTTTATTTCTTTCACTCCCTCATCTGACTCAGTTTCTTCTTCATCCTTTTGGCTTTGATAAGCTCTTGAGGCTTTTGTCTTGGATCTCTTACCAGATCCCTGGACTTCTAGTTTTGAGCTTTTGGTTTTGATAGGTGTGGATCCTTTAGATGATCTGGTCTGGGTTGAGGATTCCACCGGAGCACTTTTCTTGCTTTTCTTTTCTGCCTCTTTCTTTTCTTCCTCAGATTTTCTTCTCTTTTCCCGGCTGGCATCAAGTGCCTCTTTTGAGATGCCTAGGCCTTGAGCAATATGCTCTACTTCTTTTCTCACCTTCCTCTTTATCTCAGGTTCCCTGAGTTCTACATGTATCTTTACACTCAGCTCCTCAAAGGTTCCAAACCTTTTTGCCTTTGGATCTTTGGGCTGACTTAGCATGTGTTGAACATGCAGCTCCACTATTTGTTCATCCACTTCATACCCCATGGGCATGATCCATACAGTTCTTGGTTCTACTACCTCCATTAGACACTGATCTGTTTCTACCATGAAGCATACTGTGTCTTTGTACTTTTCAACAAGGGATTGGGGTATTCTTTCTCTTGCATGCATCATGCTTTGGAAGTTCTTGAAATATCCCCATAGAGCTGTATTTCTTGCTTTAGCATCCCCAAGTCCATGCAAATAGTCTCTGATTTGGATGGCAACTGGTCTGTCATTCTGCCATATCCATCCACTGGATTCGGGAAGCTCATTCATGTAGTAAAAGACGAGACAAAGGATCAGATTGCCATACTTGAAGGAGTTTTTCTTGTCCTTCTTAATCTTCTGCAGATTTTCAAAAAGTTGGTTTACAAGAAGCTCACACAAGTCATAGTCTGCATTCTCCTTTAACATTTGATAAGCTATGTAGATTGCAATTCCCAGTACTGAATTTTCCCTACTGGAGTGATAGATTTTGTAACCAATTATCATAGATGCAAATTTGACATCCGGTTCAGTGATGTCATCAACTGTCATAGCTCTCTTGTCAAACTTGGATCCGGTTGCATCACTAACTGTCTGATTTTTGACAGACTTGAGAACAGGTAATCCACCGGATGAGTGCAGACCGGTTACAACCCTAATTGCATCTTTGGTGATCTTGAAGGGCTTGTTCAACCATAGGAAGTTGTCATGTACTCTACTTAGTACATACCGGACCCATTCATCTTCTTCAAAATAGGGGAAATGAATGCACTGTGCAAAGTGTTTGTCCCGGATGGCTTTGTACTGAGGTTTGATCTCGAAGGAGTCATCTATCAATTGTTTGTGATAGATATCCATCAGTTTTGATTCTCCAAAGTCTTCAAAATTCACATGGATGTAAACCCTAATGTCTTCCGTATGTAATACACCATGTGGAACACTAGAGAAGGCTCCTAGTGGATCTACCTCCAATGACTTGTATGGATGTTTCTTAAATTCAGGTCGGGGCCTGTCTGAGATTTTTACTATATTTGGAGTAGCCATTTCTTCAAAAGATTTGTAGCAAGATATCGGAGGTGAAAAATACCTTTTGTGTCTTCGGTTACACAGAGTGGCTGGATTGATTTCTGTATGTAATGACTTCGGCAGGAGATCTTCGGTGAACTTGATGAATTTTGTTGCAGAGCTCCGCTTTTCTCTTCTTCTTGGATATGGAATGATCAAGTGATGGTTGAGAAATCCCTTATATCATTTCGCAAACCCTAATATCTGTTTGCAATAAATGCTCCACCTATATTATTCTGGTTTGCCTTATTCGGATAGCTTGGAGTATCCCAGATCAGTCCTGATCTATGAACATCATACGGATCTTTCAATCATGAATAAATCAAGGTGACATATTACAAGAACATCCCAAACGTTCTGTCCAGTCCGCAGAGTAAAATAATGTACTTCCGGATCTCTCCAGACCCTTTTGTAGTCCTCTATCATTCTGGAGCATCTCCTGGAACAGGTCTTACTTGATCGATCACAACTTCTTTACATCTTCATGCGAACCTCTGAAATCTTGTCTGGATCATCTCAGGACTTATATATTCAAACCCTTTACTCTGCATCTTGTGTCATATCCAGCATCACTTGATTGGCTGGGGGAACAGGATTTTCTTTGAGTCTCCCCCTGAGCCAGAGCTCACTTTCTAATTTCCGGAAGGAATATCAGCACCAGAATCTGGTGCGGATCCAGTTTCTGTATTCTCTGAACTTTTCTTTACCCAAATCTTGCTCATCTGATTCCTAACTTCATCCGCATTCATCTTTTGTTTACCCTTGTCTTGATTCTGATTATACACTGGACCTCTTTTGTCCTGATTCTTGCTTCTACAGACTTTAGCATTATGACCGGACCTATTACAGATTTGGCAAATAACATTTCTTTGCATATTTGACTGATAACCTCTTGATCTGCATTGATTAGCCATATGACCTACTCTATTGCATGTAAAGCATCTACCTTTGAATGATTTGTTTACTTGCATATTTCTGCATTCATGAGACTTGTGTCCATACCTTTTGCAGTTAAAGCACTGTCCGGAGAAGGATGGATTAGTTTGATTCATTTTTTTCTGCACTAATTAGCTTTGTGACCAAAGTGATTGCAGCTATGGCAGTATCCATTGAAAGATGGATATCTTTGAGCATTGGGCTGTCTTACCGGAGGTCTTTCAGGCCTATTCCTTGGATTTTCTGATCCAAAATTCTTTTGACTGGATCCGGAGCTTTCTCCTTTCTCATATCCCAAACCTTACTTGTCATCTGTCTTCTTTTGACTTGCAAGAAGTACTTCAAGTTGGGCAGAACTTATCTTGAATTTATCTTTATATTCATTTGCTGTTTGAAGATCTCTTTTGAGAGAGACAATTTGATTCTCAAGTTTATCTTCATTATCTTTGGCATCTTCAAGATCAGATTCAAGATGTCTGATAATCCTGTCCATCTGGTGGCATTCTTCTGATTTCTCTTTAAGAGATTGTCTTAGATTGTCTTCAGATTTTCTTTTTTCTTCAATCTCTTGAGTAAACTTTATAGTTCCTGATTCCATTTCATGTCTTAACATAATGACTTCTTTTGATAACTTTTCACATAACTTGGTTTTCTCAGTCAATTCTTCATTAGTATTGCTTTCTTCAATTTGGCTTGCCAATTGTTGGAGCAGCTCCTTTCTCTTTTTCATAGAGAGACTTAATTTGTCTTTTAGTTCTCTCATGAATTCATCAGCCTGTTTGAGTCTTTCCTTTAATTCATTGACTTCAGAATTTGATTGTTCAAGATCCTCAAGGGCAGTCTTGAGTTGCTCCCTTAAACTATATGCATCCATTTGAATTCCCAGATCTTCCTCAAGTTGTTAGGCTCTATTAGGAGGAACCTTGCTCTGATACCAATTGTTGATAACTGAGAGGGGGGGTGAATCAGTTATCCTAATTGTTTCTTCTTTTGAACTTTCTTATTAAGCAAAGCAGCATTGAGTTAAACAAACAAACATTATCATGAAATGAGAAACACATGACACAGTATTTTTGACGTGGAAACCCGGTTAAGGGAGAAAACCACGGGGTGATTAACCCAAAGATTATTCTCTGTTAGAAGAATAAGGAGTTACAAAAATGGTACTTGCCAATTAGGGCTCACTACCCGAGCACACTGCTCACAAAGAGGCCCACTGCCTACAAGGAGACACACTGTCTACAAAGAATGTTATACAATACTTGAACTGATTGGAAGCACCTACATATGCTAGGGTTCAGTTCCGGTTAGGCTCAGTACACTGATCTGCTGCACTTCATCTTTCCTCTGTTCTTTATTCTGCTATCTTTTCACATACCGGATCTTTCTTACTACTTCTGCTCTAATCTGTACTTATTTGCATACACTATCTCACAATCGCTCCTTTCACAACTAAATCCATCCTCTATATGTATCCGCACAAGTAATTTCATCACCTTTCTAGTCGGCATCCGGAACAGTCTGGTTTCTTACAAGCTCTGTTCTGTCGGCTGAATCCTTGCTCACCAAGCAATGCGGATCAAGCATATACTTGTAGATATCATTAGTCATGTTGGCCAAACATGATTCATGCCTTCACAACCTTTACCATCAACAGTAACATATCCGAAAAAGATTCTGATGCTCTGTCAGTCAGTTCTTCCTTCTGTTCTCATTGTCTTTCAGGAATCCGGTACTCAGCTATTCATATCTTTTTCTTTGTCCATCACCGGAGGCTAAATCCTTGGAATATACTACTCAAGGTAGTCCTCTTGACTTCCCCAAATCTGCACTGCACCAAGACACTTCCTCTGAGAGGTCCGGACCAATCTGTCGGACCTTGCCACATGCTCTGTTCTTGTTCACCGGACCATAACAGTTCTTCATCCTGACTTCCGGTAGAGGCACACCATGACTTGCAGATATGTGGGATGACCTTTGTTGCCATCAATGACAACAACCATGAATCCATATAGTGTCTCTTGCCAACATTAACTACTATAGGTTGAGAGGCCCATAGACTCCGAACACCATCTGAACTTCTCTATGCCCACTGGCTTCGTCAATGCATCTACAACATTCTTCAAAGTATCTACCTTCTCCAAATTTACCTTCCCATCCTCTACCATGTCTTGCATGAAGTGAAACTGTACATCAATATGCTTTGTTCTGGCATGGAAAGTTGGATTCTTCGCAAGGCAAATCGCACTCTGACTATAACAACAAATCATAATCTATCTTGCATCAACACCAATATCTAAACACAATCTCTTAAGATAAATGGCTTCTTTGCAAGCATGAGTTTCTTCCATGTACTCAACTTTTATCATGGACAAAGAAACCATAGGTTGTCGCTTACTCATCCTACTAATTGCACCACCAAACATAGTCAACACATAGGCACTAGTGGATCTCCTACTGTCAATGTCACATGCCCAATTAGAATCCACAATTCCACGAATACAGACTAAATGCAGAGGTCCTATAACATTAACATGATAGCATATGGAATACTTGGAAGTACCCCTCAAATATCTAAACACTCGCTTAACTGCATCCCAATGTACCCATCTAGGATTAGCCATAAATCGACTAAGGACTCCCACTCCTTGGGAAATGTCTGGTCTTGTGCAGACCATAGCATACATCAAACTGCCAACAACACTAGCATAAGGTACTCTGCTTATGTCCTTCACCTCACTAGGAGATTTTGGACAATCATTAATAGACAACTTTGTCCCCAAAGAAATAGGAACACACAATGGTCTACAATCTGCCATGTTGAACCTATCCAACACAGACTTCACATACTTACTCTAGTTTAACCAAAGTTTTTGGTTAGCTCTGTCTCTTCTAATTTCCATTCCCAGAATGTACTTGGTTGCTCCGAGATTTTTTATCCAAACTGTGCTGACAATTGAGACTTCAAATTAGAAATCATACTCCTACCATTCCCAATCAATAGCATATCATCAACATACAATGTAATAATGAGAATACGATCATTGTCAAATTTGTAATACACATAATGATCTAAGTTTGATCTCAGATATCCAATCAACAACACAAAGGCATCAAACTTCAAGTACGACATCCTAGGAGACTACTTCAAACCATACAAAGACTTCTTTAACTTGCAAACCAATTTTTTTTACCTTTATGTATGTGATGCTCTAGCTATGACATGTAAATCTCTTCCTCCAAATCACCATGAAAGAAAGTTGTCTTCACATCCATCTATTCTACCTCTAAGTCATAAGATGCTGCAAGAGATAACAAAAGTCAAATGGATGTCAACTTTGCAATGGGAGAGAAAATTTCACCATAATCAATTCCCTCCACTTGTGAATACCCCTTTTCAACCAATATAGCCTTGTACTTTTCAACACTGCCATCTGCATCAAATTTCTTCTTGAACACCCATTTGCATCCAACAAGTTTCCATCCTTTAGGCAAAGGCACCAAGTCCCATTTTTATTCTTCTCCAAAGAAGCCATCTCATCTTCCATGGCCTCCTTCCAGGAACCTACATCTTTCATGCCCATAGCTTCTTTCATAGTTCTAGGCTCATCAGTGTTAGTAAGTAAAGCAAAAGCACAACTAGAATCAAGTAATGAATAACCAAACCTATCAGGTTGCTTTCTTGTTCATGTAGACCTCCTCAATGGCTGAGGTTGATGTTCTGCTTCTAGTCTTTCAGAGCTGCTAGAGCTCTCCTCATCATCAGGTCTCACAGGGTCTGTCGGTTCAGTCTTATCAAGGGTAGAAGGAATCTAAACCACATCTTTCTTTTCTGTCTATTCTAGCTATAGAACAATGGAAGAAGGTGTTAGCTCTCTGAAGATAACACTTCTACTATACAACACTTTTTCAGCCACATAATCCCAAAGCTTGTATCCTTTCACACTAACACCATAGCCAATGAAAATACATTTAACAGCTTTGTTTTCCAACTTATACCGTTTCTCTCTAGGCACATGTGCATATGCCTTACAACCAAAAATATGAAGATGCCTAACTAAAGGCTTCTTACCAGACCACACCTCCATGGGTGTCTTACCAACAAGAGCTAATGTAGGAGACCTGTTTACTAGGTAGCAAGCAGTGGCAATAGCTTTAGCCCAAAACTTTTGTTTGAGGCTTGCTCCACTAAGCATACTCCTAGCCTTCTACACTAGTGTCATGTTCATCCTCTCTACAACTCCATTTTGTTGTGGGGTGTATGGAGTTGTCTTATGTCTTTAAATCCCTTACTCTTTACAAAACTTATCAAACTCTGCCAAACAAAACTCACCACCGTTATCAATTCTGAAACACTTAATCTTTTTACTAGTTTGATTTTTAGCAAAGGCTTTAAACTCTTTAAATCAACTAAAGACTTTAGTCTTGCTTCTGATAAAATAAACCCATGTCCTTCTAATGTAATCATCTATGAAAGATACAAAATATACAGATTTGGAAATCAAAGGAACATTAACAGGAGCAAAAACATCAGAATGAATAAGATCCAATACCCCAGAAGACTTGTGAGAACTAGAGTAAAACTAAACATGGTTTTGCTTTCCATATACACAATGTTTGCAAAAGTTGAACTTAAGATTACAATCATTTAATCCCTCAATGAGGTTTTTATTTTTCAAGGTTCTAAGACCCTTCTCACCAATGTGGCCATATCTCAAATGCCATAACATAGTTTTTTCAGCAGGAAGCTTAACTTCCAAAGCATGTGCACTACCATTAGCACTAGTTACAACAGATTTCTTCACTGCTCATTCAGATGGTGGGGATGAAGTGACTATATCTCTTTTCTTTAAGTCAAAAGAATTATTGTACTGTGAAGTGCATGCCTCTAGCTAAAATAGAGTAGCTCTTCGAGTACCCTTTATAAGAACCATAGATCATCTAGTCATCTTGCATCCATCCTTTGAAAAGACAACCTACACACCTACATCATTCAACATACTTACAAAAAGTAGGTTCCATGCTAGGCATGGGATGTGCATAGCCCCAGTGATCCCCTTCACTCATCCATTACGGAATCGGATTGAGACTCTTCCACGACCAACAATCTTTAGATGAGAATCGTCACCCAGGTACACTTTTCCACCATCAAACTCTTCATTATTCGTGAACCATCTTCAATGTGAGGTCATGTGGAATGATGCACCAAAATCAATCAACCACACATCATCAGATGCATGGGTGGCTAGGGCTGCGATGAAGACATCACCATCATCTTGTGACTTGTCTGAATCTGAATCTGGGGCAGTCTTCTTTTTCTTTTTCTTTTCTTCTTTGCATTCCTTTAGGAAATGCCCATATTTTTCATAGTTTCAATAGAGAGCCTTGTACTTTCTAGGAGATTTGGATCTGCCATTTTAACCTTTCTTATCCTTCTTCTTCCATTTCTCTTTGGGTTTTCCATGAACCACAAGAGCCTCTTTGGCCGACTCAAATCTCTTTCTCCGTATTTCTTCAGATAATAGCGAAGACACCATCTTGAAAGTGGTAGTGGTGCTTCTGATGGCCATGACAAGATGGTCCCATAAATCTAACAAAGAACAAAGTAGGGTCATACACCGATCCTCCTCCTCCATTTTCACACCCACAGATGTCAACTATGCAATGATCATGTTGAAAGTATTCATATGGTCCGCAACAGATCCTCCGTCTTCCATCTTCAGAGAAAACAACTTCTTTTTCATAATAAGCTTGTTCACCAAGGACTTGGCCTGATAAACATCACCTAGCTTCTTCCAAAGGTCTTTTGTGCTCTTCTCCTCATGGACATTCAACATGACAGAGTCAACTAGACAGAGTCTTATGAGACTCTTAGCCTTCCGATCTTTGAGGTCCCAATCATCTTGTGACATTGCTATAGGTTTTACATTGGATATAGTTTCCCATAGGTCACGATCAACAAGTAGGTCTTCTATCTTGAGTTTCCACAACTTGAAATTAGTGCCATTAAATTTTTCCACCTCTAATCTTCCAAATGTGGTTGCCATCTCCTTCCTACAACAAGATAAAGAATACTCTGCACAAAGTCCCACTCAACCTAAGATTAGCTCAAAAAACCCCTACCTAGTAGCTAGAACCAAAACTGGTCAGGTTCTGATACCAATTGAAAGGAAGATAGGTGTGTGGAAATCACTTCCTACACTAATCTAATAAGGGGAGGAGAGTGCAAATTCAATTTAATCCTTACAATTATAGATTATGTTAACCCACTAACAGAGATATTGTAGCAAACACATACACAAGAATGTAAGATAGAAGAAGAGAGACACAAGATATATGTGGAAAAAACCCTTACAGGTGAAAAACCCCACACTCTAAAACATAGCTCAAATGTATTCCATAAATAATGAAGGTTACAATACAGTCACAGAGCCAATGCTCTTACAGGAGTCTTTGACACTCATATCTAGAGATGATCTAGCAGCATAAGAGTACCTGTCAATCACATAATGTATCACCTCTCTAAAGTACATGTTTATAAAGAACATACAAGGAAAAAATGACTCCACATTGAGATGGGCATCCAACATGGCCTCATGGCCCAAAATCCACACCTATGGACACTTGTCCAACACTATAGGATGTTCTTAACACTTGACAAGTCACCCCATCCCAAAGAGGTTGCCTATTTCCAAAATGGGCTATGACAGATGCTCATACGACCCTTACAACTGTCATAGAATCTGTCATAGCTATCATAACTTACAGCTATAAGAGAATCTATCATACATAGTCTATAAATAGCATATTCTCTTACAACATGTCATAACCCACCTTGGGGCACCCAAAGATGCCTTCCTCAAAGATGCTTCTCGACACATGTCCATACCTATCATAGGATCTTTTATTTCTGATTCTTACATGTCATAACTTTGTCATAGGAATTTGTCATAACCGTTTCGGTCAATATTCCATTTCACACATTCCAAGATGCTGACACATGGAAAAATATTCCTACCACCAAGTGGGACACCTATCTCCTCATGTGAGGACAAATTTACATGTGGTCATATGCCATGTAGGATGACACATCACCGTGCCAGCTACCACAAGATGACAATATAGGATTTGCATCCTAATTATACAATAGGCAATAAATAAATAAATACAATGAAATAATACAAGGAATTACGAAGGTTGAGACACCTTAATTCCCAACACCAATGCTAGTGTGCCAACTAGAGGGAGATAGGTCCAACTCCAGTGCCTATGGTGCTTTCACAAAAGGGAGGTTAATTGGCATAATCAACATGCAATTAACTAACTAATAATTGTATTTGTAAGTGATAATTGAATCATCCATTCAAAGTTAGTTGTGTGAGTGATGTCTCAATCTCACATACAAAGTTCTTTAGTGTGTGATTTGTGTTGTGGTAAAGAACTTATAAAGTCTTGCAATTGTAATTATAAAAATAGGTTTTACTTTTTAACATTGATATAGAGAAAAGATTTGGTAAAAACAATCAAACAATGTAAATGATTGTAGAAAGTTGTAACAATAGATTGTTTGATCAACATACTACGTTAGTTGATTATGATGTGTAGAATATCAAAAAAATAATCATGAAGGATCTTACACTCTAGACATCGGGCTAACAATGTGCACTTTAGATGGTTGAAAACTTTTAACGAGGAAGTATATCCTATAGCTCTCAAGAAGTCACAACAATTGTAAACCCCTACATGAGATAATAGAAGATTGATTCTCTCTAAATAGTTTTTTATTTTTTTATTTTTGTGTGATATGTATAATTTTTGTTAAGTATTCAAAGGATCAAACACAATTTTGTGCTAGGAGGTTGTTGGCACCAAAGATTTCTTCCTATGGTTTGTACGATATTCTCATGATTTGTGCAACATAGATAGTTAATTGGCAGTTGGCATGTAGTTAACTAAGTCATGTGTTTGCAATGTTAGTTGTGTAAGTGATAACCAAATCTCGTATACAAGGTTTTGTTATGCATGATTTGTGTTGGACTAAAGCACTTATAAAACCCTACAATTGTAATGATCAAATTAGGTTTTACTTCTTAATCCTGATATATAGAGAACCTTTGATAAAAATAATCAATGAATGTAATGATTGTACAAAGTTGTAATGAAAGATTGAGATGAAGAATGAAACCATGATGTTCATAGTTGTCTACACTCATTTTACTTTGTTTAAAGCTCTATCTATATGCATTTGTATTTTGTGTAGTATTTCCTTTATGTACTAAAACAATCCATAAGTTTTTAGTGAGGGTACCAAACCCTAAGAATACTTGCATGAGAACAATGTTTGTATGCCAACACACAAACAAACTATGAGGAGTTAACCATATTCTAGTAAGAAAAGTGAAGAAATGGTTAACAAACACAAAGTACTTCTAGCATAAATTATCAAATAGAGACAAACAACATTTAAGACCCATGACATGCATGCCAAAAAAGATGAAAACACAGAAGAACACTATGAGACAAAATGAAGAAACACCCCAAAACATAAAATGTAGAGAAAAATGATGAAGAAAAATATAAATTTGATTAAAGATCATGGGAAGAGGGGAAGAAGAACACTATGAGACAAAAATGAAGAAACACCCCCAAAACATAAAATGTAGAAAAAAATGATGAAGAAAAATATAAATTTGATTAAAGATCATGGGAAGAGGGGAGGATGTTATAGAACATATATGGTGTAAGAAGAAACGGTCCATGTTTTAGGTGTTGTGGGAAAATGAATCACAAAATTCTAAGTGATTTAGTAAATATTAATTTAGGTGGTGTTTCAATATCATTGTGCAAGCACAAAATTTTCATTTTAAATTAATTTTGTTTTAGCGAAAGATGTTCAGACATTTTACATAATCTTAGTCAACTCGAATGAAGAGTCTTTTACTTTAAGAATGAAGACTATAATCTTAGTCACCACAGTCATTCTGCCTGCATTTCTAGAAGCCATTTGATTTTCCAATTTGCGACAATTATTTTGAACAAATTCCGCGCACTAGTCTTCCGAGAAATTCTGAAATACTGGTTACAACTCAAAATGACTTTGAAAATGTAAAATCCTGTTCAAAGATTGTTGGTGACTACATACGCTACTGAGAAATTCTCAAACACTGATTACATACTCTACTAAGATGGTCTTTTCAGTTTTGGAATGGCAAATCTGAAATTGAAAATGACATTGAAAATGTAAAATCCTTACATTTTGGAAAGGCATGTTCAAAGGTTGTTGGTGACATTGGTGTTCGGGGCTACTTTTCCACCGAGATTTAAGCTGAGATGAAAAATAAGGTAAAAAATAGACTTGTCTAAGGAAATTGGATCCTTCACACTCCAAACTTGACTGGACGTTCATTTTATAAAAGAAAAAACAGTTCCCAACTACATCTAAAACTCTTAAACGTGTAAATAATAAAAGTTAAATAATATATAGAATGGTGAGGATGACTGCTTATGGTCATAACTGCTAGTTAATTTTTCAAAAGTTTCTCAATTTCAACACCAATAGCAGTCATGAAGAGAAATCTTTGAAGAGAGTACCTTGAAAATGAAAGGTTTTCTAATTAGAATGTATTTAGTTGTAAAGGTGAAAAGTGTATTTTTAAATTTTTAATTTTATTTTGAATTTAATTTATTTTTTTGTTTCAAATGTAATATTTAGTGTGTATATGGATTATTTATATGTGATAGTTGGCACTTTAATATAGCCTTGACTAAACTTGATCCTACACATTTCAAGGATTTGGGTATAATATTTACATCTCTTTCTTGTATCAAGTCAATCATATAATTATGGGGGATAACAATGTTGTATAAAAGGATAAGAAACCTAGGTCATCTAATAATCAGGATGGATTAAGTGGGAGGACACTTATACATCCTATAATCATTACAAAATCACATCCAATAACATAGCATCAACATCCACATTTATAAGAACAAATATAGGCATTTACATTCTACTTGGTAGAGTCTACAAACTTGTTAAAATCATTGAATCAATCTAAGGACTTGATTGAGGCATAAGTTAGGAAGTTAGTTGCATTCACTTTCTATCATAGCAAATTCAAATAGTGCTTAACACTACCATCCCATCCTAGATTATTGCTAGTGAACTCAATTTTGAGAATACCTAGATATAGGTGCAAAGCTACATTTCCATGTTTGAAGTTACATGACAAGTTTAAGGTTAAATATGCAAGGATCAAATTTGTAGGTGTGGTATTGAACCAAAAGATCAAGTAGGTGACTTCATAGTCCATATCCTACAACTCAAAATTACGTACACCACTATGACAGTCTTGTCAGGCTAGGATTGAAAAGGAGGACAAAATGATGTAAACTTTTATTGATATCATAATGAAGATTACATTCTTATTATATAGGCAGAAGAACAGTTTAAATGCCTCAACTATCTAAACTGAAAGAATAAATTACATAAATTACAAATGTGTTAGCCCTGATGATTAACATTAGTAACATCCCCCTTAATTTGAAAGGATTATCATGAAACCAAGCAGTATTTTGAATTGCTCAAACTTCTTTTGACCAAGCACTTCAGTGAGAATATCTACTGGCTGATCTAAAGCTACTTGAAAAAGCCTTCTACAATGATAGGTCTTAAATTTAGACTGAGCTTGTTTCTTTAACAAATCTCAAATTTGTTTGAACTGAGTCTGTTACCTTGACAGGGTTCAAAATTTGATACTAGGCCTAGTGCCTTGACAGGTCTCAAATTTTTATACCAAACTTGTTGCTTTGATAGATCTCAAATTTTGATTGAATTGAGCCTATTACGTTGATAGATCTCAAATTTGGACTTGTTTTGTCCATGTTGTAGTTTAAGATAAATGACCAATCCTTAGTGGCCAATATGAGTAGTCACCAACTATCAATCTGGGACAACTCTGCATTATCATTGAAAATAATATCAATCACAAGGTGTCAACAATCTCTAAATTCTCCACTTGAATCTAGAATACACACAATATTCCCCCCTTGGTAGATGAGAGAGGAGAATGCCAAGAACTTGATCTCCTTAATAGAGTAGAAAGCACATATCATATTGAATCAACAAGAGGCATTATCTTAATCTCCATGGCCTCAAATAATTGGAATACATTAGTCAATACCAACATCATCATATGTTGCATATCCAATATATTCAATATGTTGGTAGCATGGTTAAGAAACATTGCTGATATGATTGTGATATGGTGTTGTCATTGATGACAACAATCAGATATGATTTGGAATAGGTCTTGAGACAAGTTGAGTACAATTTGTTTTTGGTCTGGGAAGAATGACTTAGTCAAATTGACCAAGTGTTGGTAGCTTATTAAGTTAGCGACAGAAAGTTGGTTGGTATTCCTCCACGGATATAGATTCTGGTATGTGGTTTTAGTATGTTGTACATAGTTGTTTTACGATGCTATATTCCAAGTTTCATATCCTAGCAATCTTCGAAAGCTACACTTTGAATTGCTTAAGTCCGGGTTAACAGAGTCCAGTCATGAACAGTGCAGAATACTTGAGTATTTTAGTCTGCATTTCTTTTCTATTGGTTGTTTCAATTTGCAGTTTGGAGGTGTTGTAAACACATGTTAGAAGTATCCAATTCTAGATTTGTGGAGTCTGAGGTTTACCAGATGATCGCCTACAAGTTTATAAGTATTGGTATTCAGGTTGACAATATTTCACAGTGACAAAGATAGTAGTTTAGAGATCCACATTTTGCCACATAAGAATATTATGACTCGTAGTTCTGAAGGTATGTTGGGTGATGCATAAGGTATGTTTGGTATGAATTTCAGAGTCTTGTGTGGTCTAGATTGGGAGTTGTGGTATGATAGTCAATTTGGTTAAGTGTATTCCTTAAGGATGAAGCCAACATACAAGTTGGATCGATATGCGGTAAAGATATATTGTTTGGATCATCATTCTAAGTGGTTCTATAATAGGTCTGCCCCTATATGAAGGTTCTTGAAGGATTGTATTGGTCCGCATAGCTTCTTGTGTAAAGAGTTTGAGCTGACAAGTATAACCTTTTGTGTATACGTTTCATTTTTTGCAAGCCGACCTAGTTTTGAGTTAGATCTTGTCACGGATATAAATACTTGATGGATTTCATTATTAAGTGTTTGTATGAGTGAATATCTGAACTACAGAGTAGGTGACAATAGAAGAAGAAGAGAGATCTTGTCTAATGTAAGAGAAAAATAGTGAAACAGAGCAGTCAAAGATGAAGAGTTTTGAGACAGTATTTTGAGCACTCATTGGAGCTGCAATCATGCATATGTAGATTTTTGAACCTAGAGAATACTGAGAGGGGGGATGAATCAGTATTCTACAAAAACACTTTGTTTGTTGTTCCTTAATCTAATTACCAAATTCAACAACATGAAAGTAGAATAAACATAAGAACAACAACCATAAAGACATAACACATAGACACTAAGATTTTTATGTGGAAAACCCAAAGGGGGAATAACCACGGTGAGTGTTAGCTCACAATATATTATGATAGCACAATACTGAATTACAAGAAGGCTCACTGCCCTATGAAGAAGTGCTCACTGCACAAAGGCTCACTACCAAGAGAAAAAGAAGATAGAAGAAAGATTGGTTCACTACCAGGAGATGAACTATTGTAAATGCATCTACCATATGCTCAATCACAATTCCATTGAAGGCTCAATATATAGATTCAAAGGTCTTCATCTATTTTGCCCTGCTTCTCAACTCAACTACATGTACTCTATTTTCTTTTTTCGCTCTGCACTCTGCTCATAATCTTTCACACTTTGAATTCACACATCACACCACACACATCACAAAAATATCCTCAATACCTTAATCCAACAAGTATTTATACCTATAACAAGATTCATCTCATAATCAGGTCAGCAAGCCAGACATGAAGCGTGTATACAATGTATTCTACCTTGTCGGCTTGATCATGTGTACAAGCAGTAATGCAAACAAAACCAAACATATAATGATCTTCATATAGGTTAGCACCAATCATACAACTACTTAGATTTATTATTCAAACAATATATCTTCTTCGCATAAAGATCTAACAGCCTGTCGACTTGTCTCTTAAGAACATGCTTGACTCAACTCATCTATCACATCAAAAACTCTCACTGCGGACCATAGGAGACTCAATGATTCATAACCAACATTCATTCTTGACCTCTAAGCATACCTCTAGAACTATAAAACAAAATATGCAACTGTGGAGAAATGCGGACCCTTTTTCTCAAGCACTGTGCAGTGTCCCTATCTTAGTTTTGTTCACCCAGACTTAGACTTTTCATAGTATGACTTCTGGAGGAAGTCAGGTCTTGATCATTGGAGCATATCATCATCAAATAGCTATGAACAACATACTTGAACCACATGTAATGATCTTCTACTGCGGAGGCATACTAACCCAATCTCTGTCACTTACTTTGTATACAGTCCATAGTCATTTTAGCCTTTCGGACCAGAATACTTTTGTGCCTTCTTATCAAACCAAGTTGATCTTCTAGAGTAATGTCTCTTTGTCATGCCAATGAAATCCCTTTGCCTTGTTACCATCAATGACAACATAAAATCCTTCATTAAAGTAGTGTCTCTTGCCAACAATCTTCCCCTATTGCATTGATGGCAACTCTATATTTCTTCTCTCCTTTAGATGTTTGCCCATTTTTCACTAGTCTTCTTCTCCCCCTTTGACATCAATGGCAAAGGTGTATGTTCAAAAAGTCAAAATTGTGTCAAAACTATAAATCTATCATATTCTTCCACATATGTACACATACAATCTTCAACTCAATTAGTTGTAGGTGAGAGGATATCCTTATACATAATCTTTAATTTTGCAATCTCTTCATTCCATCATTTATTAGCTCTTTCCAAAATTTGGATGTGACCATTTATCAAAAAGACTGATTCTTTTGCCTTTTGCACATCAAAATGTGTGTCAATTTGTGAAGCTACCTGTGCTTTTGTTGCAATACTAATCATTGAATCTAACTTGGGACTAATTAGTCCTCTCAACTGACACATTATATTTTTCATCTGATCTATCTTATTTACAAGATCACTTAACTCATTATGAATATTAGTTACTTGTATTTCTTTGTTGCTCACTGACTCAACTACTGGATCAAATGATTTAGAAATATTTATCAGCTGCATTTTAGATCCTTTATCTTTTCTTCTAGTTCTTTTGTGGCTACCGGCCAAGATAAATAAAATTTGTACAGGTCACTTGCTTCTTTGATAGCACTCTGTATGCCTTTCATTTTATTGTCTAGTAGAGCTTTGTCATTCACTATCATAGTCTTCAACTCATTTAGTCTTTTCTCATCAAATTCTTGCCTCACTTTTGTCTCAGTAGGTTTGTCAAAAGAATCAATCTAAGATGAGTAATAACATCTAGATGTATGAAAATCCTACTCCATGTGCTTTATGATAGCTACTGAATAATCAAAGAACTCAAATGTATTATATGGAGAGGAAACTATGTCTACTGAGATTCACTAATGTGAACTACACTAAAGAGTTCAGTGATAAGAGGTGGAGTAGATGTGATTCCCACTGCCACTAGAGAAGTGAAGGTTAAAACCAGAATTTATTTTGAAATTTTTATGTATGCTCATTAAAAAGAATAGTGTTTATGAGTCCTTTTAGTTGACTTATTGAAGACAAAGAGGTGTCCTAATATGATGGCATCAACTTCTCCAAAATACTAGATGCCTTACCAATTAGTTCACTATCCTGTATGTGAGACTTCAAAATTTCTTCTTGTGCCTTAGCCTGCACAATTAATACCAGTTTAAATTTTTGTACAGGGGACATTGAGTCCAGGTTTATTGGTCCCTATAAAAATTCAGGCTCATCCAAGACTTGTTTCTCTTTCTCCAAAAATTCTTTGATTGATTCTATAATGTCTCTTGCTATATCGGAGACTTCTTCTTGGTTTAGCTCAGGAGCATCTAAATCCATAGCTTCATTTGTACCATCCTTTTGTTCTGGTGCAGGGATTTCCTTGTCTTGCTTCTCTTCTTAATCATCGGCTTTATCTATCTTCTCAGTCTTCTCCATTTTTGTCTTGTCACCTGTTTGATGTTCTGGAGGGAGACTAGTCTCAATAACTGTAGGAAATGTTTCCTTCTCTTTAGCCACTCTGTCATCTAACTCTTGGTCCAAATTCACTTCTGGAACAGATGTATCATCTCCAACATTTGTTTAATCATTGTCTAAAATTGTCTAAGCACTCTCAAAGTGATTTCTTTAGTCTCCTTTACTACTTTCTTAATGTCATCTGACATGAGAGCATTCATCCTTTTCTTTGTTCTAAATTCCTTTTGCAGCACTTTGGAGATTTTTGCTCTATCTTCTGGTGAGATCTTTGGACATAACTTTATTAGTGTGTATTCTCTGAGCTCCACATCCTTAGCCATAGCAACTTCCTTTCTTGCAGTCATTATACTTCCCATGTTGTTTGGGAGATCAATAACAATCTCAATAAGTGCTTTGTTATAGATGTCCAAGTATCTGACAACAGTAGTCTCAATAATTCTTTTATCTAGATCATTGTACTCATCATATAGTTGGGCTATGGGCTTTAAGGTTCCATCAACAATTATAGCCTTTAGGACATCCACAAGATTTATAGCAGCTTCTCCTATCTCATCTTGCACCGGCCTTCTCTCAGCTTTATCCTTACCACAAAGTTTCTTCTTGCTACTTCCAGAGGCTTGGGTCGCCTCAGTTTTCACTTTCTTCACTTCATCTAATTCAGTGTCTTCCTCATCAGCTCCTCTCTCTACTTGTGCCTTTTCTCTTGTCTCTTTGACTTGTGTTTTGGTGAAACCCCTTTTTAGAGCATAATCTTTTGCCATCTTCTAGGCCTTTCTTGAAATTTCAGGTTTTCTCACCTCAACATGTATTTTTGCAGACAGTTCCTCATAAGTTTGAAATCTTTCCTCTTTGGGGTCTTGGGGCTTGCTTAGCATGTGTTGTGCATAGTTATCCAATATTGATCCATCTACTTTATACCCCATTGGCATAACCCAAACAGTTCTAGGCTCAACATCCTCCATTGTGCATTGGTCTTTGGTTACAATGAAGCATATGTCATTCTTATATTTTTCCACAATTGCTTTTGGAATTCTTTCTCTTGATTGCATCATTCTCTAGAAGTTCTTGAAATAGCCCCATAGGGCTGTATTTTGTTCATCATAGCTTCCAATACTACTTAAATGGTATGTAATTTATACAACAATTGGTTGACTATTTAACCAAAACAAGTTCTTCATCTTTGGCAATTCATGCATGAAGTAGAAAAATAAACAAATGATCAACATACCAAATTTGAAGGGATATTTGATTTCCTTTGTCTTCTTCAGGTTTTCCATCACTTGTTGTCGAAGATATTCACAAATATCATAGTCTACATTCTCCTTGATCATCTAATATGTAGTGTATATCACAGTATCAGAGACAGAGTTCTCCTGGTTGGTGAAATAGACTTTGTATCCCAATACCATGGATGCAAATCTTACAGCATGATCTTCAATATCATTGTTTGTTAAAGACCTTTATCAAATTTCACTCTGGTGACTACCATTATTGTATCATTCTTCACAACTTTCAACAGGGGTACACTACCAGTAGAATTTAATCCAGTCACAGCCCTAATTACATCCTTGGTGATCTTGAAGGGCTGCCCCAACCACATGAATTCATCGTGGATTCTACTGAAGACGTACCAGACACACTCATCTTTCGCAAATGTAGGAAATTCTTTATATTGAATGAATTTCTTCTCCTCCAGAGCTTTGTATTCTTCTTTCAGCTCAAATTGATCACCGCTTAGATGATTCTGATATAGGTCTGAAAAACTATTATCTCCATACTCTTGTAAGGCAACATGAATGTAAGCCATAACATCTTTAGCATGCATCACACCAAATAGAATCTCAGAAAATGCACCATTTGGATCAACCTCTATTGATTTGTGTGGATGCTTCTTGAATTTTGTCCATGCTCTTTCAGTTATATAAATCACATGTGGTGTTGCCATTTTTGCAAAAGTTTAAATAAATTCACAGTAGGGTTTCAAATCTAAAAAATACCTCTTTTCTCCGAATTAGGGTTTTCTTTGGTCTTGTCTTAATTTACTTTGGAAATCACTAAATCGCTTGGAATTTTGCTTCAATTTACCTTAGACACTTTGACAGTTTGAATGTAGAATGAATTTTCCATTGAATGAGCCCCTTTTTTATTCTTGACTTCATTGCCATAAATGCTCCTATTTAAAGCTGTCAAACACATTTCTGCAGAATTTAGTCTATTAGGATTTCTCCGCAATGTTTCACACTTGAACCTTTTTTACCAGAATTTCTTTCAAATGATTAGTCATATGCACTTTTCAATATATCTTCGTGTCAGATTCCAGCACTGACAATCTAGCAAGGGGATTAAGATTTTTATTGCAGCTCCACCTAAGCTAGAGCTCACAAATTCACTTCTCAGAGGAAGTATCTGCACCAAATGCTAGTGCGGATCCATCCTTGAATTCAATCACATCTTTCTTGATCCAGATCTTGCCCATTTATTTCTTAGTTTCAACTAGATCAACTTTTTCCCTTCCCTTATCATTCCTCTGCTATGTTTTCCTTTCTTCAGCATAGTAGTTTCTTTTCACATTCTTGCTTCTGCAAAATTTTGCCATATGACCAAGTTTGTTGCAATAATAGCACACAATACTTCCATGTCCTTGATTCCTTCCTCTAAATGAATTCATCCTTTATTTGCATTGATTAGCCATGTGTCCAAATCTATTGCAAGCAAAACACTTTCCATTGAATGATTGAGTATTCCTTGCATTGTAGAACCCATTTCTTACTAGACTTCTGCATTCATTTGATCTATGACCAATTTTCTTGCAATTGAAACATTGACTAGAGAATGATGGAACATTCTGATTTATTCTACTCCTACACTGATTAGCCTTATGACCAAACTTATTACAATTAAAACAATGGCCATTGAAAGATGGGTACCTTTGAGTATTTGGCTGTCTGACTAGAGGTCTTCTAGGTCTTCTTCTTTGATTCCTAAATTGGTTGCCTTTATTTTTCTTCAACTGAAATTTTTCTTGACCTGATTTAGAACTTTCTCCTTTCTCAAATCCCAATGCTTTCTTGTCATATGAACTCTTTTGACTTGTAATTAACTCCTTAAGCTTTGCAGAGCTTATCTTAAACTTTTGTTCATAGCTCTTAGCTTTTTCTAAGTCTATTTTCAGGCTCACAACTTCTTTTTCCAGTTTGGCACATTCTTCTATCTTGCCTTTTACCATTAGATTTAGATCTTCTTCTGCTTTAGCTCTTTCTGTAACTTCCACTTTCAAATCATCCAAGGTTTCATTTACTGATATCAATTGTTTACTAACATCTCTATATTTATCTTTGAATTTCTTGACTTGTTCGTTCATCTTTAGAATGCATTCATCAACTTCTTGTATGTTGTCCTTCAAATCCTTGATTTCTGGTTTAGATTTTTCAAGATCAATAAGAGCTACTTCTAGTTCCACATTGTTTGAGAAGTTTCCAAATCTCCTGGTTTCCATGAGTGAACTCTCCTAGATCTTCCTCAAGTTGTTAGGCTTCTTCCAAGGAACCTTGCTCTGATACCAATTGTTGAACACAGAGAATACTGAGAGGGGGGTGAATAAGTATTCTACAAAACCACTTTGTTTGTTGTTCCTTAATCCAATTACCAAATTCAATTACATGAAAGCAGAATAAACATAAGAACAACAACCATAAAGTCATAACACAAAGACACCAGGATTTTCACGTGGAAAACCCAAAAAGGGAAAAATAACAGTGAGTGTTAGGTCACAATATATTATGATAGCACAATACCAAATTACAAGAAGGCTCACTACCTTGGGGCTCACTACCCTATGAAGAAGTGCTCACTGCACAAAGGCTCACTGCTAAGAGAAAAAGAAGATAGAAGAAAGATTGGCTCACTACTAGGAGATGAACTGTTGTAAATGCATCTACCATATGTTGGATCATGGTTCCATTGAAGACTCAATATATAGATTCAAAGGTCTTGATCTATTCTGCCCTGCTTCTCAACTCAACTACATGTACTCTGTTTTCTTTTTCTACTCTGCACTCTGCTCATAATCTTTCACACTTTGAATTCATACATCACACCAAACACACCACACACACCACAAAAATATCTTCAATACCTTAATCCAACAAGTATTTATACCTGTAACAAGATTCATCTCATAATCAGGTCAGCAAGCTAGACATAAAGCGTGTAAACAATGTATTCTACCTTATCAGCTTGATCATGTGTACAAATAGTAATGCAAACAAAACCAAACATATAATGGTCTTCATATAGCTTAGCACCAATCATACAACTACTTAGATTTTTTATTCAAACAATATATCTTCTCCGCATAAAGATATAACAGCATGTCGGCTTGTCTCTTAAGAACATGTTTGACTCAATTCATCTGTCACATCAAAAACTCTCACTGCAGACCATAGGAGACTCAAGGATCCATAACCAACATTCATTCTTGAGCTCTAAGCATACCTCCAAACTGTAAGACAAAATATGCAACTGCAGAGAAATGTGGACCCTTTTTCTCAGACACTGTGCATTGTTTCTTGTCTTAGTTTTGTTCACCCAAACTTAGAGTTTTCATGGTATGACTTCTGGAGGAAGTTAGGTCTTGATCATTGGAGAATATCATCATCAAATAGCTATGAATAACATACCTAAACCACATGTAATGATCTTCTACTGCGGAGGCATACTGACCCGATCTATGTCACTTACTCTATATACAATCCATACTTAGTCATTTTAGCCTTCTAGACCAGAATACTTTTGTGCCTTGTTATCAAACCAAGTTGGTCTTCCGGCATAATGTCTCTTTGTCATGCCAGTGAAATCCCTTTGCCTTGTTTCCATCAATGACAACATGCAATCCTTCATCAGAGCAGTGTCTCTTGCCAACATAGATGCAATCAGAGCAGTTCATTTTTGGCAGTGAGCCATCTCCTTTCTTATTTCTTTCTCTAAGGCAGTGAGCCTTCTTGCAGTGAGCACTTCTTTTGGGCAGTGAACCCTAAGGAAGTGAGCCTCTATTGTAATTTGGTAGTGTTCCTACATAATATATTGTGAGCTAACACTCACTGTGGTTTTTCCCTTTTCTAAGGGTTTTCCATGTAAAAATATGGTGTTCATGTGTGCATGGTGTTGATGTGTTTAAGTGTTATTTTTGCATTTCAATTTTAATCTTCATAATAGACTGAGTAGTTAAAGCAAGTGAATGTAATTGTGAATTAATTTAAGTAAAGATAATTTTTGATACAACTGATTCAACTCCCCTCTGGGTTGTCTTGTGTGTTCAACACAATATAATCACACTACTTAGCAAGATCATTCTTTATGGGAATAAGATTCAATTCTTTAGTCTTTTCAACAAGAGGTGGCTTATCAAATACACCAAGTGGCATCTCAGAAATATCAACATTAACACTAGTTAATGTAGGCTCAATAAGATCGACATCATCATTAGAAGAATTATGATGGAGAACATCATAACCATTATTAGTAGGTACATTTTCATCATCAATAAATAGACTAAACTCTCTTATAAGATTTGGTTAACAAATCAACTTTGGATCTCCATCTAGAATGATCTATCCAACCAAAATACTTAAGCCTTGTAGGCTTTGGAGTTGGATCTTGTAGATAAAAATTTGTGGCAGAATGAGTATGCAAACCACATGATGTACAAGGATGTAAATCAAAGCAATTACTAGAAAAATGACCTTGACATCCACAATGGGAACAAATTTGGACATATTGCACTTAGGACATATTGATTTTTGTTGACCAATAGGTGAAGACTCAACATGTGAAATTTATTCATACATCATCCTCATACAAATTTTATGGGTTTAGAATACTTTGGGACATAAGACCCAACAAAATCCTTATAACAAAGACCACATTTGCCTTAATTTGTTTTTTGGGGTTCCCAAAATCTCACAATGGGTTTTAATGAAGTAACAAATTTTGACTCAATGGATTTCTTATTTTGTGACTTTGATTGGTGACATTTTTGAGCCATAGGCTTAGACACAACATTTTTCCTATATGACACAAGAGAAGATAGAACACTATTGGTTTTAGTTACTTTTTGTGTTGAACTGCTAGAAGAACATACATCCTCCTTTGCATCTTTCTTATGTGCTTTAGCATTGGGTTTTTTATTTTTTAACCTATCTATCTCATCCTATAGCAAGATATATTAAGCACAAAATCACATAAAGGTGGGTTAAAATTGCCTCCAACACTCAACTATTTGATTAGCTTCTTTTGAGTTGTCAATCTTAATCCATAAAGATAAAATTCCATCTTCATATAAAGTAGATCCCATGATGCAAAATGTAGAAACAACTAAAAGCAAAATACTCAATACTAGTTGGGCTCAATCAATAATGCTTGTAAACAAAAACAAGTTAGCCTTAGCCCTTGAGTACACACAATCACCTTATAACTCCAGTTATACTCTTATCACTCTAAACACCTTATTTACCAATTTTACATAAAAATGTTAAAATGAAGTCCTCCTTTAAATGAAATTTTTGCAAATAAATGACCACTATTCTAGTCTATAATGCATTAGCCCAAACATCCATTTTCATGACAAAAGGAAACTATGAGTTACCATGAAGTCAAATGTTTTGGTCTAGGCATAGCCACTATCATATGGATGTCACACACAAGCCCCACATAGACTTCTATCTTAAAACTTGTGTCAACAATAGACATGGTTAGCAGTTATACCAAATTGCAACATTACTATATGCAATAACTATTAATTTGAAATTGTCAACAACAAATCTAATTATGTGCAAAGATTGAACCGGGCCACTTTTAAGGATGCAAAAGACATTTTGAATGCTTGATCATACACAAAATATTCTATTCCACACACATTAACAGAATTCATGCTATTGTTCATTTTAATATTGATCATACCTCTCTCACAATGGTATTAACATCTTCCACTGCAGGCATATGCGGTGTAGATCCTTCTTGGCTAGTTGTACTCCTCAGTGCTTTCCAATAGTTTTTAAACTATTCTGCCTTTGAACACAACAACAATTTAAAATAAAGTGCCTCTTATGCAGTTTTCAAATGCCGCATATTTTGATTTTGGTAGTATATGGGAGAAGCAAGTCTTTGCAAATGGTGTGAATGGAAGTGGGTTCAATCTCAAGCCATCAACAATCCATTTTTCACTTCATCATGATCTCACCATGGCTTTGATAGCATTACCAGGCTAGGATTGGAAAGGAGGAAAGAATGATGTATAATTTTATTGATATCATAATGAAGATTACATTCTTATTATATAGGCAAAAGTGATGGAGTTAAGTTGTCATTGATGTCAAAAAGGTGTCCTCAGTTTGTTTGATGTTTTATGTCATCAGGACTTGGTTGATCAAGTTTGTCAAGTAAAATCACAAGGTGATTTAGGGTTGTCAAGTGTTGACAACTATTCATCATTCATGTTTGGACAAATGTTCATCATTCATGTGTGCTCGTCTATGTTTGGACAGAGTTTGCCTAGAAGTTGTGATTCATTTCATACTTGATGAAGTGCATATCATGTTTGGTTATGCAGTGTAGAGATACATACTTGTTAAAGGATCAGGAGGATCAAAGAGTTCACAAAGAAGAGTTGGTTTGATTCTAGTATGTTTTGCTTTGAAGGAGCTTAGCTAATTAAGTCATAACTGGCAGGAAGTTTTAGGTGTTCATAATGTTCTTCATGGTTAAAGCGATAACGTTCAATTGTCAGGTAATATTGTCAGTTCATATGAAGTTGTTGTTTCATGATGCTTCCATTTGATCAGGTTATCTTCATAATGATTGAGGAGATGTGCATCATAATGATATCTTTATATCTTCTTACATGTGATGGAGTGTTGTTGGATCATCTTGGATCATCTTGGATCATGTGAAATCAGATATAGGATCATCTTGGATCATCTTGGATCATGTGAAATCAGATATAGGATCATCTTGGATCATGTTCATTATGTCTTCAATGGATCTTCTTTGTGTCGATGAAGGACTTGTTTGATTAGTAGTACTTGCAAAGATTTTTTTTGAATGTGATGATCATCTCGTGACAGTTGTTTGCAATATGGATAGTGGCATCAGTTTCATTGATCATGACAGTGTGTACTAATGCAAATTATAGTGTTGATTAAGATTGAAATGACAAGTGAATTCTATTGATGTTTGCTATCATTTACATTACAAGGTAATTTGGTCTCAAGGTCTTTAAAAAGATATATATAATTCAAAATGCAAATACTAATGCATTTTTTTGTTCTAAAAGTCTGTTGACCTTTACAAAAGGTAATTGGTTACCTGCAGAAGGATTTAAATTCATCTTTCAACCGGCCCCTTCTCTCTTTTCCAACGGTGAAACAAGTTTGTGTGAGCATAAATTTCAAACAAGGGAAAGTTTGTTTAAAAATTCAAAGGAGAATGCTTTTTACAGCCCGATTTATATGTCTCAAAGAAACTACAATAAAAGGTGCACCGAATAAGGCATATATACGTGTTAAGAAAAGCATGCTATATGCGACATTGAATGGGGAATGCTTTATGCATTAAGAGATTTCAAATCTTTATAAATTGGAACCCGACTACTTAAGCCTTTTATGGCTTTCTTTCATTTTTAAGAAGCTTTGTTTAAACAACTAAGTGGTCGACCCCACTTTTGTGTAATTTTTATGACTTTAAAAATAAGTAATTTCTAATTATGGATTCAGAGAAGGTGGGTAGGTAAGTAAGAATTTTAAGGAGTTTTTTTTTAGAAAGATTTTCTTTCTTTCTTGAATTATCTTATGGAGAGAAAAGCAAAGAGAGGGGATATATTTGTTATATATTTTTTTGGTGAAATTTTTTTTGAGGATGAAGATATAATCATTGAAGAATGATTTTCTTGAGGAGATTTTTTGCTGATTTTTTTTTTTGGATATGAAGAGTCTCATTGAAAAGAATATGAAGGATCATGTTTGCAGAGAAGATGAACGAAATTTTTGAGAAGGAGATGAAAGATTGGAGGGATGTTCAAAATGAAAATTGAAAAGAAATTGATTTTTTTTTGTAGAGATATAATTTGTTTGGTTCAAGATTTGTTGCAGGTTCTTTATAAGGAAGAAGTTGAAAAGATTTTTTGCAGGAGAATATTTTTGAAGAAAAATTTGAAGAGGTTAATGAAAAATTTGTTTGAAGGAAAGATAATCAGATTGAAGTGTTTTTTGTGTTTTGGAGAATATGAAACATCATGCAGAGATATGAAAAGGTTTTAATGGAGAAAATTTGTCTTGTTGAAGATTTATTATGAGAGAATGTTTTTGCAGGAATATGAATCAAAAATTGAAGAGTTTATTTGCAGGAGAAAAGCAAATGTGTTTTTGCAGAGAAATGAAATTTCAAAAGTCTTGTTGCGAAATTTATGTGATCTGAAGGAGAAATTTATGAAGGAATGTGAAAGGTTCCAAGGCAGTGAAAAGACATTCAACTTGTATAAATTTGTTTTCCAGGTGCACTGATGTATGAATTAAGAAGGATAGAGATGGCATATACAGGGTTGTGAAGTGTTGGATTAGAATACACATTTGATATACAGTGTTGTGAAGTGTTGGATTAGAATACACATTTGATATACAGTGTTGTGAAGTGTTGGATTAGAATACACATTTGATATGTAGTGTTGTTAGAATGCAGTGTTGATTGGATCAGAATAAAGGATTGTTGAGATGTCAGATTGAATAGAATGGGTATTTGACAGACATATATTTGTATTGAATGGAAACAGAGTATCCCTCTGATTTGGTTTATAACTTCTATTGGTGATTTGGTTTGCCAGTGAGGCATTGTATTAGCCAGTGAGGCTTATAGGTCAGTGTGACCTTAATATTTGTTAGTGAGACAATTTGTATTGCCAGTGAGGCATGTTTTTCAGTTAAGCCAGTGAGGCAATTCTGGAGTGGTTTTTCTACCCTGATGGGTTTTCCACTCATGCATATCTTATGTTATGATTCATATTGATCTTCCTTGTGTGTGTTTAATTTACTTATGAAGTTTTATTCTCTTTCTGCATTCATAGTCATGTGTATATGTATTTGACAAATCAAAGGTATCATTCATTCCTTGTGCTTAGAAAGTTAAAGTTTGAAAAAGATTAAAGAATTCACACAACACTGATTCACCCCCCCTCTCAGTGTTGTCCTTAACTCCTACAATTGGTATCAGAGCCAGTTTCCCTTCTACAGCTTAATCAGCTTGGGTAGGTCCTGTGTGTGGAGTTCAATGGGTAAGTGCAGGAGAAATAAGAACATGAGAAATGTTAAGATTCATTCTGGTCAAAAGACATCATCCATATCAAACTTAGGTGTTAATGTTCAAGCAGTTGATAAAGATGCTTCACAAGTTGAATCAATGAAAGAATTTTTTGGAGTTCCTCTATTTAATGGTTCAGACTTTTCAGTTTGGTGTATTAGAATGCAAGTGTATTTATCCTCTTTAGGATATGATGTTTTAATGTCTGTTGAGAATGGATATTCTAACTCTGCAAATAACAAAGAAGCTCTCAAATGTAATCAGATTGCAAAGAAGGCTATTTTATCTGCTCTATCTAATGATGTTTCTTGTAAAATTATGGATTGTGTTACAGCTCAGGATATGTGGAGGAGATTGAAAAGAATTTACCAAGGTAATGATAAAGAAGAGGACACTCTGGTGTGTCAAGAAAGTGGCAATGAAAGGCAATCATATGAAGAAGTTGAGACCCAATCAAATTCAGAAGATGATGATGATCAGAATTATGATGAACAAGACTGTGAGATTGATCTAGAAGGAGAGCTCATATATGCTCTAACTGAACTCAAGAAGTATAAGAAGGAGAACCAAAAATTAATGTTGCAGCTGCAAAAAGAAAGAGAATCAAAAGTCAATGCACTTTCAGAACTTGAAATTGTTTCTACAGATCTTGAAGAGGCCAGATGTCAGATTATTAGTTTAAAGACATATATTGATGATTCTGACAAACTAATTGCTAAATTG
The DNA here is from genome assembly GCA_027924645.1 of Cunninghamia lanceolata. Lineage (NCBI taxonomy): Eukaryota > Viridiplantae > Streptophyta > Pinopsida > Cupressales > Cupressaceae > Cunninghamia > Cunninghamia lanceolata. The sequence continues at coordinate 1,948,609 of BSBN01000081.1, read as the reverse complement.
AAGACAGAAATTGAAGAAGCTAAGAGGATAGCTGATGTATCAATATCTGACCTTGAAGTTAGAAGGAATGAGAATCTAAAACTAGAGGGAGAAATTATCAAACTCAGAAAAGATTATGATAGTCTGAAGACTTTATCTAAGAAGTATCAGAAGTTTGAAGAAAGCACAAGCAAGTTACATGTGTTGTTGGGCAAACAGAAGCAACATAATGACACAACTGGATTAGGATTTGAAGAAGGAGAATGTTCAAAAGTCAGAGAGACTCCCAGAGAGAAGATTGATTTGAATACTGCCACTGAAAATAAAATGCATAATCAAAGAAGAAGAAATTTCAGAAGAAGTGCTCCAGTTAGACAAACATACATGTACAGGTATAACTATTCATTTAATGGTTACTGTTATACTTGTAATCATTTTGGTCATAAAGCAGTTGATTGCAAAAGGAATACTAACCTTGTATGTTACAAGTGCAATAATGTTGGACATATTCAAAGAAACTGCAAAATGAACAGAGTGTATGATCCTTCATGGAAGCTTAATATGAGTGCTCAAAGGTATTATCAGTCAATTGATTTTGATTACAACATAATTTGTTATAATTGCAACTCTCTTGGTCATAAAGCACACAGTTGCAGGGGAGCTCCACCTAATTTAAAAGGTTGGGAAAAGAAAAGGACAGAAAAGGTTTGGAGGAAGAAAGAGCCTATTAAAATTTGGAAGCAGAAAGAAAGTAAAGAGAAGCCAAATTTTAAGCTTGTGCATCCTGCACAAGTCATTTCATCTGTTGCATAATACACAGCATGAATTAAGGGGGAGTTGTTCATGTCCTATCAATTGACCCCAAGAAGTTTCAGGAAGGAAATCATTTGAATAATCTTGTCTTGTTTATCATATTTGCCAATCTTGTGAGATAGTTGTTGAAGATGTTGCTAACTAAGTTGATTTTTAGTGTATATCAGTGATGCAGGAAGAGCTTGTTAATGCAGTTGGTATGCAAAGTTGATGGACTGGATGCTCATATGGAAGTGTTCTTGATGTGATAATCTTGCATGTTTCTTTGATATTTTTTAATCAGTAATATGCTTCAGGGTAGTATATACAAATTGTGTGATTCTAGTGGTATCAAGTGTCCATGATCAATGACATGTTCAGTGAATGCAAGGTGTTGATAAGTTGTTAAAGGATTTAATGCTCAAAGAGTTTGGTGATGTTGTGACTTGATCCTATTTTGCATATCATTCTTACATGGTTGAGTTGTCATGTTGCTTCAGTAAAGGTGTTCTCAAGGAACTCTTCTCAAATGTTTGGATATGATCGCTAAGGAGGTTGATTAGAATGATAAAGTCAAGAGGCAGGAGTTCTTGTTAAGATGTGTTTATGTATATATCAGAATTGACATTTTGGTGTGAAAAATGTCTTGTGCAGAACAGGAGGATAGTCTTCATTTATTAAGATGGTCTTCAGTCTTTATCATGTCAGAAAAGACAGAGTTCTTCAAGCTATGACATTGATGGTGATATCCTGCATTTCATCAGAAGAAGTTAAAATCAGCAATAGCAGATGGTTGATATGTTGCTCCAAGACTAATTCAAAGGAGATGGATAGTGCTTCCTTGTGCAGATGGTGTAATAGTGATGATTGTTCTTGTAAATGATTGATAGTGGTATTTAAGAGCAGTGAAGCAGTGTTTTGTTTGTGAACTTTAACACAGGGGAAACAGATAGATTCATTGGAGATTTGTCATGTGGATCAAAAATGTTGTTGTTTGAAGAAAAATTGTTTGTTTTGTCATCAGGAGTGTGACAGTCTTCATCTTCATAATGGTATTGTCATCAGATGTAAGTTTCATGGTATCTTTTTGCTCTCAAGTTTGAAATGTTGATGTTCTGCATTCAGTGCTTTGAAAGGTAAGTGGTTCTTATTTTTGGTTGGAGATAACAAGATAATAGAAGTTTATGTCTTCAAGGTGCTCTTAATGCAATGTGATTACAATTGTTATAATCATGCTATAACATTTTTTAGTGGAGTTATTTTCTCAGGGGGAGATAATAGTCTTTGTCATCAGATGACAAAAAGGGGGAGAAAGAAAAATTGCATCAGGTGGTTTTGCCATCAATGACAAAGGGGGAGATTGATGGAGTTAAGTTGTCATTGATGTCAAAAAGGTGTCCTCAGTTTGTTTGATGTTTTATGTCATCAGGACTTGGTTGATCAAGTTTGTCAAGTAAAATCACAAGGTGATTTAGGGTTGTCAAGTGTTGACAACTATTCATCATTCATGTTTGGACAAATGTTCATCATTCATGTGTGCTCGTCTATGTTTGGACAGAGTTTGCCTAGAAGTTGTGATTCATTTCATACTTGATGAAGTGCATATCATGTTTGGTTATGCAATGTAGAGATACATACTTGTTAAAGGATCAGGAGGATCAAAGAGTTCACAAAGAAGAGTTGGTTTGATTCTAGTATGTTTTGCTTTGAAGGAGCTTAGCTAATTAAGTCATAACTGGCAGGAAGTTTCAGGTGTTCATAATGTTCTTCATGGTTAAAGCGATAATGTTCAATTGTCAGGTAATATTGTCAGTTCATATGAAGTTGTTGTTTCATGATGCTTCCATTTGATCAGGTTATCTTCATAATGATTGAGGAGATGTGCATCATAATGATATCTTTATATCTTCTTACATGTGATGGAGTGTTGTTGGATCATCTTGGATCATCTTGGATCATGTGAAATCAGATATAGGATCATCTTGGATCATCTTGGATCATGTGAAATCAGATATAGGATCATCTTGGATCATGTTCATTATGTCTTCAATGGATCTTCTTTGTGTCAATGAAGGACTTGTTTGATTAGTAGTACTTGCAAAGATTTTTTTTTGAATGTGATGATCATCTCGTGACAGTTGTTTGCAATATGGATAGTGGCATCAGTTTCATTGATCATGACAGTGTGTACTAATGCAAATTACAATGTTGATTAAGATTGAAATGACAAGTGAATTCTATTGATGTTTGCTATCATTTACATTACAAGGTAATTTGGTCTCAAGGTCTTTAAAAAGATATATATAATTCAAAATGCAAATACTAATGCATTTTTTTGTTCTAAAAGTCTGTTGACCTTTACAAAAGGTAATTGGTTACCTGCAGAAGGATTTAAATTCATCTTTCAACCGGCCCCTTCTCTCTTTTCCACCGGTGAAACAAGTTTGTGTGAGCATAAATTTCAAACAAGGGAAAGTTTGTTTAAAAATTCAAAGGAGAATGCTTTTTGCAGCCCGATTTATATGTCTCAAAGAAACTACAATAAAAGGTGCACCGAATAAGGCATATATACGTGTTAAGAAAAGCATGCTATATGCGACATTGAATGGGGAATGCTTTATGCATTAAGAGATTTCAAATCTTTATAAATTGGAACCTGACTACTTAAGCCTTTTATGGCTTTCTTTCATTTTTAAGAAGCTTTGTTTAAACAACTAAGTGGTCGACCCCACTTTTGTGTAATTTTTATGACTTTAAAAATAAGTAATTTCTAATTATGGATTCAGAGAAGGTGGGTAGGTAAGTAAGAATTTTAAGGAGTTTTTTTTTAGAAAGATTTTCTTTCTTTCTTGAATTATCTTATGGAGAGAAAAGCAAAGAGAGGGGATATATTTGTTATATATTTTTTTGGTGAAATTTTTTTTGAGGATGAAGATATAATCATTGAAGAATGATTTTCTTGAGAAGATTTTTTGCTGATTTTTTTTTTTGGATATGAAGAGTCTCATTGAAAAGAATATGAAGGATCATGTTTGCAGAGAAGATGAACGAAATTTTTGAGAAGGAGATGAAAGATTGGAGGGATGTTCAAAATGAAAATTGAAAAGAAATTGATTTTTTTTTGTAGAGATATAATTTGTTTGGTTCAAGATTTGTTGCAGGTTCTTTATAAGGAAGAAGTTGAAAAGATTTTTTGCAGGAGAATATTTTTGAAGAAAAATTTGAAGAGGTTAATGAAAAATTTGTTTGAAGGAAAGATAATCAGATTGAAGTGTTTTTTGTGTTTTGGAGAATATGAAACATCATGCAGAGATATGAAAAGGTTTTAATGGAGAAAATTTGTCTTGTTGAAGATTTATTATGAGAGAATGTTTTTGCAGGAATATGAATCAAAAATTGAAGAGTTTATTTGCAGGAGAAAAGCAAATGTGTTTTTGCAGAGAAATGAAATTTCAAAAGTCTTGTTGCGAAATTTATGTGATCTGAAGGAGAAATTTATGAAGGAATGTGAAAGGTTCCAAGGCAGTGAAAAGACATTCAACTTGTATAAATTTGTTTTCCAGGTGCACTGATGTATGAATTAAGAAGGATAGAGATGGCATATACAGGGTTGTGAAGTGTTGGATTAGAATACACATTTGATATACAGTGTTGTGAAGTGTTGGATTAGAATACACATTTGATATACAGTGTTGTGAAGTGTTGGATTAGAATACACATTTGATATGCAGTGTTGTTAGAATGCAGTGTTGATTGGATCAGAATAAAGGATTGTTGAGATGTCAGATTGAATAGAATGGGTATTTGACAGACATATATTTGTATTGAATGGAAACAGAGTATCCCTCTGATTTGGTTTATAACTTCTATTGGTGATTTGGTTTGCCAGTGAGGCATTGTATTAGCCAGTGAGGCTTATAGGTCAGTGTGACCTTAATATTTGTCAGTGAGACAATTTGTATTGCCAGTGAGGCATGTTTTTCAATTAAGCCAGTGAGGCAATTCTGGAGTGGTTTTTCTACCCTGATGGGTTTTCCACTCGTGCATATCTTATGTTATGATTCATATTGATCTTCCTTGTGTGTGTTTAATTTACTTATGAAGTTTTATTCTCTTTCTGCATTCATAGTCATGTGTATATGTATTTGACAAATCAAAGGTATCATTCATTCCTTGTGCTTAGAAAGTTAAAGTTTGAAAAAGATTAAAGAATTCACACAACACTGATTCACCCCCCCTCTCAGTGTTGTCCTTAACTCCTACAAAAAGAACAATTTAATTGTCTCAACTATCTAAACTAAAAAAATAAATTACAAATGTGTTAACCCTGATGATTAATGTGTTAACAAGTCTTTTCTATTTTTTACAGATCTTACATAATTCAATGGGAGCTTACAACTCAAAATGAATTTGAAAATGTAAAATCCTTACACATGGAAAAAGCATTCAATTAGGTTCCTGCCATCAATACAAACATGGCTAACTAGGTTGGAACACCAACAAATAGTATGCAGACAAGATAGGATCAAACTTCTCACATGACATATAAATTAGAACCCCTGAAGAATAATCTTACATAGTTGACAAATGAACTCACTAGGCTAAAGGTGAACACCCTCATGTCTAGAACCAAAACAATTTTCAGGTGTAGGGAAATCACTAGAATCAAAATAACTTACACAATTAAGGTAATCATCTAAATAATTTTTTTTAGAACAGAAGATTCAATCACTAGAGACATAATAGATAGTGGAACACAAGGCCAAATAATGGAGGGGTACCCACCCCATGGATAATACAATTCAAACATCTGGTGGTCTGCCTAATATCATTAATTTCACCAAATTGAATCCTTTACCTATTTGGTGCATGCTCCATGATACGACTACCCATTCATAATTGAATTGCCTAGAAATGGAAAAATGTCCAAAATGGCTCTCAAGCAGATCAACAAACTCAGAGTGAGGGTAATTCTTGGATGGACAGTTTGGTGATATGCATACCACTATGGTCCTAGATACATATGTATTTCATTTTGAGGAAGATAATGAGTTAGTATAGTAATTTGATGAAATTCAATATTTTTAGCAGACCAAGAGAAACTATTTTTTGAGGAATAAGAACAACGAACCACTCGCAGCTTCCATTACTCCTTACAATATTTTCACTCCTTCTGATCCTTGTTCACCAATAACAATCCAATGGCTCCCAAGGGACTCCATGGAGGATCATTTAGACAAAATACTCCTAATATAACTAAGACATTTGGTTTATCAAATCATGATTATATGATGTTTTAGAATACTTGAAGAAAATTAAAGCTAATATGTTGTTGTTTGAGTGGTTCCTTATTCTTATTCCTCTAAAAAAAGTTACTCCTGGTCTGCTGAAAATCTTGAATTTCATCAAATTCATACACTAGCTCATTATCATCCTTGAAATGAAATACGTATGTATCTCTGACCATTGCAGTACTCATATCACCAAATTATCCATCCCCATAATTACCCTCACTCTAATTTTGTTGATCTACTTGAGTCATTTTAGACATCTTCTCCATTTCTAGGCATTTCAATTTTGAATGGGCAGTTGTATCATGGAGCATGTACCAATTAGGTAAAGGATTCAGTTTGGTAAAATTTAAGAAATTGGGCTAACCTCCAGATGTTTGACTTCTATTATCCATGGGGTGGGTATCCCTCCATTATTTGGCCTTGTGTTCCACTATCTATTACGTCTCTAGTGATTAAATCCTCTATTCTAAATTTTTTGATTCAGATGATTACCTTAGTTATGGAAGTTATTATGATTCTAGTGATTTCCCTACCCTAAAAATTGTTTTGGTTCTAGACATGAGGGGGGTTCACCTTTAGCCTAGTGAGTTGATTTCCTAATTATGCAAGAGTCTTCTTCAGGGCTTCTAATTTAGATGTCATGTGAGAAGTCTGATCCTAGCTTGTCTACATACTATTTTCTGGTGACCCAACTTAGTTATCCATGTGTGTATTGATGGCAAGAACTTGATTAAATGCTTGTTCAAAAAAATAATTCCTTGAAGGCTGAGGAGTAGCAAGGACATCAAGAGTATTCTGGATCTACCTAGGATAAGGAAGCATGGCTAGAGGAAATGTTGGAGTAGCTAAGATTAGAAAGTAATAACCAGAACAAACTTCTAGAAGTTATAAGAAAAAAATAAGCACAATTGATATATTTAAGAGATAAGTAAAAAATTACAATATGTCTTGTATAAATAGGCATGAGAGAGAAGGTAGGATGGTTAAACACAATGAATGACTAACCCTCCTAAGATGTGACACTTGTGGGATCAAAGACAAGTGCTAATGCAAGTGGCAAGTAAACATGCAAGAGGTGTCTCAAAAGCGTGAGGACACATGTCTCCACCACATGAGGTGAGACAAAGTCTAAAAATGCCTAAGTAAACTTAATCTAAGTGTGAATAGGTCAATCCTAGAGAGGTGATATCCTAACTAGATATAATATGACCTTATTTACACTAACACCCCCTTAAGTGCAACTTAGAGAGAAGAGATACAAATATGATGGGTCTTGGCTACTAGGCTACATTAGGTACCCATATACAAACAATTTTCTCATAAATGGAGTAAAGGAGAAAACCCTACGGAATAACCCCTCTCCAAAAGAGAAATGATACATGATAACATTGTACAAGTGAATAAGAAGAGGATAGAAGGAGGACTCAACATGAGTCCCCAAGGACTACTTCTAACACTAATGTACAATAGATGTTCCCCCCATAGGAGAGGAAAGATGAGAAGGTCTATGTGACCCCCCATAGAAAATGTGAAGGAATGAGTTCTCCATGCGAAGAAATGTTTCCTCCCAAAAATGATATGAGAAGAGAAACTATGCAACCTCCCCTCAAAATACCTCATGTAGTGCTAGTAAAATCTTGACACTAGATGTTGAAGATGATCCATGAATGTTGAACCACATTTCTCCCTTTAGGAAGAAAAACAACCATAGAAGTGTGCTAATGATCTTCCCATTCCAGATAGGAACATGCAAAAAGAAGAATGAAAGTCTCTGAATTGTGCATAGAATCCAAAGATGCAAATGATTCCCAAGATGTCTTCATAGGATGCTCAAGTATCTCCAAGCCAATGCTATTATCTAACAAATGTTGATAGGATGAATCTGTTGAAATTAGGGTAGATAACTGAGAGGGGGGTGAATCAGTTGTCACAAAACTTTTATCTTTTGTTGCATTTAATCTTCTTTTCCACTTATTAACAGATCAATGATATAACCATTAAAGCATGAATCAACAACACATGAGGGTATGTGCAGGATCATGATGGGCCAAACTATACCTCTAAGTGGCAATGAAAATACAAAAAATCAGACTTTATCAAGTTCATGTGAAATTTTGAATGGATTATCTATACAATTTGAAAAAGATGTAAGAATGAAATTTGTAGAGAATTGAATCTAGTTTATAGGCTACTATTTTTTTTAAAAAAAAAACTAAATTTACTTAGTGAAAATTGAATATTTCAATGAACAGCTATTAAATTTTTCAGAAAAAAATAAAAAGTGGGTGTCTGTCCAGCCAACCTAACTATGAGTAAATATATATATATATATATATATAAACTTTCAAAATAAGTAGAGGACTCATGTCCGGATGTGATGCATATTTATTTGAAATTTTTTTCTAATAAAATAATTAGTTATGATTTTTTTACTGACTTTTTTTAAAAAATAAAAAGTAATTTTCTAGCCAACCTAACTCGATAAAAAAAATCAAAATTCAAAAAAAAAAATAACCTATAGCCAGAAAAGCATAGAGTGTGACGCAGGTTTCAGATCTCAAAAAGGTGAAATGGTTTGAAAGCTATGGATGTTTTTCAATCAGTGTGTCCATCAGGATTTCAGAGACACAATATATTGAAAATTATTAATAATTATTTAACAAAATGATAACCAAATAAATCTTATATTTTTAGAAAGCTAACAATTTTTTCTCTAAACCATTTTCGTTTTATAAATTTTGCATAAAAAAAAAGTCGTCAGCACAAAGGGTGAAGTTTGAAGAAGAGACTGAAACATTAAAACACGTTACAATCCATAAAAAGTCAACAATCAAAACGGTTATCCGTCTTGCTTTGTACCAAAGCAAGACGGATATCAGTTTTGCTTCGGTAAAGGCAACACAAAACGGATATCTATTTTGTTGATCTAGGAAAAATTTTGTGCCATTGGTTTTGGATGAAGAGAAGCAACATATTTTGTACCATTGGTATTGTTTCACCAAAGATACAATCCATGGGTATATCGTTTATGTATGCGTGGACATTTCGTGTATATCCTGCTATCGTTTATCGTGGTTGTAAATGGTGAATGTACATGTCAAAGGATACAAAGGTTGACCAGCCATATCAGGAAAATTAGGAAAAGATATGTTAGTTGACCGGTTATAACAAGTCATGTTATGTATAGGCTAAATCGAAGACATTGGACTGACATTAGTTATCAGAGAGACAAAGTTCCATTGAGCCAACAACATTGATCTCACAGATCAAGTCATATCGGGGTGACAATCATTAAGTGTCACCGATAGGTTATTTATCGGCACATCGGAAGAACGGTTGAGAACTACACCAATGAGAGGGAGTCACACCGACAGAAGGAACATTGGAAAGAGATCGACTCTCGGAGGCGAGAAGAAAAGTGTCACCGATAGAGGCAGTCTGGCTGATGGTGTAGTTCAGTGTTTATTGTTTCAGTGTGAGATACAATATCAGAAATTGAAGGGAATGTCTGACCAATGTAGAAGTCTTACCGATGACTAATGGACGGTAAACACATCGGGGAGAGTTATAACATCGGAATGCAAGTAAAAAGTCTCACCAAGGGTATTGGTCTTACCGATAGACAAGGGTGGTGAATCTCACATCGGAGTAAGTGTGTATATATCTTGCAATCATCTTATTCCATGAGACCACATTTCTTTGAGGCATTTTTTCAAATAGTTCATGTGTCTTGTCTATGCTTCCACACTTTCCGTACATGTCTACTAGAGCATTTCCAACTAGAATATCTACAAAAATCCCACTTCCATTATGCTTTGATGAATGTCCATACCCTATTCCAAAGCTCCCATTTTGGTAGAGGTAGAGAGGATGCTGACAAAGGTTGCAGAATCTAGCTTTACACTTGCCAATTGCATTTGCTTGAAGATTTCTAAAGCCTTTTCAACAAACCCGTTTATGCATATCCTACAATAATAGTAGTTGAGGAGACCACATTTCTCCAACTAGACTTCTACCAATTCAGAAAATGTGTGCTTCTGGACCAGTGTTTGGTACAAGAAACATACCAATAGAGTGGTGGCCATAATTCTCCCTCAATTGGAATTAAAAGGTACCCTTTTTCCATCCAAAGGAGGTCTCTCCTTGTTATGCACTTTAAATCTCTCTTTTAGTTCTTTCAAGGGAAGGATTCCACTTTGGTTTGACCAGTTGAAAGCATTGAAGATACTTGACTTAAGAAGAAATGGACTAGAGGGTTCTATTCCCAAATCTCTTGCCAATTACTCACAACTTCACTGGAAAAGAATTTCACACAACAACAAGAAGGGGAGCATACTTGTAGAATTTGGTGGTCTGGGGAAGTTAGAACATCTTTATTTGTCCTACAATCGCCTGAGCGGAAGCATTCCAAATTCTCTATGAAACTGCATGTCTCTAATTGATTTGTCCCTTTAGAATAACCATCTCACAAGTGCTCTATTCTCATGTCTTTACTTTGAAGGGAGCATGCTAATTACTTTGATCCGTCCTCTTATACATATCGGAGAACAACGGAGGAGTCACACTGACAACATAAGCCTGAGCGATGGATTCTACACATCGGCGAGAGGTCCCACATCGGGCTAACAAATTTGAAGGTTACCGATAATGATGAGTCTGGCCGACAATAGAGAAAGGAAGAACATGTGAAGCATAGTTCGATGAGACATTAGAAATGTCTTGCCGATAGTAAAGAAAGAGTGTATTTCGGTCTCGTTTGGACCTTGGGAAGGATATTTTAAAAGCTATTTGAGCAATTGGTGGGTTAATGGGTATTTTACACCCTGTTTGTAAGCTTTTGCTGTGTTGCTCCACATCACTTGTCTACAACATACAAAGTTTACCTTTCTCACCCATACCTTCAGTATATAAAGGACATTAATAGGGAATTTTTAATTTCCACTCAGTCAGTGCAATCTAGGAGAGGATAGATTGTCTAAAGTTGTGATCTATTTCCATTTACACTTGCCATAACTACAAATGTTTAGTGTTTATTCTCAACCTCGGTATACGAATAAAATGTGACCTATTGTTCTAATAGGCCTATAGGGACAAAGAGGTGATAAAGCCTTTAATTTTAAACATGACATGGTTTTGATAACTTCCCATATTGGTAAGGTCCTGGATGACAATCCTTTGATGCACCTAATTATAATAGGTGTTATGATAGTCCTTGGTATCTTTTCATTTCTTTCTTAAATGGCCTGCAAATAAGACATAAGACATATTAGATCCTTCATAAATAAGAATTCTCATACATTACATTTAAACTTAAACTCGCTAAACATCCATCAATCCATCCATTAATATCAAAATGCCATGAATATCCTATGATCAACCATTCTAATTCCTAGGATAGTCATATATTGCAATTTTGCTTCTCTATACTAAAATAGCCCAAGGAATATCTAACCTCGAATTTGTATTTTAACAATCTAATGTCTTTACGAATAACATTGAGTCTTCTTTTGGGACAACATTTTTGCCTTTAGAAGCTCCTCATTTGATGATAGCCTAAAATCAAATAATGGCTTATATCCAGAGCTTTATTAAGTCAATACCTAGGTGGATTAGTGTGTAAACATTGAAATTAGATGGTAATTCACAAGTTTATTGAATAATACAATGAATCCCTAGTCTAGAATCCAAATGTACATAATAAAATGGATATCTATTTTGTAGTAGGCATATGGACGTTGCAAGTGTCCGTTGCAAAGAATTGGGTTTTCCAAAATGGATATCCATTTTGAAAATGGATATCCATTTTGGAAAAGCAAAAAAAGACAAGGAATATTGTTGGGCCCAACTTTCGCAACCAGAGACCCTCTGCTGTCGAAATACTCGTGATTTCTGGCTATGACAGTGAAAGGAATATTTTTATGCACTTTTGGAGACACAATTTTCTTGTTACAATCATAAGGGTGATATTTTTGTTCCCCTAATGGGGAGCAACAGTCGTCATAAAGCAAAAAGGAGGAGGAAAGTTACATTGGAGGAAATTGAAGCAATTAGGAAAAAAGATAGGGAAAGGAAGAGGATTGGAAGGGTGGGTTTGGTGGATGCTCATCAAGGTGAATCTTCTTCTTTACCATCTAATGACATGCAAATTGAAGATGTTAATTTTGATTATAATGAAATGTTAGATAAGAATGAAATTCACCATGATATTGCAAATGAAAATATCAAAAAATGTTATCAAACACCTATTCATAATAGCAATACCATGGACAAAGAAGAAGAAGAAAAATGAAGACGTGCACTTGAAGAAAGTGGATATGAACATCATGATATTGAAATTGCACTCCATAATCCATTTGTTGATAAAATTGATGAGGTTGAAAACATGGATGAAACAAGAACAATCAATGTATCTCCAAATTTCATAAGAAGAGATGACATTTGTCAAGAAGAGAATAACCATGATGAAATTGGAAAACACCCAAAAACCCCAAAATGGCTACTTGAAATTGATGAGAACATAATGGAAAAACTTGAAGGCAAGAGGTCATCACGAACGGTTCGGTTGTGGGCTACAAAACTCTTCAATGAATACTTTGAGAAGAAAACATTAACCGAACAATGCCAACTTTTTGTGCAATTATTAAAGATGTACAAAATGAGACCTTTACTAAAGAAATTAAAGATTCGGTTAAACAAAGTGTCCGATCGGAATAAAATTATTGTAAGAAGCCTTTTCAATGCACTCAATTCTATTGGAAAGACTAGCAAGGAGAAAGATAAAAGAGCTGCTCGTAGAGTAATAACAACCTCAATAGTAAGCAAACAATTAAGAAATGCTTGATTAATGAGGCAAACTTGTGTTGACTTAAGATTGAATCGTAAAACATTGTCAAAAGCACTAGCATTAAGATCAAGGCTAGATAGTCCTATTGCCAATGATACTTGGGCTTTCAGTGGTAGGCTTCCACGAGTTGACAAGAAGCTAATTGATAGCACAAAGGAAGAAATTGAATGATTTTGGCACACTAACTCTAGGGTATCACTGAATGCAAAAGATGTTGTAAAGTTAAGAATTGGTGATAAAGACTGCACACCACATCCTAAACATTACTTGGAATGTAGCCAACAACATTGTACAAACAATATTGTGAAACTCACCCAGGTATGACAATCTCACAAAGAGCATTTGAATCTCTTAAGCCATTTTATTGTGTTCCTCTTAAATTTCGTAATACATGTTGTTGCAAATACCATGTAGAATTTTCTATGTACCATGAATTATTATGCAATATTCATTCTACTTTGCACACTAACGAAATGTTACAGGAGTGTGGTGCAATTCAACTACCAAAGTCATCTAGGGACTTATTGGATTTATTTCTATGTATTAGAGATGATGGTTGCATGTTCTACAAGAATGATTGTTTAAATGAAAAGTGTTTACAATGTGGTGGGTTATCAAAGTTTGTATCATGTTTTCATGAGGGCAACGAGCATGATTTTGGAAAGAGAATGGTTGAGAAAAAGAGATATGAGACAGTGAAATACAATTTGAAAAGTGGAGGTGAAGGTTCTAGATGTGAGTTGATTGTAAGAGAGGTAAGTATTGCTGATTTTATTGATGATTTTAAGAAAAATCTTTTCTACAAGTATGTCAGACATAGCCACAGGTCTCGATGGTTAGATCAACAGTTCAAGATGTGTAAAGACTCTTTCCCGATTGGAACTATTGTCTCTGTAGTTGATTTTGTAGAAAACTATACATTGCAACCCCAAAATGAAGTTCAATCCCAGTACTACAATTCTATTTAGATTGCTATTTTTATTCACATCACATACAGACATGCCCCCAAGAGTATAGAAGAGAACAGGAAGATTGTCAGAGAATACCATTTTTACATGAGTGATGATTGATCTCATTCAGCAGAGTTTGTGCAATATTGTTTTCAACAATTTTATGGGTTCTTGCAAGAAAAAGATATTAGAATAGATCAACATCTCATTTGGTCAGATAATTGCACTGGTCAATTCAAGAATGCTTGTAATTTCTATTGGTTGAGCAAAATGCATGTAGAGAAGGGTATACCTCATATTTGGAATTTTTTGAAGCCGAGCACGGAAAAGGTGAACATGATGGAGCAGGTGCATGCATGAAGAGAGCTCTTTTTAAAGAACAACTAAAGATCAGAGGTGGTGCTACATTCAGTGATGCAGATTCCATTGTTAAGTGGTGTAACTATGCATTGTCATGAGGAGTGGCTCTTGATTCTGAAGTGCGTAGGTTCTTTTGGTTGGTTGATGATGGGATAGCGATAGAAAAATTAGAATGTCAGAGAATCAGTGAATCATCAAAGATGCATTCATTTCAAAGCTCAAATGCAAGTACATGGACTATTTGGACACGAGAATTAGCTTGTTTTTGTCAGAGTTGTATTAAATGTGATTGGAACAATTGTGAGTCAAGTGAGTTGGTAGATGCATGGATTCCACAATATTTAATCCCTTTATATGAAGGTCAATCATCTTCCGTCAATGACATGGAGAGCTCATTTGACTATGAACATCTTTCAGACCTTGTACAGCCAGGTCATGTTTATGCAGTTGTTGCACCGCATGGAAATGAAGAGAGGTCAAACTATTGGTTGGCACGATGTGTACAGGGAAAACAAAAGCTAACACAACCTATGACAGATGATGATGGGTTCACATATCCTACAGGATCAGTTGTTATTGCTGGGACTTGGTTACGAACATATATGGTTAAAAAGAATGGCATCCCGGCCTTTGAAGACTTTGAGAAGCATAAAACCATATTGATGTATTCTCACCTAGTTGTAGCAACAAATGTCAAGTTACTAAAGCATCGTGGAAAACCAAAATCAAAAGAACTATGGACAATTAGTAATGCTGATCATGAAGCAATATTGGATACTTTGAAGGTAAGAGATGACCCCTCAGGTACACTTGACTAGCATTTAAACTTCCAGATGGACAGGTATGACATTTTTTATCTTAACTTGTTCTTGTTTTTTCTAGTTTTTAGAATTTTTTTATTAAAAATCTTGTTACTTTAACTATAATGCATGCGTTTGACTATACAGGACTACGAATAAAGTTATTTTACATGGCATCGTAGATTATTTTGCATGGCATCGTAAATTATTTTGTATGGCATCGTAGGTTATTTTGACTATACTCGAGGTATGATTTTTAGTTCTCATTTGTATTTCTTAATATTGAACATTTGTACCTTTTTCTACATAAGGCATTCCATTAGATGACATGTATTTGATGTCTTTTGCCAAATAGTTCATGTGCCTTGTCTATGCTTTCACATATTACATACATGTGTCACATGGCAATTGCAACTACAACATCTGACAAAATTCTCATTTCTTTGAGGTATTCCACCAAACAGTTCATGTGCCTTGCCTATGCTTCCTTACTTTGCATTCTTATAAAAGTCCTATAACAGTCATAATTAATCTTCATACTAATCTTGATAGGAATCTTGCCATCATTGTATTCCATGAGATGACAGTCCTATAACAGTCCTACACATGTCTACTAGGATAGTTTTAACTACAACAGTCCTACAACAGTCCTAAAATAGTACTAGAACAGTCCTATAATAAGCGTAGCATTTAATGTACATATTTATGATATTCATGTTTACTTTTAAATCTGCTTGTTCATGCTTGTCACAGGACGTCACCTCCCCTACCCATCCAGCTCTATAGAAGAAGAGAGACAACAAATGATCAAAAGGGATCGCCAATTGGTGGTAAGTGATTGATTACTTATGTCATGTTATATATTTTGAATATTAAATTCTATATTAATGTGCACATTGTTTGATTGTATTAATAGGTGGAAATTCAAAAATCTCTATCGAGGAGGTCTAGTTGATGAGCGATAGAAGATGAGTCATTGACTGGTTCACCATCTTCATGGCCTAGCAAGAGCCATAGATTATTTGATAGCAATCCATAGGAGATTTGATTTTGGGACATTTTGTTACATGTGTATTTGGCTTTGTAAACATACTTTTGTATGTTATTGATGTATATCATTGTATATACCCATATGGTTTTATTTGTACATGCCTATATGGCTTGATATATACACTATACATTATTTTCATGACATTATGTGCATATATGTATATATAAGATCCTAATTTGGCACAAGTAGGGAGAATGCTTGCACAGGTTATGGAATTTAGTTTTAAACGTTCCAATTGTATTTGCTTCAAAGTTTCTAAAGCCTTTTCAAAAAATCCATTTTGTGCATATCTTGCAATTATTGCATTCCATGAGATAGCATCTCTTTGAGGTGTCATGCCAAACTGTTCACATGCCTTGTCCATGCTTCCACACTTTGGATTTACACCCGCCAATTGCATTTTCTTAACATTTCCTTTCAATCCTTATCAAAAATTCCATTTTGTGCACATATTGCAATCATTGCATTCCTTCATTTACAACACATGATTAAATAAGAAGATGCATATTTACAACACTTAAGACCTTCATGAAATGATACATTGGTTTCTTGATATTCAATCATGTATTGGAGATCTTCAAAGTGTTAAATATGTTTGAAGTGATGAAGAAACTTGTTATTTTGATGTATTTCAACTCCAAACTTCTGCCTAGAAATGAAGGCGCTAATCCTTTATCAAACTAACCTAAAAGTGTGCCTTGGTACTTAGGGCACTAGATTATGATTGATCAACCTACAATGTGCACCTAAGGCTAGATAGTGAATTGGAAGGATAAAATGCATCATCAAAGGAGTTTATAGTTATTGAAGGCATCAAATGATGACTTGGGTACACATCTACCTCTCTACACCATATGTGACTAGTGCCAATTATTGAATAAACAACCTAGAATGAGTGCCTTACTATTTGAGGTGCTAGTTTTGCTTCTAGAACACCAAAAGTGCTTCTAAAACATGACTGTGAATGAGGCACACTTTTCATCATCTCTAACCTCACAATTGCGCCTTCCATTGGAAGCTCATATTGTGCCTAAAGGAATGGTACTAAGATATCATCCATGTCAATGATTGAGAATGTGTCAATTGGAACAATATTTTTTGTTCTGCTCATCATGGGGTCGAATGGACTGCGCCAATGAGTCGGGGTGGGCAGGTAAATGCTAGTGGAGGTCTCATTTTGTGCACCAAGTGTCCCAGTCATTCCAGGCAAGAGGCTACTGGCAAAGTCCCTTAAGATCCCTGAGACCAAAAAACTGCCAAACTTTGACCGGGCAGTTCTCAAAATTTGTGATAGTTGGGAATGCTCTGTTTGGACCTACAAGTGCACGTGACATCCTTCCACAATAACCTCTCTCATTTTTGGTCAACTCTATTCTGTTTGACCGTGCCGAAATCAAACGCATTGTTGCAAAATGCTTCAATTTGATGCAGTGGAATGGTGCTAGGTGCGACATTTTACATTCCATAGCTCATGAATTCAAACGGACTATGTCAACGCGTCAGGGTGGGCAGGTAAATACTAGGGGAGGTCTTGTTTTGTGCGCCAAACGTCCCAGTCATTCCGGGCAAGAGGCTACCAGCAAAGTCCCTTAAGATCCCTGAGACCAAAAAATTGCCAAACTTTGACGCGATAGTTCTCAGAATTCGTGACAGTTGGGAATGTTCTGTTTGGACCTATAGGTGCACGTGGCATCCTTCCAAACTAATCTCTCTCGTTTTTGGTCAACTCCATTCTGTTTGACCGTGCCGAAATCAAATGCATTGTTGCAAATTGCTTCAATTTGATGTAGTGGAAAGGTGTTAGGTGTGACATTTTTCATTCCATAGCTCGTGGGGTCGAACGGACTACACTAATGCGTCGGGGTGGGCAGGTAAATGCTAGTGGAGGTCTCGTTTTGTGCGCCAAACGTCCCAGTCATTCCAGGCAAGAGGCTATCGGCAAAGTCCCTTAAGATCCCTGAGACCAAAAAACTGCCAAACTTTGACGGGGCAGTTCTTGGAATTCATGACAGTTGGGAATGTTCTGTTTGAACCTATAGGTGCACATGGCATCCTTCAACAATAACCTCTCTTGTTTTTGGTCAACTCCATTCCATTTGACCGTGCTGAAATTAAACACATTGTTGCAAAATGCTTCAATTTGATGCAGTGGAAAGGTGCTAGGTGTGACATTTTTCATTCCATAGCTCGTGCGGTCGAATGGATTACACCAACACATTGGGGTGGGTAGGTAAATGCTACTGGAGGTCTCATTTTGTGCGCCAAGCGTCCCAGTCATTCTGGACAAGAGGCTATCGGCAAAGTCCCTTAAGATCCCTGAGACCAAAAAACTACCAAACTTTGACAGGGCAGTTCTTAGAATTTGTGATAGTTGGGAATGTTCTGTTTGGACCTACAGGTGCATGTGGCATCCTTCCACAATAACCTCTCTCATTTTTGGTCAACTCCATTCCATTTGACCGTGTCGAAATCAAACGCATTGTTGCAAAATGCTTTAATTTGATGCAGTGGAAAGGTGCTAGGTGGGACATTTTTCATTCCATAGCTCGTGCGGTCGAACAGACTGTGCCAATGCATCGGGGTGGGTGGGTAAATGCTAATGGAGGTCTCATTTTGTGCGCCAAGCATCCCAGTCATTCCGGGCAAGAGGCTACCAGCAAAGTCCCTTAAGATCCCTGAGACCAAAAAACTGCCAAACTTTGACGGGGCAGTTCTTAGAATTCGTGATAGTTGGGAATATTCTGTTTGGACCTATAGGTGCACATGGCATCCTTCCACAATAACCTCTCTCATTTTTGGTCAACTCCATTCCATTTGACCATGCCGAAATCAAACGCATTGTTGCAAAATGCTTCAATTTAATGCAGTGGAAAGGTGCTAGGTGCGACATTTTTCATTCCATAGCTCGTGGGGTTGAACGGACTGTGCCAATGCATTGGGGTGGGTGGTTAAATGCTAGTGGAGGTCTCGTTTTGTGCGCCAAGCGTCCTAGTCATTCCAGGCAAGAGGCTACCGGCAAAGTCCCTTAAGATCCCTGAGACCAAAAAACTGCCAAACTTTGACGGGGCAGTTCTCAGAATTCTTGACAGTTGGGAATACTCTGTTTGGACCTATAGGTGCATGTGACATCCTTCCACAATAACCTCTCTTGTTTTTGGTCAACTCCATTCTGTTTGACCATGCCGAAATCAAATGCATTGTTGCAAAATGCTTCAATTTGATGCAGTGGAAAGGTGCTAGGTGTGACATTTTTGATTCCATAGCTAGGTGACACAATTTCTTCCTTAGGTGCCAGAATAAGGAGTTTTCAAGCACAAAGGGCGCCTAAATCAAATTTGCTTCACAGTTGACACCTTAGGTGATTTCAAACATTTAAAATAGCATAAAATGGGCTCCCATCTCAAGGCGCCGTCTTTTGGTTTAAGTTTGCATGAGTTTCCTCAAGGCACTCATTCATGTCTGCATGACGGCAAAAATGCACCTTGATCAACTTGGGGTCTATCTTATCATTTTTCAAGACTTTGAATGATCAAATGTGATTTAAAGTAACCCTTTCTCTATCAGCGCCCATTCAATGAAGTCATTTCATGTAAATTTCCTCAAGTTGCCCACTTGAGGCTCAATTGAGAGGTTTTCTTCAAGGTGCCTACTTAAGTTTGGCATGAAGGTGCACGACGCCTTAGCTCATAAGGCCTTATACCTAACGTTCTTTATACTTTAAACATTTATGAAGGCCATAGGATGACTTTCCCCCTTAGGCGCCCACTCTTAGACTTTTCAAGACCTCATTTTCAACCCTTATGTCTCCTTAGGCGCCATATTGGTTTGAACTTCTCTTTCATGTCAAGGCACTCTAGGTGGCCTTCTCCTCAGTGTCTCTTTGACGTGCTCAAAATGTCAAACTTGTTTCATTGTTTAGGCGCCACTTGTTGTCTTGGTGTTAAAAGAGCGCCTAGTTTATCCACCTCTCTGCATTCACATCAAAGCACCTAGGATGCAAGTGGGCGCCTAACTACATACTTGTTCTAGCTTACTCCAAAACTTATGATTCAAAGGAGCGCCTAACCACATACTGAGTTTTAGTAACTTCAATGCCTCTTATCAATAGGTGCCATTTTCTAGGAATCTTACTTCATGTTGTATCTTGGTAAGCATCCACAGATGATAATTAATGTTTAGGCGCCAATTCCAGTTTTCTAAGCAATCTAGTTCTAGGTGCCAATTGGGGTTATTTTGGGATTCTAAAATTGCTAGGTGGTACTAAAAGGTCATGTAAATGCCATCTGGTGCCTAACTCATTACCCCACTATAGTTCAACTTTCCAAGTCGCCTAGCTTAATACTTGGACTTTAAAGATACTTCATCCTCCATTCTAGCGCTCCAACTCATGATTTAGCTCTCCCTAAGGTGCTCATATTCCTTCAAGGCGCAATCTAGAGGTTTTTTGATTCATCTCCACTTTAGGTGCCCATACAAGATGTTTTTGACCCTATAATGCACCTTACCTCATGTAGATGTCTACTTCGATTCTCATGACCTTCAAACGTTCTTGATCAACTCCAATACATCTAATGTTTGATATTGCGCCTATCATGCTTGAGGAGCCAATCGACTTTAGGGCACCAAAAATCCATCTCCACATCAAGGTGCTCTCTTCAAGCTCAAACAACTTACCTCCTTTTTCATGTACTCTAGGTTCTCAAATCCTAATTGCAAGGCACAAATCCTCTTTATAGGCTCTAATTGAAGGTGATTTCATGAGGAAAGTAGCGCCCTAACCTTCTAATGTCCAATTTGACGTGCTTAATCAAGTTTGAGAGTCAAAATGAGCCCCTCTCCAAAGGCACCCTTCTTCATATTTTAAAAAACATCCTTTCTGAGTGAAGGTGCTCACATGGTGCTATTTCCACTTATCTATCCCTAGGCACTAAAAGGTAAAATTACACATGAAGAGCGCTTTCTTGAAGGTTATTCACTCTGGGCGCCCCCAAACTTACAATGTTCATGAGAATAAACTTGGAATTTCATTCCTAGGCACCACTTGAGGTGGTTTAAGTGGGTAAATGCGCTCAAACTGATGATGTTCAACTCAAAATCCTTTAAGCGCTCCTTGGTGATGCCCTCAAAGTCTTAGGGCACCAAAATGGGTTTCTCCACACCATGTACTCCAAGAGGCTCTTAAACACTAGGTGCTAATTGATGGCCTTCCTAACTTAGGGTGCTCCTCTTATGAAATTCAACCTTTAAACACTCTTAAGGCGCAATCCATCATTAGTTAAAATCTTACTTCACATCAAGGTGCCTAAAACTGGCAGGAGTAACAAGAAATGGTGCCAAAACTCATTCCTTCAACCTTGGGCATAATTCTTCTAATCCTCTAAACATGCAATGGGTGCCTAAACTCTTGAATCATTCCTTTGTCCAAAACTTTGATGTTTAAGGTCTTTTATGCCAATTTCAATCAAGGTGCCCTATCTTGGAGCATTTGGAGGTTGATATTTCTCTAGGCGCTGATGTGAGTTGGCAGAGGTGGGAAAATGCGCCTAAGTACTAGACCAAATTGGTGACCAAAAATGCAAGTCTCCAAGGTAAGGTATATTGAAAAATATATTTAAGTATAAGTTTAGATACTTCAACAGACCTGATGGGAAAATTTTGAGTTACTTCCCATGAAGGATGAGGAAGAGTTCATGTAGAAGGCCAATTTGTTGCTATTATCAAAATGAAAATTTCTCAAGGAGATAGAAGACTTGAAATACTACTATGCACAAGTAGTCAATCCCACATAGAAGAAGTATCTAGACTGAGCCACAACTTAGAGGAGACAAGTTGTGATCCTACATGAGGAGTTCATATATGTGATTTGTGAAGGAATTGTAGATGGATTTCCACCAATATGTAGCATCTCATACTTCATGGATATGATTCTAAGTTCTAGTTTTCTGAACAAGCTTATACATGCCTTAAAAAGGAGGTAGGAATTATTGTATGTAATGATGGTTAAACTAGTGGGCATGGAGGTGATGTTGGAGTAGAGGTATCACTAGCTAAGTTTGAACAAAGATGTACATATATTCATTGAAAGAGGTACCATCAAACAAAAACAAAGATAATTACATAAAACATTGGGTTTAATAAGCCATTGTGCATACCAAATAGATTGTGGGAGGAACTATCTATATTCTATCCCTGGATCTATGCACATAAAGGGGTAATGATTCTATCTTCATAGTGGTATTTTTTCCTAAATGTAACACTTCATTCCTTGTGTGTAGTTGAATGAGACATTCTGGATAGTGGATTTACTCTTCAAGGAGATGTTTTGGTTGCATGGCTTGCTATGGAGTATAACATCTGATCATGACATGAAGTTCCATAGCTAGTTTTAGCACAACCCATGGAATAAATTAGGCACAAATCTTAATTATATCTCTATGTATCATCTACAAATGGATAGATAGACATAGGTTGTTAATCAAAGTCTTGGAAATATACTTAGATGTGTGGTAGGGGAAATTATTAGGTTGTGGAACTCTATGTTGGTGCAAGTAGAGTTTGTGTACAACAACTTGGTGAAATTATCATCAATGAAGGTTCTATTCCAAGTGTAGAAGTTGAGGAATTTATGCAACATGTATGAGAGAGATTCATGCACAAGTCAAGGAGTAGATGTAGGAGAGTAGCACAATGTATATGTATTACACATAGATGATCATTATAGAGAGAATATTTACTCAAAGTGTGAGTTAGTCATGGAACATTTAATAAAAATAATTACCTAGAGGAACCTACAATAAGTTAAATCTAAAGAAAGGCAGTCCATGCTACATTATATGTATATTTTCTAAGAACACATATGAGATATATTAGGACTAGGGATTATATTCACCTTGCAATCGATTTAGACTATTGCAATGTATTTAATAGTCAATTAATTATGTGTACAACTCCAAGGATCATGAAAAGGGGAAAATTGGACTTAAACATGAGTCCATACATTCTCTAGGTGACTTAGAATATGTTTGTAAGGGGTATAATGTGGAGGGAAGCAAATGTGTAAGGCATGATTGGAAACTTAGCACAAAGTGGAGGGTAATCTATGAAAATTTATGACATTGTAAGATGTGTAAGAAACATAATGACATTTAAGAGGTGTAAGAAACAATATATATGATGACATGTAAGAAGTTGGTTGTCATTTTTGGACTTGGGGAGTTGTTATTTTGTCCTTTAGTGAGTTGTTTTTGTCCTCTAGTGAAGTTGCATAAATGAGTTCATGAGAAAGGTCTTGAAGCTTCTAGAAAGATACTTGTAACTCCCACACACGTCATGAGGTCTCTTTTGCATTTTGACTACTTGGCTTATGGTTTGAGTCCATTGTATTGGAAACCACAAATTGGATTGGAGGCCCATGGGATAGTAGTTTATATGGTATTATAGGTTATGTTTCTATGCTATCAGAATTTTGTTGGACTAAAGGGGAAGTTGTGTTAATGTACGCTATATTTGAGATTAATACAAGATTGTAATCTCTTTGGTCTCAGGAATCTTAAGGGACTTTACCGATAGCCTCTTGCCCGGAATGACTGGGATGCTTGGCACACAAAACGAGACCTCCACTAGCATTTACCCGCCCACCCTAGCACGTTGGCATTGTCTGTTCAACTGCACGAGCTATGGAATGAAAAATATCACACCTAGCACCTTTCCACTACATCAAATTGAAGCATTTTGCAACAATGCGTTTGATTTCGGCACGGTCAAACGGAATGGAGTTGACCAAAAATGAGAGAGGTTAATGTGGAAGGATACCACATGTACCTATAGGTCCAAATAGAACATTCTCAACTATCATGAATTCTGAGAACTACCCCATCAAAGTTTGGCAGTTTTTTGGTCTCAGGGATCTTAAGGGACTTTGCCGGTAGCCTCTTGCCCGGAATGACTGGGATGCTTAGCGCACAAAATGAGACCTCCACTAGCATTTACCCACCCACCCCGATGCGTTGGCGCAGTCCATTCAACCACATGAGTTATGGAATGAAAAATGTCGCACCTAGCACCTTTCCACTGCATCAAATTGAAGCATTTTGCAACAATGCGTTTGATTTTGGTACGGTCAAACGGAATGGAGTTGACCAAAAATGAGGGAGGTTATTGTGGAAGGATGCCACGTGCACCTATAGGTCCAAATAGAACATTCCCAACTATCACAAATTCTAAGAACTACCCCATCAAAGTTTGGCAGTTTTTTGGTCTCAGGGATCTTAAGGGACTTTGCCGGTAGCCTCTTGTCCGAAATGACTGGGATGCTTGGCGCACAAAACAAGACCTCCACTAGCATTTACCCACCCACCCCAATGTATTGGCATAGTCCGTTCGACCCCACGAGCTATGGAATGAAAAATGTCGCACCTAGCACCTTTCCACTACATTAAATTGAAGCATTTTGCAACAATGTGTTTGATTTCGACACGGTCAAACGGAATGGAGTTGACCAAAAATGAGAGAGGTTATTGTGGAAGGATGTCATGTGCACCTATAGGTCCAAATAGAACATTCTCAACTGTCACAAATTCTAGGAACTACCCCGTCAAAGTTTGGTAGTTTTTTGGTCTCAGGGATCTTAAGGGACTTTGCCGGTAGCCTCTTACTCGAAATGACTGGGACGCTTGGTGCACAAAATGAGACCTCCCCTAGCATTTAACCACCCACCCCGATGCATTGGCACAGTCCATTCGACTCCACGAGCTATGGAATGTAAAATGTCACACCTAGCACCTTTCCACTACATCAAATTGAAGCATTTTGCAACAATGCGTTTGATTTCGGCACGGTCAAATGGAATGGAGTTGACCAAAAATGAGAGAGGTTATTGTGGAAGGATACCACATGCACTTGTAGGTCCAAACAGAGCATTCCCAACTATCACGAATTCTGAGAACTGCCCCATCAAAGTTTGGTAGTTTTTTGGTCTCAGGGATCTTAAGGGACTTTGTCGGTAGCCTCTTGCCCGGAATGACTGGGATGCTTGGTACACAAAACGAGACCTCCCCTAGCATTTACCTATCCACCCCGACATGTTGGCATAGTCCGTTCGACCCCACGATGAGCAGAACAAAAAATATGGCACCTGGCAAGGTTTTTGCTCTTAGGATCTTAAGTGACTTTGCTCTTACGAAACAATGTATCGGCAAAGACCCTAGTTTTCATAAGAGGAGACATGTTATTTTAAGAGGTTTTTGGGAATGTGACTTTAACATTCCACTCCTTATCTAATGACGAGTTTATTCTCAGAGTTTGATGGCTTTTATGAGCATATACATGATGTTGTTTTAGGATAGTCATAAACCCTAATGCAACTTATAAACCCTCTTTGCATAGTAATTTCATGAATGACTATCTTGTAGGATTTACATACATACATACATACATAAATATATGATCTCGTAGGCATCTAGGTTTCATACACAAATTGCAATAGTTGTAGAGCCAACCTCCTATCAACGAGAGTTGAATAATAGTAAATAGAGAGCTTCTCGGCCATAAATGGGATTTGCATACACACACACACCCAACTGAAATAGTATCCTTATTGGGCTTATTGGCACCTCCCCCCAAGATGTAAGTTTTTTATGTTTATAATGTGCCCCCAGTGTCCTTGACATAGAGTTTCTTGACATTAATTTCATTCAAACATGTCTTCAATTCATCTTCAAAATGTTTTCAATACATCTCCAATGCCTTTTCCACGAAGGTTTATGCATATTTATACATGATTTGAGGGAAACCAATAGTCTCCAACTGACTCTTGAGTACTTGACTATTCATCTTCCATACTTTTGCATTTTTTTTACATTTTTCATATGACAATTTGGACATATTTACAAAATTTGACAAGGTGAAGACTAAATACATGATGAAATGGTTTATCATGACCTTATTTGATTAGGGCATATATAAGGAATTTTTCATATTGATTCTATTGATTCTATTGATCTAAAACCATTCTCTTGATCTAAAACCATTCTCAATGCTAAACATATAATCAATGGACTAAAGAACTATCATCATAATGTATGGCATCATGGGAAGTTTCATGACTTGCACATAAGGAATTTAAATTATATTGTATATCAAGGTGTATATACATTAAAATCTAGTCCATAATGGTAGACATATACAAAAATTTGGCAAATATGCCAACTCAAAATATTTTTTACAAAATGTGGCATATGCCATGTCTCAAAATCTATATACAATCTACATGCCAAATAGCTACATCAAATACTACAAGTCCACTTGACCCTCAATCTGTGATGGATCCTCAATCTGTGATGGATCCTGAAAAAGTATCCTCTTTGTACCAAAATGTCTAGTAATTGATGGAGGTGAAGTTTCCTGCATTAACAAGTCAAAACACAAATTTGATTAATCTCTTCATTTATTAACATACATCTAAATCACTACAATCAACTATAAGACCGCTAGATAAACTATCAATTATTTAGAAAAATTCAATTCAATTACCTCGACTCTATGTTGTTGTTCGGACAATCGTTTTGCAAATGATTTTCTCTTAAGACGATCAGGTGTCCTAGTGAAGCATGATGGCAAAGGTGGCACATCACTCACATTCTCAACAGACTACATAAAAGCAAAGTAACATTGAAATAAATTAATTTATAATTATTAAACAAAATAGGAAATGCATACATTTAAAATAGGAAATGCACTACACAAAAACTTATCTACTAGAAAACAAGCACATACCACCATCGAGGCCTCCTGCATCAATTAAGAAGGACAAGAATGTAAGACTCTAAATGACTATAATCAAATATTTAAGTTTTCTAAATTATCAATTAAAGTACAATTCAATCAAATTAACTCCACCCTTTGTTGGCATTGAGAAAGCCGTTCTACAAATGATAGTCCCTTGGGTCGATCAGGAGTTCGAGAAAAGACTATTGGCAAAGATGCCACATCATTCACATCTTCGATTGACTATAAAATAAAATTAACATCAAGATATAAATTAATATATAATTACTCACAAAGATGATTAATGCATAAAAAAAAGTTGATGTGTACAACAAATTATACTGGCAAGTCCAAGCCAAATTGGATGGCAGACAAAGTTCCATGATGAACTTCTGTCAACTCCCCCTCTGTCATCAACTATTATCCCACTTAGATACATTAGTACTAATAAAGTTGTTTATATATTCAAATAGAATAGACCATAAAATTTAACTTTAAATTTTACCTGCATAAAAGATTTCTCATGCATTTCTCCTTCTCTAATGTTTACTGATCCGGTAGCTTCTACTCTTGTCCTTAACCCCTTAGCTTGACTTCTGGACCCCACTGCCTCATCTCATGAATGGAGATCATACTCTGATGTGTTCAAAGGTGGCTCACTACTCTCCATAATAGGACCCAAGCATAAATGATTGCAAGAAATGCAATGATGGGGCACACATACATGTCTGGATGATGACGGTCTAGTAGTACCAGGTGATCCAATATCATCACCTTCATCATGTGTTTGTGTAAACTGAGATGTCTGTATAATCAAATGCTCAGTCAAAGAGTGTATGGCACTAAGGCCCTGTTGTGTTGCATTTGCAACAACGTCTGGGTGCTACATTGGGGGTGGAGAAGGGATAGTAGGAAGGGGAATATAGGGACCTTGTACTTGTCTAAGTGCCCCAGGTCTATCTTGAGGCATTCCTCTGCCCACTCCTTGAAACTCTCTAAAATCAAAATAATTAACATGTTGACCCATGACGAACTCTGCATAGAGTTTACGGAGGAAATACAAAGGCACATCTAAATTGTTGTGGGGTTGTTTATCAAAAACCATCCACCAACGATCCCAAAAGTTTTGACTAATGCCGTCATGAATACACCATTTGATTGAAAATTTTGGCTTACGAACATCAACATGCAATCCGGTTTTAGGATTGACAAAGTGTTGGGCTAACATAGTTTTTGTAATCTCTAAATCTTTGACTTCCTCATATGACAAACTGTTAGCATATTCGGCCTTCTTGGCTTCTCGCCATTGCTGAAATGATTCATGTTGGGTTGACAAGGTTTGAATATGATTAATGATTCCCTCTAAATTCTATGTCATTATAAACAATCAAGGGTGGCGGTGATACATTTCTATGATCCTGCTTATATGATCAATATTTCTTTGAATATTCTCTTCTATTGTTGGAGGGGGAGGGTTTGGTGGTGGAGGGTTTGGGTTTTCATTTTGTGCATCCATTTTACCTAATTAAATTATAAAACATACCCACTTAGCATAAAAACCAAAAAAATTGCTTGAAAATACAAAACAAACAAAAAAATTGCATGAAATCTTACCTCTTTGGCTCGGATATCCATTCCTTTGCTCTAATATCCATTTTTTGAAGATGAGACTGCATTTTTGCAAGCCGCGGGTTTGCAAAAATGCAGTCATTTTTTGGTTTTTATGCTCTCCAAAACAGATATCCGTTTCCAAAATGGATATCCATTTTCTTTTTCCCTATTGTATTCATTGTTTTTTATTTTATTATTGTAGCATTTTTAGCATTTTAAGTATTTAGGCATTTTAGCTATAAAATACAAGCAAATTTATAAAGGATTATGATGATATTTAAGCATTTTAGCTATAAAATACAAGCAAATTTATAAAGGATTATGATGATATTTAGGCATTTTAGCTATAAAATACAAGCAAATTTATAAAGGATTATGAAGATATTTAGGCATTTTAGCTATAAAATACTATCAAAATTTATATAGGATTATGATGATATATATATTTGATTTTTATATGATTTACTTATACTAAGGTATCTCATAGTATTTTAAAGGCACTTTTGAATAGATATAGGAGAGAGGTAGATGTAGGTTAGGGGTTAGGGATTAGGGCCATTATTTAGGGTTTACAGATTTAGAGAGAGAGAGACTACTTTTGACATGCAACCGTAAACCCTAAATAATGCCCCTAAACCCTAAACCCAAGTAACCCTAAATAATTCTTCCAAATACTAAACCCTAACCCCTAAACCATAAATCCTAAATAATTCCCCTAAGCTCTAAACCCTAAACCTGACAAAGGGAGTCCAAGTTTTCTTGTTTCCATTTGCTTCATCAATAAGGGAGAGGGAAAGATAGAGGGGAGAGATAGGATATATAGGAATGATAGGGGAATGACTGGGATGCATGATTAAACCTAACCCCTAACCCCTATTTCCTAACCCCTAAACCCTAAACTTGAGAAACCATAAACCCCTAAATCCTAAACACTAAACCCAAGAAACCCTAAACCTGTATCGAGCTCTATCTCCCTATCTCACTATCTCCCCATCACTATCATTCCTCTACCTCTCAATCTCTCTCCCTATGCTTTAGCCATGTCCCTCACTCTATATCTCCCTATTGGTCCTCTCTCTCTAAACACTAAACCCTAAACCTCCAAACCTTAACCCCTAAACCCTAAACGTGAGCAACCCTAAACTCTATCTCCTATCTCTCCCTTATCTCCTATCTCTATCATCCTTCTACCTCTCAATCCTTCTCCCTATTTCTCTAGACATATCGCTCACTCTCTATCTCCCTATCTCTTGCCTTTCTCACCTCTATCTCCCTATCTCTCGCCTTTCTCACCTCTATCTCTCCCTATCTGTCTGCTCTCTCTTTCTATCTAGCTATCTCCAAAACTGAGAAACCCTAAACCCAGGTACACCATAAATCTAATCAACTCTAAACCTATATCTCCTTATCTATCCCCTATCTCCCTATCTCTATCATCCCTCTACCTCTCTTGATCTCTCTCCCTATGTCCCTGGCCATGTGCCTCACTCTCTATCTCCTTATCTCTCTCCTCCATCTCCTCTCTCTATCTCCCTATAATTCATCTCTATAAACCCTAAATCCAAAACCCTAAACCTCTAAAACTAACCCCTAACCCCTAAACAATTTAAATCCTAAACCCTAAATAATGCCCCTAAACCCTAACCCCTGACCCCTAGACCTGAGAAACCCTAAACCCCTAAACCTTAAACCCCAAACCCCTAAACCCTAAACCCAAGTAACCCTAAACCACTATCTCCCTATCTCTCCCCTATCTCCCTACCACCTGTGTCCCTCTACCTCTCAATCTCTCTCCCTATGTCTCTAGCCATGTCCCTCACTCTCTATCTCCCTATCCCTCCCCTCAGACTCCTCTATATCTCCCTATCATTCCTCTCTCTCTATAAACCCTAAATCCAAAACCCTAAACCTCTAAACCTAACCCCTAACCCCTAAACAAAAAATCCTAAACCCTAACCCTAACCCCTAAACCTGAGAAACCCTAAACCCCAAACCCCTAAACCCAAGTAACCATAAACCACTATCTCTCTATCTCTCCCCTATCTCCCTACCACTTGTGTCCCTCTACCTCTCAATCTCTCTCCCTATGTCTCTAGCCATGTCCCTCACTCTCTATCTCCCTATCCCTCCCCTCAAACTCCTCTATATCTCCCTATCATTCCTCTCTCTCTATAAACCCTAAATCCAAAACCCTAAACCTCTAAACCTAACCCCTAACCCCTAAACAATAAATCCTAAACCCTAAATTATAATGCCCCTAAACCCTAACCCCTAACCCCTAAACCTGAGAAACCCTAAACCCCAAACCCCTAAACCCTAAATCCAAGTAACCATAAACCACTATCTCCCTATCTCTCCCCTATCTCCCTATCACCTTTGTCCCTCTACCTCTCAATCTCTCTCCCTATGTCTCTTGCCATGTCCCTCACTCTTTATATCCCTATCTCTCCCCTCAGACTCCTCTATATCTCCCTATTGGTCCTTTATCTCTCTTTAAACCCTAAACCCTAAACCTCTAAACCTTAACCCCTAACCCCAAAACCATAAACCCTAAACCCTAAATAATGCCCCTAAACCCAAGCAACCCTAAACCTCTATCTCCCTATCTCTATCATCCCTCTACCTCTCAATCTCTCTCTCTATGTCTTTGGACATGTCTCTCACTCTCTATCTCCTATCTCTCCACTTTGTCTCCTCTATCTCTCCCAAACTCTATCAGTCCCCTCTCTCTATCTCCCTATCATTCCTCTCTCTATAAACCCTAAATCCAAAGCCCTAAACCTCTAAAACTAACCCCTAACCCCTAAACAATTTAAATCCTAAACCCTAAATAATGCCCCTAAACCCTAACCCCTAACCCCTAAACCTGAGTAACCCTAAACCCCTAAACCCTAAACCCAAGTAACCCTAAACCACTATCTCCCTATCTCTCCCCTATTTCCCTACCACCTTTGTCCCTCTACCTCTCAATCTCTCTCCCTATGTCTCTGGCCATGTCCCTCACTCTTTTTCTCCCTATCTCTCCCCTTAGACTCCTCTATATCTCTCTATCATTCCTCTCTCTCTATAAACCCTAAATCCAAAACCCTAAACCTCTAAACCTAACCCCTAACCCCTAAACAATAAATCCTAAACCCTAAATTATAATGCCCCTAAACCCTAACCCCTAACCCCTAAAATTGAGAAACCCTAAACCCCAAACCCCTAAACCCTAAACCCAAGTAACCATAAACCACTATCTCCCTATCTCTCCCCTATCTCCCTATCACCTTTGTCCCTCTACCTCTCAATCTCTCTTGCTATGTCTCTTGCCATGTCCCTCACTCTTTATCTCCCTATCTCTCCCCTCAGACTCCTCTATATCTCCCTATTGGTCCTTTATCTCTCTCTAAACCCTAAACCCTAGACCTCTAAACCTTAACCCCTAACCCCAAGACCCTAAACCCTAAACCGTAAATAATGCCCCAAAACCCAAGCAACCCTAAACCTCTATCTCCCTATCTCTAACATCCCTCTACCTCTCAATCTCTCTCTCTATATGTCTTTGGACATGTCTCTAACTCTCTATCTCCCTATCTCTCCCCTCTGTCTCCTCTATCTCTCCCAAACTCTTTCAGTCCCCTCTCTCTATCTCTCTTTAAACTGTAAACCCTAAACCCCTAAACCTGAGCAACCCTAAACCTCTAAACCCTAAATAATTCCCCTAACCAACCTCTAAACCACTTGTCTATATAGGTGCAACTAATACCACTTTTTCATTGTTCAACTTGATGTTCATCTTGTTGGTTCTATGTCATATAATGTTCCACATTAAGCTTTTTATCTCAGTCATCTGGTTGTTCTTTATCTTGCTCTTTATTCTCATCAACTGGATGTTCCTTTGTTTCCTGATCTTTTCCAAGATCCAAATACACTTCCTACTATTCTTCTTGATGTTGGTCATAAGGATGTGTCACTTCACCTTGTTGCTTTTTAAAATAACCAAGAAGAGGCAACAAGAGGCAACAAATTGTTACTTTTCTTAGGCAAATTTAAGTTTTCTAATTACTACTGAAATCTTTTTAAAATAATGTAAAGAACATGCGAAGCTTCAAGGAATCTTTTTATGGCACCTATGCTAGCGTTTTTCCTCAAGGATCCAACATTTTGGTATCCTTTTTTGTAGAAATTAGAACATCCTCTTGATGACAATGGGAAGATTAAGGATGCCTTGAGAACTTGGAGATTTTATGGAGAATGTAAGAACCTTCAAATCCTTAAAATTGAAATGGAAAAGGCTCACAAAGTTAGGACTCTAAAAGTATAATAATTATTGTGGGGGTTGTAATGAAAATATGGCTTAACTCTTTTGAGGTGACTCACTATCCATGATGTGTTGGGATCAATGGAAAATGGAATAAGAGATATTAACAAGAATTTGACATAAATGGAAGAAATGGATAGTCTCCCCTAAAAATGATGGTGAGAGATGTATTAATAGTAGAAGAAGCAACATGAATGGTGGGGTTGGTTGGGAGTGGACTAAAGAATTGATTGAGAGATTATAGAAGACTAATTGGGAGTGGACTAAATAATTGATTGAGAGATTATAGAAGACTTATTGGGAGTGGACTAAAGAATTGATTGAGAGTCAAGAGGATAGGAGAATTAGTTAGGGAAGTAATGGTTCAATCAGGAGTGGAGAGAACTCTCAATCACAAGAATAAATGATGCCAAAATGGTTGGAACTAAAAGAAATCATGCATTCCAAAAGATGACAAGGTTGCCCCTTTCATATGATACAGTCTTTCTAAAATTTAGATTGTATTTTATAGCTAAAATGCCTAAATAGTAAAATGTTAAAATAATAAAATAAAAAACAATGAAAATAATAGAGAAAAAGAAAATGGATATCCGTTTTCAAAATGGATATCCATTATCAAAATGGATATCCGTTTTGGTTTGGTATCCAAACCAAAACAGATATCTGTTTCAAAGTCAAACTTTGCCAAGTCATGAATTTGGCTAAGTAAAAACGCGATTTTTTTCCTATTGCCACTATTTGGCCTGCTATGATCCTGCACATGCCCATGAGTAGAAACATAATCAACACACATAACACTAGGATTTTTACGTGGAAACCCGATTAAGGGAAAAACCACGGTGGGGGTTAACCCACAAGATTTATTCTCTGTTAAAAGAATAGAAAAATGGGAAGGCACTTGCCTTCAAGCGCATTGCTCAGAGCTCACTGCTCAAAGGATACTCACTGCCTACAAAAACATTCACAATGTTAACATAGAAAGATTGAATTAAGAAATATCATCTTCTTCATGCAAGGTTCAGTTCCATTGAAGCACACAACACCTCTGCTCTGCCCCCACTCACTTCCTCGCTACATCCACATCTTTGCTCATCGCCACACATTTCCATGACTTCACAACACTTATTTATACATGACATCGACTTTGGAATGAACATCAAAGTCAGCCTTACAATCATCTATCTAGAACATTCTCCAAGATAGGCATTACAAGCAATTACAATCACAAGACTTAAAATGCTACATGTGAACTATTACACTGTCGGCCAAACATAGTTGGGACTCAAATCTTCCTTGATCAACATGCCACGCTCCATAGAACTCTTCTTAGATCATCCGCAACATGCACCAAACATCCAGTCGGCCAAGACTAGAAAGAACAGCAACACTCAAGGAGAAATCTTCAACCACGAGCTCAATCCTCAATGCGGAGCACCAACACAATAGGCACACAATCCAGAAACCACCACAAGCACAATGAAATCAACAAGAACAACAACATCACCTCAAATCACCAAAAACACTTGCATCTTTATCCAAGAACTTAAGAACACCAACTGTCATGACTGTCACACTAGAAAGATTGCTTGCGGACCTCCAAACCATGAACCACTTGAGTTGAGGATACACAACAACATCCCAAACATACCTCTAGAACTACAGACCATAATATTCCAATGCGGAGCAATCCGGACCAAACTCCTGTCACTCTGTTACCTGTAAACAATTGCAAAACCTGGTTCTACTCAGATGGCCATAACTTCACAAATTCTCCATGCAGACCTCTCAAATCTTTACTGGAGAAACTTTAGACAATCCTCTACAAACCCTTTAATCCGTAGACTCTAGTCTTCATCTTGCTAGGAATGCAGAGCAATCTACTTCACTGAACTGCATTATCTTCACTATTTCTGACAGAGAGATATGTAACTCACTTGTTTCTTCAGGAGAGGCTAATTTTCTCGATATCCTCAATATACAAGTCTTCTAAACAAGTAATAGAATAAGATACAGTTGACACCAATGACAACAAAGATATGTTTACATCAATGACAACACCGATTAGGCACATATTTTCAATAGAATCAGGTACCATAAAAGATTTAGGAACCATGGATGTATGGTGACAAATGGACTAATGAGAATTTGATACTACTATAGAGGATGTCAAAATCAAGGATGACTGAGTTGAATATGTGAACTCATGAATATCTACAGAATCTGTCACAATAGAAGTTGATGTAGGTAAGGCAAGAAAAATCATATCTGAAGAAGACAATGGTGATGCAACTTCATCAAATCTATCATCAAATAGAAGATGAATGTCCTCAATGGTGTCTTCCAAATCTGCAATGCAGGACTCTACAAACAAAGATGAATATTCATCCCAATATGGTGGATCTGTAAAGACAATATGAATATCCTAGTACATAGAATCACTGGAAGCTATACATGACTCAACTCTAGATTTGAATGTAGCATCAGGTGATGGTGGAGATAGAAGAGAAGTAAGAGGATATGTATCTATGTCATCAAAACATTCAAGACTTTCCCAATAAGCAAGTTCCTCTTTAGTATCATGGTAATACAAAGCATCATCAACATCATCAAGGAGAAGATGCCTATAATGGGATCATCTAAGAATGGAGGTTCATTGGGATCTCCATACATTTTCCATAGTATGGTCCAGAGAGTGCAAGGGCACTCAATGTGTGGTAGAAGTCATGATGTGTGGTTCCCAACATTTAAACCAATTAATCTTTAGACATGATAATTTTTATTTCCCCATATAGTTTTCTACCAATTTGTACTTGGTTCAAGAATAAGCCCATACAAATGTGCCAATACATGGATCCATCAGTAGTGCTTTAGGATGCCATTGCACCAAGACTTGTAGTTTCCTTTTTTTTAAGTAATGAAAGATGGATGATTTGTTATCCCAAATTTTAGTGACTTAGATAGAATAGCCCCTGATATTATTTTGTTGTTTTAGAAGCCCCCAAAAAAAGTGCAAGAAAAAAATACGTGTTAAGATTGGATGCTAAATCGACCGTTTATAATGCACGATGATTTTTACAAAATAGGATATCCAAATCTTAAAATTGATTACCAATTTGAAATCCTTGCATTTTTCTGATCAATTTCCAAAAATGTTTACAAATTTTTTATAACTGGGCTGAATGATATGACACGTTAAAATTTGCTTACAACAATTAACTTTGGAGGCTAAAAAATGCATCAAAATAGCAAAATTTGTAAATCATCTTGATGCTATGTAAAAGAGGATAGAAATAACTTTCTATTGACTATAAATTTTCCAAACAATACCTTCGTGGGTGAAAGTTATGGAAAAAAGAAAAAAAGGCCTACTTTAGGCACTTTGAGAGAGAGTTCGAGGTCAATCCTGGCATAAAATGTCAAGTTTTATCAGTCAGCATAAAATGTTGTTGTGG
This sequence comes from Cunninghamia lanceolata, assembly GCA_027924645.1. Taxonomy (NCBI): domain Eukaryota; kingdom Viridiplantae; phylum Streptophyta; class Pinopsida; order Cupressales; family Cupressaceae; genus Cunninghamia; species Cunninghamia lanceolata. The sequence goes on along the minus strand of BSBN01000081.1, from coordinate 1,912,409 downwards.
GTGGCAGTTTGCAAGTTGCTACTCGTTACAACTATTATTAAGGTTACATCAAACATAGCATATAATGCTACAATGTTATGTGACAATTACAAAAGAGGATAGAAATAACTTTCTATTGACTATAAATTTTCCAAACAATACCTTTGTGGGTGAAAGTTATGGAAAAAAGAAAAAAAGGCCTACTTTAGGCACTTTGAGAGAGAGTTCGAGGTCAATCCTGGCATAAAATGTCAAGTTTTATCAGTCAGCATAAAATGTTGTTGTGGGTGGCAGTTTGCAAGTTGCTACTCGTTACAACTATTATTAAGGTTACATCAAACATAGCATATAATGCTACAATGTTATGTGACAATTACAAAATTGCTAACACTTACAATAAAAGCCACGGTGACATAAGATGTTAGCATAAAATGCTAAGTACAAGCCATTGGTGACCACCGCAATGGAACCTTGACTAGACCGTTAGAGGCTGTGAAACTTGGAAAGTTTGAAGAAACCACTGCCTTCAGGTTGACTGGATCCTTTTCTGAAGCTTCATCCTGGTGCAGAAGACTGAAGATTTACCTCTACATGGTAGAAATAGTGCCTGTGATAATTTTAATGCTTCAAACAACAACTTGGCAAGCATGACCATTGGCGAATGTGATAAATTGATCCCACTTAATCATTCAAAAAATGTGAGCCTTCAGCATACAGTAAACAACAAGCTTGGTAGGTGATAATCGACGAGCATACATAGATCGACCTCAACTCCAAACTGGAAGTCAAAAGGTGACTGTGGAAGAGTCTTTGAACAACCTAGTTGGAGTAAAACCCAAAGAACAAGGTTGAATGGCCAATTCGAACCTGTGAATATGGCATGAATAGAGGGCTCTCAGCCGAAAAGAAGCTGAGCTTGGCGAGGAAATGTGGATGAGTGGTCCAAGAAACTAAGGCCCGAAAGGGTCGAAATCGCCAAAGAGATGGGTTGAAGGGTCTTGGAGGCCTCCCAAGGTCCCATGTAGATTGTAGGCCTTTAAGAGGGCTAAGTGACTACCTGGAAGGTCAAACCGAGGCCACGAAACAAGTCAGATGAACCCAAACAAAGTAGTTTGAAGTCTAGGAGGAGGCCGAATGATGGACTGCAGAGCAAAAGAGAGTTGAATCCTCGAATAGGGGCTTATAAGGGTCGTTGAAGATGAGCCCACAATGGGCCTGATGTGTGTAGAGTGGCATTAAAACTGGCCGAGGACAACCTAATAGAGATCGAAAAGGCCCAAAATCTGACTAGAGGGTCAAATGGTGTCCAAAAGGGTCAATCAAGCCCGAATATTTGTAGAGTAGGGTCGAATGTAGAGGGCCTACTTAAGCCAAAAAATAGGCCAAATAGCCTCAAAATTGACAAAAAAATCTTGCAAAACCAAAATTAATTGAGGCAAAATGAAAACTTTGTAGGGGCTTGTCTGCCCTCTACAGAAAACAAATTGCAATTTTTAAAAACAATCCATACAGTATGGATTGGAGGTCATACAACCTTACAAACCCTAGGTGAGGGGTAAAAAAATTGCAAAAAAATGACTTTACTGAAATTCTCCAAACAAAGGACTATTCTTACTATCTTAGGCTTTCTGGACTCAACGAAAAGGTTCGTTTGGCTCCAAGACAAACTCTTGACTAGGCTAGGTGTGAGATTCACTCAATATGGGAAGGGTTTTGCTAGCATGGCTCCGATACCATGTTGGAGCATCCAAGATCAACAAGCAATAACCAAAACAAACTTCTGCAAACTATTTATTTAGCATAAAATAAGCCTAATTAATATATTCAAGACATAAGTAAAAATGTACAATATGCCTGTTGGCAATATATGTTGTTATTGATGTCAACATAGTATATATTGATGTCAATATAGAAGATGGAAATGTATAGACAGACTTGTATAGAGGAAGAGTTAGTATGGTCAAGACAAACCAATCCAGGAGAAGAGTAAATGGTTTAAATATGGGGAGATGAGTTGTTTTGGGTTTGGACATGATGCAGAGGTAATTACTTATGTTCTTGAATAGTTCCTCCATTCCCACATGTATATCTAAACAGTTAGGTGTATCGTACTTAATGACAAAAAGCAAAAATTTCACTAAGGCATTCACAATGCAAGGCAAAGTCATCTTGAGTTGGTCTGCGTTTCTCCACAGAGCAATATTTTATCTTGCAGTTCTAAAGACAATGTTACTAAGGTATTGAAATGATAAATCCAAGTTTTCAAGTCCTCATATCATTTGTATGGAAAGTTACAAAGGACAGAGTATCAATCATCACTTAGATAGAAGCAATGCACACTATTTCGAAGCCCATTTGCATAGGGTTAAGTTTTGCGGAGGATGAAACATGTATAGATCAGTCATTAGAGGGTTTGCAAAGACACTACATGTTCCAAGGGATATTAGGTATGATCCACATGTAGACAAATTTCATTTTCTGGTACCCCATCAAGTTATTATGTCTGCAAGTAAAGTGTTGAGCATAACTGTCCTCTGGACTCCTGGTTATTCATTCATTCATGTCAAACTTTTGAATTCCTTCATAATCATCAAATAAAGGTGTGCAGATCTAAAAAGAAGCATATAATGATGTTTAAGCCCATTCCAAAAAGGTTTCCAGTCTTGCATTTCACTGCAACATCATATTTTGAGATGTGAAGTATCACATGTGATCCGAGATTCTTTGTTTTCTACAGATAGTCATGTTTCCTATCTTGCAGATGCATAGATTGAGTTGATACTTCAGCAGTAAGAAGTATGAAGGTTGTTGAGTTCATGTGTGATTGAATTCTTGGTCTGCATAGATTTTTTGGCTTCTCCCTAGCTGCATAAAAATGAACAGTTAGTAGTGTTGAACAGTTTGAGCCAACTAATTAAATATCTGACATGTACGGAGGATCCTAATTAGTTTCCTTATCTTTGAATGTATGGAGAGATGTGAATTGATCATGTTAATCAAGCCATGGGGTCTACAATAAGTTTTTCTTATCATATTGCATGTTTTGAGGCTGACTTGTGAAGAGGTACACATTTCATCTAATGATGTTTTGATGCTAACCTAATCAATGTTTTGACGTGATGTGAAGGATATTTATAAAAGATAAATTTCATTTGTAAAGAAAAAAGGTAAATGTGAACACAACATAGTAGAGGGCAAGATATGAAGTGTGCAAAATTAGTTTGAGGATATGTATTGAGTAGAAGAAGAAGACTGCATCATCAGCATAAGTCAGATGTGTTCGTTATAGTAGTCCATACATTTGTATTACCTTTGTAAAACCTATTGTAGTGAGCAGATACTTAGGGAGTAGTAGCTTCCTTGGGTAGTAGCTGTAAATCAAAGTTGTAATACAGGGAGTAGTGACTTCCTTAGGTTGAAGCCCTAAAACAAAGTTGTAATATATTTATAATGAGCATATTATATTATGAGCTAACACTCACCGTGGTTTTTCCCTGTCTTAGGGTTTTCCACGTAAAAATAATGGTGTCATGTGTGTATTCTTGTATTGCATGACTTTCTTTCTATTTTATAAGTTTTTCATTTTTATTTGGTGATATTTGGTTAAGTTGTAGTATGTGCTAATTCACCCCCCTCTCAATACCTCATTGTGTTCAACAATTGGTATCAGAGCCAAGTGCCTTTGAAAATCCTAACAACTGAAGTAGATCTTGGACTTGAACAAATGGAATTTGAAACTATAGACAATGATGTATTTGTACCAGAATCAAATCTAGAAGCAATGGAACCTAAAGGTTAGGATCTTGATGGGAGTGAAGTAGCCTTGAGGAAGAACTCAAGTCAACCCTTAATGAACTAGATGAAGTCAGAGGACTGAATGTAGAGTATAAAGACATGCTTGAATTAGAAAAAGACATAAAATAATATAAATCATATGTATTTTCTTTCTAGCAAAACATTACTTTAATCATCATTAATTTCACTGACTAACTATCTGTCTACTTGAAATAAGATGATAAATATGTTTGCTTTAGAACTGGGTGTGACAGTTTAGGCTCACCACACAAAGTAATTTGCAATCAACAAACCACCAATGGTATGAACACTTTGCAAACTAATCAAATATCCATGAATCTTCAGCTGAAAATGAAAGAACTCAACTTGGAGTTTAGAAATCATGAAACAAACTTTGTATGATGACAAGTTCAACAAATCTCAACAATTTCTATTCACTATCTTAACTAGAAAACATGAATCAAATTTGTATTAAGCTCAAAAGATTGACAAACATCAACAATTTCTAAGCTTGGTGTGGAGAAAAATATGAGAATATCATAAAAGATTAGAAAAATACTATGTATTTGCTCTCAAATCCCAATAGTACAAATGTTTTCCAAGTATGTCTTCAATGAGTTTTTCCCAAAACACCAAGAATACACCAACTAATTTCCCCCTTACAATGAGTTTCAGTTGTATACATATGCAAATCATCTTTACAACACTAAGTTTTCACCTCAATATCTAATGGCTATGATCAATTTGATCCAATGGCTCAAATTTGATGCTCAAACACAAAGTCAATTTTGGTGGCAAGGAATATTCCACTTCATCCCATGTAGCTTTTGTTTTGTAGAAGATGGTTTGACCTAGTTTGATCTATTGATCTAGTCTCACTTTTTCGGATAATTAAACCACATGAGGCCAACATTGGGAACCTTTTAAGAGGTCCCAAGCCAACAAGCCACAATTTAGGTCAGGGCTAAAAAGGGGGACAAGGGCGCTTGGGTACCGTGGTCCTTTAGCCCCAAACTCTTGGGATAAGGCACTTAAAGTGTCATTAACCCCACCTTATAATTACTTTTCTGGGTTTTATGCATCAGGATCAAGAATTACATGCTTAATGCTCAAAAAGGTGTTAAAATAGGTCATAATTAACAAGTGTAAACATTTTAGGTCCACCCAGGTGATAAACTAAGTGTAAAATGGTAGTGTACACATTTTACGACTCAACATTTAGCCCCCACTTTAGTGTGGCAAACTTGCATTCGAACTCATATTAAAGGATGGATTCAAACACAAGACATAGAAGCCCAAATAATTCCACCAAGGATGAGGGGTGATTAAGCCCCTAAGCTTAGAATTCTAAGGTTGCAAACACATAGAATCATAGAAGACATAGAGTGTCACCATAATTTAGGGGTAATCAAGCCCCCAAGTTTAGGATCCTAGGAGTCTATGATGATTGTCATACACATAAAACACACTCACATGTGAAGCACTTAGAGGACATGAGATAAGACAAGGTATAAACAAGGCATAAACTTGAGAAGTCACAATGCATACACACAATACACAAAGTATAGATCTCATACACAAAGTATACACACCATAAGCAAAGTATACACACCATAGGCAAAGCATACACACTTGACACAAAGTATACACACAAGGCAAAGAGTATATATAGAAGACACATGGAATACATGATTGAATACACATACCATACATTAATCATAAGAAACATAATGCGGAAGACCTTGAGTCAGCATGACAAAGGAGATCTTGATCTAAGTGATGTCTCAATTCTCATGCATCATTCCCCAAGATGTAATAAAGAAGAATGCTAAGGGGTTAGTTAGAAATAAGAAGTGGCATAGGAGAAGTACAAACACATCATACACACCATCTCAAAAGTAAGATGCTTCCACTCAAGGGAATACATCAAGCTACCTCTCGGAAGAGGATTTTATGAAGTCTTACAGAATAAGAAGGCAAATCAACCTTACTACCAAACCCTAGTTGGCGGTGTAACCCTTCTCCCAAACATGCAAGGAGCTTCAACTTAGGAGAACAAGATAGACTCAAGATCTTGTTTCCAAGTTAGCCATAATCCTTTTTAAGAGAATGTAACAACAAAGATAATCAACAAGTGTTTAGATGGAAAGCTAGAGAGTAAGGCATCATAGAATGATATATGCCCCCACCTTAAAGTGATTGTTAACTCCATCAAGGAGCAATTGCCTTTAAGGTAGAGTGAGGAAGAAATATAAAACAAGCACGAGAGCATTCTAAAAGCACATTCCCAAATGATATGTGTTTACAAAAGATACATCACAACAAGGGGTTGCCCCTAAGACAAGCAAACCAAGGTGATGCTTACAGGCATGATAGACAATGGCTTGTGTAGTCACATGTGGTATGACACCGATCATTACAACAAGGTGCCATATAGATGGAAGAAAGATCACATACACATAAAATTGAATCATGAAAGGATGCTAAATCATCTAAGGAAAAATAGTGAAAATTACACATCACAACATATAGAAGAATGAAGATACATATAGAGGAATGACAATGCATTCTTACTCCTTGTACCTTTGTGCTAACAATGGTACAAAGGGAGAACCACAACATGACAATGCGGGGATAATATTACATACACACATAACACAAATGAGAGGGAGGGACCACACTTGTGAGTCGGCCTATAACAAATTATCCTCCCCCAACCTGATTATGAAATGGATGGAGGACAAGGTGATATAGGGACTACATCAAGCATGGTGAGAAGTGATAGATCCAAACCTTGTTTGAAGTTGTTGAATTTTGCTACTCAAGACTTGGTATTCATTGGTGGAATGGCCAAGTTCTTGATGATATGCACAATAATGAGGAGATGAACAATTATTTTGTTGAATCTTTTTGTGTTTTAGAGTAGGAAGAGAGATTAAGTGGTCTTTGAGTAGACTCGGAAAAATACACTCTTGTTGAGATAGAAGTGAAGATTTAGGAGGAGTAGGAAGCAATCCTTTATGTTGTGAACATGGTGGAGAGAACGTAGGAGGTCGCAAATCCAAACCTACTTTAGATAAGTGCAGTGTTGGTCCCACAGGTTCTTTAATTCCTTGTTATTTACATCCTAACCCATTTCCATTGTATCCTTATTTAGAAAGAACTTTGAATCCAAGCCCATAACACTTCTCCAAATCCGAAGGAAGAGGAGAGGTCATATGACTATCTTTGTTGAAATGTGTTGAAGATAAAGGATCTATCTTTTTATCATGATGAGGAGGGTCAAACTTTGTTTCAACCATCCCTTGGGGATTGAAATCTAAAGAGACCTCATCACTACCATGATATGTATTAGAATTAGATGGTATTTTATCACAAATGGCTACCATTTCTGTAGGAGAAGGCAGATCTTCATCTATTTTAAAGGTTCCATCATCATTAAACTTGAGTTAAAACTTTGTAGGAGTATGAGATTGTGTTGAAGAAATTTCATTTACCTTCGAGGTGTTTGGGTGCGAGAGTGAGATTTTATATTCACTCACAAAATATGGTGTAAAATCTAATGAACCCCAATCATCACCGAAAAACGCATTCGAAGGACTGACACTATCATGACCAACACTGTTGTTAGCAATGGAGAATGGTGGTTTTTCTTTCAAAGAAGGGATCAAATCACTTAAAGGAATTTGATGTCTCGCTTCTATTTGTAAGAAAACTTCCACAATCGGATCGACTTCAATTGTACGTAATTCATTTTTTAAGATGGATTTTATTGAATGACGAAGACTAGACGAGACTACCCCCATGGCATGGATCCATGGTCTACCAAGAAGAAGATTGTATGAAAGAGAATTAGGTATGACATGGATAAGGGTAGGCAGAGTCACAAGTCCAACCTTAATATCTAGGGTGATGGTACCTAGTGATGTCCTACCAACATTATCAAAGCCTTGAATTTTGAGTTTACTATTTGGTTTGATGAGAGATGTATCAATATCGAGTTTATGTAACAAATCTATTGCAAAAACATTAAGGCTTGATCCACCATCAATCATAGTGTGTCTTACCCTCATGTTACCAATCATGATGAATATCATGAGAGGTTCATTTTCATTTTGAACCTCTATGGGAGGTAATTCATGTTATTGAAATGATATATCAGATGTTGTCACATGCATACAAATTAATACAGATGCTACATCATTTGGTCTAATAGAAGGTGGAACAACTACCTTTTGTAGAGCCTCATGGAGCATTCCATGGTATGTAGGTGATGTTTGTATTAAATCCCATAGAGAGATCTTAGCCGAAGTAGCGTGGAGCTACTCGACAAGATCATATTCTTTACCAATATGTGGAGGATGATGAGGTACTTGAGGTAGGATAGGTTTAGAAGGTGGAAGAGAGATGGGCACACTTAGTGTGTGCTTACTTTTATTACGGGTGTTGTATGTGTTAGCAATCATGTGATGTTGTGACACATTTTGAACACCTTGATTTCCTTTAGTAATTTATTTTGCAATATTGAGGTAGTAACTCAGGGGTTGAGGTGGTGTTGGATCACCTTGAAACGTGATCACCAAATTGAACCGAGGAGGCATATTAGGTGCCTCATGTACAATGTTCTTAGGAACATTAGTACGCTTATTCACTATCCCCTTAGTGGGTGAAATAAGTCTATTAATGATGATTGAATTGACATTGTTGTATTTTTGAGTAAGTTCAACATCCATCCCCAAAGGATTTAATTTGAGAGACCTCTCTTCATCCACTAATGCTTCATCTTTGGAAGGGAGAGCATTGGAATGAAGGGAGGGTAAAGTGTTGTTAAAATTGTTGATGATTGTACCCTTAGTGATGTCCAAGGGTCTTGAACATGCAACTAAAAGAGAAGTATCCAGGGTCTTCACTTCCATAGTGATATCCAAGGAGCTTGAATATTCAATCAAAGGTAGAAGATCAAGGGTCTTCACTTCCTTAGTGATATCCAAAGTATTTAAACATTCAACCAAAGGAGGAAGATCAATAGGACGTGTTGATGTATAAATTTTCAGGCTTAATCCATCACCGACATGGGAAACTTCAAGGATGTGGGATTGATTCTTGAAGCAACCTCCAGATTTTACAGAAGCTGGCTCTTTCTTTTAAATGGGGTTTTGGAAAGGGAAGAAAAAACAAGATTACAGATACAATGTAAATAACTCCTAAGGTGATACGCCAGATTTATATTTTAATCCTACAATAAGTACAATGATTAAATCTTTATGATTTCTATTACGTTAAAGAGTTGTATGCATGATTAACATAAACAAGTTATAAAATAGATTTACATTCAGAGGCTAAACTCAGATAAATTTATAAGAAAGACCCAGAAAGATATCATAAATGGCATAGAACAAAAGCTTCTTTCATTAATAGATTTAATAGAGTACATAAGGCATAAAACATGCACATATTGATAATGCTTTTCTTCCTGAAAAATGATTGTAAAGGCAAATGACACGCTTCTGGTCTCACAACAAAACTCTCAGCATATATTACTTTTCTATCTCTATATTTAATGATGATGCCCTCTGATTACAAAAAACCCCCTATTTATAGCATGAAAACTGGGGGTCGGGACATGGTGGCCACTGAGATTCTCTAACTACTTGTGTAACTGAACTGGAGTCATTCTATTAGTGGCCCATGCACAAGAGATCTTCTGGATTCTGAAGTTTAGCCTTGACCCTATTTGTTGCAATAGTCACAATGAGTCTCTGATATTTTGGATTCTCCCGCCTCTTTCTGGCATTCCTATTGGTCAACTGGCGCAACAAATATGACTCAATAACTGCCAGTGCAGTTGGGATAGATGGCATTCTCTACAGCTTCTAAAAGACTCAAAAGATTGATATGTGGCACCTTAACGCTCTTCGGGCTGGGTCTCTTCTAAAACCTTCTCCAAATGTGCGCCATCATAGCACATGGCACCTTCGACTTCTTTTATTCCTTGCCAAAAGACTTAGCCAATACTTAGACACATGGTAAGCTCCGCCGGCTTCAAAATTGGGACATGCAAAATTACTGCACTTCTTCCCAATTGATGTCTCGTCTATTTCCCCCCTTTAAATTCCTGCCATCGCAGCATGTGGCAATGTCTACATCTCTTTAGAAATAGCCTTTAATACCTTGGGCCCCACTAGAAACTACTCCAAAAATTTAATAAAACACATAGAAGATGTGACACGCGGCAGGCTCTGCCTTCTCTGAAAAAGGAACATGCGTTGCATAGGCGCTCATTCTTAAAGCTTTCACCAAAAGTTTCCTTTGAATCCCCACCATCATGACACGTGGCACAATCCACAATGACTTAGAAACTTTATAAAAAGAAGAGAGAAGGAATGTGAACATAGATGCGTGGCAGCTTTCGGAACCCTTGAGCGTTGCAGATTCAAATAAAGACACTTGGCACCTTTCGCGATCACAAAAATTTATGCTTGCTACTTTTCTTATCTCTCCACAGCTCTGCCACATGGCACCTCTGTGCTGCATATAAGTTTCTTTACTCTCTTGCCTCTTCAAAACCCTGCCGTGCTGACACTTGGCACAATCTGCGTGGTCTATATTTGTAACATAAAATATATGAATCATGCCAGTAGTATGCCAATACTTTGCCATGGAAAATTGAAACAAAATGTAGATTTTTATCTCTACAGTTTTTGGTGACTCATTTGGGACTCTGTGCCTGCATAGAGAGAACCCAGGAAATATGCAAAAAGATACAAAATTTCAAAAATGTACTACCATAGCAAAAGGAATTCATAGTTTCTGCAACATGGCCTGATACCTAGACCACTCTGAATCTGACAAGCCCTTTCTCTTTTGCAGAGCCTGGAATGTGAGATCCAAATTGATGATATCTTTGTGAGAGAAAAATGGAGGATCTGCACCACTGAATGCAATTGAAACTCAAGTTGGGCCATGGGAATCAGAACTGATTTGACTTCCCGTACACTTGATGAATCTCTCAGACTTTGAAAAATAGTTTGATCATTTTGCTTCAGCAACAGTAAGGCCTTGATTTGATTAGTCATTAAGACTGTGCTATTGTTAGGGAAAGGGGATGGAAGCCCCATCTGCACTAGCTTCTCTATGTTCCCCTTCATGCCCTTGACACCTTCCTTCAGAATATTCATAAGAGTCTTGCATCTTGTCACAGCTTCATTGCAGCCCAGAACTTCGTTAACCTTTTCTGTTGCAGTCATTCTATCACTCACCCCTGCTGCCAACAAAGCTTCATCTATAGCATCATAAAATTTTTGCAACAGGAGCTAAGAATCTGAGACTCTTAAAGAAATAGAAAACAAGGTAGCCTCAACTGAAGACTCCACCTTTTCACATAGTTGTTGAGCTTTTAAAAGAAAACTGAGAGTAGGCTTGAGCTGTGAAACCTCATCAAAAATTCTCTACCATGAAGACACGTAGAGCTCCTTCACCATCTCGAGCACTCCAGTATTATGGGGTCTCTGACTCAATTCAATGGTCAATTGCTTGGTCTTCTCTTTCCCAGCCATGAATTGAGCTTGATAGGTACCACTTTGATTTTGTTCTACCTGAAGGCTTTGTTGTAGCTGAGACACCTTTTGGATCTTGTCTTGGCACTTTTTCTCTGCAAGGGCCTTTTCCTTCTACAAAGTAGTGGTAACGGCCTTAACCTGTGTCAATTCAACTTGTAAGTCTATGTCTTTGGTATGTGCTGCCTGATATATCTCAAGGGACACAGTAGATTGCAGATCCTTATTCAAAGTGTCAATTTCAATATCTTTAGCCTTAATCTCAGTAGAAAGGCTATTAATTATAGCCTTGGTTTTTGCCAAATCTACTTCTGCCTTTTGTAGCTTCCTTGTTACCTTCAGGTAGTCAGTTGTAATTGCTGCAGAAGTCTCATTCATCAACTCAACTTTGTCCTGAGGCCTAAAGTGAGTCATGTCCATAGCCACTGCATTCATAGTATAATCCTCTAGCTTCATCTGCTCAAGTGGCTTGACTATATTGGGAGTCATGTGAGTGATGGTCAGGGACTATTGGATGGGATCAAAAAGAGATTTAACATGGGGAGTAGAAGGGATTTTGTTTTCTTTCATTCTTTTCTTTTCCCTTCTGGCTTCCTTTGCCTTTCTAGAAGTGTTTTCTTGAGTTTGAAATGTAGGTGGGGAAGCAATGAGTCCCCCAACAAAATGATGACCTTGTGGTAGGCCATATGGAATGGTTGTAATCTGCTGGTTGGGGTCAATTTGAGGCATAGCCCTCCTGGGCATAGATGGGGAAAATAAAGGCAATGTAATGGCCCGAGATTGGGTTAAAGCCAATGAATTGGCAGTAGGTGCAAAAGATTGTAAAGGCATAGGGGAGGTGGCAGGAGGCATGGAAGAGTAGGATAATTGGGTTGCCACCCCCATTAAAGAAGAAGAAGATGAATAAGGAGAAAAGGGAGGAGGAATACTTACACCACCATTGTTGTGAGAACTTGTTGTTGTGGGGCCTCTAAAACATCCTCCTTAGTTTCCTGTTGTAGCACTAGCTTGCGCTTCCACGTCAAAAGGCTTTCTATTGTATCTTTAGTGTCCTCTTCCTCTAATGCCTCTTGCATAGACACAAGTGTTTGTTGAGAAATGGCCACTCCAAGACCTCTAGATGCCGAAGCTATATGGGTCTCATGAGACGACAGTTGTGTAGCCTTCTGCTGCTCAATAATACTGAGAGGTTGCAGCCAAGGAGCTCTTGGGGCTTCTTCAGTTGCTTCCTATGTTTCTTTTGTTTCCTCTATCTCCTTTGAGCGTCTCGGAAGATTGCTTGTATCTGGACTTGATACGGGAGTCATGTGATAATCATCCCATAGCCTCTCCCATTCTTCATCAGTTGCCACTAGTAATCTTTGAAATCTCCTGCCTATATTTCCAATAGGCTACTATTTTTTTGGCTGACCAATCTTTGTTCCCCAGATTCAACTTCAAACCATGAGTCATAAGCTTCTTAGGATCATATTCCTACTCTTTAGCATAAAAAGTTTCCCATGGCTTGGGATCCTCACCAAGTATATATGTGATCTCTACATAGACCTCTGGAGTATCTTGCTTTGGTGATCTTTTCTGCTCCCAGAAAGGCTGACTCTCATGGATAACGACTGTGGAAACTTTATTATTCACAATCCAGGATGCCAAGAAACTATCCGGATCATAATTCCATTTATCTTGAACCATCACAAAACCATAACCTTCTAGCTTTCTCAATAAGAGATTTTCGGTCTCCCTTTTCCTTATTGTGATCTTTCCTTTTGTCCAAGGGACATCATAAAACTTCTTCTTCATATTCTTGACAAAATTGTTGTCAATAATTGATAACTGGTGACCCACTTCCAAGGCTATGACTCTCGGAGTTAAAATTTTTGGGAGTAAAACTGGCTCACCAGCAAAACCATGAAGTCTAATGATTGTAAAATGTGCCCCAAAGAAATAGTCACAAGGAATCTTAGAGTTTACTAAGAACCCCCTTAAACTAGCTGTCATTCTATTCATAATAGCTTCAGACTCTAATTGCTCAAAAATAGGAGCCACAAAACACTCAGCAAACTCATAAGGGTCTGAGGTTTTCGAAAGGACATGGGTCCATGTAGACACAAGAATGGTTTTTCTGCTATCTACTTCCGAGTCATACATATCTAAGTGCATATGATTTCGAAAAAGCTAAAAATTTTGATACAATATTAGATGAAAAAGATATGCCGAGTACCTAAAAGTCTGCATATCAGAAAAATTGGACAACTACTTAATGATGGCCTATGAGATAGGCTCTGAGATGTCAAATCTGTATTCAGAAGCCTTATCTATCGTTTTGAGTCTGAAGATGGCCACCAATTGCCAATCATATACATTTGCATCTTCATCACAACCAAAAAGGAAGGCCAACATAGATAGTGCATCCTATACATCTGTGGTAAACCATTGTAAGGCCGTAGGGAATGTGGGCAATTAAGTGTTGTTATCATCAAGATGCAACTCTATATTCAGGAACCTAAGCTTCGTGTGGACTCCACTCCATACATTCTACAACTTGGGTATATTGACGAAACTAGCATTTCTATCATGATATAGACCCAACATGTCTTGAATCGCCTTAGGGCTAATCTGGAGCATGAAATTGTTTCTTTGAATTGTTGAGGTCTGTGGGTTGAAGAGGCTCACACATAGCTAGACCAATTCTGGATAAGAATGGACGGCTAGGACCATGAATTGGGTCAATTGAGAAGTCCAAATCCTCATGCCAAAAGTCTCAGACTCACCCTTCTTTGCTCGCCGAAGACATCTTACATGCGCTCCTTCTCTTAGATTCTTTGGATTTTTGGACATTCAAGGGTCAAAGATGTTGTCTGCATAATCTTCTACCTATGAGGAGTTGGCACTTCTCCCTTTCTCCAAGGGTTTGGTTCTTGGGTAGCTGACTCTTGGTTGTGCCTTTGCAGATGCATAGGGCTTACTATTCTTCCATTTTTCTAGCAAATCAAATAGATCCTCCTATGGTGACCCTTTGGCCAACTGCTCCCCTTCCATCTCTATAATTCTTCTTAGTTAACCTATGCACAAGACTTAAGAGGCTCTAGAGACTTGCAACTAGACTCATTGCTATAGCTACAATTCACAATGAAAGTTGAGACTCGCAATGAAGGCAGAGGGAATTTGAAAAACTTTTGAAACAAAGATGTGGCAAATGAAAAAAAGAAGGGACACTTAACTTCTTGGCTCGACATAGGCATTAATGATGCATTAAATGGACTCTCACTTCTAAATAATGACTCTAGAAGACGTGCCATAGTGACAGTTAGCATATTATTCTAAACCTGCAGAAGATTGTGTGCCAACTCAGCATTAAAGGCAGTGATTTTTGAAATGATTAGCTATTACCCTTGAAAAGTAGGTACCTTTTTAACGGCTCTAAGGAAAGTATAAATGCTAAATATAGAGGCCAATGTGTTGTGGACACGTGTTCTTGGAACACTTATTCAAGAAAGCGGGAAAACAAATGGGAAAGGAAACAAAACTTAAAGGAAACTATCTAACTATGATACAGGGGTAGAATTTAAAATTATGTGAAGTGTTTCAAAAAGATCATGTTGATAGGAATCTCTTATGGTTCTCCTTTCATAGTTTCTATCTCAAATGCACTATGTTGCTTGCAAGAACGAATCTTAAAAGGGCTAGTCCACAATGAATCGAACTTGTTGTGTCACCCTGGCTTAGAATCTCTTTCATCCCATTTCAAAACTAGAGATCTGACTTCAAAATTTGGTTCAGAATCCCTTCAATCAAACCAACTCTTTATAGTCTATTGACGGTTCATTAGGGACTCATGCATTGACTCTCTTTTCTCCTGTACTTCCAGTAATTTTGCAAGCCTCACATGCATTGAACCATTCTCTTCTGTCTCCATTTGTTTAATTAACTATAAGGTAGGAATCTCTATATTTAATGTCATAACTGCACTCTTTTCGTAAACTAGTTCATAAGGAGACATCTTAATCACTTGCTTAGGTGTGATCTTGTCAGCCCATAGTGTTGAATTGAGATACCTATGACAATCCTCCTGATGATTAGCTCCCATTCTTTTAATGAGTCTAATTAGATTCTTATTTGTCAGCTCTATCAAACCATTGCCTTGTGGGTAATAGTTGGATGAAGTCTTCAAATATATTCCATTTTTCAAAGCAAACTCAGATAGTTTGGTCCCCAAAAATGCCTTAGCATTATCAGATATAATAGTGTGGGGTGGACCAAAGTGAGTAGTTATTCCTTCCAGAAAATCTAGAATCACCCTTTAAGTGGCTTCTTTAAGTAGGATTGCTTCTCTCCACCTTGTAAAATAATCAGTTGCAGTAAGGATACATTTGTATCCCTTACTTGAGACTGGATTAATCATTCCTATGAAATCCAAACCCCATTGTGCAAAAGGTTCATCTACTACTATGGGACTTAGAGGAAAATCTACATTTCTTCTCTTCCCAACATAGAATTGGCAAGGTTGACACTCCTTAACCATTTGATGACAATCTACAAATAATGTAGGCCAATAGTACCCAGCCTGTGTAATCTTGATGGCAGTAGTTTTTGCTAAAAAGTGTCCTCCTGAGGCTCCATGATGTAATTCATGTATCTTTTGAGCTTCATCGTTTTCAACACACCTTAGTAATATTCCATCAAAATTTATTTTAAAAAGAATGTTATCAATCAAGACAAAATTAACCCCTTGTTGCCTATAGTATCTTCTTTTGTCAAGGGAGAGCATATTAGGGAAAATACCAGTTTTCATGAACTATATCCTGTCATTAACCCAAGAGTCTTGATTAGGCTCTTGCAGCCTTAATACAATTTCATCTTCTATTTCTTTCAATATTGGTGCTTCTGTGTCTTGGACAATATATTGGCAAAGTCCTCTTCCTCTGACCAATTTGTTTGGTCTCACTTCTACATCATACTCAAAAATCTTGGTTATCCATTTAGCTCTTTTCTCTATAATCTCACCTTCCATAATGTACTCTCTAACACTTGAATGAGCTACTAATATCAAGATTTTATTCCCTGTTACCAAGAGTCTGAATTTTTTTAGTCCTTTAACTATTGCATAAGCTTTCTTCTCAACAAAATTGTACCTTGATTCATACTCCCTTAATGTCCTAGAGAAGAATGCAATTGGATGTTCTCCCTCTTCTTTGTCATCTTTCTAAGTTAGAATGGCTACAATACTTTACTCACCTCCATACACATACATTATGAAGGCTTTCCTAAAATCTGGGTTTCGTAGTACTGGGGCAGTAGAGATGGCCTTCTTAATTTCTTTGAAAGCTTGTCTTCCCTCAGTTGTCCATTTAAAGGTTAGATCCTTCTTCAACATCAGAGTAATAGGCCTGATTAACCCTGCAAAATTAGATATGAATATGCTGACAAAATTGATTTTTCCTAGAAAAGGTTGTACTACCTTTTTGTTGACAGGTAAGGATAAGTCCATTAAAGCCTTGACTCTCTTCAGGTCAATAGAAATTCCATCCTTTGAAATAATTTTCCACAGTAACTTCCCTTGAGGTACACTAAAAAGACATTTCTTAGGATTTAAAGAAATCTTGAATTCTTGACACCTCTAAAAGATAGCTTCTAAATGCTCAAAGTGATCATTGACATTTTTTCGTAAATACAGTGAGATCATCTAAATAAATTAGAATGATCTTATTTATGAGCCCCTTAAATGCTATATCCATAGTGCGCTAAAAAGTGGCACCAGCATTTGAGAGACCAAAGGGCATCTTTGCATATGCAAAAGTTCCCCATTTGGTGGTGAACACTGTCTTGTGTTGGTCTTCATCTACCAACCAGATTTAATTGTATCCAAGAAAACTGTCAAGCAAAGAAATTCTTTCTGAGCCCACTACTGTCTGTAAGATCTGCTCCATGGATGGCAGGGGGTAATGATCCTTTAATGAAACTTTGTTTAGGTCTCTGAAGTCCACATAGAGACTAATGTCTCCATTTTTCTTTCTCACTGGCACTAGATTAGACACCCAAGTTGAATGCTTGATTGGGAAAATAATCTTAGATTCAAGAAGCTTTTGTAACTCATCCACTATTAAAGGTTCAATTATAGGATTCACTGGTCTCTATTTCTAGCAAACAGGCTTTGATCCTTCAACAAGATCTATAGTATGTTAGACAATGTCTTTATTGTAATCGTGGAGGTCATCATAGGTCCATGCAATCACCCTATCATATTTGTTGCATAAGGAAATTAGCTTGTCTTTTTCCTCCCTAATAGTGGCATTACCTACTTTCAGCTTTCTTCCTTTGCTAACATCAATTTTAGAATAATCTTCTTTGCTTGCCATGAACTTTCTCTTATCTAGGCTTGCATCATCAGGGTCAAACAGGTTTTCTAGAGTTATCAACCCTCTTGGAAGCTTATTGGACTTCAACTAGATGATATAATCACCATATGATTCATCAATATTAGGCTGCAACTGGTCAACAAATTCTCCAGACTGCTGTAAAAACAAAAGGACCTGGAGGTCACTATCGAAGACTTGTCAATTTTGAACATTGTCAAGGATTTCTGGTCTGATAATAACCTTCACTACCTCATTATTGATAAGTAGATCACTCGCTGGGTCAAACTGAGAGCTAATTTGTGCCATCCTATCTGCTTTAGTATATTATGAGTTCTAGGTACAACCTCTATATTGAAAGCATCAAAGCCATCAAGTAGGTCCCAAATCCTATGGCGATATGACCTAATTCTCACATTTTTTGCTATAGCTTTCTCTGTGATTTGTTTTACAACTAGCTCTGAATCACCTTTGACTATTAGATTATTTATTCCTTTCCTTTTAGCTAAAATTAGACCATGTACCAGAGATTCATATTCAACATCATTATTTGTACAAGCAAACTAGAAGCATATGGCTCTGAGGATTTTTTCTCCCTTTGAAGAGGTAAGACAGATACCTACTCCTGCACCATTCTTACTTCTGGCTCCATCAAAGTTTAAGGTCTAGATTTCAAAGTCTTCATCAGAATCCTTCTTCTTAGTTGTCTCTTGACCCATTATTTTGGGTATCTCTTGATCTTCCTCAAATATTACATAAGTTCCTAAGCCAGTAGAGTCATAGTTGCCATAGGGGTCACTCTGCTTGATAGACATCAGTTGATTGTTCTCTTCTTCATTTTGATCATGTTTAGTCCATTCCCCTACCTCTTCAATAAAAGCTATGTCCTCCCTATTCATCATAGCATGGGATGCTTCAAATTTTGGTGTTGGTCCCTTAGTGATATGTTCTTTAGATAGGGGTTCAGATAATACCTTCATCTTTGTTCCATACTTAGTTCTTAAGATCTAGTGTGACCAATCAAGTGACATATACCCTCCTATTTTAGCAGTAAAATCTCTAGACAGACATAATCCAAAGACAGGGGGTATGTCAATGATTACTAGATCTTGCAAGACAGTTATATTTGGACAAGTATACAATTGTAATGGAATTTTCTTGATGATTCCTATGGTTTGGACAAACTTCCCATCTAATTGCATAACTCCTTTAGCTAGCGGTTGGTACTCTATTTTTAAGGCATCTGCTACTTGTTTAGGCATGACTGTAGTACTAGCCCCTAAGTCTATCATGGAATTATGTAATAGTTTATTTCCCACTATTAGGGTCAAATAAAAGGGGTTTGGCTTAGACTTACTTACTTCTTCTTTGGTGTTTACCAGAGCAGTTGTCCCTTGAGGTGGAGCTTCTTTGTTTTGAGCTTTTCCTTTGTCTATGCCTCATTTTGCGTTAACAGCTCTAGGATCTGTCTGGGATTGCAAGGCTTCTTGCAACAGTGACTTTTGTTCAGGGATAGCCTGCATATCCCATATGGATACATTTACAAGGGTTTTCTTTAACTGCTCTACCACATTTATAGGCCCCAATGTTTGTGCCTTTGGATAGTAGGGATATCTTATCCTTTCCACCACTAGGTTGGAGACTCCTTGATTCTGAGCTACCATGGATACTTCTTGTCTTGAAGTGGGAGTGTATTGAGCTTGGAAAGGAGGACCTCTAGCCACCTCATTGTTGATAACTTCAGGTTGTTCAACCATTCTTCTCTTGGACCTAGTGAAATAATCAGACTGTACCAGGGGCTTCTTGCAGGTGGATGCTTCACTAAAAAACACTGAATCTTCTTCAATCCATGAAAACAGGGCATGCTCTAGGGCAATTTCTCCTTCTTGCTCAATCGACATTCCTTGCATTTGGGCCACCATTACTGCATTTTGAATGCTAGGCAACTGATATGAAAAAGATTTAGAAGACATAGTAGCTTGACCCTCCATTCTTCTATGCTCTGCTATCTTTTGTTGTAAGTGCTCTGGGGCAATTTCTCCTTCTTGCTCAATCGACATTCCTTGCATTTGGGCCACCATTACTGCATTTTGAACACTAGGCGACTGATATGAAAAAGATTTAGAAGACACAGTAACTTGACCCTCCATTCTTCTATGCTCTGCTATCTTTTGTTGTAAGTTGCATCTAGGGAAATCTTTGGGCATAGGTGCATTGTTGCAAGGAAAACACCAAGCATTTGATTCTTCTACCATATTATTTTGCCCAGGAACCATTTCCCTGCCTGGGTTAGCTGGGACAACTTGTAATGGTGTTGGTACTGGAACTTGCTAGTTTGAAGGTTGAGGGTAGTTTGGTCTTTCTGCCCCATGGTATTGGTTTGGCTAGTATGGAGGCCTATTCCCTTGGAATCCTTGGTAAGGAGGCTTTAGATAAGTAGTCTGCTATCTCTTGAGGTTAATTTCATTTGAAAAGGTTATGAGAATATTCTTAACATCATCCATTTCTGATGGAGGAACAGAGGGTATTGATATAGCAAGTTGTTGAGGCACTAGAAAAGTGTACATAGGAATAGGGACTGATGGAGAATTAGGGACTTCTTGTGGCAGAGGGATAGCAATCTCTAGAAACATATGCATGGGAGGCCTTGGAGGCAATTTCCTAGCATCTATCAAGCTATTCTTAGCTCTTACAGCCAATTCATATGCCGCACGTAGCGTCTATCCTCCTAAGGACTGAATCATGACTAAGATATCAGAATTAAAAGATTTAAGATAAAATACAATTGCCATACCTACTGATGGCCTAGCTGTTGTAAGGATTCTATCCCTAGTTTTTTGAAACCTAGTGTTGAAATGTGTTATGGCTTCTTGGGGTTCTCTCTTTATGGTGATCAATTGCTATAGCAGGGATGATCTGTCACCCTTTTCACTGAATCTTGCAAAGAAGGCATCTCCCAACTGATCCCAAGTTGAGATGGAATTTGAGGCCAGGGACTTGTACTAATCTAGAGCTTTCCCCTTGAAAGAACCTACCAATAAACTAATAGCAACATTTTGTTCCATGATGAAATGCATAGCACAAACATCTGCCACATCTTGGAGATGCTCTCCTAGAGTCTTGGACTCTTCTCCTATAAACTTGGGTAATGCTTTCAAAGCATTGGCAGGGATTGGATCCCAAGTATCTAGTGGCGTTGGAAGAACTAGGGGACTATTTTTGTTCTAATTTGCAAAGTTCTATGGCGGAATAGGAGCTACCATGGCTATTCCTAGTACTCTGGCCGATTGATTTATCCTTCTTCTTGGAGTGGCTGATAAAGGTGGCAACAAGATTCCTAGATTAGCAGCTAACTAGGCTCTAGTGGTTGGTCCACAGCTCTGACTCCTTCCTAATCTCTGGCTCATACGATTCTGATCAAGAATCTAGAACAGGTCCCACTGGGCATGCCAAAAACTATTGATGTATAAATTTTCAGGCTTAATCCATCACCAACATGGGAAACTTTAATGATGTGGGATTGATTCTTGAAGCAACCTCTAGATTTTACAAAAGTCAGCTCTTCCTTTTAAATGGGTGGGGTTTTGGAAAGGGCAGAAAAAACAAGATTACAGATACAATGTAAATAACTCCTAAGGTGATGCGCCAGATTTATATTATGATCCTACAATAAGCACAGTGATTAAATCTTTATTATTTCTATTACATTAAAGAGTTGTATGCATGATTAACATAAACAAGTTATAAAATAGATTTATATTCAAAGGCTTAACTCAGAGAAATTTGCAAGAAAGACCCAAAAATATATCATAAATGGCACTGAACAAAAGCTTCTTTCATTAATAGATTCAACAAAGTACAGAAGGCATAAAACATGCATAGATCCACAATGCTTTTCTTTCTAAAAAATGACTGCAAAGGAAAATGACACACTTCTAGTCTCATAGCAAAACTCTCAACATATAATACTTTTCTATCTCTATATTTAAGGATGATGCCCTCTGATTATAAAAAAACCCCTATTTATAGCATGAAAACTAGGGCTCAGGACATGGTGGTCACTAAGATTCTCTAACTGCCTACATAACTAAACTGGAGTCATTTTGTTAGTGGCCCATGTGTAGGAGATCTTCTAGATTCTGAAGTTTAGCCTTGACCCTATTTTTTGCAACAGTCACTATGAGTCTCTGATATTCTAGATTTTGCCACCTCTTTCTCGCATTCCTATTGGTCAACTGGCATAGCAAATACAGCTCAATAACTATCAGTGCATTTGGGATAGATGGCGTCCTGCATGGCTTCTAAAAGACTCAAAAGATTGATACGTGGCACCTTAACACTCTTCGAGCTGGTTCTCTTCTAAAATCTTCTCCAAATGCATGCCATTGTAGCACATGACACCTTCAGCTTCTTTTATTCCTTGCTAAGAGACTTAGCTGATACTTAGACACATGGCGAGCTCCACCAGCTTCAAAATTGGGACACACGACATTACTGCACTTCTTCCTAATGTCTCCTCCATTTCCCCCTTCAAACGCCCACCATCACAACACGTGGCAATGTCTACGTCTCTTTAGAATTAGCCTTTAATACCTTGGGCCCCACCAGAAACTGCTCCAAAACTTTAATAAAACACATAGAAGATGTGACACGTGGCAGGCTCCACCTTCTCTGAAAAAGGAACACGCATTACACAGGCGCTCATTCTTAAATCTTTCACCAAAAGTTTCCTTTGAATCCTTGTCATCATGACATGTGGCGCAATTCGCAATGATTTAGAAACTTTATAAAAAGAAGAGAGAAGGAATGCAAACACAAACATGTGGCAGCTTCCAGAACCTTTGAGCACTGCAGATTCAAATAAAGACACTTGACGCCTTCTATGATCACAAAACTTTATGCTTGCTACTTTTCTTATCTCTCCACAGCTCAACCACGTGGCACCTATACGTTGCATATAAGTTTCTTTACTCTCTCACCTCTTCAAAACCCCACCGTGCTGACACTTGGCACAATCCACGCGGGCTATATTTGCAACATAAAATATACGAATCATGCCAGTAGTATTCTGATACTTTGCCATGGGAAATTGAAACAAAATGTAGAGTTTTATCTCTATAGGGTGATGCATAGAATTATCATGTGCTATGGTAGAAGTATAAATAGTATGTTCAATCGTATCTCTAGAAGAGAGACTAAGGAGTATGTCAACGATCTCATTCTCTTGGACCAAAATGTCTTCATTTTTGGGAGAGGGATCCAAAGCACAGGGTGAAGTAAGAAAAGCTAAGTCACCATCACATGCTTTAGAGAGTATATCCATAGCACTATTATGATTTGTAGTAGAAGAAGAAGAAGAAGAACTATCACAATCATCTTTCTCATGAAGTTATTCATGGAGATGAATTTGGTTAGATCTTCTAATATCGAAGGATACATACTCATGAGGGTTGTGAAGCTATCAAAATCATATATATAACAAAGGAGTTGAATTTCATATATGGACCATTTAGAAACATCAATATCATTTATGGATGGTAAGTGATCTAAAACATGAGGATGCACATTAGTGAACTTAACAAAAGTTTCAAAATTTGTAATGTATGTATACAAAGATTTCAAACAAGAATAGTCCATAATGAAATGTCTTGTTTATTATGTGCAAATATTATATAGAATAGAAATGTACAATTTATTAACCAAGCACAACCAATATCAAAATGAAATTGCAATCAAAGACCTACGAGTGCAAGAGAAGCGGGGTCTTCCAAAAATGTGATATTTTTTATAACCACAACAACTAAGTCTTGCACATGTAGGATGATTAGTATGTAAAAAAAAAGTGCCTAAATGATGTATCCACTTGAATGCAACAATGATTTACAAAACCTTGTTTTGATAAAGATACACTAAATGCAAGACTAGCTAGGGTTTACTATCAAAACTCTAGATTTTGAATGCTTACTTCCTAAACCACAATTTTTTCCATGCAAGAAATATTTTTGAAAAAAAATGACATTTAGGAAATGATACAATAATGAAATACCAGATTTGAAGTGCAAATTATAGCAGCAAAAATCTGAAACAAGATCTCAATTACAAACCCTAGGTTTTGAATTTGACTAGGTTTTTCCAAAAATGTAACTTTTTTGACAAAACCCTAGCAAATGAGTCTTAAATGCAAGATGAAACACCATGAAATAATTATCTACAGAAATATCAATCAGATATGATGCAAAAAATTAGAGATTTAAATTTTTTTGTGATGATCTACAACATATGCAATGAAAACAATGCATAAATATGCCTCTTTGCAAGCCTAAAATGCTTGAATTTTTCACTCTTTTCAATGCAAATGTGCAATAAAGTCCTAAAATAGAAAGGATGATAAGGTACAGAAGATTAAATCTATTTATTCAATCCAATAATGCAACAAGATCTGAAACAACACACTAATCTACAAACCCTAGGTTGAAGATTAGCTAGATTTCCTAGAAATGCAAGGTTTTTTCAAACCTTAACAATGAAATGATGCAAAATTAAGCTATATAACTATGCAAAATGATGAATGAATTGAATCTAATGAGATCTAGGGAAGAAAATAGCTCATATCTGATGCAAGAAGGATTCCAAAGTGCAAGAAACGTGGGGTTCACCAAAATGTTTAGTAGAAAAATGAGACTAGCTCAATAGATCAAACTAGGTCAAACCCTCTTCTACAAAACATTGGGGCACAAACTGAGCTTGGCTTCTACCCAAGAAGGAGAGACAAACTAAAAGGGTTCTACACTTTTATTGTATAGATAATAATTAACCAAATCCAATCAAATCAAACTAGGGCACAATAAGAGAGCCTAATTGACGAAGATCAGAGCATAACCGACTGGATAGAAAAGATCTAGGATGAGGTCAAAATCTGGATCCAGAGGTGAAACTACCCAAGACAAGGGGGCTTGGGTGCCCTGGTCCTAGATTAGGGTTTGCATAAATTGTTATCTTTGTCGGGTTTGTACTAGTAGGCTTTATCTTATTTTCAGATATCAATTCCTAAAACCTATTCTTCTGACCTACACACATGTGAGAGGGAAAATGGTTGGGTACTATTTAGGAGCTTGCCTCAGTCAAGCCCTGTGAATGGTGTTTCCACCTCCACAATAGCAAAGATGATAGATAAAGAGTGCATGCCCTAGGAGGGTAAAGGCAAATCTGAAGTAGAATGGAATGCTAGAATGAAGCATGAAGGAAATAAGTCACCATGAGCATGGAAACCCTTGTATGGTTGAAGACAACATCACAACTTGACTCAAGAAGTTGGTGTAGCCCCAAAAGATCTTCACAAGCCCTGCAATATGTTAGTGTCACAACAATAATCCATAATAGAGAGCTTTAGAGAAGAGTAGAGAGAATGAAAATCTTTCAAGAAGTTAGAGAGAGTGTAGAGATGTTCAAATGAATGACGTATCTTACTTTTATATGCATTCCTGTTGATTTCTAGAGAATTAAACCACATGAGGTCGACATTGGGAACCTTTTAAGAGGCCCCAAGCCGACAAGCTACAATTTAGGTTAGGGCTAAAAAGGGGGACAAGGGCACTTGGGCACCCTGGTCCTTTAGCCCCAAACTCCTGGGATAAGGCACTTAAAGTGTCAAATGTTAACCCTGCTTTATAATTACTTTTTCTGGTTATCTGCATCGTGATCAAGAATTACATGCTTAATGCTCAAAAAGGTATTAAAATAGGTCCTAATTAACAAGTGTAAACATTATAGGTCCACCCAGATGCTAGACTAAGTGTAAAATGGTAGTGTACACATTTTATGACTCAACAACTTCTTCAACAAGCTTCCCTTAGTATCAAAAAGTAATATTTTATTTACTTTTTATTACTAATTTTTCTAATTTTCTTAAAAAGTAACTTTTGGAAGCTAAAAATATTAAATATTTGATACTAAATCTCCAAACATTTAATTTTTGTGACTACAACTCCAACAAGTTGTTGTAGTATGACAAATTTTCATAAAAAATGATATAAGAAGTTGTAGCAAGTCATTTTCTCTATCATAGGTGGTTGTAGCTCTTCATTTTTCATGTGCAAATATGAGTATTGAGCTATAGGTGACTAATTCTACCATAAAAAATGCATTTATAGCCTCTATCCGTCATATTTCCACCATTTTTCCACCTTAAATCTTCATCTCAAACCTAGAACAACATGTTGGGCTCTTGTAGGAGGTTGTATCAGTCATGAACAAGGTTGTAAATCAGGTATAAGATGGAGTAATTCATCCTCCATTAGTTGCATGGATTCATTCCCTTCATTCTCCATCATTTCTAGCTCTAAATATGCATGTACAATAGTGACATAGGTCTAATTTGTTTTGTTTTGTAGGTCCTATGGCTTTTCTTCATCATATTTATTGACCTTGTTTTGCAGGTAAAATAGTTGTTTGAGTGAGAAAATGAATTTTCTCTATGGATGGGATAGCAGGGTATCTCTTAGGTTTCATTCCTTCATGGTGGCTTCAACTGATCCCTCCATGTTTCCAACCTCTTAGACTTGCAACCAACAAAGCCAAGCATCAAATTTTCTCAAAAACAAATCAATTTTAGTCAATACATGTCAACTCATGTCCATTTTTTTTATCATGGATCAGTCATGAACAATTCATTGTCAGATTTGTTGTCATAGGCAACTTCACAAATTTCTTGGTTTACCCTTGTTTCCCTTGGTTTCTTCATATATCCTCTTGACCTTTCCATCTTTAATTCTTGCTCAATCCTCCCATCACTTTAAAAATATTTTTGAATTCATCATATAGGTCAAATCAAAATCAGAAATCAAAGTTGTCATAGTTGTCCTAGGGTATCTAAGTTGTCAAAACTTGTTCTTATGCTTGTTTGAACAACTTCGAGGGTAATTTTGGGGTTAAAACAGTCTTCTTCTTCACCACATTCTTCTCTTTTTAATGCAAAATAATTTTACACAACCATGAAACATAGACCATAAATTCATTGAGGGCTAATTTGATGGGTATGGGACTATCAACCTTAAATTTCTAGACTATGATAGTCCTCTTCTCTTCTAAATTCACTTAGTCCTCAAAGTAGCTTCTAATTGTAGACCTTATATCATACCTTTCTTGTACAACAATGCTAATGACTTTATAGTTTTCAATATTTACTATGACAAAACAACATTCCATCCTCACCAATTCTCTAAATCACTAAAACACTATCCTTGATGACTAATATGAAAAATTGATGAATAATCCATGAATAAACTCTATATGGGACTGTCACAGGGCAGGAAGAGGTTTTTAAAGCTATTTGGCTACCTCAACAACATTGTGGCCCACACCATCTCAAAGAAATTTGATGATTAACTCATACTATATTAGCATCAATATAAGGGGAATATGACTACCTTTTCACATCAACTATTGATAATGCATTAATTGGATAAGTAATCTAACTGTACTTTTCTTTGTGGTTGTACCTAACCATCTGCAAACCCTATAATAGATCACATACCTCATTCAAGTTAATACCCATACAATTACCTCATGTCACAGCAATTCCTTCAATGGCATGATGCTTTAAACCCTACTTCCAATGGTATGACACTTTCACAGTTTCAATGATATCACTGTTATACTATTGTCAACCCTAAACCAGTCTTGATAGTCATTTATCCATCACTTGTCCTGACTCACTTGATATAATCCTTTATTAAGTTTTAGGATGCAATCTTTACTACCCCTTCTGCTCTTAATCTATAAAATGAGATTCCTTCGAGGTAGGTTTTGATGGATTTCCCTCTGGGAATCAAAACCTAATTTACCCATATCTTTTCTTCATTGAGAGATAAGTGTTGGATCTTGCAAGGACAACAAGAAGAGGCAATATTAGAGTTAATTTGAAAACATTACCACATACAATCTGGGTCATATGTATGATAAAGAAACCTAAGTAACAATGCATGAATCAAACCTACAATTATACCCTGATCACTTATCATTCATGACCAATAAGAAATGACTTCATCAGTATATCATAACTCGGTGGATATCATTTTGCATAATCATCACTCTAAGTCATAATGACTGCCCCTAAATGATATGTGATCTCGTGGTGTTGGGACAACTATCCTAAGTCATGTGAAAATCAATAAGACCTGATTTACACTCCTCCATTAGTTGAAAGATAGTCATATAGATGAAACCTTGATAATGACCTACTTCCTATCAACATGACCACCATGCTTGACTGGCTCGTGACAATCTTACTTATCCCTCAAGTTTTAGGTAAGCAAACCTTACTTTGAAGACCCCTCATTACTATGGGCTAAAAACTTATCCTGACATGGGGAAGATAGTTATTTTCACACAAATCCTTTAGGTTTCAGTGCTGAGATGGACTACAAGTTGAACTTCAATAATGAGATCTTGCTAAGTGGTTAGACTGGTGGGACTGTGAGGGCAATGAGTAATTAAATGGACTATGATAGTCCTGAACTTATCTAATATCTCTCTCCATAAGCATGGTTAGGGTTACAACTTCTTTGGTGACATCTCAAGCACTTTGAACACCTTTCAAGTTCCATATTACATGAAGGTTTGGTGACTAATGGACTTCACAAATGAAGGACAATCAAAGTCACCTAGGAATGCACTATTAGATTTTGATAGTCCTTGATTAGATTTCAGTGACTTCTCTCAAACTCACAAAATGGCATGACAACCTCATGTCTAGTTAGTTATTTTCATCCACTTGAACCATAACATGGTGACCTTTGTACCATAGTATCCCTCCTAAGACCTCAAAATAGAAGGACAATGTTCAATTCTATGCATAAGGATAAAACTATCAACTCCAAGCATAGGTCTGAATATTCCTTTAAAGATGGAGGTTAGGGATAAAATACAAGCCCTTATATAAATGAGTATGATCTTATTTGAAGTATGTAAATGCTTAAAACATTATCACAACTCATTTAAAGAAGGAAATGGCTCCTTATCCATCACACAAGACTACCAACACCCCCATAGGAAACAAACCTTTCTCAATTAGGATCAATCCATACATCCAAGTTCCTCGTCAAAAATGTCAAGAATAAAAAGGAGATCATGAAAAAACATAGCATACATAAGACCAAGACCTCTTGAGACTTAAACAACCCTATACAAAGATGAAAGAGGCAGATGAAAACATGGCTAATTATGAAAAACAAGGACACCCTGACACAACCAAGTGATCATCAAAAGACCCAAAGAAGTACAATAAAGATCATCCTATGCCCATATAATGAAGACCTCAAGGAGCAAAATATCACTTGAAGGGCATGTCTAAATGAGGAAATTAGCATGATAATTCAAGACAAAACCACACCACAAATCCATATATAGGTCAAAAGAATAAATGACATAATGAAACCAAAAAGGACATCATTGACCCACACTCTCCAAACTAAAGAATGTCAAGACTACATGAAGAATCATGGCACACCAAATTAGCTCAAAGAGGCATATCATGACATATGCAAGCTCACCAAGCATGTCAAGCTAGACCAGGACCTTTTAAAACCAAGATTACTCAAGCCAATCATACTCATGCAAGTGGGCCTCCAAGGACAATCAAATGCACCTCACAACCATGTGGGACAACCAAAATATCAAACCATGCCAACCCAATGCAAATGGATCATAAGCTTATGCAATCAAATCGAGCTACTCAACCAAGACCTAGAAGACACTGAAGGAGGTTGAAAAACTCACCTAAAACTCAAGAAAAAGAGGGCGTCCCTATTTTTCTCATGCAAAATGTGGGACCGTGTGTGTGCAAGGCACAACAAATGGTGAATCTACTGGGAGAATGCTCTTGAGCATTCCAAGGATAAGCAAAGGTTAAGAACCTAGAATATTTGTGTACACCAGACATTAGGCTAAATAAACATGAAAACATAATCAAGGAATCAAAATCAAAAGTTAGCACAACCATCCATATTCCAAAGATCCAAGTGTGTGCAAATGCATTCATTCCCATCTTTTGGAAACTAAGTTCATCTAGGCTCTCTTACATTAAGCTATGTGAATGATTCTCACCTCAAGAACTACCTGGACATTGCCTCCCTTCCAATCAAGCATCTATAGCCCCGACAAGGTTGTCTTTATGATTCCACTCAAAGCATAGCTCTATTGCCAGCCAAGCATCTATAGCCTTGGTAGAGATACTTGAATTCTCTAGCTAGTTGAGTCATATGATAAGAGTACTAGGAAGTACCTCTTTTTCATTACATTTATTTTTCACTTTTATTTTTCTCTAGATTTTCTTTCTTTTGCTACAACACATGCTTTTTCCACATGGGATATGCATATTTTTAACATTGTTTGGCTGGGAATCATAGTGGCAACAAAGGTGAGATCTTAGGATCTTTCACATAATGTAAGATCACAAAGAATCACTTAGAAACTTTAAGATTATTAAGATGTGAAAAGTATAAGATCTCAAAACACTTCAAGTCATACCAAACAATTGGCTCATCCCCCAAGAACAAGCATCATGCCATCCAACACCAACAATGGAGTGCACAAGACAACCCTTAGTTTATGACCAATTTTTCTCCAAGGAAGACTAGAAGATATAATCCAGAAAATCACATTATATACACTTGTAGACAACCCTCCAATCATCAAGGAACAAGCAAGGGAGGACCCCAAAAACTCAAAACAAGAGATCAAATCAGCAGCAAGAAGAAAACTAACCGAAAGCAAGATCCAAACAAACTAAAAATAAAACTAAAACATAAGACTAACAACTAAAACTAACCAAAAAACAAGAAAAATCAAGCAAAAAAATAACTAACTAACCAAACTCAAATCAAAACCAAGCAAACTAGACACCTAACAAACCAAAACTAACTAAGACTATGTACAAAGGCTTAGGACAACATGTATCTACACTTTCTCTTGACTAATTTCTCAATTTGTGTAAGAGAAATAGGGCACATGTCAAGGTCCTAAGTCTAGAAAATTCATCCTTGTATTCTGAAAAGTAGGATATAAGAAAACTGGGCTCATATTTAGGATACAAGTCATGTAGAATCAACAATTGAGGAAACTCATAATGTCCATGATCAATCCAAACACAATTTTTCTTACCCCCATTCCCACAATCAAAATGATAAGCATCATAACTCAATGAGAAAATGGAAGAGACAACCTAGTTTGTAGTACCATGAGCTAACAATGTATGCTCACCATCTTGTTGCACCATGTCCAACACTATCTCACCTTTACGAGGTCTCAACTCATGATGGATCATCCCTTGTGCATCAAGTACATGAAAATCACAATCAAATCCATAAGTTAGTGAACCTTTGCAATGTTTAAAAGTAGGTAAACCAATCATATCTGTTTTGTATGAAAAAGATGGATGACGAGGTTGTTGTTTTGGTTTGAATCCTCCTTTCCATAAAACATTCCAAGGGATTTTCAACCGAGTGCTTCTTCTATCGAGAAGAGAGTCATCTATCAGGTTGGGTCGCCACTTGGTTTTCTGCTGGGAAATTTAGAAGTTATCACACAAGATTGCTAATTAATACTTTAATGCTCTTGAAACCCTAATTTAAGAAAAACAGTAATTAAATCTGTGAATTATGACAAATGCCATAGGAATTAGACAAAGGGCAGAGAACCTTTACTAAATATTTTTCGTAGTTTAGAAAATGGAAATGTCGGGGACAATGGTGATGGCGCCCTAGTCCAAGGTACTAATTTTTCTGTGGATTCCCAATCTCCTTCCTG
The DNA here is from genome assembly GCA_027924645.1 of Cunninghamia lanceolata. NCBI lineage: Eukaryota > Viridiplantae > Streptophyta > Pinopsida > Cupressales > Cupressaceae > Cunninghamia > Cunninghamia lanceolata. The sequence continues at coordinate 1,880,929 of BSBN01000081.1, read as the reverse complement.
CACAGATCTCTGCTATATTTTCTGTTTGTCATGATCCAACAGTGGAGGACAAGTTTGATGGTGCCCTAGTCCACTGTGGGAGATTCTTTTGGATGTTAGAAGCTCTGCAAACCCTGATGCTCACTATCCAGTCTATTTCTGTAGCTTCGAATGCGGAGGACAAGGTTGATGGCACCCTAGTCCAATCAGGCTCCTTCTTCGAGATCTGGAATCTCTGCAATGTCCCCATGTTCCCTACAACTCCACTTCTTTCACTTTTGCAACCTGTAACCTGCAATCACATGGAATGTGGGAGGGAGTTGTGGTGTTTAGAGGCTTGCCTCAGTCAAGCCCCAGAGAGACATTCAAGTCTTCTGAACACCATTGTCAAAGAGACAGTGTGTATCCTTGTGGGATAGAGGCAAAAATCCAAATGATAATGATGATAAAACACAATAGATGTCACCTTGATGATGAAGCTCTCATGGAAGGAAGAGGCTCTTCAATGCCATGAGGATAAGTTGTAATCCAACCTGCAAAAACAAACACAATAACAATGCTATGCTCTGCAACACAATGATATCGTAAAAATCTCAAGTATGCCTAAAGTTCACAATCATCTTCTAGTCATCTTCTAGTTTCTAAATGATAACCTAAACATGCTTATATATGCAACTATTAAGATTCCCGCCAAGAATTTTGTATTTGAAACTTATGATGTTAGCCTGGAGACCAAATAATGGTCACAAACCTGACATTTAAAATTAGGCCAGACCCAAAATAGGGTTGGACTAGGTCGCTAGCACCCTTGTCCACCCCCTGCCTTTGTTCCAACATCATTAAATTAGATCCCCTTAGGTCCTATTTGTCACAAGACCCAAGGGTTTTCTCATCAAGAGTCTAAATTATCATATAAAATGCTCTAAATGCAATCTAAGGACCCAGGAGCTAAACCTTAAAGGAAAAAGCCCCCAAGGGTGCATTTTTCTAACATAACATTTAGCCCCCACTTTAATGTATGTATGAAATGCAAGGCCAATACATGCATTAAAGTAAGGTCAAAAAACACAACAAACACGCCAAGCATGGAGAAGACACACCAAACACATTAAAGACAACAACATGCACATAAAACACGAAGAAGACAGTTACAATCATGCAAAACACAGAGAATATAGCATTGAAGACACACAGAGCATAGAGAATACAATGAATGCAGTGATTATTATTTTTTTTATTTTCCCATATGAAATGCAAGATGCAAGTATAAGGAAAGTAAACAGACAAATCCCAAAAAGTGTAGAGGAGATATTCACCATCGATCTTGCACTTTTTGAGAACAGACACGCCAAACAAAGTCCCAAGGTGTAGAGGAGTTGTTCACCACTGGTCTTGCACCTTGAGAACAAACATGCCAAACAAATTCCAAAGTGTAGAGGAGCTCATCGCCACCGGTCTTGCACTTTGAGAATAAGCACGCCATACACACACACTGAAGACATAGAAAAAACACAGCAGACAAGCGGTGGAGTGAAACTATTGCTAGATTCATCTCCATCTCATGCACATTAGAGGCACACACTGACAATTGGGCTTCACCACAACAACCTCTGAGAACACGCTTAAGGGTTGAGTTAGTCATAGAATTGCTCCCTGCCTCATGATGAGGACTTTTGAAAATGACAGGATAATGCAATCTCTCTGAGAAATACACCATCCCTGCCTCGCGATGAGGGCTTAAGATAAAAGGATATGCTTGATATCCCACCTCTGCAGAGGGCTTAAATGATTGTGATTGATTTTCAGATTGTTCAAACATGCTTTACTATGATCTAAAGCAGATAGCTTATTATATATGCCCCACCTTAAGGTGGTTGATATCACGTACTGATATCAAGAACATTAAGGTAGAAAAAACACACACAAGGGAACAGGAGGTCTCACAAAGCCTATGCCCCCTAGAGGTGACATGTACTTTACGATTGCCAAATGTTCCCACAAAAACATCCCTGCAAGAAAAGTGTTAGTGTCCAAATAATCATGATAAACAACAATGTGTATGATCAACTACATGAAAGAGCCAAGCAAGGAGATATTCATGATAAACAAAGTGCGCAGAGCAATAGTATTATTAAAGTGTTGTTAGTGAGATAAGATAACATTGACATCAACATCAAGATAGAGAAATCATGGAGTGATTCCACTAGCCAAGCGTCAGATAATTTGTTACAACCCCATCGTCATGTATGGACTAGGTCCATTTTTTGATTACTCATGAAAGGGACACTAGGTCCACATTAGTATAATATGTTTTTCATCATCCGCCAACTAGATGGAAACACTAGAGGAAGGTAAACAATAAATCAGAGTGGAGAACAAGTGCCTTAGGGACAATCACGTAGGAGGGTGCCCCCAATTCACCAACCACAACGCTATGTTTGTAAGACACAACATACAACAATGAAATAAGAGGAGAGGCAATATAGAAGAATGATGATACAAATAGAAGAAGGTCACGACAGAGGTGGTCTCCTAGTATCTTTGACCTTACAAGAGAATCAAGGGTCATCCTAGGAGGCCTAACAATACATAACACATCACGGGGGAAGCACATCACGGAGTTAAAGGGTTAGAGATACTTACTTGTAGAGAGGTCCATGCTAGAAGTTGTCATCGAGGAGGTCATCATCCTCCCAATCCTGAATGCTAGATGAAATTGGTGTATAAGGTACCAAAGCCCAACTATTGTTCTTGTTTTCAACTTGTTCATCTTTAAGCTCTTCTTGATTTGTTTCAACATTAGGTTGAATGTTCTCTTGTTCATTTGTGATCCATTGGGCATAAGCTTGTCTTCTCCTCCTCCTTTCTTTTGCTAGTCTATTTCTTCTTGTCTTATTAATTATTTCATCATTATTGTGGTTTTCCATAGTTTGCACAGCAAAAGAGGAAGCACCATGTTCAAATCTCATTGGTCTTGGTGGAATATTTTGTTGTCGATGAAAGCCTTCTTATCCATGTAAGGATGATGGGGAGGGACCTCAACATAAATTCCATCTCTCTGTGGATGAGGCAGGTTATGGACCCTTTCCTTATTAACATTTCTCATGCCTAAAATTTCATCAAAGCCATAATAATATTGTTTTATGCTTTCTTCTTGTTCTTCTCTTATTGGTTGCAAAGGAGACCTGGCCACTTGAGCTAGTTGTTTTGCTTTGTATTTTCTATATTCTATGAAAGTTCTATCTCTTCATGGCTCAGGATCTGTCTCAGGTTGTGGCCAAAAGTAATCAAGAATAAAGTTCTTATCCTTAGTTGGAGGTTGATAATCATTACGACAGATAGTACGGATCTCTCCACACAAAGGAAAATTTATACATTTGTGAATGGTAGAAGGAACATCATTCATAGCTTTAAGCCAAGGATGTCCAAGTTTTACATGGAAGAGGTCAGATAAGGGGATTATATCAAATGATTGATCCACAACTTTATCATAGACTGAAACCATTAGAGTTATCTTGCCAATCAGTTTCATTAAAGCTCCATTATGTGTTTTAATTCTCAAATTCGACGGTTCATAAGATTCTTGTACCATTTCATGTTTAAGGAGGAAATCTTCCATGACCACATTGGTCATGTAATTACCTGATCTATGAGTGTTCCATGTATAGGTTGTTCCATTATCTTTACCATGATATAAAGAGGCCCTTTAGTGTTTACCATTTCTTTGTCATGGGGTGTGAATGTTATTTCAAGCTCAAGGGCTTTTCTTTTTAATTGAGGCCTAGGAACAAACCTAACATTATTATTATATTGAGAATCCATTTGTAAATTTACAAAGGAGTGTCAATATGCCTGATAACAGTCCACTAATGCAAAAATACCTTTCACAACATGCTTTTGAAGCAACTCTAGAAAGTCGATAAGCCAAAACCTAGTGAAAATAGGCTAAAATATGTGATTTTTCACCAAATATCAATGCAAAAGAGTAGGGAAACAGGTGTTGTAAGGAAAATGATGATGGAAAGAAACTTATAACAGTAATAACATCCATCTAATGCCAAAAAATCTGTTACAACATGCCTATAGTGCCACTCTAGCTCAAACCTTAGTGTAAAAATAGTGAAAATATGCAAATTTTCACAAAATTTCAATGTAAAGGCCCAAAAGAAAGGGTGTTGTAAGGAAATTAAGAAGGGGCAGAAGATAATAACACCAATAACAGAAAATTAGTGCAATAAAATCCCTTACAACATGCTTAGAGTGCACGTCTAGCAAGACGATAAGGCCAAATCTAGTGAAAAATGCAAGTTTTTTTTGTTTTTTTTAAAGCCCTAGACATGAAATTTCACAAGGAGGACACTATGATGCAACACTACAGTTATAAATCAGACCCAATGAGTGTCTTAATAAGGTAGTAAAATATGAAACAATATTTTAACTACAACCCTAGCTCATGCAAAATTAGGTTTTCATGAAAAGTGCAAAAATTTCAAGCAATTTCTAACAAATCAAGCATGCAAGTGCAATGAAGATGAATTGTAAATGATGAAATTATGTATTTTGGATGCAAATAACAGAAATTAGTTGAAATTAGATGCCAATTAATTCAAATTTTACAAAAAAGCAAGCTTAATATGCCAATTTTTGCAAATTTTCTAATTTTATCAATTTTTTTGTAATTTTTCAAATGCAATATTGAAAATATGCAAGCTTACTATGCCAATTTTTGCAAATTTTCTAATTCTATCAATTTTTTTGTAATTTTTCAAATGCAATATTGAAAATAATGAATTGAATGAGAATGAATTTCAGATCTGATGTAAAAATCAGAGAATTAATTAAATACAATTAAATGAATGCCAACTATGTCCACAATCAAACCCTATAATGCAATTTTTTCAAATTTTTTGAATATATCAATTTTTTTGTAAATTTTTAAATGCAATAGAATGAATGAATGTAAATCTATGAAACAACATTCATCAAGGTGCCAAAAAGTTCAAAACACGGGTTCACCAAAATGTTTTATATGAAAAGGGGGATCACAGGGTTGTTGTTTTGGTTTGAATCCTCATTTCCATAAAACATTCCAAGGGCTTTTCAACTGAGTGCTTCTCCCATCGAGAGGAGAGTCATCTATCAGGTTGGGTCACCAATTGGTTTTTTGTTGGGAAATTCAGAAGTTATCACACAAGATTGATAATTAATGCTTTAATGCTCTTGAAACACTAATTTAAGCAAAATAGTAATTAAATCTATGAATTACGAAAAATGCTACAGGAATTAGACAAAGGGCAGAGAACCTTAACTCACTTTTTTTCATAGTCTAGAAAATAAAAATGTCAGGGACAATGGTGATGGCACCCTAGTCCAAGGTACTATTTTTTCTGTGGATTCTCGATCTCCTTCAGGCACTGATCTCTGCTATATTTTCTATTTCTTGTGATCCAACAATGGAGGACAAGGTTGATGGTGCCCTAGTCCACTGCGGGAGATTCTTCTGGATGTCAAAAGATCTGCAAACCCTGATGCTCATTGTCTAGTCTGTTTCTGTAGCTTCAGATGCGGAGGACAAGGTCGATAGCACCCTAGTCCAATTAGGCTCCTTCTTCAGGATCTGGAATCTTTGCAGTGTCCCCCTATTCCCTGCAACTCCACTTCTTCTGCTTTCACAAACTATAACCTACAATAACATGGAATGTGGGAGGGGGTTGTGATGTTTAGATGCTTGCCTCAGTCAAACTCTAGAGAGACATTCAAGTCTTCCAAACACCGTTGTCAGAGAGAGAGTGCGTATCCTTATGGGATAGAGGCAAAAATCCAAATGATAATGATGATAAAACACAATAGATGTCACCTTGATGATGAAGCTCTCATGGAAGGAAGAGGCTCTTCAATGCCATGAGGAGAAGATGTAATCCAACCTGCAAAAATAAACACAATAACAATGCTATGCTCTGCAACACAATGATATCATAAAAATCTCAAGTATGCCTAAAGTTCACAATCATCTTCTAGTCATCTTCTAGTTTCTAAATGATAACCTAAACATGCTTATATATGCAACTATTAAGATTCCCACCAAGAATTTTGTATTTGAAACTTATGATGTCAGCTTGGAGACCAAATAACAGTCACAAACCTGACATTTAAAATTAGGGCAGACCCAAAATAGGGCTGGAGTAGAGCGCTAGCGCCCATGTCCACCCCCTTGTCTTTGTTCTGGCATCATTAAATTAGAACCCCTTAGGTCCTATTTGTCACAAGACCCAAGGGTTTTCTCATCGAGAGTATGAATTATCATGTAAAATGCTCTAAATGCAATCTAAGGACTTGGGAGCTAAACATTAAAGGAAAAAGCCTCCAAGGGTGCATTTTTTCAACATAATAATATCAATGCAAGATTCAACTTGTTTAGGCTCTAAAACATGGAACATTTCACCTTTTCCCACACTTTGCATGATTGTTTTACCTTCATCCTCAAAGAACAAGTTGTTGTCCTCATTATTCACCTGCATGCCAGTACTAATCAGGTGAGAATCTTCATCATTAGAAGAATTAGCAAGATTAGAAAAATCAAAACATGATATACTCGAATCTAACCTACTAAAATCAGTCACATGTAAAGAAGAAACGTCATCTAAATCATGTAATAAATTCCCTATTTCATCTTGTGATTGATGTTTGAATGATGCATGATCATGTATAGCAGCAATAAGACCTTTTGGGCCTTCTTCCCCTTGTATAACTTGACCTATGTTGTTGATTTCACCTTGTAACAATGTTTTACCTTGATTTTCTTCATTTGGATCAACTTGTAACTCACCTAAAACACTTGTAAAAGTCTGATATGACTTATTTTCATGATGTAATAGGCTGGTACAGTCATGAAATGGATCATTTACCTCTAAAAAATTAGCTTGTACGTCTTGCATACGAATTGGAATAAATTCCCTCTTCATTGTCCATGTATTTTCTTCACTAGGTAGGCTAATATATTCTTGTTTTTGCATGAAATTGGACTAATCTAGTTGCTTCTCACACTTAGATTCATTAGCAAACTAAAACAAATCATTTTCAATCACTTTAACATCAAAATTAGTCCCTAAATCCATGATTTGGCAAGCCTTTTCTTGCTTATCAACACTTTTATTTGACTATCTAGCTTACCTAACTTGTCAACCAACCTATTTTCATCATTAGGATTTAAAATATCATCATTACTAATGTCCTCTTCATTGTCCAATGACTGAAAATCAAATTTTATACAAGTTTTTGAACAACAATACCTTCAATTGGCTTATTAGGGCATTCATCTAGTGAATCATGCTTAGTTCATCCAATCTCATTTTCATGTCCATTTTGACAAACAAATTGAGAAATTTCATTCATACCCATGCATACATCACCTTGTTGATTTTGGTTGATGAATAATTATTGAGGTGACACACTTTCTTCCTTGACTTGAACATGAGATGGTTTAATCAATGGACCTTCAATATCCTCAAAGCAAATTTTCTTTTTAGCTTTGTATACCTTCGAATAAGGAAATTTTCCATGTAAAGAAAATCCACCCTTATGAGAAAGAGTTTACAATCAAGCTCAATATGTTCCTTAGTGGCATGCATCTTGCATTCTCTTGATGAGGCTATGTCAAACAATGTTAGTGGAGACCATTTTTTTCTACGTTCTTGTCCAATGCCTTCCTCAAAAGAGACAAATATGCCTCCCTAGGGAGTTGAGAGAGAAATTCCATAAGTAAATATGAAATACTACCCATTAGAACTAAATCTCCTCATTATCTAATCCATCTCAAAAATGTGCAATAAACCAATGAATGTGAAAGTTTGTATCAAAATTCCTATTCATGCCCTCCTTCTAGTGACAATCTTTTCATAGGTGTTTTTGCACACAACTTAGATGAAATACAAAGTATCTTATCTCTCTTGAAAGGAGTCAAATCCCAATAAAATGGAAAATGACTACCCCAAGGTCTATACTACCAAGTCTTGGCCTTGTGAGATAACTCAGTTGTTTCAATGTCCCTTGTTGTTCCAATCAAGGATCCTACATGAATCTAGATAGACTCCAACAAACAAGGTTAAATTACACAAAAACCAATTAGTTTTTAGATTTAGCAATCCATAAGCAAACTTATCCAATCATATATTGTCATTAAATGTATCATTTCATCTCATGACCAACAATATACCAACTTGCATTCATGAAATTTCAACTTTCCAACTTGCATACTGCTATTGTAAAGATGAAATTTTATGTATGCAAGTTGGTATATTGTTGGTTATGAGCTGAAATGATATATTTTATAGCAATATATGATTGGATCAGTTTTTGTATGCATTGCTAAATCTGAAAAACTGATTGGTTTATGTGTAATTTAACCTTGTTTGTTGGAGTCTTTTTGGATTCATGTAAGCCCCATGATTGGAATAGAAAAGAACATTGAAACAACTGAGTTATCTCACAAGGCCAAGACCTGGTAGTATAGACCTTGGGGTAGTCATTTTCCATTTCATTGGGATTTGATTCCTTTTAGGAGAGATAAGATACTTCGTATTTTATCTAAGTTGTGTGCAAAAACACCCATCAACACTTTTAATGAAGGACCTTCATTTTGAAGGCATTCAATGATTTTTACTTCAGGGGGCTTGTTTTTGTGAAATGTCCAACAAGTGTGATACACCTTTATTCTTCAACCCAAGGTATAACATTTTTCCTAACTACACTCTACAACAAGCATGCAAAAACTTTAATCTAAGATAGCAACTTGGGCATGGTGATTGGTAACACAGAGACACCAATAACCTTAGAGGGATGAATACCCACAACCTCCAAACCCTATAAAGTAAAACAAAAAATGCATCATAATTTTAATAGCCACTAACAAATAAGGAACTATGCTCATCTTTTATCTCCAATACAAAAATCACACTTAAAGACAATGATAGACATTCAAATCTAGGTGGCACAAAAGGATTAAAAATCTACAATGTAAAGCGTCAACAAAAAGTACAAATAGCAAGAAAAAATATCCTATATCCTACACAAGGTGAAATATATATATATATATATATATATATATATATATATATATATATATATATATATATATAAAGAGAATTGAAAAGAAGAATTTGTAGAAGAGAACTCATATTCATAAAATGCTTGCATGCATACAATCATATCAATCTTCTATTCGATACCTACAAATGCATATTATAGATCCATATCAAATAAAGCAATACATAACACATTGCATGAGTTCTTATCCAATAAAATATTCAAATGCCATACAAGTCCAAAATGTCATTTCAAATTCCAACAAGAGTTTTTCTTGTTTTTTGTTTTTCACTAGTAATCCCTAACATCAAAATGCTACAAAGCTCTTCAAATTTGGAAAGTTGGAAAATGGAACTTACCAAGTTTGTCTTGATTTGGAGCTTCTCCTTAACAATCTCTAAGGTAGATGCCATTGCAATGACAGGGGCACTAGGTTTTCTCTTTGCAGAACAAAAAATCCTTTACAAAATACTTTTGAAAACACTTTTAGAAAAATGTTGATTGGAGACATTAAAATACTTACAAAACAAACCCACTTTAGGGTACCATTCCAACAACCTAGAAGGAGCCTAAGGAGACCTAATTTTGCAAGTTGCAAATGTAGACATTGTAGGCCCTAGAACATGTTGTATGTGTGTTAATTGCATTCTTTAATAAAACATTAGAAATCCAAACACCAGACATTTTTAAATTCTAATATTTTTTTGTATTCGGTCTCCACAAACATATAGACATTGCGAGTGATAAGTGGCAAGTTGGACAAACAAATTCTTCACAAATTATTGTTGTTAATCAAAAAGGCTTTGTCTTGGGTAGACAAATTCTTGACGCGTCCATATCCACTCATGAAGTTATCCATTCCATATCCAAGAGTAATATTCCAGGTATGGCTTTTAATCTTGACATCTCTAAGGCTTATGATAGAGTTAGTTGGGATTTCTTGTTCAAAGTTCTCAAGAAATTTGGGTTTCAAGATAGTGGTATTAACTTGATAAAAGAATGTATATCCACTGCTAGATGCTCTATTCTTGTTAATGGAATCCCTCATGGATTTTTTCTAGCTAGTAGGGGAATTAGACAAGGGGACCCCTTATCTCCCTATCTCTTTATCATTATGGTTGAAATTTTAGGAAGAAATGCTTGTAATATGTTGAGAATGGGTTCCCTTCAAAGTATCAAACCTGCTTCCACAACCCAACCTTCTGTCATACAATAGTTTGTTGATGATACAATCTTTGTTTGGCAAGTTGGACAAACAAGTGGCATTGTTTTTCATACTTTGCAATTTGACTTATTTATTTTTATCCTTTTTCTTTTAATTTTACAAATGAAATTTCATAAATTTCTCCAAAAAATCCAAGAAACCAATCAAAAAATTACATAACAATTAATTTTAAAATAAAATAAAATAGAATGAACCCAAATATTTAAAAAATAAATAATATTTTACTAAACACAATTTTCAATACAACAATCTAATGAGATAAAAATATAAGTATCCCTATCACACATAGAGCTAATAACATACAATGAGGGGGAAACAAAGGTAGGGTTTAGGGTTTACTTTTATCCCTTACATATATGCCATGGTAGTAACAAAGATGAATTAATGTGGTACGGTTATATGTGAGATTTATTTCTTATGATAGTTTGAATAGGACCAATATTAGTCCAGTCCTAAGTGGAGACAATAACCGTAAGTGATGTGCCCTTAGCGTAGATGACGGGTTCCATTTTCAAACACCAACTTCTTTCGTTTGTTATGTCGATTTCCACTCGGAGGAAATGTCGTTAAAGCCCGGTTCCCGCCAATATTTATGCGTATCGTTTCAACAGGTCTCTTTCCTTTACGAGGGTCTTGCTTTCTAGTGGGTCATTTTGCCAGCTCTTTGTTTGTATTTATTTAAACTCTTTTGGTAGGTCTTATTATAAGTAGGAGGACAAAATATAGTTGGTAGAAGGCAAACTAATGTTCCTGCATTAATCACTTGCATTATGCTCAACAATATAATTTAAAGAAAATTTTACACACATCCAATTATTGTTTAATTTATTAGAAAGACTTGGATTATGGGTTGTCGGCAACCCAAAAAAATTGACTTTGAAAATGTTGGCAGTTCCTTATTAAAAATAATTAAAGAATAAAATAGTAATTATTATTTTTATTGGTTAGAGAATTATGTTTATAGAATATAATTGAAATAATCACACTTTACATTAATTATTTAGATTAATTAAATAAACGTCTTTAAATTAATACATAAATTATTTTAAATAAAGGAGGTATGATTGATAAATACATATATTTTAATTAATTGTGGGATTTAAATAAATTGAATGTGATGTTTAGGTCCATAATTAAGGATGGAAACGTGATGTGTTAGATATTAGGAACCAATTTAAACTAATGTTCTAGATTTTAAGAGTTGACTCAATCGAAGATCTCTAATTCTATGAATCGATTGTTCTTCACCCAATATCACTTCAACAAGTAAAAATATAACCTCCACATTTGTGGGCTTAATCTTTGATGTGAACCTTTTTTTGGTGCACACATGTCTAAATTGACAAAATGTGGACTATTGGAGTTCACTCACCTTGGTTTTTGATGTTTGGATTTGCATAAGGATATGTGATGTTTAGGAACACCTTTGAGGAATTTGTTGGATTGTGAGCGTCAAGTTCTCTTGGGCCAAACTTGTAGCGAACCAACTTTATAGTTCTAAGAAAAATGATTGAGGATAACAAACAAATATTCAATAGACCTGGGATGATGTTATAAGAAGACAAATGCAAAGTAGATTCTACCTTAAGCTCTTAGATCTAGATATTCTTTTTCACATTCTTACATGATCTCAAATGAGTGAAAGAGTTTCCTTAAATACAACAACCAAGCACACTGATCAACATAAATATGTGTTAAGTTAGCTCACAATGACTAGTAAGGGAGAGAAAACATGGGCCAATTTTATGAAATCTGAATTTAAAATTTTAGGATTCAAATCCATGACTATGAAAGTGACCTAGTCAAGTCTCCACCCATGGATATGATAGAGGGTGGAAAATGATGGATCTAGGTATTAAGAGTGTAAAGATTTGGCAATAAAGGGGATAGAGATATGGGATGTCATAAACCAATTTTATGCACACTTATACCACTTGTAAGTAAATTTTCTAAATTTATTTGGGTTAACTTGTGCATGATGATCATCATTAGGTACACCCTCACTGCCCCCATTATACTCATGTGACGAATTGCTAGAAATGCATTGATATTAAAAAAGATTGTTCAATAAAACATGCATGCATTTACTGTTGAACTACACTAGACAACTGAGAGGGGGGGTGAATCAGTTGTCGTAAAACATTTAACCAATTATGAACATTAACTTATCAATTACTTATATTCTGATATAACCAAGAAAGCATGAAATGAGAAGTTCAACACAATAACATAATCAACACCAGAGACACCAAATTTTTATGTGGAAAACCCTAAAAGGGAAAAACCACGGTGGGTGTTAGCCCACAGAAATATATAAGTTACATCAATATCGAAAAAAAGAGGCTCACTACCTCCAGGGTTCACTGCCCAAAAAACTCACTGCAAAAAATGGCTCACTACCTATGGGTGGCTCACTACCAAAGGGTGACTCACTGCCAAAAAGGGTGAACTGATTCAGCAGCATCTACTCCATGCCAGGGTTTAGTTCCATTGAAGCACAATATTATTTCTCTGCTCTGCTTTTTCACACCTTCGCAGTTATCTTTTCATCTTCGCAACACACACACTTTTTTGCAACTTCATTACATGTCTTTATACAATTCATCAACCTTGGAATGTACATCAAGGTCGGCATTACATTTATCAACCATTGGATCAATCTCTAAGGTCACCATTACAATCATACATAAAATAGGTCTAGACCTAATACAAATTAAGCTAAGGAAAAGATGTAAAGATGTATGCGGATCATGCCACGCCTTAGTTGGGACTCAAACATAATCCTCCATTCCACAACATGCTTCTACAATCTTCGATGCATCTCCGCAAATAATGAATTCAACTAGGTCGGCTAAGACTGATGAGATCACTAGGTCTGCTAAGAACATTCTTCATTCACGATCCAATTTTCTCTTTGCGGATCGATCTAAAAGTAGGAACATGATCAGGAAACATCCACAAGCACATTGTAATCACCAGGAACAACAGCACAATCTCTAACCACTTTGTCAAGAAGATTCTTCAAACTGGAGCACAAGAACAACACTGTTAGCCACTGTCATAAGTAAAAGATAGCTTGTGGACCACCAAATCACGAACCATTCCAATTAAAGGAACTTAACATAATCACATACTTGATTCCAGAATGGTAGATCAAAATACTTCAATGCGGAGGAATACAGAGCATAACACTTTCTCCCCTTCATATAGGAAAAGCAATTTTCACACTAGTGAACACAATTCACTTAATTCTTCATGTTGGAGGCCCAAACTTGGATTATACGATCTTCAGACATACTTTTAAATCACTTCCAATCTGCAGGCAAAGATATTCATTCTACAGGAAATGTGGAGCTATCTTCTAGACTATTCTTCAGAGTCTAATACCCTGTTTCGACTGCAACACATTGTTTCCACCGGATGGGCTAATTTTCTCAATATCCTCAACATCAGAATCACTTACATAGGTAAATACAAAGCATCTTACTCATGATAAGTAAGCAACAAAATAAGAGCCCAATTGACACCAACGACAACACAGATGTGTTGACATCAATGACAACATCGATTAGGCACATACTTACAACAATCTCCCCCTTTGTCATTGATGGCAACATATGATGTGAAAAACTAAAAAGCCCATAAAGACAAGATTCTCCCCCTTTCTCATTACACATCTGCATTCTTTCTCCCCCTAAGTTTTCCACATGATGTCTCTCTCCCTTTGACATCAATGGCAAAGGGCACATACTTGCATGCTATTATTCTGATCCACTGAACTTTCTTTGTTTATCAACACTTACTTTGTCAGAAACATCTAGCTACTCCCCCTGAGAAGTATCCCTTGAAACATCAATCCAGATCAAAGAATGAAACTCTGGGCTCCACTATATTGATGCATTATTGTGCATCTTAGTTCAGGGCAGGAGGGGCAATGACCCCTAACTTTTCTCTGGGATACTCAAAGGTATCTTTAGTCAGAGACTTAGTGAAAATGTCTACAATCTGATCCTTTGTGGACATATATTCCAACTTTACTTCATTCTCTATCACCTTCTCTCTCAAAAAGTGATACCTTATTGATATGTGCTTTGTTCTTAAGTGCATCACTGGATTCTTTGAAATGTTTATGGCACTTGTATTGTCACAAAAGATTGCAATTGGATCTTCATACACAACTCTTATATCCTTCAAAGTTTGCTTCATCCATAACACTTGAGTACAACAACATGCTACTGCAATATACTTTGCTTTTGCAGTTGACAAAGAGATTGAATCTTGTTTTTTTCTCAACCATGAGACCAATCTATTACCCAAGAAGAAAGCACCTCCACTTGTACTCTTTCTGTCATCAACATCTCCGGCCCAATCTGCATTTGTATAAGCACTGAGAGTGAAATCATTGTCCTTTGGATACCATAAGCCATGATCTAGAGTACCTTTTAAATACCTCAGGATTCTCTTAACTACCATCACATGTGATTCTCTTGGATCAGCTTGAAACCTTGCAACAAGACAAATTACATGCATAATACCAGGTCTGGTTTGAGTTAGATAAAGCAATCCTCTAATCATGGATTTGTATTTTTTCTAATCAGCCTTAGGTGATTCATCAGTTTTTCTCAACTTGCAGCCAGTCACCATGGGAGTACATACCAGTTTAGAGTCTTCCATCCCAAACTTTTGCAACAACTCTTTCACATACTTAGACTGAGATATGAAGATTCCTTATATCTGATTGATTAGTTTGCAAACCTAGAAAGAAACTTATCTCACCAAACATGGACATCTCAAACTCTTTTTGCATTTCACCAACAAATTCCATACTCATACTTTAATTGCCTCCAAATATGATATTGTAAAGTGGTAAAATTTGGATAGTGGGTGTTTGATTAGTTTGATGCCTATCCTCCTTTCACCAATTACATTCAAGGACTTTGGGTCGAGTGGCAATGCACTATCATACCCTTGGTTACTTAAGAATGTAAGGAAGATTAGATTTATATGATTTGATTGTCAATTATGTTCAATTATTCTCAATTATACCTCAAAATCCTAATTATGTCATTACGGAAGCAAATAGACAAATTACTCAAAATACTACTATAGGAAGATGTAAAATGATAGACAAATGCACACCTATTTTCAAAGTTCAGGAAGCAGAATAGTCAGGGACTAAGGAGCGGGCACCCAAGTCCAATGCCTAGGTTTTTGTCAGGATCTGGAAACTTGATATGTAACCTATTCCTGCTACATCAGAGATTTTCCCATCATGGAATCCAGAGGACTAGGTTGTGGGTGCCCAAGTCCAGGGTGCTATTTTTAACTCTGATTTGCAAATCTGACACTCTACAATATCCTCCTTCAACTCCACTTTCTCTGTATCTTCAATCTGTAACCTACAATCATAGAAACTTTGGGAGGGGGTTGTGGTGTTTAGAGGCTTGCCTCAGTCAAGCCCCAGAGAGACATTCAAGTCTTCCAAACACCGTTGTTAGATAGAGAGTGCATGCCCTTGAAAGGTAGAGGCAAAAACCAAAGGATAAATACTTAAAAACACAAATAATATCACCTTGTAGTGAAGATCTCATGGAAGGAAGAAACTCTTCATGCCATGAGGAGATGGATGCTCAAATCTACAAATACAAACACATAGACAACACAAATCTACTCTAACACACAATGAATGCCTTAAATCACCTTCATAAAAGCTTGAGAATCACAATTGTATCTAATGTCCATCTAGTTTACAAATGAATGCCTAAGCATGCTTATATATGCAACTACAAATACTCCCATTAAGAATTTTGTAATTCAAACTTACTGTGTCAGCATAGGACCCAAATAACGGTCACAAGCTGACACTCAAAATTTGGGACTGGCCCAAAATAGGACAGGACTAGGGCATGGGCACCCAAGTCCTCCCTCCCTATTTTGGTCAAGGTTGGGTTCAAGGGATCCCCCTAGGTCCCATTTGTCATGAAACTTAGGGGTCATTTCATAAGGATGCCAAAATATGATGCAAGATGTCCTAAATGTAGATAAAAGACCCGGGAGCTAAATCTTATGAGGGAAAAGCCCCCAAGAGGACATTTTCTGACGTTACATTTAGCCCTCACTTTAATTTATGTATAAACGCGAGGCCAATACATGCATTAAATTACAGTCAACAAACACAAACACGCCAAGCATGGAGAAGACACATCAAACACATTGAAGACAATGACAGACACACAAAACATAGAGAAGACAATTACAGCCACATAGAACGTGGAGAAAATAGTAGATGCATAGAAGACATGAATGATTTCTTTTCTTTTCTTTTTCTCATATATATGAAATGTAGATGCAAGTACAAAAGTAAACACACCTCCCATAATGTAGGAAGCACTCATCATGCTGGTCTTTAAACTGCATAAATGGGGAAACACATGCAAGACAAGCCAAACCTCCCAAAATGTAGGAAGCCCTCATCGCGTTGGTCTTTAGACTGCATATGGGGCAACAGACACGCAAAAAAAAGAAAGCATGTCAAACACACACACTTTGAAGACACAGAGAAAACACAGCAGACAAGCGATGGAGTGTTCCTATTTCTAGGCTCATCACCATCTTAGGCACATTATAGGCACACACTGACAATTGGGCTTTGCCACAATAATCACCGAAGACACGCTTAAGGGTTGAGTTAGTCACATAACTACTCCCCGCCTCCCAATGAGGACTTTTGAAATGATAGGATGATGCAATATACGTTGAGAAGTACACCATCCCTGCCTTTACAGAGGACTTAAGATGATTGATTGATTTATTGTAAACATACTCAGAGTGCAGGAGGGACTCATCGCCACCAGTCTTTAAACTACACCTGAGAACAAGCACATTGCTAACATCTACAAAAGATAGCTTACCTTATATATGCCCCAACCTTAAGGTGGTTGATATCATGCATCAATATCAAGCGTGTTAAGGTAGGAAGAAAACACACAAGGGAACATGGACTCTTGCAAAGCCCATGCCCCCCCGGAGGTGACATGTACTTTGCAATCACCAAATGTTCCCACAAACACATTCCTACAAGAAACATATTAGTGTCCACATAATCATGATAAATAACAACATTGATGCATATGATTAATCACACAAAGAGCCAAGGTTACACCATGAATTCAAAGATCAAGGATAACCATGGGGCTATATCACAAAAATCTCAGAACTGAGTGTCACCAAGACAAGATTCAAAGACAAACAAAGTGCACGGAGCAACAGTATTGTTAAGGTTTGTAAGTGAGATAAAAACATCATCAAAATCACTATGTAGAAACCACAGAGTACTTCTACTAGCCAAGCATCGGATAATATATACAACCCTATCGTCATATTAGGAACTAAGTCCAATTTTTGATTTCTCGCTAAAGCGATGCTAGGTCCGCATCAATATAAATGTTTTTCATCATCCGCCCACTAGATAGAAACACTAGAGGAAGGTAAACAATAAATTAGAGAGGAGAAACAAGTGTCTTAGGGATATTCATGTAGGAGGGTGCCCCCAAGTCACCAACTGCAATGCTATGTCTGTAAGACACAACACACAGTAATGAAATCAGAGAGAGGCAATATAGAAGAATTATGATACAAATAGAAGAAGGTCACAACAGAGGTGGTCTCCTGGTATCCCGGACCTTATAAGAGAATCAGGGGTCATCCCAGGAGGCCTAAACAACACATATCACATCATGAGGGAAATACATCATGAGAGATAAAGGGTTCGAAATAATTACCTGGTAGGATCTTCGAACTAAGTCTTGTCATCAAGTAAATCATCATCATCCTCCCACTCCCAAATGTTAGAGGAAAGTGGGACATAAGGTACCATAGCCCAATTCTTGTCCTTGTCTTTAGATTGTTCATTCTTAGGATCATCTTTGTTTGGTTCAATGTTTGGATCAATGTTTTCTTGTTGAGATGCAAGGTGTATGGCATAAGCTTGTCTTCTTCTCCTTCTTTCTTTATCTTTTATATTTCTTTTTCTCTTACCACTTATCTCTTGTAAGATAGGGCTTTATTCTTTCATGGATTTTTTTAAATTTTAGAAGAGGAAGCATCGGGATCAAATCTCATTTGTCTAGATGGAATGTTCTGTTGTTGACAATTACCTCCCGATCCTTGTAAGGATGGTAGGGGAGGAACCTTAGCATAGGGACCTTGTCCTTTCAGTCTAGGGTTCTCTTCAAATGCAGGTTCCTTGTCTTTTGTTATTTTATGTATAGAAGGACATGCCATTGGATGTAATATTTTTGCTTTGTAATTTCTATAGCTCAAGAAGTTAAAGTCTATTCGTGGATCTGGTTCCTTTTCAGATTTGTCCCAAAAGTAATCTAGTGTACAATATTTTCTTCTAATCAAAGGTTTATACTTGTTGTGAGGTATAGTAAGTACTTGTCTGTTCAAAGGAAATTTTAGGCAATTGTGAATTGTTGACGAAATGACTTTCATAACTTTTAACCATGGATGTCCAAGTTTTATATGAAATAGATCAAAAATAGGGAGGACATCAAACCATTGTTCTACATGTTTCTCAAATATAGTGACCAATAAAGATATCTTCCCAGAAGTATTTATAAAGGTTTCTTTATGTGTCTTAATCATCATATCCAAAGGGTCATAAGATCCTTGCATTAATTGATGTGAAAAGAGGAACTCTTCAGTAGCTACATTGGTCATGCAATTAGGATCAATAAGGGTTCCATCCATGGGGTTTCCCATTATTTTCACAGTGATGTAAAGAGGTTCTTCAGTATCTCTGATTGTTCTATCATGAGGTATAAACACAATTTCAGGTTCAGGGACCTTTCTCTTCATGTAAGGCCTAAGAGGAAACCTATTGTTGTTGTTATGATTAGAGGCAATGTGTATATGATCAAATTAATGCAACATCAGTTTTTAAAAGTTTTCCAAAAGTGTGCCAAAGACAAGTGCAAAACAATATGCAAAAATGACCTAAAATGCTTTATTTTTTGTACTTTTTGAATGCAAATATATGAAAGAAAAGGTGTTGTGAGGAATTTGATCAGGGGAAGAAAGTAATATGTATGATATCAGCCCAAAATATCAGTAATGACCATCAAAACACACTTCTGATGCAAATCTAAGATGATGGCTAGTCGAAGCTGAGTGAAAATACGCCAAAATATGAGATTTTTTCACCAAATCTCAATGCAAAAGAGCATGAAAAAGGGTGTTGTGAGGAAAATTATGATGGAAATAAAATTATAAGAATAATAACAGCCACCTAATGCCAAAAAATCTGTCACAACACGCTTATAATGCCACTCAAGATCCAACCCTAGTGAAAATATAGAAAAAATATGCAATTTTTCACAATTTTTTAATTCCAAGACCTAGAAAAAGAGGTGTTGTAAGGAATTATAGGAGGTGAAGAAAATAATAGAAATTATATCAGTCACCTACAATAATAAAATAATTTACAACATGCTTGGAGTGCAATCTAGGTCAAACCCTAGGGCAAATATAGCAAAAATGTGGAATTTTTCGCCAAATCTTCAATACAAGAGCTCAATAAAAAAGGTGTTGTGAAGATTTTTATGAGGGGAAGAAGATAATAACTATGATAACAGCCAATTAGTGCAAAAATATTCTTCACAACATGCATATGATGCAATTTTAGAGAGCCGATAAGGCCAAATCTAGTGAAAATAAAGGTTTTTCAAGCCCTAGGTTTGAGATCTTGATGTAAAATGCTATATAAATGTCTTGAAATATAATTTATGATGAAAATTAGTTCCACTCAGATATGAAAATGATTTTCAAACCCTACCATGCAAAATTCAAGTGCAAATCTAATGAAAAATCAATGAAAATGCTAGTTTTTGTTGAAATTTTCTATGTAAAAATGCAAATTTATGAGATCTAAATGCAAATTTACACTAAAATGAAACACTACATTTAAATTCAAATTTGAATGAGTGTCTAAGATCATTAGAAAAATTTGAAACAAGATTTTACCTACAAACCCTAGTTTTTGGAATTACTAGGTTATAAGAAAAATTCAAAATTTCCAACAAAACCCTAGCAATTTTATGATGAAAATGCAATGCAAGCTATTGAATTTTGTTAATTGTATGCAATTTATCTTATATATAATGCAAAAATTATAAATTTGATGAAACTAAAAAAATTAATGCAACATAGAAACCCTAGAATGCAATTTTTTTTTTCAAAATTTTCAATTTTTGTTGTAATTTTTTCAATACAAAAAGATGAATGATGATATGAATGAATAAAATCAATAAAAATCTGAAACAAAACAATTAGAAAGGTGCAAACAAGTTCAACAACACGGGTTCACCAAAATGTAAAGTGGTAAAATTTGGATAGTGGGTGTTTGATTAGTTTGATGCCTATCCTCCTTTCACCAATTACATTGAAGGACTTTGGGTCGAGTGGCAATGCACTATCATACCATTGGTCACTTAGGAATGTAGGGAAGATTAGATTTATATGATTTGATTGTCAATTATGTTCAATTATACTCAATTATACCTCAAAACCCTAATTATGTAATTATGGAAGCAAATAGACAAATTACTCAAAATATTGCTATAGGAAGATCTAAAATAATAGACAAATGTGCATCTATTTTTGAAGTTTAGGAAGTGGAATAGTTAGAGACTAAGGAGTAGGTGCCCCAGTCCAATGCCAAGGTTTTTGTCAGGATCTAGAAAATTGATCTGTAACATGTTCCTGTTGCATCAGAGATTTTCCTGTCATGGAATCTAGAGGACTAGGGCACCCAAGTCCAGGGTGCTATTTTTAACTTTGATATAGAAATTTGATACTCTGCAATATCCTCCTTCAACTCCACTTTCTTTGTATCTTCAATCTGTAACCTGCAATCATAGAAACTTTAGGAGGGGGTTGTGGTGTTTAGAGGCTTGCCTCAATCAAGCTCCGGAGAGACATTCAAGTCTTTCAAACACCGTTGTCAGATAGAGAGTGCATGCCCTTGAGAGGCAGAGGCAAAAACCAAAGGATAAATACTTGAAAACACAAATGATATCACCTTGTAGTGAAGATCTCATGGATGGAAGAAGCTCTTCATGCCATGAGGAGATGGATGCTCAAATATGCAAATACAAACACATAGATAACACAAATATGCTCTAACACACAATGAATGCCTTGAATCACTTTCATAAAAGATTAAGAATCACAATTATATCTAATGTCCATCTAGTTTACAAATGAATGCCTAAGCATACTTATATATGCAACTACAAACACTCCCGCCAAGAATTTCGTAATTCAAACTTATCGTGTTGGCATAGGACCCAAATAATGGTCACAAGCTGACACTCAAAATTTGGGATTGACCTAAAATAGGGTAGGACTAGGGCGTGGGTACCCAAGTCCTCCCTCCCTATTTTGTCATGAAACTTAGGGCTCATTTCAAGGGATCCCCCTGTTGGCAGTGAGCTGCCCCCTTGTTAGTGAGGTGTTCAATGCTGACCTCGAGATTCGTGACAAGGCAGTGAGCCTCTTGTGGATCTGGGTTAAGTCTGGCATTTGTAGCAAACATTGATAGCTTGAGCTTTTAGCGCAATGGCAAATGATTCCAACAATTGGTATCAGAGCTATGGGTCACGGGTTCGAATCCCTCGGGTTGTGTTGAGGGGGGATTGTTGGTAGTGAGCTGCCCCCTTGTTAGTGAGGTGTGCAATGCTGACCTCAAGATTCGTGACATGGCAGTGAGCCTCCCATGGATCTAGGTTAAGTCTGGCATTTGTAGCGAACATTTATAGCTTGAGATTTTGGTGCAATGGCAAATAATTCCAACACCCCCTAGGTCCCATTTGTCATGAAACTTAGGGCTCATTTCATTGGGATGCCAAAATATGATGCAAGATGTCCTAAATGTAGATAAAAGACCCAGGAGCTAAACCTTATGAGGGAAAAGCCTCCAAGGGGACATTTTTTGATATAGATATCATCAACAAAGAGTTCAACAATCAAAATTTGATCACCATTAATCTTGAAATAAAGATTACTATTAGCAGTACCTTTATTGAACCCTAACTGCAATAAGTACGTATCCAACCTTGCATACCAGGCTCTAGGAGCTTGCTTGAATCCATACAAAACTTTCTTCAACCTGCACACAAAATCATCTTGGTCTAATAACTTAAATGCTTCCAGTTGCTCGGTGTAAACTTCCTCTTCCAACTCACCATTCAGAAATGTAGACTTCATAGAAATATTCTGATTGCCTCAATCCGAGCTACTGGAGAAAAAGTCTCTTCAAAATCTATTCCTTCAATTTGTGAATATCCTTTGCATTAAAGTCTTGCCTTATTCCTTACAACTTCTCCATTCTCATTTAGCTTATTCCTGAAAACCCATTTGGTTCCAATAACATTTTTGTCAGCAGGTCTGGGAACTAATTGCCAAGTATTATTCTTTTCTATCTACATTAGCTCTTCCTCCATGGATTTTATCCAACTTTCATCATTGCATGCTTCATTCACAGTCTTTAGCGAACCTTTGAAAGCAAACAATAATTCACTTGTTCTTCTGCAGCTCTTTTCCTTGTCAGCACACTTTAGTTTTTGTCACCTATAATCTAATCTTTAGAATGATTGATCCTTACATACCTGGGAGTCTTGACAAAACTTTCTGGAGCCTCTTCTTCATCTTGACTATCTTCTTGCTCATCTTTTTCTTCATTCATTATAGTCAGAGGTTCATTTGGTTCATAGCAATTCAGGTTTGATATTCTTTCCTTACCTTCATCCACCTTCACATTTGTACTCTCAACAATCTTTTTGAGCCTCTTTTTGTAGCACCAGTAGGCCTTAGTCTTGGTAGAGTATCCAAGGAAGATTCCTTCATCACACCTTGCATCAAACTTTTCTAGATCTTGATCTCTCCTAATATAGCATTTGCTTCCAAATATTTTGAAATATTTTACTGTAGGAATTCTTCCATACCACAATTCATAAGGAGTTTGAGTACTATTACCTTTCACTTGAACTCTATTTTGAATGTAGATAGCAGTATGAATAGTCTCTTTCCAAAAGACTTCCAGCAAATCTGCTTCCTTCATCATTGTCCTAGCAGCCTCTTAAACTATCCTATTTTTCCTTTCCACAACTCCATTTTACTGAGGAGTCCTAGGAGTAGACAACTATCTTTTTATCCCATGCTCTTCATAGAAAATGTTGAATTCGTTTGATGTGAATTCACCTCCTCTATCAGACCTCAAGCATTTGATTTTCAACTCTATTTCATTCTCAACCATTGCCTTGAAAGATTTGAACTTCTCTAGGGCTTCTGATTTGTCTCTTAGAAAAGTAACCCAAGTCATTCTAGAATAATCATGAATAAGTAACATGAAGTCCCTATCACCTTGAAGGCTTCTCACCCTTGTAGGACCATAGAGATCTGTATGCACTAGATCTAGCAAACTGGCAGAAAATTGCTCTTTTCTCTTGAAACTTGTTCTTGTCTTCTTCCCTAACTAACATTCCTTGCAAATTATATTGGATGGTTTCATAAATTTTAGTAAATCTCTCACAATCTGACTTGAACTCATCTTTACTAGATTATCAAAGTTTATATGACACATCCTTCTATACCACAACCAACTTTCATCTGCTTGGGCCAATAAACAATAATCACTAGTTCCTCTTAATTGATAAATGTTACCTCTGGTCTTCTTACCAGTAGCAATCACAGTTCTGGAGCTTTCCATGATCTTGTACCCATTGTCTTTGAATCTTAGATCATATCCTTTGCCACACATCTAACCAACACTCAAAATATTATTCTTCAAACCCTTCGCATATAGGACATTGTTAGTATTATGCTTTCCATCAAATGAAATAGATCCTTTTCCACAAATCTTACCAGCTACATTATCTGAGGGAAAAGCCTCCAAGGGGACATTTTCTTACGTTACAGATATCATCAACAAAGACTTCAACAATCAAAATTTGATCACCATTAATCTTGAAATAAAGATTACTGTCAGCAGTACCTTTATTGAACCCTAACTGCAATAAGTACTTATCCAACCTTGCATACTAGGCTCTAGGAGCTTGCTTGAATCCATACAAATCTTTCTTCAACCTACACACAAAATCACCTTGGTTTGATAACTTAAATCCTTCCAGTTGCTCGGTGTAAACTTCCTCTTCCAACTCACCATTCAGAAATGCAGACTTCACAGAAATATTCTGATTGCCTCAATCTGAGCTACTGGAGAAAAAGTCTCTTCAAAATCTATTCCTTCAATCTATGAATATCCTTTGCATTAAAGTCTTGCCTTATTCCTTACAACTTCTCCATTCTCATTCAACTTATTCTTGAAAACCCATTTGGTTCCAATAACATTTTTGTCAGCAGGTCTGGGAACTAATTGCCAAGTATTATTCTTTTCTATCTACATTAGCTCTTCCTCCATGGATTTTATCCAGCTTTCATCATTGCATGCTTCATTCACAGTCTTTGGTTCAACCTTTGAAAGCAAACAATAATTCACTTGTTCTTCTACAGCTCTTTTCTTGTCAGCACACCTTGGTTTTTGTCACCTATAATCTAATCTTTAGAATGATTGATCCTTACATACCTGGGAGTCTTGACAAAACTTTCTGGAGCCTCTTCTTCATCTTGATTGTCTTCTTGCTCATCTTTTTCTTCATTCATTACAGTCACAGGTTCATTTGGTTCATAGCAATTTAGGTCTGATATTCTTTCCTTGCCTTCATCCACCTTCACATTTGTACTCTCAACAATCTTTTTGAGCCTCTTTTTGTAGCACCAGTAGGCCTTAGTCTTGGTAGAGTATCCAAGGAAGATTCCTTCATCACACCTTGCATCAAACTTTTCTAGATCTTGATCTCTCCTAATATAGCATTTGCTTCCAAATATTTTGAAATATTTTACTATAGGAATTCTTCCATACCACAATTCATAAGGAGTTTGAGTACTATTACCTTTCACTTGAACTCTATTTTGAATGTAGATAGTAGTATGAATAGCCTCTTTCCAAAAGACTTCCAGCAAATCTGCTTCCTTCATCATTGTCCTAGCAGCCTCTTAAACTGTCCTATTTTTCCTTTCCACAACTCCATTTTGCTGAGGAGTCCTAGGAGCAGACAACTATCTTTTTATCCCATGCTCTTCATAGAAAATGTTGAATTCGTTTGATGTGAATTCACCTCCTCTATCAGACCTCAAGCATTTGATTTTCAACTCTATTTCATTCTCAACCATTGCCTTGAAAGATTTGAACTTCTCTAGGGCTTCTGATTTGTCTCTTAGAAAAGTAACCCAAGTTATTCTAGAATAATCATCAATAAGTAACATGAAGTACCTATCACCTTGAAGGCTTCTCACCCTTGTAGGACCATAGGGATTTGTATGCACTAGATCCAGCAAACCGGCAGAAAATTGCTCTTTTCTCTTGAAACTTGTTCTTGTCTTCTTCCCTAACTGACATTCCTTTCAAATTATATTGGATGGTTTCATAAATTTTAGTAAATCTCTCACAATCTGACTTGAACTCATCTTTACCAGATTATCAAAGTTTATATGACACATCCTTCTATACCACAACCAACTTTCATCTGCTTGGGCCAATAAACAATAATCACTAGTTCCTCTTAATTGATAAATGTTACCTTTGGTCTTCTTACTAGTAGCAATCACGGTTCTGGAGCTTTCCATGATCTTGCACCCATTGTCTTTGAATCTCAAATCATATCCTTTGCCACACATCTAACCAACACTCAAAATATTATTCTTCAAACCCTTCGCATATAGGACCTTGTTAGTATTATACTTTCTATCAAATGAAATAGATCCTTTTCCACAAATCTTACCAGCTACATTATCTGAGGGAAAAGCCTCCAAGGGGACATTTTCTGACGTTACAGATATCATCAACAAAGACTTCAACAATCAAAATTTTATCACCATTAATCTTGAAATAAAGATTACTGTCAGCAGTACCTTTATTGAACCCTAACTGCAATAAGTACTTATCCAACCTTGCATACCAGGCTCTAGGAGCTTGCTTGAATCCATACAAATCTTTCTTCAACCTACACACAAAATCACCTTGGTCTGATAACTTAAATCCTTCCAGTTGCTCGGTGTAAACTTCCTCTTCCAACTCACCATTCAGAAATGCAGACTTCACAAAAATATTCTGATTGCCTCAATTTGAGCTACTGGAGAAAAAGTCTCTTCAAAATCTATTCCTTCAATCTGTGAATATCCTTTGCATTAAAGTCTTGCCTTATTCCTGAAAACCCATTTGGTTCCAATAACATTTTTGTCAGCAGGTCTGGGAACTAATTGCCAAGTATTATTCTTTTCTATCTACATTAGCTCTTCCTCCATGGATTTTATCCAGCTTTCATCATTGCGTGCTTCATTCACAGTCTTTGGTTCAACCTTTGAAAGCAAACAATAATTCACTTGTTCTTCTACAACTCTTTTCTTGTCAGCACACCTTGGTTTTTGTCACCTATAATCTAATCTTTAGAATGATTGATCCTTACATACCTGGGAGTCTTGACAAAACTTTCTGGAGCCTCTTCTTCATCTTGATTGTCTTCTTTCTCATCTTTTTCTTCATTCATTATAGTCACAGGTTCATTTGGTTCATAGCAATTTAGGTCTGATATTCTTTCCTTGCCTTCATCCACCTTCACATTTGTACTCTCAACAATCTTTTTGAGCCTCTTTTTGTAGCACCAGTAGGCCTTAGTCTTGGTAGAGTATCCAAGGAAGATTCCTTCATCACACCTTGCATCAAACTTTCCTAGATCTTGGTCTCTCCTAATATAGCATTTGCTTCCAAAGATTTTGAAATATTTTACTGTAGGAATTCTTCCATACCATAATTCATAAGGAGTTTGAGTACTATTACCTTTCACTTGAACTCTATTTTGAATTTAGAGAGCAGTAAGAATAGCCTCTTTCCAAAAGACTTCTGGCAGATCTGCTTCCTTCATCATTGTCCTAACAGCCTCTTGAATTGTTCTATTTTTCCTTTCCACAACTCCATTTTGCTAAGGAGTCCTAGGTGCAGACAACTATCTTTTTATCTCATGCTCTTCATAGAAAATGTTGAATTCATTTGATGTGAATTCACCTCCTCTATCAGACCTCAAGCATTTGATTTTCAACTCTATTTCATTCTCAACCATTGCCTTGAAAGATTTGAACTTCTCTAGGGCTTCTAATTTGTCTCTTAGAAAAGTAACCCAAGTCATTCTAGAATAATCATCAATAAGTAACATGAAGTACCTGTCACCTTGAAGGCTTCTCACCCTTGTAGGACCATAGAGATCTGTATGCACTAGATCTAGCAAACTGGTAGAAAATTACTCTTTTCTCTTGAAACTTGTTCTTGTCTTCTTCCTTAACTGACATTCCTTGCAAATTGTATTGGATGGTTTCATAAGTTTTAGTAAATCTCTCACAATCTAACTTGAACTCATTTTTAACAGATTATCAAAGTTTATATGACACATCCTTCTATGCCACAACTGACTTTCATCCGCTTGGGCCAATAAACAATAATCACTAGTTCCTCTTAATTGATAAATGTTACCTCTGGTCTTCTTACTGGTAGCAATCACAGTTTTGGAGCTTTCCATGATCTTGCACCCATTATATTTGAATATTAGATCATATCCTTTGTCACACATCTAACCAACACTCAAAATATTACCCTTCAAACCCTTCACATATAGGACATTGTTAGTATTATGCTTTCCATCAAATGAAATAGATCCTTTTCCACAAATCTTACCGGCTACATTATCTCCAAACCTAACCAGTCCTCCATCATACTTTTCCAAACTTACAAAGTTACTTTTTTCACCAGTCATGTGATGTGAGCATCCACTATCAATAATCCATTCATCCTTATCTTTCTCAACCTAAACAACCAAAACACTTTCTTCCACTGGTTTTTCTTCCTTCACACTGCTAGCATAATTAGTAGACATAGGATCTTCTTTATTAGCAATGGACATGCATTCATTTGCACTAGTACTAGCATCATCAGATTCATCATTAGTCACTCCTTCATCATCAAAATCTCTAACATAGTAACATTTCTTTGGAACTCTAGGCCTGCTCTCATATCTTTTCTTATTTCTTTCAATTCTTTCAGGGCATCTAGAAGCATAATGACCTACTTTTCCACAAGAGAAACATTTGAAAGGTAGTTTACCTTTGAACTTACTAGTACCTCTTTGCAACCTGTCAACAATGTTAGCTTCAATTTCCTCAAAATTGTCATCCACTTTAAATTTCTAAGCTCTGGAAATCTTTTCAGAAGTACTAGCTTTAAAAGCTGATTCAACTTTCAGCAGGGCATTACCAAATTCTATCATCTCAAACGCTATAATATTTCCAAGTAATTGATCTCTATCAATAGTTTTCATAGTCATAAATTCTTCAATAGTAGATACCTTGTGACTATAGGACTTTGGCACTGATCTAAGAATTTTCATTACAATTTCCTTATCACTACGAGTTCCTCACATACCTTTTATTCCAATGACAAGTTCATCAATTCTTTGCATAAAGGCTGTTATGTTTTCATCTTGAAACCCTCATATTTCACTTTCAAGCTCTATAGCTTGGCTTCTCTTACAAAATCATCTCATTCATATAGATTTTTTAGCTTCTCCCATACCTCATTTCAAGATTCAAGATCCACAACTTTTGTCAACATTGACTCACTTAAGGAGCTTAACAAGGCATCCTTTGCTTTGACATCCAATTCATATTCTTTAATATCATCTTCAGTTGTCAAACCATTTTCAGGCATGACAAATTGTGACTGTGTAGCTAACCATACTTTATAACCAAGACAGAGGAGATGGCTTTTCATTCCTACCTTCCAAAGAGCATAACTTGTCCCATCAAACTGTGGAGCGTCCTTCCTATAAGACATCCTGGATCTTCCTTAAGCTGTTAGACTTTCTTCTGAGGAACCTTGCTCTGATACCAATTGTTGAATTGCACCAGACAACTGAGAGGGGGGGGGGTGAATTAGTTGTCCTAAAACTTTTAACCAATTATGAACATTAACTTATCAATTACTTATATTTTGATATAACCAAGAAAGCATGAAATGAGAAGTTCAACACAATAACATAATCAACACTAGAGACACCAGATTTTTACGTGGAAAACCCTAAAAGGGAAAAACCATGGTGGGTGTTAGGCCATAGAAATATATAAGCTATATCAATACTAAAAAATAGAGGCTCACTGCCAAAAGGTGGCTCATTGCTAAAAAGGGTGAACTGATTTAGAAGCATCTACTCCATGCCAAGGTTCAGTTCCATTAAAGCACAATATTATTTCTTTGCTCTACTTTTTCACACCTTCACACTTATCTTTTCATCTTCGCAACACACACACTTTTTTGCAACTTCATTACATGCTTTTATACAATTCATCAACCTTAGAATGTACATCAAGGTTGGCATTACATTCATCAACTATTGGATCAATCTCCAAGGTCGGTATTACAATCATACATAAAATAGGTCTGGACCTAATACAAATTAAGCTAAGGAAAAGATGTAAACATGTATGCAGATCATGCCACACCTTAGCTGGGACTCAAACACAATCCTCCATGCCACAACACGCTTCTACAACCTTCGATGCATCTCTGCAAATAATGAATTCAACCAAGTCAGCCAGGACTAATGAGAGCACTAGGTCTGCTAAGAATATTCTTCATTCACGATCTAATTTTCTCTTTGCGGACCAATCCAAATGTAGGAACATGATCAAGAAACATCCACAAGCACATTGTAATCACTAGGAACAACCGCACAATCTCTAACCACTCTATCAAGAAGATTCTTCAAACTGGAACACAAGAACAACACTGTTAGCCACTACATAAGTAAAAGATAGCTTGCGGACCACCAAATCATGAAACATTACAGTTGAAGGCACTTAACATCATCACAGACTTGATTCTAGAACTGCAGACCAAAGGACTTCAATGTGGAGGAATGCAGAGCATAACACTTTCTCCCTGTCATACAGGAAAAGTAGTTTTCCTACTGGTGAACACAATTCACTTAATTATTCATGCTAGAGGCCCAAACTTGGAATATAACATCTTCAAACAAACTTTTAAATCACTTACAATCCGCAGGCAAAGATATTAATTCTACAGGAAATGTAGAGCTATCTTCTAGACTGTTCTTAAGAGTCTAACACATTGTTTCGAATGCAACACACTATTTCCATCAGAGGGGCTAATTTTCTCAATATCCTCAACATTAGAATCACTTACATAGGTAAATACAAAGCATCTTACTCATGATAAGGAAGCAACAAAATAAGAGCATAGTTGACACCAATGACAACACAGATATGTTGACATCAATGACAACACCGATTAGGCACATACTTGCAACATTTACATATAATGGCGTATAAATATGAAAATGAATGATTAAGCATGCAATGTACTTGTTTTTAAAGAGTGGAAGTAAACCATCCATAAATATGTCTTGAAGGCCATAATCTTCTAAGGTAGAAACTCATGTTAGTCACTAAATCTTGAAATTTTAATATGTAATCTTTAATTGACTTTTTTTCTTATTGCTTGTATTACATGAGATCAAGAACATGTGTCTTATGTTTAATATCATAATAGAAATGTTGCATGAAAACACAAATAAAGTGATAGAAGCATGTGGTAATGAATACGACCATGTGAATGCAT
The DNA here is from genome assembly GCA_027924645.1 of Cunninghamia lanceolata. Lineage (NCBI taxonomy): Eukaryota > Viridiplantae > Streptophyta > Pinopsida > Cupressales > Cupressaceae > Cunninghamia > Cunninghamia lanceolata. Next base: position 1,849,841 of record BSBN01000081.1, on the reverse strand, counting down.
GACCACTTAAGCTTGATGGAAACAATCTAGAAAGCAATTGGTCTTTGTGAAAATAAGGGAAGAAAATAGTTTGGAAGAATTATAAATATTGTAAAAGATCACATCTACCATTGTCATTTGGAAAATAAGGTGCCATAAATCCATTTGGTGTAGGATAAGTTAGAATTCCATACACCAAGGCCAAAGTCCTAAAGGTATGCTTTAAGAAGTAGCCCCTATAAAATTTCAAATAAATCCTAGTAAATCCCCTATGTAGGGACATTATCCTCTTAATGAGTTTTTCCTAAAATTGAGCCAAAGTGATAGAGTGGTGGTGTAACCTGACATCTCATATTATCTGGATTTACATTCCCAATTTACTTTTAAGTAAGTAATCATGATCATCATAAACATTTGTTTTAATAAATAATAATCATTTGCATAATCATTTCATAATAAGTATGTCTTTTTCTCAATATTTTTGAACTGAAAATGTATAATATAATCAAGATAGCATGCTAGTGAAATCCTTCACTTTACAATTACAATGTTTTGCTCATGGAAATTAAGATCAAATTTACGTAACATTTGACTATCAAGTCATATAAATAGAATATATTGCATCTGGAGTTTTGATATCTGTCTTCATAAGTCTTGGCTTATCATCTACTTGGGAAGGAGAGCATCACCTGAGTGCTTTTCCTCCAACCATAGACTAGTGGTCCCCCGCACACCTTCCTTCCTAGAAGTGGCCCTACCCTTCATGAAGGGAATAGATATAAGAACCAATAGGTTTTCCATCTAAGTTTCTAGTGTTGTGCCCTCCATAACCCATGACAATCATACAACTATAGATCCCCTTTAACTATGTATGACACTACTAGATGGTTATGCCATTTGGAACATAGTGGACCGACTAATGCATGCAGAGACAGATGCATTACTTTGGCCAAAGATTTAATATACATAGATGTTTGGCAATGAACGTAGTCGATTGTCTAGACACTCCTAACTAGACTTAGAAGTTATCTCATCCTACAATGATTTTAGTTTGACCTAGTCTGGTCATGAAATGTCTTAATTAAACTTCCCACTTAGTCCATCTGACTTGAGATTCTAACTCCAATCTTAGGAGTACATTCCAAGATTTTTATTGTTACATTTACAACATGGAACCTGTAATTCGACATCACTCTATTCCTTATTTTAGTCATTTAAATGTTCTCAATTTTTGATCTCGAGATAGTAAGCACCAAAATCACATACAACCTCCACAAGGACCCCTATGATGACTCACATCCTTGTCACATACATGTAAGAATGAAATAGCATCCTCTCAATAGAAATTCTCTTGGTGACATGTCTTTTCTTCCTCCACGTGTTGTTTCATATTTGTCATTTTCTCTTTCTCTCTCTCTCTTCGCTTTTGACACTTTTTTGACACTTGTCAATTTGTGTTTCCTGTGCTTGCAACCTTGTCCTTAAGCCTTGTATGCATCTTGTAGGTGTGTTTTCATAGATTTCCCTAGTGTTTCTCATTCATTCCCACCCCTAGAGGCCTTCTAGAGGTCCTCTCTAGCCATCTCCAACTTTCAGTTTTTAGTTTCACTCAACCAATCCAAATCTCCCCCTATTATTTCCAAATCTTCCCTAGGAAATCCTACTTTTGCGAGTGGAGATTTGGATTTTCACACATGATCGACCTATTTCCAGAGGTAGATCTCCTCCTTTTCATTGCCTCTTCCATCTCCCACCATGGAATTTCATCCAGGTGCCCTCCTCTGAGGGTCACCCATGGGTCACCCTCGGGTGACCTTGACTAGTGAAAGGGGTGACCCATGGGCGACCCTGTCATGTTTCCAGCTATGAGTTCACTTGAGTTTCTAGCTCAAAATAATCTATTTTTGTCTATTTTTCTTCCTGTTTGTATGGGATTTCATGTCAAAGATAGAGATAACTATTTCATGCACCCACACATGCATATTTATCTCTTTTTCATCTTTAATTATCAATTCATGCATTCACATGCGTTCCTCTTTCTTCACTTCTTCTTGAGTGATAAACTTTTATTGGGTAGATCACTCCAATTTTAGCCTAGATCACTCTTGTCTCTTCTAAGTTAACTCTCCAATAAAATTAAGTTAACTCTCCTTCTTCACCTCTCATCCCTTCTTCTAACCTATAAATACCCCCTCCCTCAAGCACAAAGGGAGGTAATTTCATTTGTGCACACAACTCTTGCAGGTTATTGGTCTCCAAATCAAGCATTCTCATGCACATACAGCACATAGGAGCCTTTTGCTTTTATTTGTTGTCTCATCTATCTTTCATACAAGCTCATTTGCATCCATACATTGCTCACATCACAAGCCATAGTGCTCATCAAGCTCTCATTGATATCTTTTCAAATCTTCAAAGCTTCTTTTGCTTCTCTTTTCTTGTTGTCGCCAAGAGGATCACCATGCTGCTACAAGAGGATTAGAGGTTGCCAATACAAGGATATCTGAGGGTAGTGGAGGCTCACGCGTCTCTAGGTTCCTTTGTTTTTTTTTCATTTCATAGTAATTAGATAATCAAAACTTTGCTCTTGGGATAAGTAAATACATGCTGCTTTTTCCTTGATATGCTAAGTAGATTTCACTACAACAAATCCCTATGACTAGCTCCCTTTTTTGCTTCCACCCATCGTTTTAATGTATTTTTCTCTATTTTTTTGAAAAAGTTAGACCTATTTATTGGGATGCGCTGTTTTTGGCATTTTTTGTGCCGACTAGAACAAGTTGACACTAAATTAGGCACAAATTAGTGCCTCAATTAGTGCCTAACTTAGCGCCTACTTTAGCACCTACTTTAGCTCCTACTATAGCACCTGCTTTAGCTCCTACTATAGTGCCTAATTTAGCACCACATTTAACGCCTGGTTTAGCGCTTGTTTTAGCACCCATGTTAACAACTTATTTAGCGCCCTATGTAGTGCCTAAATTTAGCACCTGATGTAGTGCCTATTTTAGTGCCTAATTGAGCACCTAATTTATGGTTACTTTGGTTTAGGAGTATTATTTAGGCTTTAGCATTTATGGTTTTGGATTAGGGGTTAAGGTTTAGAGGTTAAGGTTTAGGCTTTAGAGAGAGATGGAGGACCAATAGGGAGATATAGAGGAGACCAAGGGGAGAGATTGGGAGATAGAAAGTGAGGGACATGACCAAAGACATAGGGAGAGAGATTGAGAGGTAGAGGGACAAAGGCGATAGGGAGAGAGGGGAGAGATAGGGAGATACAGGTTTAGGGTTTAGGGGTTATGGTTTAGGGGCATTATTTAGGGTTTAGGGTTTATTATTTAGGGTTAGGGGTTCAGGTTTAGAGGTTTAGGGTTTATAGAGAGAGAGGAATGATAGGGAGATAGAGAGTGAGGCACATGCACATGGCCAGGGACATAGGGAGAGAGATTGAGAAGTAGAAGGATGATAGAGATAGGGAGATAGGGGATATGATCATAGGGAGATAGAGGTTTAGAGTTGCTTTGATTTAGGGTTTTGGGGTTTGGGGTTTAGGGACATTGCTCAGGTTTGGAGAGAGAGAGAGAGAGAGAGAGAGAGAGAGAGAGAGAGAGAGAGAGAGAGAGAGAGAGAGAGAGAGAGAGAGAGAGAGAGAGAGAGAGAGAGAGAGAGAGAGAGAGAGAGAGAGAGAGAGAGAGAGAGAGAGAGAGAGAGAGAGAGAGAGAGAGAGAGAGAGAGAGAGAGAGAGAGAGAGAGAGAGAGAGAGAGAGAGAGAGAGAGAGAGAGAGAGAGAGAGAGAGAGAGAGAGAGAGAGAGAGAGTGAGAGAGAGAGAGAGAGAGAGAGAGAGAGAGAGAGAGAGGGGGGTTAAGGTTTAGGAGCATTATTTAGGGCTTACAGTTTAGGGTTTAGTGTTTAGAGAGAGGACCAATAGCTGGGAGATATACAGAGTGAGGTACATGTCTAGAGACATAGTCAGAAGAGATTATAGGGATATATATGGAGAGTGAGGGACATGGCCAGAGACACGGAGAGAGAGATTGAGAGGTAGAGGAATGATAGAGATATAGAGATAGCTAGGGAGATAGAGGTTTAGGGTTTCTTGGGTTTAGTATTTAGGGTTTAGGGGTTTGGGGTTTAGGATTAATTAGGGGTTTAGGGTTAATTCTCAGGTTTAGGGTTTATGGGTTAGGGGTTAGGAGCATTATTCAGGGTTCATATATGTTTTAGGGGTTAGGTTTTAGGGTTTAGGGGCATTATTTAGGGTTTATAGTTGCATGTCAAAAGAAGTCTCTCTCTCTCTAAATCCTCAACCCTAAATAATGCCCCTAATCCCTAATCGCTAACCCATAACCCCTAAACCCTAAACCTAAGAAACCCTAAACCTCTATCTCCCTATAATCTCTCCTTTATCTCCCTCTCTCTAGCTATCATCCCTCGACTACCTCTCAATCTCTCACCCTATCTCTCTAGACATCTCACTCACTCTCTATCTCCCTATCTCTCGCTTGACTGTGATCTCCTCTATTAGCTCTCCCAATCTATCTCCTCTCTCTTGACTCTACGTACCTATCTATCTCTCCCTATCTCTTGCCTTTCTCTCTATCTCCCTATCTCTCTAGACATCTCTCTAGTGATCATTCTCTATCTTCCTATCTCTCCCCTCTATCTCCTCTATCTCTCCCTATGATCTGTCTCCTCTCTATCTCTCTACCTATCTATCTCTCCCTATCTCTCTATCTCTTGCCTCTCTTGGCCCCATATCATTCCTAAATATATCATTAATGAACAAGCATGGAAAACTTATAGGACTCTCTCTCTCTCTCTCTCTCTCTCTCGCTTCGTCTTTGTCTCTATCTATCTCCCTTATCAACAAAGGAAATGGAAACAAGAAAACTAGAACATGAAAAGAGGGATGAGGATATAAATTGGCAGCCGGATGAAGTGGAAACAAGATGATTAAACTAAAGTTCATTGGATGGGAAGATCAAATGATGAGAGGAGAGGTGGAAAATAGTAAAATAGGAAAAAGTTGGTGTAGGGATCTAAAGGGAAATTGGAAAGGAAAAGGAAAACTAGGAAAGCTAGGAAAAGGATTTAACTAGCTAGGAGCTAGTAGATAATATATAGGTTAGAGACAGAGACAGAGACAGAGACAAAGAGTTTCTTGGGGTTAGGTCAGGGTTTAGGGGCTTTATTTAGTGTTTATGAGTTTAGCATTGCTCAAGTTTAGTTTAGAGTTTACTAGGGTTTAGGGTTTATGGTTTAGGGGCATTATTTAATTAGGGTACTTTAGGGTTTATGGTTCAGGGGTTAAGGTTTAGAGGTTTAGGGTTTAGTGTTTAGAGAGAGAGGACCAATAGGGAGATATAGAGAGTGAGGGACATGGCCAGAGACATAGGGCTGGGAGAGATATTGAGAGGTAGAGGAATGATAGAGATAGGGCTAGATATGGAGATAGAGGTTTAGGGTTGCTTGGGTTTAGTACTGTTTAGGGTTTAGGGGTTTGCGGTTTAGGATTTAGGGGTATAGGGTTTATGGCGGGTCAGGGCTGGGTTAGGGCTTATAAGGGGCATTATTTAGGGTTTATGGTTTAGGGGTTAGGCGTTAGGGTTTAGGTTTATTAGGGGCATTATTCAGGGTTTAGTACAGATCTTCAAGGATCTAGATAGTGTGGCTATACACATTGCTACACATGTTGGTGGCTAGTTAGACACATGGAAAATCAACAACCACATGTTATGCTTCCATACACGTGTGCCACCTAATGACATTTGTACTACAAAACAAGATCATATAATTGGCACTGTATGCATGTGACACATGGTCATGATGTCCATGTGTTGGAACTAGAATTTTCATAAAAGTTCTGAGTGTGTTATTTGTGTATCCATGACTCCCACTCTTATTTTTCCATAATAAATCATGTTATTACATTCATAAAGTCATCTTTTTCCTTTTACCATGATATCACTATCACAGTGGCTAGCCTTCATAATACCCATATCATACCCCCTTACTGCAGAACATTCTCAAACAACATGCAGTATGATAGTAAGAAGAGTTAATACTATACACTACGCACTATACTGCTATACCTCGAGGGGCCAAAACCTAACCTACGGTAGTGCAGTAATCAAGCTGTTGGGTTATTTAAAGCATACCAATCACATCAACATCAAAATATGAAGATTTAAGCTCAACACAAAGATTTGAATCGTGTGAATTTATGAGCTAGAAGTAAATGCGTCTTGTCTTGAAAATACACGAAACAAATTAAGATTTCTCACTCATAGTAGTGGAAGACAAATTACACAAGAGCTCAAACTATGGGAGTAAAGAGAATTCTTCAAGGTGATTTTTCCGGGTAAGCTCTACTCATCATTTCTTGTGAATTTCATAAAATGGCACCTAAAAAGACTGAGGTAGGAACTAAGAAGGATGAAGCCAAAACCAGAAATCTTCATTGCAATCCCCTCTACTTTCATTATTGCCTGGCTCAATTGACAAAGGTTCTAAAAAGGTTTTTAGAGACTTAGCTCAAGGCTGTAGGGACCCCTATATACCTGTGTTGGGATGGAATCTCTACTGGTACTTTTATATAAAAAGGAGTGACCAGGAACCAACATCAAACCCATGGCCCTAGATTTGGCTAAATTAATTGTTTCCAACATTTCATTGACATTGATCTGATTAAAGCCCTTTCCCATAGTTACCATGCCCCAACCAAAAATCAAGGCTTCCAAATGGTGAGTGCTTAGTGGATATCAGTAGAGATGCCACTATCAAATGTTCAACCTTAATAAACAAGCTATAACAGAGGTGAACTTAGTGAAACTTGAGCAAGAATATAAGAGGTTGAGGAGAACATATCAAAGTGATGAGCTCCCTTTACAAGAGGGGTGATGATAATAGAAGGCTCTCTATTCCTTCTTCCAGAATGGAACCTTTCCAAGTTTATTTCAAGAATACCTATTATGCGTTGTGTCAAGTTTTGGGGATAGACGCAGCGGAGCAAATACAAATAGGGTTGATGAGAATGGCTATGATAATTCAACATTCTGAGTCAAATTTAGAATTTGATTTTGCATCTGTGATTGAAGAACAAATACATGAACGTTTACTACAAGTTAGCGAAGCCAATGCCCCTATTACTTTCAGAAAATATTCTTTATTGTGTCACTTAATTATGTATCAGAATGAAATGAAGTGGACTACAAGGATGCAATTGTGTACACAAGAAAGAGGAGTTAGACTCCCTATACAAAAACTGGTGCTACATTTGGGATAGCAGGTGTACAAAAAGTGATTTTGTAGTGTTTCGAGATGATTTTGCTGTTAGATTGATTGTTGCTCTTGGTGACACAACACCAAGAATGCCTAAGTCATTGATGAAGGTAATGAGGCCTATGCAGTATGGGCCAAACTAAGGCTATACTCATAATTATGCTAATTAGATTCTTATCCCACAACACACTATTATCAAAGTATATGGGTGCAACCAAGCAGCACATGTTTTACCTAAGTTTGTACTTGCAAGAGTGTGTTTCCTAGAGTTTATGTGGTAGATGCTCTGGATGGAACATGACTTGATGAGAAATCAGAGGAAAGGCACATTTTTGCTTGACTTGACTATGTTTGAGGAGCTGGCCATTGGGTCAGATATGCTCGAAGAAGTGCAGAGGTTTATAAGGGTCAATTACTCCCTCAAACCTGGAACAGAAAGAATATGTGACCTAGAGGGTCACATCAATATGATCAGAAGAACCCTATTGACAAAGAAGGCTATTTCACATGAATTTCATTATGAAGAGGATGTTATAAGGAATTTGGTGTATTTTGTTGATGTAATGCAGACCAAAAAAAGGTGGAATGCAATGTTTAGGTGGAAAATCAAAGAAGGAAAAAGATAGAAGCTTCAAAGGATTTTTAACAAATGAACCCAACCTTCTGAAAAGAATGCAAATGATTTTGAGTAAATTTGATGAATTATACAAAATGCCCAAGATGAGGGACTCATTCCATTGCCCACACCCCACCAACCACCACATGAAACATCCACATCTTAGATATCACCCCCCATCACCTACACGTCCGTCCCTCCATCTCTCACTCATGAGCCACATGCCAAAAAATAGAAGATGGAGCCATTAGTGGAATATGATTCAAGTGATGATGAAGAACAAGAAGTAGTCTTGGCCTTGATTGAACTGAAAGAGGCAGCGCTAACAACAAAAAAGTCAAAATCCTCATGATCCAAAGGTCAGGTTTGTCAGAGGAGGAATTGATGAGATTCAAGAGGATGGGAGATTAGTGGCCTCTCTGAGATTCATAGAGGATGATAATTTTATACACAATAATGAGTTCAAAGATTTCTAGATCAAAATGAAAATGAAACAATTTGATGAAAAGTTGAAGATTAATCTTATAGGAGCCGATGAGTCAAACCAGGCTGAGATCTAGGCTTAGACATTTACAGAATTGAATATTGATAATATTAATGTCACTCCTCACGAGGCAAGAGAAATGGTGTTGAAAAGTGATATGTTGATTATACCAGGGATGGAGTTGTCCAAAATGTTTCTTTTAGATCAGACCAAAGCACAAGATGACCCCATGTTAGTTGCAGAATTTGATTTAGAGGAAGGTGTCTCAGGAGTAGGGGTATAACCCTACTACCCAAACACTTTCCCTATGGACAAAGAAGAAGAACACAAGGAATCCTCAGCTCCTTGATGTAGTACAAGAAATGAGGGGGTCAGCCATGATTAGAACTATGAGAGACACAACTCTACTGAAGCTGCCACCATAAACATGCACTCTGCAATGTTCACCAGAGATGTGGTAGAAAACATGGAAAAGAAAATTAATGAATATAAGAAAAGGTTAAAGCTATCTAATGATGAGGTGAACAAATTGTTTATTGAGAATAGAAAGCTAAAACAACAGTTGCAACGAGCCACCACAGTAAGGGGAGATGAATTAATTGTCTATCACCAACTAGTCCATATAGAGGATCCCCAGATCCAACAAATGAAAGAGGAAATTACTAAGCTGTAAAAGCATAATGAGGAAGATGTCAAAAATTGCATCATAGAGATCTTGAGAAGGATATTAAAGCATAGAGTTGATATATTGAAAGACAAAATAAACGAGGTACATGAATAATTCAACAATCTGATCAAAGCTTTGGAACAGATAAACACTAATTCTTCATTCTTGAAATCTTCAAAAGAGATGGCATCCTACCTTCCACACACTGACTACTTTATGCAAAGCCACATATAGAGATATGGATGCCCCATCAAAGCTCATGGTTACACGAGAAATGGTGAAAAGGCATAATTGAGGAGTATCAGTATTTGGTAGATACAGAAAGAAAGTGGAAGGTAAGAGGAGTACATTTGACTCCATCAAATGCCATTTCTGCCCATCAATCCTCAAAGATGATAACCAAATGAGGATGTAGATGAATGGAGAGAAGAGTTTGATCAGATGATTCCTAAATGTTTGGTACATGTACAAAATGATGGGGAAATTAAACTCACTGAGTTCCATACTCTGCTTGATGTAATTATCATGTTGGACAATGGATACACAAAGTTTGTGGTGGACATCAGGAACCTCTTGGACAACAGATGGAAAGCCATCTTGTAAGCTTTGTAGCTGTACAGGAATTTAAGTGGCCTAGTGATCTGAAAATAAGTGAATGGTAGGAAACATATTTGGGTCCTGAAGAGGATTGAATGTGAAGAGGAGATACCACATTAGAAAATAGAATGCCTTGCTCAGGCCTTGGATGGTCATGGGTTTCTATTTGATGAATAACAAATTGGTCTTTCTAATTAATTTTTTTTCTTAAATCTTGTTAGTTTAAAAATGTTTTCTTAATAGTTATGAATAGTTATGTCCTTTCTATTGTAATGGGTCTGAATCTTGTTTGCCTCTTCTATAAAAAAGAGAGACCAAGACCTGATAAAAAAAAGGGAGAGAGAGGAGAAGAAGGTAGTAGTAGTAGATAGTAGAAAAGCTCCATAATATTTACAAAACTCAGAGACCATGTTGCAAGCATAATTTTGAAGAAGTTAATGGAAAACCTTTGATTTTGTGGCGCCATATTGGTATCAATTGTTTGTTGAAGTTATTCAATTATTTGGTTGTCTCCATTTTAGTGCTTCCTTATTATTAAAATTGATATATCAAGTATATAATCAGTTTATCAATACACATTTGCTGTATTTGTGTGATATGATTAATTGGTTTCCTCAGAGGAATTAAATCCTTCTAGATAATCATAGTAATCTAGGAGTATTAATTAGATCAGTAAGAAGAACCACATAATTAGGGTTGGCATTCTGTCTCCAAGTTGATATCATCTATTGTTCTTGTTTGATTTATTCAATTGGTTCCTTCAAGTAGGGATTAAAAATCCTTTTGAATTACAAGTAACCTAGTTGTGTCAGTTGGATTATTAAGAAGATTCTGTCAATTATTTCCTTGCATGTTGATACAAGTTATTAACCTATATTAGTGTGCCAAACAATTATAATTACTACCAAATATAAGCCACTCATCTCAGATTTTTATTTGACTCCATTTACCCAACAAGGCACTAGTCTCACCTGTTTCATTTTACTTAAAACTTTCTATCAATTAAACATAGGATTTACCTTGATATTGCTTATACAATTTATACCAAATTAGAACTATATCTTTCCATTTCCAATTGCCATTGTGGATAGATTGCTAAACACACAGTTTAAGTCTACCTCATTTACATAGATATATCAATTGTTTGTTGAAGTTATTCAATTATTTGGTTGTCTCCATTTTAGTGCTTCCTTATTATTAAAATTGATATATCAAGTATATACTCAGTTTATCAATGCACATTTGTTGTATTTTTGTGATATGATTAATTGGTTTCCTCAAAGGAATTAAATCCTTCTAGTCAATCACAATAATCTGGGAGTATTAATTGGATCAGTAAGAAGAACCACTTAATTAGGGTTGGCATTCTGTCTCCAAGTTGATATCATCTAATATTCTTTGTTGACAAAGTTTGAAATCAATAACATAATCATGATTGCACTCATTAATTTGATCCTTGTTTGATGCTCTCCTATTCCTAATTCAATCCATCTTAATAGTGAAGGAAAATAAATACATGGGCAACCCATAGAGAAATTTGTCATCAATTTTGTTCCTCAAAATTGTCTCATGATATGGTGAAGGAAAAAATTACCAAAGATAAATTGTGATCATTATTCATCAACCCAAAAACCAATGCACTGTTAGAAATATAGACACCTAAATCTTACCATGGCCTAACATCACACTAGATCTATTCCACATCTCCTCTTACAATGTTAATTAAATAAGTCGTATTTATTTAATTAACCACTTTGATCATTCCTCCTAATATCAGTTTAATAAGTCACGCTATTTAATTAATAAATCTAACTGTTCTTCTAACATTAATTAAATATTAATCCTTCCTTTAAACTCTCATCCTTAATTAAATAAATCCACATTTATTTAATTAAATCAATCACCCCCAACATTCCCCCACAACTAAATAAATACATATATATCATGGCAATTATGAAACAATCTTGACTATTTTTTACTATATGAGTGTTTTTGTTTATTACCGTTGTCCCGTAGGTTAATTCATTATCTTTTGTGGTTATGCGGAAACAAGAGGAATGAAATATGGCACATACCACATTCGCACAGAGCATAAAAGAATAGTTTGTGGCTTGGTGGTAGGAAGTAGTTGATATGAAGAAGCTACCGCTACACCGTGGATGGTTCATTTGACGCTTGCGGCTTGGTGGTGTTAGTCTCTTCCCATAGTCCCATGGAGGTTTGAAAAGTAACCAGAAGCATTGTGGTAATAACACTTACCGCATCCCCGCAAGGGTTTCAACTGAGGCCCGTGGTAGAGCAGCAAGAGGAGAATGTAATTGGTTTTTGCCCCTGCCGTCCCACAACGGTCATTCATAACATTTACGGTTGGGCGGTAAACAGAAGGACATCTGGATGAAAATGAAAATGAAAGAATATAATGAAAAAGTTGCAATAAATAAAATGGGTGCTGATGAAACACAACATGATCAAATCATTACACAAACTTTCAAAGAATTGAATGTAGATGAAATTGATGTGAGTCCAGAGGAGGCAAGACAAATGGTGTTGAAAAGTAATATGCTCATCGCCTCTACATTGAAAAGTAATATGCTCATCACCCCTACGTTGAAAAGTAATATCCAAGCAAAGGTTGAATCTTTTACTACATTCAAGCATAAATTTATTCCTTTCATACTGACAGAACAAGAGAAAATCAAAAGTCTTGACACATGGAAGATGGAATTCAGCCAAACATTATTCCAAGTTATGGATTTTTTGAAGAAGGATGGAGATGTCAGTATTCTCAGTTTCAACATGATATTGGACTGAGTAATTGCATTTGATGCTGGGTATGTAAAATTTGTGATGGATGTCAGAGCTTTGCTTGATAAAAGATGGAAAGATCACCAGGAGAACTTGCTTCAGATTTAGGTATACCAATGGCCTGGTGATTTTACAATATTATATAAATGGGAGGAGAAATATCTTAGAGATGAATCATCAGTAGCACAGGTTGAGGTGCAGAAGAGCAATGAGCCATATGATGGTGTTAAATAACACCACCACATATTGAACACTCTCTTTTTGTCTCCTTATGTTTTCTTCATGTTTTCAAAATGTATTCAAATATATTTGAAAATCTAAATTGGACTTATAAAATACAAATATTGTAACATCAAGGGTTAGGAATACAAAGAGCCATTTTGAATGTGAAAGGTCTAAAGCTTGTTGATTCCTTTATAAAAGGAAACCAAGACCTTATGGCTCAGAATCTATCTGGGCTTTTGATTTTTTGAAAGAGATATTACACTGCCTGTACTTTGAAGAAAATCAATATAAAAGCTACTATTCTTTGGTGGTCAACTTTTGGTTATCATTTGTTTGTTGAATTGGATTGCTAATAATTTATCTGGTTATCTCTAATTTACTTTTTCTTTGTTATTCAAATCAAAAGAAACCCCTGCATTCACATTACAAAAGAGGATAGGTGATATTTATCAAACTAAATTTATAAAGTAATAAGTTATATCTCAAAAGATGTTTATATTATTTAAAAATGAAGGAAAGATATTCTATTGTAGAACATTTTGACACCTTTAATATGATTTTGAGTCAAATAGGTTCAATAAATGTTAAACTTGATGAGCAGGGTTTAAAGATTTATAGAAAACATTAATCCAAATCATATGCTAGATTGGGTTAAGTGAAGTGGATGATTTAATTAACAAAATTACATAAGCTCCTTAATCTATTTTGAAGTCACCAGCAAACTTGAAAGTAAATTGTCATTGGTGAAACAAGGTAACGCCCACTATTTAAGGAACTTGATGAGCTTATCCTTTGACCTATATCACTTAATACTTCCATCACATAAGGATTATCAATTAACAAGTTATGAAGAATATCAATCAATCCATTTAATTAACATTATTGCCAACAATTCATACCAAAGATTGAACAATTTAAGGATATTGCAATAGGTAATTTGTCAACAATTGAACAATCTATTTAATTAACATTATTCCTAACAATTTAATCATCCTTTTTTAAACATGGATTGCAAATACTTCTAAAAATTTAGAAGTCTTGGTCATTAACTTTATTGTCTGCTACAATGTCATCCAGTGTATCATTGTCAATGTTCATATGTTCTTTCAAGTATTTAATATTATCATCATCCTCATCTTGACCTCCATCATCTTCTTCATCATTAAAATTTGACTGTAGACCATCTATATTGTTACTAGATGTATTTGGATCATCATTTTGTATACCATCCATATTGTTGTCTTCCATAACATCATCCAACTTTGGATTGTTATCTTCTTGTTCTTGAACATAACCATCTTCAACATCATCATGGATGTCAATTTCTTCGATGTTCTCTAATCCCTCTCTCTCATTTTGTTGGCCATCATTGTTTTTCTCAGTATCCACTAATGCATCGTTAAATACATGCCTTAATCTTGGATCATAATGTATGACAAATATCTATTTTGGGTCCAAAATATCTTCATAGAAAAATACTTGCACATGAATGACATAAATATATTAGATGTATGGTACAACAATTTTATTGATTAATAAACACATGTATATATTTGTAGTAAACTATGAATTAATAGATTAATGATCACTACCACTTCTTGTTTGAGTTAAAGAAATACCTGCTCACAATGAATTGGTAGAACATAAGGCTCCTTATCCTCTGGTAGGAAACATGAGGAATCTATAGAAAACAATCCACTATGGGTATCATGTCTTCATGTCCTCTCAAATCCTTCATACCATCTACACTTAAAAATACAACATTTAAAAGAGCGGTAATCCAACTCAATAGTTTCTTGTATTTTCCCAACATATTGTAGGTTCCCTTCAATTATATTCTTATCTTTTGAGCTTGATCGATTGGATTGCTTAAAGTCAACCATGATGCCACAATCGAAGGATCGTCTCTTTACATCTACACTTTCTACATGATAATGTCGACCATATGCCCACATTGCTGGATATTTCCTCATCTGTGAAAGACCATTTATTTTAGTGAAAAAAAATATAATGACGAATATTAAAATAGTTAATAGTGTCAAAGCTGTAAGGAAACAACATTTTGTAAAATTCCAACTGTACGTTTCTTTCACATCCTCCAGACATGTTGATTTCATCTTCTATTATGTTTGAATCTATACTTGCATCTTCTATTTGATTTTGAATTTGTTTAGTAACCCATTCTAGTGTGCAATCTTTGCCCCATTCCCCAAGTAGATCAATGGGAGGTGGAGTATTCCTTGGGTTCGATCTCTTAAATTGTCTCCTTGCTTCTAACACTTCTTCTCTCTTTTTATCATACAGATCAATCCATTTGTTCATAAAGTCCATGTGGTACATAATGAACTTGTCGAGTATAACAGTTTTGTCTACACCTATTACATGTCAACATGTTTATTTCAAACTCCAAATGTCATGTTGTTAATTTGACAAATAAAATCCAGAGTAAATTAATGATTGCAAGAAAAAAACCACACTGATCACGAATTTACATACTAATTTCTACTTGAACACCATTAGATTGTGGTTTTTCTCCATCAATAATATCTGATGCTCGTTCTTCATCCCAGAAACATGGCCCATCTTCAAAATCCTTACCAAGGAATTCACACAGGAAGAAAAAAGCTTTATTCAATACATACCCTTCAGCCATGCAACCCTCTGGATGTGCCTTTTGTCAGACATATCTTTTTAGAGTTTTCATATACCTCTCAAAGAAAAACATCCACCTCATTGATACGACACCAGCCAATTCAATGTCATCGACTAGGTGTATAAGTAAATGGACTTATAGGTCGATGAAACTTGTAGGGACCTCCTTCTCAAATACACATACAATTTCTACAATTTCCTTCTTCCATTTTGGCACTTCACATTCATGGATCTCCTTGGAGGTCACCCACCTAATATAAGAATAGTAAATTAGTATGAACCTTTAGTCAAAAATTAAAATGCAATATAATATATCTATGTCTCTCACACATTAACCACATACCTTGTCAATGCTGACAATCGACTTATGGCATTCCTTAAGTCAACTGTAAGACAGGAATCCCCCCTAATTGCCAATGGCATGATATGCTATGAAACACATTTATGAAAAGGTCATTAGTAATTTTTTCTCACTCAACATAATGATATCAAAATATATTTAGTAATTTATCAATATTACCAATAAATGTTAAATGATGATATATAATACCTTCATAAAATTATGAAAATAATGTGTTTTAAATTCTGTGATATGTCCATCAACTGTAAAAGCTTTAGCCAATGATGACCCATAGCCAGTAGGTGTCCTTATTGAACGGATGACATTTTTTAGTTGGTCTAGCTCTTTTTTTTTCAAAATCCATGGAGCTTCTGCATATGTTTCATTTTCCCTGTTTGGCCACAAATGTTTTCTATCAATTTTGGTATGTGAAAGAGCAATATCTCTCCTCGAAGACAAGGTGTCCTTCTCTTTGCCTGATATGTGTCGAAATATAGAATCTAGGACATTTTTGAAGACGTGCATAGGATCTAATAGGTGAGATATTAATAGATCCTTCTAGTAAGGGATCTCATAAAATATGGATTTCCTTTTCATTCCTTCTAGCATATTAACTACAACATGTTCTGGTTCTTCAATTGAATCACCCTGATCAAACAAATCCTCCCAACCTTTCAATTCAGCATCTTCATACTTCTTAAGCCAATCACCTGGACCCATAATCATGGGAGGGTTTCTATTTTCAACTTTTCCATCAAATTGATTCTTCAGGTGATTTCTAAACTTATGATCTAGTGGTAAAAAAACCCTATTGTTTGCGTAAATAAATTTATGTAGATATTTAGAATACAGCCCTTGAAAGTGTTCTACACATCTTGGACATGCAAATATCCCCTTTGTTTGAAGCCCTACAATTCAATAAGTAATGTTAATAACATCAAAAAAATAGTATAAAACTAAGTATGAAAGTTGGGATGAAAATAAATTATGAGTGTAAATACGTAAATATTTTATCATACCAGAACAAACACCAAGTCCTGGGAAATCATGAATAGTCCAACATAGCACACCGTACAACATGAAGGACCTATTTGATGGGGGACGTGATATGTCATACATTTCTTATGCCTTTCCATAGAAGTTGCATCTCATCAATAAAAGGCGCAAGATAAACATCCATGTTTTTAACTTGATGTTTTCCTAGAACAATGAGAGTTAACATAAGGTGCTCCTTTCTAACACTCATCCATGGGGGAATATTGTATACTATCAATCCGACTGGCCAAACACTATAATTTGAGCTTAGGAAAGAGAATGGGCACACTCCATCAATTGGAAGATCAAACCTAATACTACGGGGTTCATCTTTGAATTTTCATGGCCATTTTTCCTCTATGAGTTTCATTGCTTTAGAGTCGGCCGAAATTTGCATGAATCCATCTTTACTCCTTAAAGAAATATAAATGAAGTTGATGAATGTTTATGAAATATGTACACCAATTGACAATTGCAAAGTAAGAAATAGATTTCAACTCACTTCAATAGGGTAGTGAATCCTTTGTCTGACCAACCAAATAGTGACTTGATTTCTAATAATATTAATGTGCATGCTAGTTTTGAGGTTCTACTTGCACTCGATTTGAACACGGGTGTCTTCACTGCTTGCTTGATGGAGTCTTTCAGGTTGTTATCATCAACATTATGTTGGTGGTAATTACCCCTGCTATCATTGTTATTGTCAACCATATGATCATTATTGTCATCATTGTTTTCATCCCCAAAGAAATCTGTAAGCATTTCATTCAATCCTTCTTCAAACACTATATTTTCACTATCATGATCATCATCATTAAGGCTAGGTGGCATGTCATCAGTGTATGCGGATTTCATCAGCTCTTCAAATTTCTTAGCTGATAATATTCTCTTCAATAATGCTCTTTTCATCTTGGTATTGTTTAAAGGATGGTTTGGATCATCGCGTCCAAATCTTAATAAACCGGTTGTATCTTGGGTATTAGTATGTGTTTCATCAACATCTTCTACCTATCAACAAACACAAGCATTATTTAATATTTGGCAACAATTGGATAAATCATAAATTTATCAATTTCAAAGAAATATAATCAAATATGGCTTAAAAAATAAAAATATTGGTTGTATGAACATATATACAGAACATCCACAAATAACAATTTTCTTAAAGTATTCATCCCATGTACTATAGTCCTGACCAACCTCTTGTTCAGTACAATCATTTGTTGTGTCTACAGGATCCATTTGTTGGCAAGAGACACTATATGTATTCATGGTTGTTGTCATTGATGGCAACAAAGGTCATCCCACATATCCACAAGTCATGGTGTGTCTCTACCGGAAGTCAGAATGAAGATTGTTGTGGTCCGGTGAACAAGAACAGAGCATGTGACAAGGTCTGATAGATTTGTCCGGATCTCTCAGAGGAAGTGTCTTGGTGTAGTACGTATTTGGGGAAGTCAAGAGGACTACCTTGAGTAGTATATTCCAAGGATTTAGCCTTCGGTGATGGACAAGGAAAAAGATATGAATAGTTAAGTACCGGATTCCTGAGAGACAGTGAGAACAGAGGAAGAACTGACTGACAGAGTATCAGACTATTTTCTGGATGTGCTACTATTGATGGTAAAGGTTGTGAAGGCATGAATCATGTTTGGCCGACATGATTAATGACATCTACAAGTATATGCTTGACCAGCATTACTTGATATGCAAGGATTCAGCCGACAGAACAGAGTTTGTGAGAAGATAGACTATTCCGGGTGCTGACTAGAAAGATAATGAAATCACTAATGCAGATATAAATAGAGGATGTATTTTGTTGTGAAAAATATAGTTGTGGTATGGGGTATGTGAATAAATGCAGAGCAGAGCAAAAGTAATAAGAAAGATCCATTATGTGAAAGGAAAGCAGAATAAAGAGCAGAGGAAAGATGAAGTGCAGTAGATCAGTATACTGAGCCTAAACCAAAACTGAACTCCAGCATATGTAGATGCTTCCAATCAGTTCAAGTATTGTATAACATTCTTTTGTAGACAGTGTGTCTCCTTGTAGGCAGTGTGCCTCTTTGTGAGTAGTGTGCTCGGGCAGTGAGCCCTAATTGGCAAGTGCCATCTTGTAATTCCTTATTCTTCTAATAGAGAATAATCTTTGGGTTAATCACCCCGTGGTTTTTTTCCCTTAACCGGGTTTCCACATCAAAAATACTGTGTCATGTGTTTCTCATTTCATGGTAATGTTTGTTTGTTTGATTCAATGATGCTTTGATTAAAAAGGAAGTTCAAAAGAAGAAATAATTAGGATAACTAATTCACCCCCCCCCTCTCAGTTATCAATAATTGGTATTAGAGCCAAGTTCCTCCTAATAGAGCCTAACAACTTGAGGAAGATCTGGGAGTTCAAATGGATGCATATGGTTTAAGGGAGCAACTCAAGACTACCCTTGAGGATCTTGAATAGTCAAACTCTGAAGTCAATGAATTAAAGGAAAGACTCAAACAGGCTGATGAATTCATGAGAGAACTAAAGGACAAATTAAGTCTCTCTATGAAAAAGAGAAAGGAGCTGCTCCAATAATTAGCAAGACAAAGTGAAGAAAGCAATACAAATGAAGAATTGATTGAGAAAACCAAGTTATGTGAAAAGTTATCAAAAGAAGTCATTATGTTAAGACATGAAATGGAATCAGGAGCTATAAAGTTTACTCAAGAGATTGAAGAAAAAAGAAAAGTTGAAGACAATCTAAGACAATCTCTTAAAGAGAAATCAGAAGAATGCCACTAGATGGACAAGATTATCAGACATCTTGAATCTGATCTTGAAGATGCCAAAGATAATGAAGAAAAACTTGAGGATCAAATTGTCTCTCTCAAAAGAGATCTTCAAACAACAAATGAATATAAAGAAAAATTCAAGATAAGTTCTGCCCAACTTGAAGTACTTCTTGGAAGTCAAAAGAGGACAGATGACAAGTATGGTTTGGGATATGAGAAAGGAGAAAGCTCCGGATCTAGTTAAAAGAATTTTGGATTAGAAAATCCAAGGAATAGGCCTAGAAGACCTCCGGTAAGATAGCCCAATGCTCAAAGATATCCATCCTTCAATGGATACTGCCACAGCTGTAATCACTTTGGTCACAAAGCTAATCAGTGTAGAAAGAGAATGAATCAGACTAATTCATCCTTCTCCAGACAGTGCTTTAACTGCAAAAGGTATGGACACAAGTCTCATGAATGCAGAAATATGAAAATAAACAAATCATTCAATGGTAGATGCTTTGCATGCAATAGAGTAGGTCATATGGCTAATCAATGCAGATCAAGAGGTTATCAGTGAAATATGCAAAGAAATGTTATTTGCCAAATCTGTAATAGGTCCGGTCATAATGCAAAAGTCTGTAGAAGCAAGAATCAGGACAAAAGAGGTCCGGTGTATAATCAGAATCAAGACAAGGGTAAACAAAAGATGAATGCGGATGAAGTTAGGAATCAGATGAACAAGATTTGGGTGAAGAAAAGTTCAGAGAATATAGAAGTTGGATCCGCACCAGACTTTGGTGCTGATATTTCTTCCAGAAATTAAAAAGTGAGCTCTGGCTCAGGGGGAGACTCAAAGAAAATCCTATTCCCCCATCCAATCAAGTGGTACCGGATGTGGCACAAGATGCGGAGTAAAAGGTTTGAAGATATAAGTCTTGAGATGATCCAGATAAGATTTCAGAGGTCCGCATGAAGATGTAAAGAAGTTGTGATCGATCAAGTAAGAACTGTTTCGGGAGATGCTCCGAAATGACAGAGGATTACAAAAGGGTCCGGAGAGATCCGGAAGTGCATTGTCTTGTTCTGCGGATTGGACAGAGTGTTTGGGATGTTCTTGTAATGTGTCATCTTGATTTGTTCATGATTGGAAGATCCGCATGATGTTCATAGATCAGGACTGATCCAGTACTCCAAGCTATCCAAATAAGGCAAACCAGAATAATGTAGGTCGAGCATTTATTACCATCAGATATTAGGGTTTGCGGAGCAATATAAGGGATTTCTCATAAAATCACTTGCTCATTCTGCACTCAAGAAGAAGCGAAAAGTGGAGCTCTGCAACAAGATTCATCAAGCTCACCAAAGATCTCCTGCCGAAGTCATTACATACAGAAATCAATCCAACCACTCCGTGTAACTGAAGATGCATAAGGTATTTTCCATTTTCGATATCTTGCTACAAATCTTTTGAGAAATGGCTACTCCAAATATAGTAAAAATCTTAGATAAGCCCCGATCTAAATTTAAGAAACATCCATACAAGTCATTGGAGGTAGATCCCTTAGGAGCATTCTCTAGTGTTCCTCATGGCGTTTTACACACAGAAGACGTTAGGGTTTACATACATGCAAGCATTGAGGAATTCAGGGAATTCAAATTGAGAGATCTCTATCACAAACAACTGATAGATAATGCTTTTGAGCTTAAACCAGAGTATAAGGGTATCCAGAAGAAACAGTTTGATCAATTCATTCATTTCTCCTGCTTTGAAGAAGATGAATGGGTCCGGTATGTATTGAGTAGGATGCATGACAACTTCCTATGGCTGGATAGACCCTGCAAGATCACAAAAGAGGCAATTAGGGCAGTAACTAGTCTATACTCTTCCGAAGGGATACCTATCCTCAAATCTGTCAAAAATAACATTGTAACTGAGGCCACTGGATCAAAATTTGATAAGAGGGCAATGACCATTGAAGATATTTCTGATCCGGATATCAAGTATGCATCCATGATAATAGGATACAAGATCTATCACTCCAGTAGGGAGAATTCTGTATCTGGAACTACAGTATATACTGCCTATGAAATGCTGAGGAAGAATGCAGATTATGATCTCTGTGAACTTCTCTTAAGCCAATTAATGGAAAATATACAGAAGATCAAGAAGGACAAAAAGAATTCTTTTAAGTATGGTACTCTTATATTATGTCTATTTTTCTACTTCATGAATGAGCTGCCCGGATCAAGTGGATGGGCATGGCAGAATGACAAACTTGTTGCAGTCCAGATAAGAGATTATTTACATGGGCTTGGGGATGCCAAAGCAAGAAATACAGCCCTATGGGGATACTTCAAAAACTTCCAGAGCACGATGCAAGCAAGAGAAAGAATTCCCCAGTCTCTTGTTGAAAAATACAAAGACTCAGTTTGCTTTATGGTGGATACTGATCAGTGCCTAATGGAGGCAGTGGAGCCAAGGACTGTCTGGATCATGCCCATGGGGTATGAGGTTGATGAACAGATTGTGGAATTGCATGTTCAACACATGCTTAGTCAACCCAAAGATCCAAAGGTAGAAAGGTTTGGAACCTTTGAGGAGCTGAGTGTGAAAATCCATGTGGAACTCAGGGAACTTGAGATAAAGAGGAAGGTGAGAAAAGAAGTAGAGCATATTGCTCAAGGCCTAGGCATCCCAAAGGAGGCACTTGATGCCAACCGGGAAAAGAGAAGAAAGGCTAAGGAAGAAAAGAAAGAGGCAGAAAAGAAAAGCAAGAAAAGTGCTCTGGTGGAAACCTCAACCCGGACCAGATCATCAAAAAGATCTACACCTGTCAGAACCAAAATCTCAAAACCAGAAGTCCAAGCATCTGGTAAAAGATCTAAGACAAAAGCCACAAGGGCTTATTAAAGCCAAAAGGATGAAGAGGAAACTGCGTCAGATGAGGGAGTAAAAGAAATAAAGAAGCAGAAGAAGAAAGGATCCGGTAAACCCTCCACAGGTCAAGACAAGGAAGAAATGGCAGAGGAATTTGTTGAAAGCCCACCCTGTCTCTAGAGAGTGTAATCAAGTCAGTCACTGTGGATGGGAATCTTCAACCAATGGCTGAATTTTATGATGACTACAATGAGGCAGACCAAAAGATCCTGCAAGAAGCTACAATCAGGTACCTCAACATTTACAATAAAGCCTTTATTGAGATTATCTCTGAAATTCCTAAGAGTCTAGAGAAGGAATTACAAATAAGAAAGAATAATGCTCAGGCAAAAGATCTTGAGATCCGGGAGTAGATAGCTATTCAGCTATATCCTCAAATTGATCCCAAGACAATGAACATAATATTCAAAGACTGCAAAGATGAGTTTAGGAGTAAAGCAAGAATGAATCAACTCATGCTTGGTGAGACTGACAAGGTGGCCATAGAGACAGAAGAGATCCTCTGGAAGGCCTTCAAAAGGTTTAATCTTCCTGTTGTAGAGGACTTAGGTGCAGAAATAGCTGTGGACTTGGAATCATCTGCTCCGAAAGAAGTGGCCCTTGAATAGACTAACATCTCTCCTCCGGCTTCCCCTATAGTCTCCAGATCCAAAGAAGAAGAGAAATTACAGGAGAAAGAAGCAGCAGTAAAAGAAAAAGAGGTTGACAGCACCAAGGATGCAAAGAAAGAGAAGATTCCAACAGAGAAAACCACAACTGAAAGTGGTAAGAATGTGGAAGGAGAAAAGACTCCAAAGGACAAAACTGTAGAAGAGAAGAAACATCTGTCTCTGGCAAGAGACACTACACAAATTGTTCAAAAATTTTTGAGCCAAGAAACAATAGAGATTGATGAACCGGAGCTTCTAAAAGGTCCATTCAACTTTGACTCCCTCTCTCCAGTACAGACAATGAAGATAGCTTCATTTGCAAATGCTAAGGCAAATGAAAAACTCCTAAAGTCTCATATGGAAGACTGTGAGTTGATAGAGGCTGCTTCTAGAGTTCTTGAAAAGATTATGCCATCAGTCTAGATAGATTCGACAGCCTCCTCTTCCGGTAATCTCAAAACCTTAGTCAGCAGTGTTGATACACATTTTGATTCTCTAGAAAAATCAGCTAAAGAAAAGGTCCGGAAGGAATTTTTGGATAAAAGACTTTCAAAAGTACTAGGATTAATCAAAATTAAAGGAGAAATATGAGTATTGGAATAAAGAGCTTAGAAAATGCTCTTAAGGATGGTGGTGACATTTACAAATTTTGTATCTCCTGGTCAAAGGCAACAGTAGAAATTGATAAGAAAATAAAAGAGGAACAGGACAAACTACAAAGTGTGTCTCAAAGTTTTGATCCTCTCTCTTCCTCCATAGTAAATCAAGAATGTCAAACTATTGCAATCACAAATGCAATAAAGAACTTTGAGAAGGAAAGGAAGAATATAACTAACCGGATGGGAGAACTTAGAAGGATTATAATCCCTAAGTTAGAAACTATGCATGAGGCCATCAGTGATGCTCAGATTACCACCCAAACAAATGATCTGACAGATCTCAAGAGGGCAGAAGCTTTTACATTTTTGTTGAGTGGTCACATTTCAATTTTAGATAGAATGAAGCAAAATTGGGCTACTGAATTGGTCCAATTGAAGACATCCTTTGCAGACATTCTTCAGTTTATGTGAGTATGTAATATGCGGCTAAGTATAGTAAATTTTTGAAAATTTTGGTGTGCAGACCCTACCCTTTGCCATTGATGTCAAAGGGGGAGTGAGGAACAGTGAAAAATGAGGAATCCAACTAAGGAGGAGTTCCAGAAATTATATATAAAGATAGAGCATCAGCCAAGGGGGAGCACAGTATAAACACTTAGTCATTTTTCACTAAGTGTTGCCATCAATGCCAAAGGGGGAGATTGTTGGCAAGAGACACTATATGTATTCATGGTTGTTGTCATTGATGGCAACAAAGGTCATCCCACATATCCACAAGTCATGGTGTGTCTCTACCGGAAGTCAGAATGAAGATTGTTGTGGTCCGATGAACAAGAACAGAGCATGTGGCAAGGTTTGACAGATTGGTCTGGATCTCTCAGAGGAAGTGTCTTGGTGTAGTGCAGATTTGGGGAAGTCAAGAGGACTACCTTGAGTAGTATATTCCAAGGATTTAGCCTCTGGTGATGGACAAGGAAAAAGATATGAATAGTTGAGTACCAGATTCTTGAGAGACAGTGAGAACAGAGGAAGAACTGACTGACAGAGTATCAGACTATTTTCTGGATGTGCTACTATTGATGGTAAAGGTTGTGAAGGCATGAATCATGTTTGGTTGACATGATTAATGACATCTACAAGTATATGCTTGATCCGCATTACTTGATATGCAAGGATTCAGCCGACAGAACAGAGTTTGTGAGAAGATAGACTATTCCGGGTGCTGACTAGAAAGATAATGAAATCACTGATGCGGATATAAATAGAGGATGGATTTTGTTGTGAAAAATATAGTTGTGGTATGGGGTATGCGAATAAGTGCAGAGCAGAGCAGAAGTAATAAGAAAGATCCAGTATGTGAAAGGAAAGCAGAATAAAGAGCAAAGGAAAGATGAAGTGCAGCAGATCAGTATACTGAGCCTAAATCAAAATTGAACTCCAGCATATGTAGATGCTTCCAATCAGTTCAAGTATTGTATAACATTCTTTTGTAGACAGTGTGTCTCCTTGTAGGCAGTGTGCCTCTTTGTGAGCAGTGTGCTCGGGCAGTGAGCCCTAATTGGCAAGTGCCATCTTGTAATTCCTTATTCTTCTAACAGAGAATAATCTTTGGGTTAATCACCCCATGGTTTTTTCCCTTAACCGGGTTTCCACGTCAAAAATACTGTGTCATGTGTTTCTCATTTCATGGTAATGTTTGTTTGTTTGATTCAATGATGCTTTGATTAAAAAGGAAGTTCAAAAGAAGAAATAATTAGGATAACTGATTCACCCCCCCTCTCAGTTATCAACACCATTGTCATATCCTCTTCCACCCATTGTCGTCTACGTGATTTAACAGTTTTAGGTCCACATCCACGTACATATATTTTTTGTTTTCTAGTTGAATGATTAGGCTCTACATTTGCTCCAATCTCCATCTAAACTAATCAACAACATGCATTAATTTATGTCAAGATTGGATAATACATTATAAATTTCAATAATACTGTGAAAAAAGATGGACATATTACAAAATGCCATCAGATCATTTTTTCCTAAGGAAATTGAATTTGAGTACCTGATTTCCCACTTCATCCATTGTGTCCTCATTTGATATGACATGATCTATTGCCATGGCCTCGTCTGGCCCCTATAATACACAACATAGTAAATAATGTTTACTACACCAATTATATCATTTCAACGAATATGTTATCCAACACAAAACCTCACTTTGGTCATATATTTGACATATTGATATCATGTTTTGGCCATCCTAATTTTCAAACTTTTCCCTCGATTATAGAATCATATTTAATCATCATTCTTGTGCTCTTTCAACCAATAAGTTTGACCTCAAAGGCCTTGTGGACAAAAAAATGACTTTATCTCCTCTATGTTGTAGCATTTGTGAATTCATAAACACCTTCCTCCTTTGGTTGAGGTTGCTTTCTCTTCTTACCTCTATTGTATTTGTAGATTCTGTTGTCATATCTATTTCCACCCACTTTCCTCTTTGTGATTTAGTAGTTCTATGCCCTCCACGTCCTCTCTCCATGGCCTCCTCTAGATCCTGGAATACACAACAATGAAAATAGTCACATAACATCTATGCATGAAGAGAATATTCTTAAATTTATCTTGTTAATACACTCACTTTTCATAAGGACATAACCAAGGCATGCACTATCATGAGCCATAGGGACAACTTACTACACCATCCAAAACTCCATTTGAACTAGCTACTATCAATAATTCACATTATTGGAGACTGTCATGAAGAAAACACCATGCATAGGACTATCACAGTCAATGTGGAGAGGATTGTCTAGTCATTGTATGACTATCATAATAGCTAGTGAGTTAGTTACCATGCTTCAACCCAAAATAGGTTAATGAGAACATAGAAATGAAAATCACAATACCATAAGCTACCAATATAGTCCCAATATCATGTCATCATGATAATAAGAGAAGAGTTGTTTGGTTTTTCCAAAGCCATATCACTTGCATAAGGATTGTCACCAACCATCTGTGTAAGGTCGGGAAAGAGTGAGTCATTATTGAGCTAATCATAAGAGAAGCATGAAGTCAAAATGCTATCATGGAAACAAGATATAGTTACTTATTATAAGGACAATCCGAATTTGGTGAGGTTACATTTTTATTAACTTCCAAGCAAAATACATCATTTTGCATTGATTGGTGGTGAATTAGGCACACATTGTGCTGCCTTTGGTGTCCCAAACAGATTACATTTTTGGCCTAAAAGTTAGTGCTAAAGTTGACATTAATTGCTCCAACTATAGCGCTGACTACTGGATCAAAAAAAATTTAAAAATTTCCAACCTGCACATACCCCATAACAAAAAAAAAAAAAAAAAACTTTATTGATTTTTTTGTTCATTTTTTGTTTGGTGTTTGGGCTGGAGTCCCACATGAATTAATATATGAGAAATTCGATAATTATAGGAGAAAAATGCCGCGTGAAGAGAGGACAAAAATGCCACGTGAAGAGATGAGAAATTCGATTTAGTTTTCGACACCATAGGTAAGGTTACAATTACAATAAAAATTTTTCATTCCCAAATATATTTTTGTTTTGATTAAATGGAGAGGATTGTGAAGAAAGGGTTGTAAATATTGTTTTGTTTACAAGCGAATCGTTCAAGTCTCATGTGGTTACAAAGGAGAAGGGTAAAATTGTAGACATTGCATTATTTCCTCTGCATCCGAGAGCAGTGAATGCATTTTTCAAACCCCAATGCCTAGGTTCAGTTATCATTACCATCAATACCTTTCTTTGAACACAACTTTCTTGCTTCCTTCCTAAAAAAGTAGTCGAGTGCTTTAAGACAAGTTGAATGTGAGCAAACTAAAATTAGGGCTTTTGAGACGAGGGTGAGCAAACTAAAACAGAGGTTGGTCGAGACAATACGAGGAGATAGGGCTTTTGAGACTAGGGTGAGAAAATTAAAATTAGGCCAAGAATTTTAGATTCCTTCCCAAGGCACCAATTGATTCATAGGAAAATAACTTCATGATTTGCTCTACAAATTAAAGGTCAAAAACCTTGAGGAATACAGAAAAACTGGACGAAAAATTTCATACCTGGTAGTGTGTACTTCATTTGCCTCCACAAACTAAATGAAAATAATTTTCCCTAGTTCACCTCAAAATGTCAAACAATAGAGGGAAGAGAGCAAATGGAGCAAACTCTGGCCACAATGAGGTAATTCATTGTCAATTTATAGATTTGTAAATGTTTCCATTGTTTCTTTGATTTTTAGTTTTTAGTTTTTTATTTGTAAATTTAAAAGAAGAAATTTATTTTATAGGAACATGATATTGACAAAGATAAAGAGGCATTGGCTTCCATATTGGGGGTAGAGGCAGTGAACAAATTGGATGGTGTGGACTTGACAATGCTTGCCAGATACATAGAAAAATGATCTGGTAAAGCCCCTAAAACATTACAACCAAATCAATAGTGTCAAAGGGAATCAATTGATTCCCCAACCAATCATGGATCGAGCCAAAGATCTAGGAGGAAATCAATAACAATAACCTTTAAGAATGTGGAACAAGGAACATAGGCTTCCAATGTCCCATCCACTCCTAGGACATAGACTTCTTCGACCACCATGCCATGTTTTGCATCTGGCATTGGTACCTACGATACCAAGATATAATACGATGTGGTTTCAAGGGACGTCCAAATGACGGATGCTAGAAAAACATTTGTGAATAGGTTGAAGGAATCATGCCTTCAATGGTTCAAAGAACATCTACATTTTCCATTCTCAAAAATACCCATGCACTTATAAAAAATAGTTATCCAAGACATGGAGACTGAATTTAGCATAGGTTGGTCTGTAAAGAAGATAAAGCTACGAATGCCTCAAAATTGCAAGAGATTTCAGTGCAACCAAACAAAGAAGATAAAAAACTCCATCCCAAGCAAAGGCTCAAAAAAAGGCCGATTGATGTAAGTTTGAAAGTATGGAAAGAACTTGTAAAAGCATATGAGAAGTCTGATGCACGGAGGAAGTCTGGTGAGGAGAGTATGCAGGTATTTGAATTTGCTCATAAGATTATATCAAATTTATTAAATGATTTTTAAATTTTATTTGTGCATAGTTAAATTGAATTAGTATATGTTTTAAGACAAGGCCTCCAAGGCTAGGCTTGACAAACTTCGTGCCCCACACATCACAGTGGCTAGAAAGGTTTACAGGCCTTGATATGTACATTTGTAAGTATATTTAATAAGTTAAATGATATTTTTTTTAATTTCCTAGGAAAAAGTAAATGATTACATATTAATTAGTTTAACTAGTCCATGTGCCATGTTTTGAAAGGAGGACAAATATGGCCGACATCCAAGCCAATTTGAAAAGGAAATGTTACAAAGAAAAAAGTGGACCGATTTTGTAATCTGGATGGAGAATGAGGTATCAATAGTTGACTTTCAATAACTTAGTTGGATATTGTTGTGTTAGTATGTCAATTTGAATTTCTTGTGTTGAGTTGTTTATTGATGCGTAGGATGAGTTCTAAAGTGCTTCTCTGTTGGCCCTAGCACCCTTAAATGTAAGATTTCTCTTAGATGACAAATGATTACTCTTATATCTTTGGGAACCCTTCTTGGTGCCATTAGGATCATAATGAGTATACTAGTCTTATGCTTTCTTACAAAAAGTGGTTGTAATTAACCTAATATTGTGGTCATTATCCACAACATTTTTTGTGTGCCATGCTATCTCATATGCTTAAGTTTAATGGGATAATAATGAACAGAAAAACCTTGTTTGCCTGCCTTCAACTAATGGACTTGTTGGAACCTAAAATTTCCTACCATTTTTTGCAAAAAAATTAGGTTCCCATGATGAAAAATCTGACTGCAGCACTCAGAAATGCACCTGTATAATATACTTCAGTAGCCTACTTTGAAGGGTTATAATTCAAAACCTATTCATTTTTATGTTAAACCACTTGGTAGGCCATCACCCAATGGCGAAGGGATTGTCATAAAGAGCATGACAGTGTTACCTTGTCATAGTCACAAAGGGGATAGTCTTTGTGTTAGTAATTAAAGTCACTAAGTTTACATCCACCTTCCTAGGGTCTGTCGAAATGCTTGAAGTTGAATATGCCTATTTTAAAGATCTTTCCATGATTATTTTCCATGTTTTTATAAATGGAGACCTCCCCAATCCTCATATCAAGTTTCAAATGCACAATGAAATGATGGAGGACAATCATAACTATCATAATAGTACATTAGCATTTTTTGTCTCAAGGTGGCCCTTGAGACTACCAAGGGGATGGATATAGAGTTGGGATTATGGTTTTTGTTTAAAAGCCTTGTGTCATTGACCTAATATTTATTTGTGGCAAGTATCCCAATAGTCTAAAGATTACTAATTGTTGTCAAGAAAGGACTGTCATAGTTAAGTGTGGTACAATGATACAATTTCATCTTAGTAGAGTATTGTATAAATCTCAATCTATTTAGAATGCATGGGGCATTAGGGTGTGGTATGACTATATAGGTAACTATCAAGTGATTTCTTTAACCCAATCTTGGCCTATATAGTACCCAGTGTGAAGAGCAAGATAATGTTGTCCAAGAACCTTGTTACGGTCACAAATGAGGGCAGTCTTAGCTATTGTAACCATAGTTGGAATCCCTTGTTGTTACCATAACATACATGACCTAAAACCATGACTCTATGAGTATGAGTTGTTTGAAAGCCAAATTCCACAACATTTGCCACCATCCTCCCTACCTGTGTCAAAATGGGAGTTTTGGAATAGGGTATGGACATCCATCAATACATAAAGTATAGAGGAACTTTGTCAGATGTTGTAGTTGCAACTTCCTTGTTAGACATGTATGCAAAATGTGGAAGCACTGACAAGGCACGTGAACTGTTTGACAGAATGCCTCAAAGAAATGTGGTCTCATGGACTACAATGACTACAGGATATGGACAAAATGGATTTGTTGAAAAGGCTTCAGAAATTTTAAAGCAAATGCAATTGGCTGGTGTAAAGCCAAATTCCACAACCTTTGCCAACATCCTCCCTGCCTGTGTCAAAATGGAAGCTTTGGAATAGGGTATGGACATCCATCAATACATAAAGGATAGAGGAATTTTGTCAGATGTTGTAGTTGCAACTGCCCTGTTAGACATGTATACAAAATGTGGAATCATAGACAAATGGATTTGTTGAAAAGGCTTCAAAAATTTTAAAGAAAATGCAATTGGCTGGTGTAAAGCCAAATTCCACAACCTTTGCCACCATCCTCCCTGCCTATGTCAAAATGGGAGCTTTGGAATAGGGTATGTACATCCATCAATACATAAAGGATAGAGGAAATTTGTCAGATGTTGTAGTTGCAACTGCCTTGTTAGACATGTATGCAAAATGTGGAAGCATAGACAAGGCACGTGAACTATTTGACAGAATGCCTCAAAGAAATGTGGTCTCATGGATTGCAGGATATGCACAAAATGGATTTGTTGAAAAGGCTTCAGAAATTTTAAAGCAAATGCAATTGGCTGGTGTAAAGCCAAATGCCACAACCTTTGCCACCATCCTACCTGCCTATGTCAAAATGGGAGCTTTCAACCAAGCAATTTGTAGCACTTAATGTTATGTAATAGAATTTATAGTTGATAGTTAAATTTATAACAATTTTTTTTATGATCTTTACTAACGTTTATTAGAATTGTTATATGTTTGACATCATTGGAATGACATATTAGCTATAAATTTTTTGAAATTTTATTATGGTATGTGTACTTTGATATGATGTAATATGATTATGGTTTCATTTCATATGTTGTAATATTAGATATATAACAGAAGAATAAATTATTGCATGAAATAAATAATAACTTTTCATTTTAAATGTTTTTTTTTGTAGAACACAGGTCTTTCGGAAGATCAAGATGATCCTCATGATAGAGATCCAGATTATATTGGTTCTGGTACAGATCACATGGCAGAGGATGATGATGATGCAGATACAGAAGACACTGAGGCCGATGACGATGATGACGACGATGATGATGGTGATGATGATGATGATCACGACGGTGATGATGATGATGATGATGATGATGAGGTAGTTGCTTGTAGTAGCCAGTGACATTCATGATCATATAGACTACATCATGGATCATTGTTGATATATTGTTATGATGCCTCTTTTCATAGTCGCTAGCTATCATATGTATCATTTTCACAGCTTGTAGTGCCATATTAATGAGTTGTATCATAAATTTATGTATCATTTTGACTTATATCATTTGGACATGTATCATCTTGACTTGTATCATTTTGAGTTACGTAATTTATTATTTTTACTTATGTCATTTGTACATGTATCATTTAGACATGTTATTGATCTACTGGCATATTTGAATTTCACTTGTTTTAGTTATATATGATGATGATCTTATCCATATTGACTTGTCAATTTATATATATTGAAAGTGGTAAATGATTTTTGGATGGATATTTATTACGCATAATGATTTTAATTTATTGTTCAGGATGGATGTTGTCAAATTCAATTAAATTATAGATATTTGACTCACTTGTTTTAATTATAGATGATGATCATGTTATAATAATTATCTTGTTATTTAATCATATGAGTTAAATAATTAAATTATAGATATTTGACTCACTTGTTTTAATTATAGATGATGATCATGTTATAATAATTATCTTGTTATTTAATCATATGAGTTATTTAAGAGGCATGATATATTTAACTAATTAAATTGAAATAAAACATATTAAATCAATAAATGTAAGCAAAACAATAAGCATTTTTAGAAGAAATAAAAGACACAAAAATGGAAGAAAAATTGGAAGCAACAAGCGACGATATATCAGAAGAAAAATTGGAAGAAAAACTGGAAGTAAAATTGGAAGCAATAGTGGAAGCAAAACTAGAAGCAAAACCGAACGCAAAATTGGAAGCCAAACTAGAAGTAAAACCGGAAGTAGAGCCAAAAGAAAAATTGGAAGCGAAACTGGAAGCAAAATTTGAAGCAAAACTGGAAGCAAAATTGGAAGAAAAAGTGGAAGCAAACCTAGAAGAAAAACTAAAGAAAAATTGGAAGCAAAACTAGAAGCAAAACTAGAAGCAACATTGGAAGCAAACCTAGAAGCAAAACTAGAAACAAAACTAGAAGCAACATTGGAAGCAAACCTGGAAGCAAAACTGGAAGCAAAACCAGAAGCAAAATTGGAAGAAAAATTGGGAGCAAAACTGGAAGCAAAACCAGAAGCAAAATTAGAAGCAACCCTGGAAGGAAAACTGGAAGCGAAACCAGAAACAAAACTAGAAGTAAATCTGGAAGCAAAAGCGGAAGCCAACCTAGAAGCAAAACCAGAAGCAATAGTGGAAGCAAAATCAAAAGCAAAATTAGAAGCATAACTGGAAGTAAAACCAGAAGCAAAACCAGAAGCAAACTTGGAAGCAACACAAGAAGCAAAACCAGAAGCAAAATCGGAAGCCAAACTAGAAGCAACAAAATCTGGCGCTAAATCTAGCATTAATCCTGGCACTAAAATTGGATGCTAAACCTGGTACTAAACTCGGCGCAAAACCCGTCGTTATAATCGGTGCTAAAATTGACACTAAAACTGGTGAAATAGTTAGATGCTATTGAGCGCTGAGTTTTGCATCAACAGAATTGTCCAATTCATGGACTCAAATGCACTAAATTTTGGCATTGTTTTAGGCACTTATTGCCTGTTCTGTTGTAGTGTTTGCATTGTTAAATTAGTTTCCCTTTCCAAAGTTCATAGATTAAAAGCAATTTCCTTTCTTAGATTAGATTGACCCACATATTCAAAAAATAAACAAAAACAAAGATTACATTGCATTAGGTAACTTCACCATAGATTGCATACATTTTCTAATTTCTAGATTAAGGAAAAGCACTTTGATTTCCAAAAACATTAAAAAAGCACAAAAAAATGTTTTTCATTCATATAGGCTTGCATGCATATAAAATCCAAAAAGAACAAAAATATTAACAGTGTAGGAGGATTACAAACCCTTGGTCTCAACACAAGGTCAAGTCTAGCCAACATAAGCCAAAACCCTTGGTTTCATCACAAGGTCCAACAAAGTCAACACAAAGTGAAACCTTAGGTCACAAAAACCTTATGTCAAAACCCTAGGTCAAGTCAAGGTTAGCTAAAGACACCTCTCTCTTGTTTAGTCTCATGAATGTGCCTTGGACTTAGAGGTGAGTGGGTGAGGGCAATCCTCAACAAGATAGAAGAGATCCACTCTAGACAACAACAAGATCAACTAGTCATACAACAACAAGAAGAAGAATTTAGACAACTCCTGATACAACAAGCAC
The DNA here is from genome assembly GCA_027924645.1 of Cunninghamia lanceolata. Classification (NCBI taxonomy): domain Eukaryota; kingdom Viridiplantae; phylum Streptophyta; class Pinopsida; order Cupressales; family Cupressaceae; genus Cunninghamia; species Cunninghamia lanceolata. Next base: position 1,815,830 of record BSBN01000081.1, on the reverse strand, counting down.
TCATCCAACAATACAAACAACAATGCCAACTTGAGTAAAGAATCAATAAGAATAATAGTCAACCCACACAATGTTGGAACATCAAAAACCAAAACAAGATAATGGTGACTAGTGACCCTTTGGTTCATATAGTTATCTTTACAACCATGGTCATAGAACACTGCATTCAAATAAGTGCACAACAACACAGGCCCCAAGACTGGCCGACCCCTCTCCAAGTCGAGCTCTCCAATGAGCTAGAGCACCCCCATGTCTTGCCTCCTCTTGACTGGCTACTTCCATGAGAGCGAGAGTGATGTGGAGGTTTGCCTCATGGTAAGGAGAGAGGGTTCGTGTACGTGCCAAAGATGACTCAACTGGCCTAGGCCACCAAGTCATGATTTTGAGTGTACATTTTTTGGTGAACCTGACATGAACTGCAAAGACTTCTGGTTAATCTTTTGCATTACCATTACTTGGACCTCATTGTCTCTAGGTTGTAAAAATTATCACTTTATTCTTCACAACTGCCTTTGTCTCCTTCTCTTTTATCGCCTTCACCTTTACTCATTCCATTTATTTTGTGGTGTCTATGACACCCCCAAATGTGATGGAACCAAATCTAGACTTAGGGAATGTCCCCTTTAGGGAACTAGAAACTCCCTCTTTTAACAAGTATGTGCCACCTAATCCAAATGCACCAACTCAAATTTCTACGATTACAAAGACTCTGATTATGAGGAAGACCAAAGAGAACCCCAATGTTCTCTATTTTTTAACAATCCTACATGGGAACATAACCCTGTCGTACCAAACATGCCTCACAAAGCTAGAAGGATACAACTAATTTTAAAAATCCACTGTCCAGATCAACCATCTACAAGTACCTCAAGTACTCATCTTGATGAGGAAGTAAGAAGGTTGGAAAGAAACTTACAAGAGACAAGAGATGCCCAAGAAGCATTGAAAATTGCCCTATGGGAAGAACAAAGAGAAAATGTTCTGTGAGAAGAAGCACAAAATCATGACAACACTTGAAGGAAAAACCCTAGAAATGGAGAAGTGCCCAAAGGTTCCACTCCTATAGACCTAATTGTGACACTAGTGAAAAGAATTAGAACTCTAGAAGCATAACAACCTACTCTAGAAAGAAGACAGAAGTCGTATTAAAATATCAGAATTGAAAAGGACCAGGGGGCATCTCAGAATCCTCTCTACCTCAACTACTACTCAAGAAAAGGGAGTAACGACACATTCCCAAATGGGAACCCTCCTATTCAAAACAATCAACCAATGCTAGGAAGCCAAGCAAATTAGGCAATGATAATGGGTTACCAAAACCCTCCTATGGGATTAATGTTATCAACTCCTCAATCACAGAGTGTCCTTTTAGGAACATACTTGGAATACTTGAAAGAACCACTTGACTTGATCATAAGAAATTGTCATTTTCCTCGACCATTACCTGATCTCCCAAAATTCAAAGGAGAGGGTGATCCCAACTCGTATATCAAAGCTTATACTATTGCAAAACTCCTCCCTTGGGATGGGGTTATCACCAAGATCTTCCCAAAGACCTTAGAAAGAATAGATCTAGATTGGTACTATCACTTACCAGAGGCCTCGATACACTCATTCAGGCAATTAATCAGAGAGTTTGTTATGACTTTCAACATGAACAAACTTGTAAAGATAGGGATCCAAGAATTCTTGACCATGAAACAAGAACTGAATGAGTTAGTAGTACACTTTGTTACCCAATGGAAACAAGTTCTCTATTCTTCAACTAGTGCTCCAAACATGGACCATTGCGAGCTATGTGACCTTTGTTGCAAGTATGTGCAGTCAGTGTTGTCATTGATGTCAACAAGCCTGTGTTGTCATTGGTGTCAACTATGTCTACTGGGTGAGCAGAGATGAGGTTTTTGTAAGTGTATGAGTTGTTTGGTTGAGTTGCTTTGTTGAAGATGATTTGGTTTCTTTGAAGAGGTGCTAAATATGTTGAGAATATGTTTCTATTGGTTGGTTTCCAAGTACTTTTGAGAAAATTTGATTATCAAAGGAAACGGTGTGTTGAAGAGACTTTTTGGCTTAACCAAGTAGTGTTCTGGTTTTGCTCCGCATTTATTCCATGTTAAAGATTTATCTTTGTAGTTTGGATATGTTGTTCAGGGATGCTTAGAGATGTTATATTCCAAATTTAGTGTTCCAGTTTGTTTTGTAGAGGAAGTTGTGTTCACTAGAGTGTGGACTGTGTTTCTACGTTCTGTAGAGGTGTCTGGGAGAAACTATTTTTCTCTGCATTTCTTTGTAGAGTTATTTCAGGTCTTGTGGTTCTAGATTTGTCCTTATAACACTTATATATTGCTTCATTTCAAGTTGTTCATGGTTTGGTGCTTCGTAAGTTGATTCCTTGGGTTATATTTTATGACAAAGTTGTTTGAGTGCTTCGGTGTGAACTCTAGTCAGGTGAAAGTTGTTTATTGGGTTTCAGGATGTTCATGGAATGCTTTAGACTATGTTGAAGTCTTTCATGTGGTCCTCAAGTCATCTTTGGGTTTGAGGAAGCATGTGTACTTAAAAGTTCATTGTGTTAACATAGGTTTGGCCATCCTTGGGTGCTTACACTAATTGCGGGGTTGCCTCGGTGATTGTAGTAGTGTGGAGTGGCATGCTTGGATGAATTTAGGTCTGATCTAAGGTGTGTTATGGTCTGCATTCATTCCTTTCCACCGCAGGAATGTTTAATCCAGACCTTCTAGACACCCAAAATTGACCCTTCACATCATTTATCAATTTGTTGCATTATTCACCATTGCATATGTTAGTTATGTCTAGCACACTTGTATCAATTATCTATTTTATTCTAAATCATCCATTTCTATCATTAATTAAATAAATTATATTTATTTAATTAATCTATTTTTCATTATATTTATTCTTCTATTTTCTATCTATAATTAAATAATCTTTAATTATCCCATTATTCTTCTAAAATTAAATAAATTTTTTAAATTTATTTAATTTGATCCTTCTTAAATAAATAAAATTAATATTTTATTTATTTATCTTCTCATCATGCATATAAATTAAATAAATTAATTTATTTAATTTATAGTTTTTTTTTCTTCATAATAGGAGTATTTGTATTATATCTTGAAAAAAGATTACATAAACATAGGTTGCCTTCCTATTCATGGCAGTTGTAGAGTATACATCACTAATTTGATTACATATGCTTTACTACAAAATGGCCACCAAGGCCTCTACCTATCAACCTGACTATAGGCTTATACATACAAAATAAAGCCATAGACAAAGCATGAGAAACAACACCAGACATCCAACTAACTAGACCAGAGTGTCATTAGGCTGAGAGACCCTTAAGCTTTGTCATAATCAATTAGAAGCTGATTGAACTCTGTGACCCACTGAAAGCTATTCTCCACTATCACCTCCAGTATGCACTTCAGAAACCCTATCGCAGCTAGGGCCTTCTCCTTTAGTACTAACAATTCTAGGCCCTTGACGCCCAAGAGGAATGGGTAGAGCTTCACGACCTCTCTAGGATTCGACCACTATTCCATATCCCATAGCTTAGGTACTCCAACTCCTAGAGATGCTACTTAAAGGATAATGCCTAAATCCCCTAACAGTTCTGGAATAAAAAGCCTCTTGACTATTGTCTCTATCTCCAATTTTAGGGTGTCCAATTCGAATAACATAGACACAAACTCGGAGGGGATGTCAAAGTCCACTCTATATCTTTCTCTGTCAAACAGATACTTCCTTCCCAGCACCATTTAGACCACTCCTACTATGAGCAAGTCGTCCCTTTTGAGAATATGTCGAAGTTGGAGCTCCGTAATTTGACCCAGGAAGGCCATTTGCCTGTTGCAGCTCACCAACCTCACTAGTGTATCCATTCCCCCACACACAATCACCTCTGTAGAGAAAATTATTGTGAACCTTGATGGCATAGAAACAAAGGCTATCACTATTGTTTCTGTGAAGAGGTATTAAAATGACAATGAAAATTATGTTTTTTACGTTATTATTAAGACTGCCTTCCCAGAGGAAGACTCTGGTAGGAAGTGTGAGACTTCCCATCAGCAATGTCCTGTGCATGATGAAAATAACTACTGAATTGAAGTACCAGGCTATCGCCACCTGTCCCTTCCCTCAAGCACCCCTTGCCATCGAGAAAATTGGCCTTACCACCACCACTAGGGTGGTAAGGTGCCCACCCTACTAACCCCCTACGTCTAGTTATTCCTTATTGTTGATCAAGGAGCTAAATCTTCCCATGGTTTACAAATCTCTTTCAGTGAGACACCATCTGCAACTAGATTGGATAATGTATCAGCATCTGAATTGCCTTCTCTCAAAATATGGTTGACTATGACTAGCTCGAAGCTTCCCATTAAGCTGATTGCTATGTCCAGTTTTTCCTTTAATCTCCAGTTGTCCAACATTTTAGCTCTCAAGCCATTGATAGTTAATAAGGAATGACCTTCTATTGCAAGTCTCTTGATCTTGAGTTCTTGACAAAATCTTAACCCAAGAAAGAGGGTTTGCAGTTCTGCATCATTGTTAGTGCCCTCTGGGAGGGGTTCAGCCAATCTGCCTATCATCTCTCCCTTTTCATTTCTCACAATGCAACCTGCCCCATTGATTCCTGGATTTCCTCTTGCTGCCCCATCAAAGTTGAGCTTTAGCCACCCTGCCTCCACTGGAGACCAACAAACTTCACTCCTCTCTGCTCTTGATGTAGCCTGGTTAAAATCTATTGGGGGGAGAATTAGTCCTTGCTAGTTTTTCTTCATGTCTGCATCCCAAGTGGTGAATTTCTTATTCTTGTTGCTGCCTTCTTCAACTCTTGCATTCAAAACTTCTACAATGTTCATTTCTAGCTTGATTAAGAAAGAGTGAAAGGGGAGTTCCCTATCCTAAAAATCCTTCTATTTCTTTCCTTCCATATTTCAACCACAAGCCCCTAAAAATAGAGTCCTTGTAAAGAGAGGGCCAACCATGAAGAAAGTCTAGTAGTTTCAAGGGAGGCACTGTATACCACTAGAGTTTGGCATTCAGCCATAGCCAACACCTAGTAGAAAATTCACAATTAAGGAAAAGATGATCCCTAGATTCCTCCTCCTTTTTACATAGTACACACTTAGACAGTCCAACAAAGCCCATTTTCCTGAACCTATCTACTATTAACACTCTTCCACTAGCTGCTGCCCAAGTAAATATCCCTGCTTTGGGTAGACAGAATTTGTTCAAACATAAGTTTGTTGGTAGAGCTTCTTCTTCCCTTGAGTAGTCTTTGAGTGCTCTATATCCTTCCTTGATACTCTACTACCCTATAGGGGAAGCATTCCATTTGAGTTCATTTGATCCTAACCTGAAATTGATTTTCCAGTTTCTTAGCAATTCTTCAAATACTGTTGCTTCCCTTTCCCCCACCCCTAAAGCCCTAACATTTTTCCATTTTAGTGGTGCTCCTAAGTTTAATGTTGGGGTATCAACATAGTCTCTGACTTTGTCTCCCCACCTTAGTTTTGTCACAATTTTGACTTGAGCTAAATCCTCCCTATTAGACAATTTGGGTTGTCCATCCCAAGAATCCTCCTAGAAGAGAGCCTTATTTCCGTCTCTTATATCCCAGGTCAGGTGGCTTGTGATCAGGTTTCTACAGTTACATATAAAATTCCATATCCTTGGCCCCTTTGGCAATTGTCTCATTGTGAAGATGTTTTCCTCCTCTTCTAGGTATTTGGCTCTAACAATCTTAACCCATTTGAGTTCCTGTTTCGAATGGATGGCCCATACCAACTTTGCTCCTAGAGCTAGATTTTGTTCTAACAAATTTTTTAAACTAGAGTGATCTGCCTCTTTTTGCTCACACACCTATTTCCACCTAATCAAGGGATATTTATGTTGTTCTGAGTTTCCTTGCCAAAAGAAAGTCTTCATTTTTGATTTAGATCCTGGAATGCCGCTTTTGAAAGGGGAAGGCATGACATCATGTATGTCAAGATAGTTGAAATGACAGCTTTTAGCATAGTCAAATGACTTGCCCATGAGATCTATTTATTTTTCCAAGCAACTAATCTACCTTTTATCCTTTTGATTAGTGTCTCCCACATCTTCCTAGGACAAACCTCTTTTGCTATAGGAAGGCCCAAATACTTGCATGGAAATTATCCTTTTCTAAAGTCTAGGATCCTTAGAATGCTATTTTCCTTCACACTGTTGATGTTGAAGAAGAAAACTTCTAATTTAAGTTGGCTGACTTCCTGACCAGACACCAAGGAATATTGATCTAGGATTTGTTTGAGTTGTCTTGCTTCTCTTTCTTTGGCCATCCCAAATAGCATAGTGTCATCAACAAATTGCTGGTGAGTGATATCCTGAGCATTCCAAGTGATTTGTATCCCTTCTATTCTTCCTTCTTGCTTTGCCAAATAACATGACCTCCCTAATTCCTCAGCCATAATAATAAAAATAAAAGGAGACATTGGGTCTCCCTATCTGAGCCCTCTAGAAAAGCTAAGAAAACCTTCTAGGGAGCTGTTTATCAAGACTGATAACCTGGGGCATGCCACCCATTCAAAGATCCAATTGAGCCAAGATTTGTCAAAGCCAAAAGTCTCAAGTACCTTAAACAAAAATCTCCAATTTACTTTATCGTAAGCTTTCTTGATGTCTAGCTTGATGAACATAGCCAGTTTTTTGGTTTTTTGGACTGAATGGATGGCTTTTTGGGAGATGATCACTCCATCTAGGATCAGTCTTCTAGGAACGAATCTAGTTTGCTCTTCTGATATTATGTCAGGCAAAATGAGTTTTAGCCTATTAGCTATTGCCTTGGCTAGGATCTTATACAAGGTGTTGCATAAGGCTATAGGCATGTAGTCTTCTAAACAGACTAGTTTTTCTTTTTTGGGAATAAGAGCTAGAAAAGTGTTGTTCATTTCTCTCAGTACCTTGCCTAAACTTCTTGATTCTTCGATTGCCTCTATGATCTCTTTACCTATAAAGTCCCAACATTTTTGAAAAAAGGCAGCAGGGAACCCGTCAGGTCTAGGAGCTTTATCTAGGTGCAAACCAAACACGACCTCTTTGATTTCTGACTCTAAATTTTTTTGATTGAGTAATTTATTATGATCCTTTGAAATAAGTCTGGGAATACTATTTAGCATATGTTGTTGGTTGTCTAAGTTTGACCCTTCCCAATCATTCAACAAGTTTTGGAAAAAGGTAACCACTTCCTTTTTTAACTCTTCTACCTCCTCAATCAGTTTGCCATCTGCTACTTTGATTATAGAAATTCTATTTATTTCCCTCCTAGCTCTAGTTGAATTGTGAAAAAATTTTGTATTCTTGTCCCCTGCCCTTCACTAGTAGAAAAACAAAAATAAATGACTAAAAAAACTACCAAAAAATGGTCATGTGATCAGTAGTTTGGTCACGTGACCATTGGTAGTTTATTGCTGGTAATTTATCTCATGACCAAATTTATGACCAAACAAATTTTAGTCATTAATTTGGTAGAATATTTAGTCATTAATTTGGTAGTATATTTAGTCATAAATTTGCAAGTATATTTAGTCATTAATTTGGTAGTATATTTAGTCATAAATTTGGTAGTATATTTAGTCACGTGACCATTGGTAGTTTATTGCTAATGATTTATCCCACGACCAAATTTATGACTAAACAAATTTTCGTCATTAATTTAGTCATTAATTTGGTAGTATATTTAGTCATCAATTTGGTAGTATATTTGGTAATTTGGTAGTATATTTAGTCATTTAGTCACCAATTTCTGTTAGTTGGTAGTATATTTAGTCAATTGGTAGTTTATTTAATTATTTTTGAGGTTTAAACATAAAACACAAAAAAACATAATCAATCATTCATATGCACATAATGAAACATCTATTATGAAGGTAGAATACTGAAATTTTATTGAGAAAATGTGTTTTTATAGCAGATACAAGACTTAAATATGTCTTTGCTTTGAAAAATGTGTTACAAAGTGTGTTTCTCAGTGCTGTGACTGAGAAAACTGAGTTACAATGCTCTATTTTTTGCTTATACAACTATAAAACATGAAAGAACTACTTCCAAAAATGAAGCCTAAATATTTCATCATGGGCTTTTACATCTCAAATTTGAATAAATGTATCAAAACTCGCATAATATTGCTAATTGTTGCATTACTTCTTCTTTTTTACATCTCCTGCCTTGGCCTGCACAAACATAATCCATCAATGGAATAAGTAAATTGCCCCTTTGTAACAGAAAGCAAATAAGTAACTTACTTTAACATGTTCTTTGAAAGAATATTTACCTTCCTGACTCCACAGATCTTCGTAGATCTATTTAGATAGAGTAAGTCAAATTTATAAACAATCAGGTTTAGACAAACATTCTTGCAACCCCCATTCCTAGTAATCAATTTCTAAACTATGAATTTTCATTGATTATAGGTTTAGGAAGCTAGCAATCCCAACTCCAAGCATGTGAAAGTTATGATGAAACTTGAATAGAAAATTCAAATTTGAAACATACTTTATAAAAAAATCAAAGCATAATGGAAGGGGGATGTTTGACAGATATTATAGTTGTAAATGCTCTGGTAGAAATGTATGCAAAATTTGGAATAATAGTCAAGGCACGGGAACTGTTTGACACAATACCTCAAAGAGATGTCATCCCATGGACATTCCACAACCTCTATCAACATCCTCCCTGCCTATGTCAAAATAGGAGCTTTGGAATAGGGTATGGACATCCATCAAAACATAAAGGATAGAGGAATTTTGTCAGATGTTGTAGTTGCAACTGCCCTGTTAGACATGTATGCAAAATGTGGAAGCATAGACAAGGCATGTGAACTGTTTGATAGAATGCCTCAAAGAAATGTGGCCTCATGGACTGCAATGATTGCAAGATATGCACAAAATGGATTTGTTGGAAAGGTTTTAGAAATTTTAAAGCAAATGCAATTGGCTAGTGTAAAGTCAAATTCCACAACATTTTCCAGCATCCTCCCTGCCTGTGTCAAAATGGGAGCTTTGGAATAGGGTATGGACATCCATCAAGACATAAAGGATAGAGGAATTTTGTCAGATGTTGTAGTTGTAATTGCCCTATTAGATATGTATGCAAAATGGGGAAACATAGACAAGGCACGTGAACTATTTGACAGAATGCCTCAAAGAAATGTGGTCTCATGGACTGGAATGATTGTAGGATATGCACAAAATGGATTTGTTGAAAAGGCTTTAGAAATTTTAAAGAAAATGTAATTGGCTAGTGTAAAGACAAATTCCACAACCTTTGCCAGCATCCTCCCTACCTGTGTCAAAATAGCAGCTTTGGAATAGGGTATGGACATCCATCAAAACATAAATGATAGAGGAATTTTGTCAGATGTTGTAGTTGCAACTGCCCTGTTAGACATGTACGTAAAATGTGGAAGCATAGACAAGGAACGTGAATTGTTTGATAAAATGCCTCAAAGAAATGTGGTCTCATGGACTACAATGATTGCAAGATATGCACAAAATGGATTTGTTGAAAAGGCTTTAGAAATTTTAAAGAAAATGCAATTGTCTGGTGTAAAGACAAATTCCACAACCTTTGCCAACATCCTCCCTGCCTGTGTCAAAATGGGAGCTTTGGAATAGGGTATGGACATCCATCAAGACATAAAGGATAGAGGAATTTTGTCAGATGTTGTAGTTGCAACTATCCTGTTAGACATGTATGAAAAATGTGGAAGCATAGACAAGGCATGTGAACTATTTGACAGAATGCCTTAGAGAAATGTGGTCTCATGGACTGCAATGATTGCAGGATATGTACAAAATGGATTTGTTGAAAAGGCTTTAGAAATTTTAAAGTAAATGTAATTGGCTGGTGTAAAGCCAAATTCCACAACCTTTGCCAACATCCTCCCTACCTATGTCAAAGTGGGAGCTTTAGGATAGGGTATGGACATCCATCAAAACATAAATGATAGAGGAATTTTGTCAGATGTTGTAGTTGCAACTGCCCTGTTAGACATGTATACAAAATGTGGAAACATAGACAAGGCACGTGAACTATTTGACAGAATGCCTCAAAGAAATGGGAGCTTTGGAATAGGGTATGGATCATGAGATTATATGCAGGATCAACAATACTAAAAAATGTATGCCAACCAAGAGAAGATAGCTGTCCACCTGCAAAAAGGACCACATGACTTTAAAACATAGTCCATAGATATTAGGAAATCCTTAACATTTATCAATTAAGATCATTTATACATTGAACTTAGTTGCAAATTGCAAAGTCCATATTCTTTTACTAAAAACATGGGTTCCATTGACTAAGAACTTGGTTTTCATGTTAACGATAAATTATTACTAGTGATAATTTCAAGAACTGCATTTGTTGTGCATTAAGTCAATCTTAGTGTACTATAAGTTCAACAATTCCCTCGGCTTGACAAAAACATTCTAGCCTCATTCTCAAAAGATCTGGCACATATGTTCACAATAATTTTATCTTGTGTATATTCAATTGATGTATGGAAGAACATGTAAAGTAAGATAACAATACCTGGAGCTATAAATAGGATGAAATAAGGTATAATTGCACTTAGGAGGCAAATTACAGATGAAGCAGACAAAGCCCTGCAACACTTTTACAATATGAATAAGAGGGGGAAAACTTGTTATTTCTAGATATAGATAAAATTTCATTTGCAAATTGGTTATATTATTAGCATTGCATAGAAAAATGAAATAAGGTTTATGCCAGTAAATGACATACCCTTGATCACTGTCAAACATGAAGCTTAGAACATAGCTTAGAAGAAGTTGAGTTGGTAAACTCACCACTAGCAGAAGCATGATTATAGGGACTGCTTCCTGTTATGCAAAATCACATCAGTTAAAATGTTGATAAATTATTAAATTATTTTCTATGTATCTACTATGGACATCCATCAAAACATAAAGGATAGAGGAATTTTGTTAGATGTTGTAGTTGCAACTGCCCTGTTAGACATGTATGCAAAATGTGGAAGCATAGACAAGGCATGTGAACTGTTTGACAGAATGCCTCAATGAAATGTGGTCTCATGGACTGCAATGATTGCAAGATATGCACAAAATGGATTTGTTGAAAAGGCTTTAGAAATTTTAAAGAAAATGCAATTGGCTGGTGTAAAGCCAAATTCCACAACCTTTGCCAGCATCCTCCCTGCCTTTGTCAAAATGGGAGCTTTAGAATAGGGTATGGACATCCATCAAACATAAAGGATAAGAGGAATTTTGTCAGATGTTGTAGTTGCAACTGCCCTGTTAGACATGTATGCAAAATTTGGAAGCATAGACAAGGCATGTGAACTATTTGACATAATGCCTCAAAGAAATGTGGTCTCATGGACTGCACTAATTGCAGGATATGCACAAAATGGATTTGTTGAAAAGGCTATAGAAATTTTAAAGCAAATGCAATTGGCTGGTGTAAAGACAAATTCCACAACCTTTGCTAGCATCCTCCCTGCCTATGTCAAAATAGGAGCTTTGGAATAGGATATGGACATCCATCAAAACATAAAGGATAGAGGAATTTTGTCAGATGTTGTAGTTGCAACTGCCTTGTTAGACATGTATGCAAAATGTGGAAGCATAGACAAGGCACATGAACTGTTTGATAGAATGCCTCAAAGAAATGTGGTCTCATGGATTGCGATGATTGCAAAATGTGAACAAAATGGATTTGTTGGAAAGGCTTTAGAAATTTTAAAGCAAGTGCAATTAGCTGGTGTAAAGCCAAATTCCACAACGTTTGCCAACATCCTATATTACAACTCTATATCAATAGATATGGTTCCTTGTCAGCATTAATACACTATAAAAATGCAGGGCACTATTTATTTGGGATTTGATTTTAGATGAAATGGTCCTACTTAGCAAAGATCAATCAAGAGAATAAACTCCCACCTCATCTCCTTATTGTAGCCTACAAGAAAGCTTAGGATGCAAGTAGCAGCATTAATACACTATAATTATGTAGGGTACTATTCATTTGGGATTTGATTTTAGATAAAATGGTCCTACTTAGCAAAGATCAATCAAGAGAATAAACTCCCACTTCATCTCCTTATTGTAGCCTACAAGAGGCTCAGGTTGCAAGCAGCATCATGATCAATTCTACCATAGTGTGGCAATTTCCAGTTTATTTGTATGCTTCCTTGAGGCCCTGTCCCTTTCCCTTCTATTGTTCTTAGTGATTATTTCTCATTCTAGAGAACATTTAGTCCTTCTACTAGCTCTTTGAACTTCATATTTGTTGAGTTATTGTGTTTCTACTACAATATTTTTGTGAGTGATTTATGATCTCATCAACGTTCATTGCTTACTAGTAAATCATAATAAATATTACATTTCATTTCTCTAAAGGAAATTAGAATATTTTTACAGCCAAAGGTAGTATATGGTAAAAACTGAACTAGAGATTGTAGCCAACATCAACCCCTTGACAAACATAAGTCAAACTAATATTCATTATACAAAATTAGTTACTTAAAGTTTATGTTACCTTCAGTTGGCTTTAACTTGAAAAGATGGGAATCCCAATGGTTCCGTCTATCTGGTTTTTCAAATCTTCTTACCAAGTCATCAAATTTGTGTAATCATTCAAGAAAATTCAATTAAAATTGTAAGCCATCAATTTTGATCTTGAAATTAAACTGGAAGCTTTTATTATTTTGGTTTCCTCTTGCAAGTTGCAAGACCATATAGTCAGATGTTTTGAAAAAGTAAATAAACTTAGAGTTGAAATACATTGCCCTAGAATAGTTTCCATGATTAGAATATAGACAAAAACTTTGGACATGAATTATACTACTATTCTTATCTATGAATTGCTATAGCAGGTAATCAATGTAGCAACTAGTCTCAAACTACAGAAGATCTGAACACAACAAGAATTTAGTCTAACAATTTACCATACCACTCTTGATTAACAATTAAAAAAAGTGGGTTTTTGTAAATTTTGTTACAACATCAACATGCCTTGTTCTCTTTGCTTGTGAAATACATGTATAATAGTTACAACAGTTGGTAGATTTTGTACTTGAGTGTTATGACTATCATAACCCATATCTCCTTCAACCTCTTGCTTATTCAATAAGCTCTAATAATTATTGCAAATATGTAAAGATATACATGCATATGAGATTGGGCAATTTATACTCACATTTTATCACTATATGCAGATTCTCCTTTATCTTGGCGTGCCTTATTCCATGTTTTGTAATAGCTCTCCTCTACATCACAATACAACTGCAATCAACCTATCAAAATAACACTGTCAAACATTTTAATAAAAGTACTACAGAATAGGTAAAATATATAGCAAGCCATGTGATAATAGCTTAGACAAAAGATTCCTCTAAAATGATAGGAGCATCTGAGCCTAGAAACATTTCCTAAACATGTGGGTAAGAACAGATGAAATGCTTCTCCAACTAAAAATAGTAAAGCATGTATGCATATGAAACAAATAGACCCATCATAGATGCAAAATCAAGTTCCTTATAGTTCTTCTTCTAGGACTGAAGCATATTTAATACTCATTCTACTTAGGAAAGACCATCGAAATAATCCTCCAGTCACTACATTAATGTGCTCTAAAAAATAAAAACCAGAGCTCAAGCATTATATTACATCCTAAGAACCACAAGAACAATAGATGAGCTATGCAACATTCTAATGAGCATTGCAACATTATAATATCCCATAAGCCTTATGTTGCAACATTAGAATGTAACATTCAATGAGCTATGCTTGATTGTAGACATTTTGTGACCCTAGTAAGCTAGCCTCTTGATGACATAGTGTAAGCCAATATTTATTAAAGCATTTACATAAATAAAATTTAAGTTAAAAATATGGATGAAGATCATAGTTCCATGGGGTTTCGAGGATGGGGATGGGGACGGGGGGATGACAGGGGACGGTGGGGGGATGGCGGCGGGGGAGCGGCAGGGGGGCGGTGCACTGAAATACATATAGTACTTGAAAAATTAGTTATAAAAAGATACAATGTACCCCCATTGTATCTATTGCATCCTCCCTGCCCGTGTCAAAATGGGAGCTTTGGAATAGGGTATGGACATCTATCAAAACATAAAGGATAGAGGAATTTTGTCAGATGTTATAGTTGCAACTACCTGTTAGACATGTATGCAAAATGTGGAAGCATAGACAAGCCACGTGAATTGTTTGACAGAATGCCTCAAAGAAATGTGGTCTCATGGACTGCAAAGATTGCATGATATGCACACAATGGATTTGTCGAAAAGGATTTAGAAATTTTAAAGCAAATGCAATTGGCTGGTGTAAACTCTAAAGCCAAATTCCATAACCATTGCAAATATCCTCCCTGCCTGTGTCAAAATGGGAGCTTTGGAATAGGGTATGAACATCCATAAAACCATAAGGGATAGAGGAATTTTATCACATGTTATAGTTGACTTGCAACTACCCTATTCAACATGTATGCAAAATGTGGAAGCATAGACAAGGCACGTGAATTGTTTGATAGAATGCCTCAAAGAAATGTGGTCTCATGGACTGCAATGATTGCATGATATGCATAAAATGGATTTGTTGAAAAGGCTTTATAAAGTTTAAAGCAAATGCAATTGGCTAGTGTAAAGCCAAATTCCACAACCTTTGCCAGCATCCTCCCTGCCTATGTCAAAATGGGAGCTTTGGAATAGGGTATGGACATCCATCAAAACATAAAGGATAGAGGAATTTTGTCAGATGTTATAGTTGCAACTGCCCTGTTAGACATGTATACAAAATGTGGAAGCATAGACAAGCCACGTGAACTGTTTGACAAAATGCCTCAAAGAAATGTGGCCTCATGGACTACAAAGATTGCATGATATGCACAAAATGGATTTGTCGAAAAGGATTTAGAAATTTTAAAGCAAATGCAATTGGCTGGTGTAAACTATAAAGCCAAATTCCACAACCTTTTCCAACATCCTCCCTGCCCATGTCAAAATGGGAGCTTTGGAATAGGGTATGGACATTCATAAAAACATAAGGGATAGAGGAATTTTGTCACATGTTATAGTTGACTTGCAACTATCCTGTTAGACATGTATGCAAAATGTGGAAGCATAGACAAGGCATGTGAACTGTTTGACAAAATCCCTCAAAGAAATGTGGTCTCATGGATTGCAATGATTGCAAGATATGCACAAAAGGGATTTGTTGAAAAGGCTTTATAAATTTTAAAGGAAATGCAATTAGCTGGTGTAAAGCCAAATTCCACAACCTTTGCCAGCATCCTCCCTGCCTATGTCAAAATGGGAGCTTTGGAGTAGGGTATGGACATCCATCAAAACATAAAGGATAGAGGAATTTTGTCAGATGTTGTAGTTACAACTGCCCTATTAGACATGTATGCAAAATGTGGAAGCATAGACAAGGCATGTGAACTGTTTGACATAATGCCTCAAAGAAATGTGGTCTCATGGACTACAATGATTGCAGGATATGCACAAAATGGATTTGTTGAAAAGGCTTTAGAAATTTTAAAGCAAATGCAATTGGCTGGGGTAAAGCCAAATTCCACAACCTTTGCCAGTATCCTCCCTTCCTGTGTCAAAATGGGAGCTTTGGAATAGGGTATGGACATCCATCAAGACATAAAGGATACATGAATTTTGTCAGATGTTGTAGTTGCAACTGTCCTGTTAGACATGTATGCAAAATGTGGAAGCATAGACAAGGCACGCGAACTGTTTGACAGAATGCATCAAAGAAATGTGGTCTCGTGGACTGCAATGATTGCAGGATATGTACAAAATGAATTTTTTCAAAAGGCTTTAGAAATTTTAAAGAAAATGCAATTGGCTGGTGTAAAGCCAAATTTTGCAACCTTTGCCAACATCCTCCCTGCCTGTGTCAAAATGGGAGCTTTGGAATAGGGTATGGACATCCATCAAAACATAAATGATAGAGGAATTTTGTCAAATGTAGTAGTTGCAACTATCCTATTAGACATGTATGCAAAATGTGGAAGCATAGACAAGGCACGTGAACTGTTTGATAGAACACCTCAAAGAAATGTGGTCTCATGGACTGTAATGATTGCTTGAGACCAAATAGGTTTCAGCCTGCTTTGAGAAGGAAGGATAACGTTATTTCTAGGGTTGGATTAGTGTTGTGATATTTGGTGCCACCTGCAGGAGTAGAGTGAAGCATTTGGTAGACTAAGCAGATGGTCATAGATATCTCTTAAAGTTTAGATCGGTATATATTATCAAACATGTCTGATTAAATATGGAGCAAACAAAAAGTGCAGAGTACAAGTTAATGTTGTGGGACATTATATGTTTTTCTGCATATGAAAAAATCCTACACATAAATGAAATATGATTGTTTTCACAAGCGAGCATACTGAAGGGGAACTTTTAGAATAAAACCACAAGCAGAAAAAAATTTATCTGCATTTTCAACATGGCAATACAGACTCAGCTAATTTCTTACTTAACAATAGTCAGCCATCAAAGAAAAGCAATACAAATGGTGCTTCTAATAGTCTTATACAAGAAGTTATAATAGACAACATGGTTTACAGTATGTATAACTAGGTTTGTGGTGTACTTACATAAGAGCCTTACTCCAACTTGGATTTCCTCCCATTGACAAGAACCTGTCCATAAACTTTGGTAGAGGTGGGTGCTAATCCTACAATTGAGAACAACATATACTAAATTAGAATGACTCTAAACATATCCATCAAAACATTAAGGATAGAGGAATTTTGTAAGATGTCCTAGCCAGTGCCTGGAACATTAATGATTGAGCCTACTAAAAGTGAAAGCAAGGTCTGAATCATAACATGTGACTTGTGACTCTTAATCTTTAGTTTGATTTCTTTGTCCAAGTTTAAGATCTCTTCTTGGGCTTTAGAGGTTGGTCTAATACTTTTTGATTGTTATATTGCAAGCTGAACTGGAAAGGTTTTTTAATGCCATAATATCCATCAAAGAAGAAATTCAAGCTATTGAACTAGGAAAAATGGCCCCTCGTGACAATGTTTTGAAAGTAAGATAAAACACATCTTATGATTGCAATAAGTTCTTTAGACTGGTCATGGCCATTTTAGTAAGGAAGAAAATTGAAAGGAATGCCTTTGAAGGATGCCTAAGATATTTGTCATGATAGGAATTCAGAAAGGGTGTAGCTGTTTAGCAAAAATGCAGCATCAGTGTTTTTGGGAGAAGTTGAATTGGATGATTCAGGAGCTTGAAATGATAGAAATAAAAATTGATGTTATAAAAAAGTTTAACAATACAAGTAAAATCATTATAAAAATACTCATATTGGATTTTGGTTTGTGTTATCAGGGAGCACCTCATCCTGCATTAGTGTTTATGTCAGACAAATGGAAGAAGCCTTATTCGAGGGAGATTGTTGCCTTCTCTACATCCTGGGTCTGTGCATCAAAGTTCTGGCCTTCTGTAGGTAAGATGACCTGAATTTGACATGTCCATCTCTGAAGTACCAATTTGCTAGCCCTGTCTTGAAGAAATAGATTTCACTTTTGGCGCCCATATTTTTTTTAATTACCCATTTTAATATCTTATTGTCTAATTTTTATTTATGTGACTAATTATTTAGTCATTTATAGCTATGATGGTTTGAGGAGTTCCACATTGACTATTAGATGTCATCCTAGGTATTATGTGAGATTGAGAAAAAAACGTATTATCACAAAAATGTTCTATGAACCATATCATAGAGGCTTAATCTTTCTATTTGGAACTTTGAAATGTTTCTTCTAAATATGTAACTAAAGTTTGTCATTAACATTGAAAGAGTGAGGTGTGTGATGTGTGTCATGGTACTCTTTGTAATTCTATTTCTAGTTTAATAGAATCTTCTAAATCTGTTGATGAACTCTATGAATGTGTTGCAAAAATTTATATGCTTTATCTACTTCTCATTCTCATGTGTGTGAATCCAAATATGGTGGTATGCATTAGGATATGTCAAGGGGTTGTTGAAAACTAAATCCTAGGACATGTCTAAAAAGTACTATACTTGTAGAACTATGTAAAGCTCTATTGTAGGCATGCTAGATGTATAGTAGGTTGTCATCCAAAGTACACATCTGAAGGTGCACAATAAGTGTAGAAGTGTGCAATTAACCACCTCTATTTGACTATCTATTTAGAAATGAAATATTGTGGACCAATTCAATTATGTATCCAATCTCTCCCACAAAGATTTAAAAATGTGCTAACAAATATTGGGTTGTAATCATTCACAATAGATGTGGGTAGCCGAAATTGTACCCAAACACAACTGAAGAAAAGGTGCATGGTCTCTTGCATTGTGATACTTTTCTTACAAGAAATTATGATGACCATTTTTTAAAATATGTGGAAAACAACAAAATATTGAATTATTATGATGCTTTTTCATAAGGAATCCACTAATTAAATAAATGGTAATAGATTCCTAAGGTCTTTACAAAACTCTAATGGGTATAAATCCCAATCTTCATGTTCATGGGCTTGGCAATACGATAAGGAATGCAAGATTTGATATAGTGCTTGATGTCTAAACACATGTGAGGCCAATAGAAATTTTGTAGCATTGCCAAGGTCGTTGTAGTGATAAAGTGTCCAATATCTTGATGTAGTGCAACCCCTAGATGAGTCATAAGCAAGGTGCACCTTTTAGAACACAAACATATCTAAGCTTGAAAAGAAGCTTGTCACGCAAATACAATTCATAAACATATTTACCTTGTGTGATTGTAGTGCAGGTATGTATGAAGTTGTAATATATTGAGTAGAAGTTCCCTAGTTAGAAAAGTTCTAGTCATGTGAGTTCAACACTATGATGAGTGCAAGAACCCAATTGATTGGGGAAATCTAATGCCTTATCATCTTTTCCATTCTTACGCTTGATCACCAAATGGAACTATGGAAAGTATTTCATCCACTTTACGTGGCATGGATTCTCTATCTTGCTCTATGTGTGTAGAAACTAAAGTGGCTTATGATTTGAATGAACAATTGTTAGCTCCTTACCTAAAATATAGTGTTGCCACTAATTAATAGATTGAACAATGGCATCCAATTCTTTCTCAAAGACCTAGAGCAACATTAATCCATGCCATTGAATGTCTCTAAATTTTAGATGACTAGATACTCAAGATGAGTAAGAAATATTAGTAAGAAATATATTATAATATTATATTATTATATAATATAAATATAATAATGTAATATTAATAATATAAATATTATATTATATTATTATATATTATTATACAATAATAATATAATATTATATTATATAATATCATATTATAATATATTAAATTATATTGTATTGTAGTATAATATATTATTATTATATTATATTATATTATAATACAACCCACTCCCTGTAATATTTTTGTAAATTATCCACTTTAATAGCATATTGTCTAATTTTTATTTGTGTGACTAATTATTTAGTTGTGTTTTTTGCCCGATGACCAAATTAGTCATTTATTTAGTCATTTATAGATGTGTTGCAAAAAGTTTGTCACGTGACTAAAAGTTTGGTCACGTGACTAAAAGTTTGTCACCTAGTCATTTATTTGCCATATTTCTACTAGTGCTTAGCCAAATTTTTCTGGATTTTTGGCACCAATAAATCTCTTCCTCAGAGCTCAAATCACCCAACTTGCCCAGTAACTCTTTTTCTTGCAAGAAGATGTTATTATCCATGCCTTCCCTTAGAATCATTTCATTGAGCTTCTCAAGTTCAGTCTTTATTTTCTTGTTTTCTTCAAAAATATTCTTGAAGCAATCTTTGTTCCATTCTTTTATGTTTTGTTTGATGAGTTTGAGCTTGGTACTTATGATGAAGAGTTTAGATCCCTTTGGCTTGATATCTAACCACCATTGTTTTACTAACTCTACAAAATAAGGGTCTTTGAAACACATGTTTTCAAACTTAAAAGGGCATGTAGCTGGCCTCCTTTCTACTACAATATCTAGGTAGATGGGATAGTGATCTAAACCAGACAGAGGAAGGATCTTGCAATCCAAATTAAAAGGAAATTTGCTTAGATATCCTTTGAAAAGGAATCTATCCAATTTGTGAGTAATATTATTGAATCCAATCCTCCTGTTGGTCCAAGTATAGGCTACATTTCCCATGGGAATCTCAAACAACAAATTTCTCTCAACAAAGTTTTCAAAATCCAATTGAGATTGTAACTTTCTTCCCACACCCCCTCTTTTGTCTTCTAATCTCAAGATTGCATTGAAGTCTCCGCCCAAAATGTAGAAATCAAAACAAAACTTGTGCACATTTCATCTATTTGTTTCCAAATTTCTTTTTTCTCCACACAAGAATTTGGCCTATAAATGTTGATTAAAACAAAATAGAGATTAGAGGCAAGGTTCCTTACCTTACAAGAGATCCACGATCTATTTTTTGCCACCTCCTTGACCAGAACTGTTTGTGGATTCCACAAAGTGAGTAGGCCTCTAGAGGCTCCAATGGAATTTACCCCAATTGACTTCCATCTTCCTAGCTTCTTGGAAAAATTCTCTCTCTTCCTAACTCAATTTGGATTCTTGAATAAGCCAAATGTCTGAATGTGTTGTTTCTAAATAGTGCCTGAAAAGGCACCTTTTGTTAGGGGCATTTAAGCCCCTAACATTCTAGGAAGTGACCTTCATTGTTTTTCAGGAAGGGGATCCCCCTTCCATACTCTTAGAAGGTCCTTGATTTTTAGTTGTCCACTAGCTTCACCATCTAGTTTCAGTTTCTCCTTGTTTGGAGTTCTTCCTCTGTCTTTGGTTTCACCACAATCTGGTGCTATTTTAATTGGCTCTCTCTATCCCATCCCTAATGATTCTTTGATGCCCAAGGTACTTTTCAAAATGTTTTCTTCCAGATTCAGAGTCTCTAAGTGAATGGGGAGGGGTAAATCTTCCTCATCCAGATCCCCAATCCCTCAAGCCCTTCTCCTCCAATCCTAATAGAGCCCACTTTTACTACTTTGGCCAG
Source organism: Cunninghamia lanceolata (assembly GCA_027924645.1). Lineage (NCBI taxonomy): Eukaryota > Viridiplantae > Streptophyta > Pinopsida > Cupressales > Cupressaceae > Cunninghamia > Cunninghamia lanceolata. The sequence continues at coordinate 1,794,732 of BSBN01000081.1, read as the reverse complement.
TTCATCTAATTCTTTGCCTACTTCAATCAGCAAATTGAGGTCCTTTTCTTGAACATTCGGCTACAGTAATTCCATTATTGTCGAGATTTTCTTATCCAAACTTTCAACTTGAGCCCAAGAGGTTTGACATAGAACTAGCTTCTCAGGAATTGGATTAGAAACTTGTTCCCTTAAAACTCTACCGTTATCCTTATTTGGAGGGTTCTTTGTATGTTTAGGATCTGTAGTAATCCCCCTAGCTTCTCCTGATATTGGCTTTTCTATGTCTCTTGTTTCTTCTTCAATGAGGATTTGAGGTATATGGCCACTATCATTATCATTTTTCTAAAGAGAGGGCTCTACCCGGGATCACCATCCTAGAGTTTCCAACAGTTCTCCTTTTGGTCTTGTTTCATAAATCAAAGCCTGTCTCAAGGGTCCCCACTTTGTGAAAATTTCTATTTCTTTCCATTATGGGGTATCTGGTTTGTTCTCAAGACATATTCTGACATACGACCCCTTTCCCTCCTTTTTAGATCTTTCTTCTGCACAAATATATTTACCTAAGAATTTCCCTATCTCTTCCAAAATCGTAGGTTGCCGAAATTCCAAGGGCAAATTTGGTAGTTTGTACCAATCTTGCACATAATCAATCTGAGATTTCAGTAGATCAAACCCTATCTCCCAATTTTTAATGTAAAAGCTGAAGTCTTCCCACAACCAAATTCCCTCCATGATCTATTCCATAATCTTTGTTGAAGGACATATCACCATAAAGGATCCATTCAGCAGGGTTTTCATAATCAAATCTTGACCCCATTGCTTTTGCCACCATTGGACTAAAGCTTTGTTATCTAAATTTATTCCTAGCCACTTTACAATCAACCCTAGATTTCTCAACCTGTCTATCGATGAACCAAAGAGCTTGGAAGGAAAAACCGTTGAAATTTTGTTACCTTGTCTCTGGGGGTTTCCTTGCTCTGTAAAATTCTTCTTACCAAAACTGCCCTTTCTAGCTACTCCAAGATTTCTCCATAGTGTCCTAGGTCGCCTTAGAGGATTTAGATTTCTTCTCTGATTTCTTTGTTGGAATTGGTTAAGGGGGTGATAGTATCTATTGTCATTTCACTTGACACCTCTATCTTTAATAAATCCTTTTCCTCTGCAAACTTCTGCACCTCTTTGGATCCTCCAACTCTCTCTACATGCTCTCTCATGAAGAATTTCTAAAGGGAATTACTTTTTGCTTTTGCCACCCATGAAGTTGATCCTTAACCCTCCTTTCCATCTGTGACTAGCCTTGGGTCACGTCACTCCTCCGGATCCTGCCTTCTCTACTCTGCATCGAAATCTGCTTTTTCACGTCCTTCTCTATTTTTATTTCCATTTTATTTAATTTATAGTTATTCTTCCAATTTTCTAAATTTAGCTCTTTCCTTCATCATTTAAAAATAAATTAAATGAATTTATTTGTTTAATTTATTTTTATCTTATAATTTCCCTCTTTTATCACTTTCTTCTATGTGTACAAGTTGGCCTTGTTCATAGATTAAATACAAAAAATGATTTAATTGGTTTAAAAATCAATTATCCTTGTCATCTAATTCTTAAAATAGAAAAGCATCCTATTTTAAGAAAATCAATCTTATCTCCATCAACAAGCCAACTAAATCATTTAATAAAAGCTTTCCCTATGGACACATGCCTTGTACACATTCATCCATGCCTCTTGAATAGTCTCAACCGTTCATGTAGCCACCTTTTCTCCACCATTGATGAATCTTAGTTGAGAGCTATATATACCCTCATCTCATTTCATTTCAAACAACCTAGCAATCCCACAATCACTATAGCATCCAGATTATTATCTCATGCATATTGAATCCATTGAGCATCTATTAAGGACTTTGAGCATATCATCTATCATCATGGCAACTTTGGCATCTCTGGTTGTTCACATTTGAGAAGCAATCCACATTCAACAAAAGAATCAAGGTGACATTGTTCTTTGATTTGCTTTCATTTTGTGTCATTTAGATAGATTTCTTGAAGGTGGTAGGATTGGGTTTTGATTGTAATGCTTGATCTTATTAACCTAATTTTTCTTGCTCACACATTCTGGCATGCCTGGTGTGACCCACGTCCTTGATTAATCTTTTGATTTGAAAGTTGGTTTTGAAGTCTAGGTACACAGAGCACATTTGATCCGTAGAGAATCACACTTGATTGGAAGATCACTGCCTTTATACGACTCTAAATCATAGTTGGTCAGGCAAAAATTGCACTTGCACAGTCTTCAGTAACCTCTTGTTCATTTCACATATCTGAGCGCCTTTGGTTGACACTAAATCGCATTTGCATAGTCCTTGATTACCTTTGCACCATACAGAATCACATTTTCATAGTAGGTGATCACATTTGGTAAAATTATAATCGCATTTGATTTGCAAACAATCACATTTTATTTGCAGAAAATCGCATTTGATCACTGCTCATTCACCTTTGGTTTATACTGTTGCAAGTTGATTTATTTAGTAGCTAACACTTGTCATTGCAACATCTTATTATTTGTCAAAGAAAGGTGAATCTAAAACTACTAACAAATCTATTGCATGATCGATCGGTCAAAGACTCATCATATTTTTCACTAATCTAGGAACATTTGGTTTTGGTGCTTAAAAAGAACTTTGTTTGCCTTGTGGTTGTTTTATCTTTTTCGTCTACTTGTTGTGCATGATTGTAACCCTAAGCTAATAACAAAAGTATCATCTCCCCTTGCCTATCAAATGGATCTTGGGTGCAAGAGAACTTGTTATTATCTTTAGAGAGGCCTACCTTGGTGGGAAAAGAGGTACTCACCCCAAGGGAATGACCTCAAGAGGTACTTTTGTTCAGTCCACTATATAAAATAGGATAAGGTGAAAGCTAAGTCCAAATTAGTATTAGTGCTTACAGTACAATGCTAGTTTGAAAGGAGGTGTACCTTGCATATATGAAACTCCTAGTAGAACTAGTTAGAGCTTTAAGTGGCTTGTTGAATGCATGTAACGTGCCGGTCCCTTGAATATTCACTAGAAACCATTTGTTTTAGTGGCAAAAATCCCTTTACTTGTTGATGTAGGATGTCGGACCTCTGAAGCTACCCTACATGTACTATTCATTATAGAGAAATAAATTCCCTCAGTTCACATGATCCAAAGGGTAAGAGAACTTAGTGTGCCCATGCCATGTAAGGGCGAACCAGTGTCATCAATAGCTCTTGCTATCCACTTTGTCTCAGTATTTGGAGAAATCCAAGTAGGGATTCAACAAGTAGTATCCTTTCCAACTTAGGTTGTACATGTTTGTGAGTGTCTTGTGTGTGTGTGTCTTTTTGCTATTTGTTCTCCTATCAAAAAACTGCCAAAAATAATTCACTGCCACATAAAATCACCTTTGAATAATAACCAATCACCTTTGAACCATAGTCAGTCACCTTTGAACCACAGAAGCTCACCTTTGGTTAGCTTCAATTTATCTTTGACCATAACACAAGTGCCTTTAAATTATTAGGTGTCACCTTTGAGCCATACCCAATTGCATTTGAATAGTAGAAAGTTACTTTTGATCCATAGACATTTGCCTTTGGATTATCCTTAGTCACATTTGAGCTATTGTGAATTGCCTTTGGTCTGAACAACATCACCTTTGGTAAACTATAGCTTGTTATCATTTATCCAATCCAAAATTTTATTCCAATCATGTCAAGCCAAGTCATCCAAGTCACCTTCATCCTAATCATCCTCTTTCTAATCCAATCAATGTCATCCTAATCACATCTTATCTATTCTAGTGCATTCCATGTCATCATCATAGTCCTAGTCAAGCACTCGCCAAAAGGGTCTTAATCCTTAAACACATGTGTGACATCATGCCAACATTAGAAGACCTAGTACCACAATTCCAAGATATCCTCCAAGCACTTTACCAAGAACCACAACCCCTAGACCAACAAACACTACAACAAAACAGGCAATTAGTGCCTAAAATAGCACTGGAATTTAGTGCATTTGATTCCATGAAATGGACACTTCTGCCGGCACAAAACTTGGCACCCAATAGCATCTCACTATTGTGCTAGGTTTAGCGCTGATTATAACGCCAGGTTTTACGTTGGGTTTAGTGCCAAGTTTAGCATCAGGTTTAGTGCTAGGATTAACGCCGAATTTAGCACTAGATTTTGTTGCTTCTAGTTTAGCTTTCAGTTTTGCTTCTAGTTTTGCTTCTTGTGTTGCTTCCAAGTTTGCTTTTGGTTTTGCTTCTAGTTTTACTTCCAGTTTTGCTTCCAATTTTGCTTCCGATTTTGCTTCCACCATTGCTTCCAATTTTGCTTCTAGGTTGGCTTCCGTTTTTGCTTCTAGTTTTGCTTCTAGTTTTGCTTCCAATTTTGCTTCTAGTTTTGCTTCCAGTTTTGTTTCCAGTTTTGCTTCCAATTTTACTTCTGGTTTTGCTTCTAGTGTTGCTTCTAGTTTTGCTTCCAAGTTTGCTTCCAATTTTGCTTCTAGTTTTCCTTCTAGTTTTGCTTCCAGTTTTTCTTCCAATTTTGCTTCCAGGTTTGCTTCCAGGTTTGCTTCCAGTTTTGCTTCTACTTTTGCTTCCAATTTTGCTTCAGTTTTGCTTCAAAATTTTCTTCTAGTTTTGCTTCCAATTTTGCTTCTAGTTTTTCTTCTAGTTTTACTTCCAATTTGGCTTCCAATTTTGCATCTGGTTTTGCTTCTAATTTTGCTTCCACTGTTGCTTCCAATTTTGCTTCCGATATAACGTTGCTTGTTGCTTCCAATTTTGCTTCCATTTTTGTGTCTTTTGTTGCTTCTAAAAATGCTTATTGTTTTTCTTACATTTATTAATTTAATATATTTTATTTCAATTTAATTAGTTAAATATATCATACCTCTTAAATAACTCATATGATTATAAAGTATGTAATTTAATTATTTAACTCATATGATTAAATAACAAGATAATTATTATAACATGATCATCATCTATAATTAAAACAAGTGAGTCAAATATCTATAATTTAATTGAATTTGACAACATGCATCTTGAGCAGTAAATTAAAATCATCATAAATATCCATCCAAAAATCATCAACCACTTTCAATACATATAAATTGAAAAGTCAATATGGATAAGATCATCATCATATATAACTAAAACAAGTGAAAGTCAAATATGCCAGTAGATCAATAACATGTCTAAATGATACATGTACAAATGATATAAGTAAAAATGATAAATTACGTAGCTCAAAATGATACAAATCAAGATGATACATGTCCAAATGATATAAGTCAAAATGATACATAAATTTATGATACAACTCATTAATATGGCACTACAGGTCATGAAAATGATACATATGATAGCTAGCGACTATGAAAAGAGGCATCATAATGATATATCAACAATGATCCATGATGCAGTCTATATGATCATGAATGTCATTGGCTACTATGAGAAACTGCCTCATCATCATCATCACCATCGTGATCATCATCATCATCACCATCGTGATCATCATCGTCGTCATCATCATCGTCATCAACCTCAGTGTCTTCTGTATCTATGTCATCATCATCCTCTGCCATGTGATCTATATCAAAACCAACATAATCTAAATCTCTATCATGAGGATCATCTTGATCTTCTGCAAGACCTATGTTCTACAAAAAAAACATTTAAAATGAAAAGTTATTATTTATTTCATGCAATAATTTATTTTTCTATTATATATCTAATATTACAACATATGAAATGAAACCATAATCATATTACATCATATCAAAGTGTACATACCATAATAAAATTTCAAAAAGTTACAGCTAATATGTCATTTCAATGATGTAAAACATGCAACAATTCTAATAAACATTAGTAAAGATCATAAAAAAATTTGTTATAAATTTAACTATCAACTGTAAATTCTATTACATAACCTTAAGTGCTACAAATTGCTTGGTCAAAATCTCCCATTTTGATACAGGAAGGGAGGATGGTGGCAAAGGTTGTGGAATTTGGCTTTACACTAGCCAATTGCATTTGCTTTAAAATTTATGAAGCCTTTTCAACAAATCCATTTTGTGCATATCATGCAGTCATTGCAGTCCATGAGACTACATTACTTTGAGGCATTCTATTAAATAGTTCCCGTGCCTTCTCTATGCTTCCACATTTTGCATACATGTCCAATAGGGCAGTTGCAACTACAACATCTGACAAAATTCCTATATCCTTTATGTATTGATGGATGTACATACCCTATTCCAAAGCTCCCATTTTGACATAGGCAGGGAGGATGGTGGCAAAGGTTGTGGAATTTATCTTTACACCAGTCAATTGCATTTGCTTTAAAATTTCTGAAGCCTTTCGACAAATCCATTTTGTGCATATCCTGCAGTCATTGCAGTCCATGAGACCACATTTCTTTGAGGCATTCTGTTAAATAGTTCACGTGCCTTGTCTATGCTTCCACATTTTGTATACATATCTAACAGGGCAGTTGCAACTACAACATCTGACAAAATTCTTCTATCCTTTATGTATTAATGGATGTCCATACCCTATTCCAAAGCTCCCATTTTGACACAGGCAGGGAGGATGTTGGCAAAGGTTGTGGAGTTTGGCTTTACACCAGCCAATTGCATTTGCTTTAAAATTTCAGAAGCCTTTTCAAGAAATCCATTTTGTGCATATCTTGCAGTCATTGCAGTCCATGAGACCACATTTCTTTGAGGCATTCTATCAAATAGTTCGTGTGCCTTGTCAATGCTTCCAAATTTTTTATACATGTCTAACAAGGAAGTTACAACTACAACATCTAACAAAATTCCTCTATACTTTATGTATTGATGGATGTCCATGCCCTATTCCAAAACTCCCATTTTGACACAAGTAGGGAGGATGGTGGCAAAGGTTGTGGAATTTTTCTTTCAAACAACTCATACTCATAGAGTCATGGTTTTAGGTCACGTATGTTATGGTAACAACAAGGGATTCCAACTATGGTTATAATAGCTAAGGCTGCCCTCATTTGTGACCGTAACAAGGTTCTTGGACAACACTATCTTGCTCTTCACACTGGGTACTATATAGGCCAAGATTGGGTTGAAGAAATCACTTGATGGTTACATATATAGTGATACCACACCCTAATACCCCATGCATTCTAAATAGCTTGAGATTTATACAATACTCAACCAAGATGAATTTGTATTGTACTACCGCACTTAACTATGGCAGTCCTTTCTTGACAACAATTTGTAATCTTTAGACTATTGGGATACTTGCCACAAATAAATATTAGGTCAATGACAGAAGGCTTTTAAACAAAAACCATAATCCCAACTCTATATCCATCCCCTTGGCAGTCTCAAGGGCCACCTTGAGACAAAAAATTCTAATGTACTATTATGACAGTTATGATTGTCCTCCATCATTTCACTGTACATTTGAAACTTGAGATGAGGATTGGGGAGGTCTCCATTTGTAAAAACATGGAAAATACTCATGGAAAGATCTTTAAAATAGGCATATTCAACTTCAGGCATTTCTGCAAACCCTAGGAAGGTGGATGTAAACTTAGTGACTTTAATTACCACAACAAAGACTATCCCCTTTGTGACTATGACAAGGTAACACTATCATGCTCTTTATGAGAATCCCTTCTCCATTGGGTGATGGCCTAATAACATTTATCTCCTTTGTGATTTCAATGCCTCTCTAATGCACTATCATAGGAGTCTTGACAGTCCTTATGTATTAGTGAAGAAGGCTTCCAACAAATCAGAAAGGAGGGCTTAAGATTACATACAAAGTCCTAGTCTTCATACCCTAGTCACATATCACCCCTCTAAGAAGACCTCAAGACAATTGCCCTTTAATACAAGAAGTCAATGTAGTTTTAAAAGATAAAGTGCAAGAGGCCAAAGGAAAAGAAAACTTAAGGCCTTAATGGGTTTAAAGGAATAAAAATATAGGCTTGTAGACTTGACTTAAAACCCTAATCCTAGGTGGGTACCACCAGATACCACCAAAACCCTTTAACTTGGCACTGTAAAACCTTGTCCAATTTGATCGTGCGAAGTTGAAATCAAGCATGTACACTCACATATGATAGAGAAGTATGCCTACCAAGTAGTTTGACATAAAAATGAATAGGCTTTGAATTATAACCCTTCAAAGTAGGCCACTGAAGTATATTGTACAGGTGCATTTCTGAGTGCCGCAGTTAGATTTTTCATCATGGGAACCTAAATTTTTGCAAAAAATGGTAGGAAATTTTAGGTTCCAACAAGTCCATTAGTTGGAGGTAGGCAAACAAGGGTTTTCTATTCATTATTAGCCCATTAAACTTAAACATATGAGATAGCATGGCACACACAAAATGTTGTGGATAATAACCACGAGATTAGGTTAATTGTGACCACTTTTTGTAAGCAAGCACAAGACTAGTATACTCATTATGATCCTAATGGCACCAAGAAGGGTCCCCAAAGATATAAGAGTAATCATTTATCATCTAAGAGAAATTTTACATTTAAGGGTGCTAGGGCCAATAGAGAAGCACTTTAGAACTCATCCTACGCATCAATAAACAACTCAACACAAGAAATTTAAATTGACATATTAACACAAAAATATCCAACTAAGTTATTGAAAGTCAACTATTGATACCTTGTTCTCCGTCCAAATTACAAAATCGGTCCACTTTTTGCTTTGTAACATTTTCTTTTCAAATTGGCTTGGATGCCAACATATTTCTCCTCCTGTCAAAACATGGCACATGGACTAGTTAAACTAATTAATATGCAATCATTTACTTTTTCCTAGGAAATTAAAAGAAACATCATTTAACTTATTAAATATACTTACAAATGTACAGATCAAGGCCTGTAAACCTTTCTGGCCACTGTGATGCGTGGCACAAAGTTTGTCAAGCCTAGCCTTGGAGGCCTTGTCCTGAAACATATACTAATTCAACTTAACTATGCATAAATAAAATTTAAAAATCATTTAATAAATTTGATATAATCTTATGAACAAATTCAAATACCTGCGTACTCTCCTCATCGGACTTCCTTTGTGCATCAGACTTCTCATATGCTTTTACAAGCTCTTTCCATACTTTCAAACTTACATCAATTGGCCCTTTTTTGAACCTTTGCTCAGGAGGGAGTTTTTTTATCTTCTTTGTTTGGTTGCACTGAAATCTCTTGCAGTTTTGAGGCATTCGTAGCTTTATCTTCTTTACAGACCAACCTGTGCCAAATTTAGTCTCCATGTCTTGGATAACTACTTTTTGCAGGTGCATGGGTATCTTTGAGAACAGAAAATGTAGATGGTCTTTGAACCATTGAAGACATGATTCCTTCAACCTATTCACAAATGTTTTTCTAGCATCTGTCATTCGGACGTCCCAGGTACCAATGCAAGATGCAAAACATGGCGTGGTGGTCAAAGAAGTCTATGTCCCAAGAGTGGGTGGGACATTAGAAGCCTCTGTTCCCTGTTCCACATTCTTAGAGGTTATTGTTATTGATTTCCTCGTGGATCTTTTGCTTGATCCATGACTGGTTGGGGAATCAATTGATTCCCTTTGACACTGTTGATTTGGTTTTAATATTTCAGGGGCTTTACCAGATCATTTTTCTATGTATTTGGAAAGAATTGTCAAGTCCACACCATCCAGTTTGTTCACTGCCTCTACCCCCAATATGGAAGCCAATGCCTCTTTATATTTGCAGTATCATGTTCCTATAAAATAAATTTCTTTTAAATTTACAAATAAAAAACTAAAAACTAAAAATCAAAGAAATAATGGAAACATTTACAAATCTATAAATTGACAATGAATTACCTCATTGTGGCCAGAGTCTGCTCCCTTTGCTCTCTTCCCTCTATTGCTTGACATTTTGAAGTGACCTAGGGCAAATTATTTTCATTCAGTCTGTGGAGGCAAACAAAGTACACACTACCAGGTATGAAAGTTTCATCCAGTTTTTCTGTATTCCTCAAGATTTTTGACCTTTACTTTGTAGAGCAAATCATGAAGTTGTTTTCCTTTGAATCAATTGGTGCCTTGGGAGGGAATCTATAGTTCCTGACCTAATTTAGTTTGCTCACCCTCATCTCAAAAGCCCTATCTCCTCATATTGTCTCGACCAACCTCTATTTAGTTTACTCACCCTCGTCTCAAAAGCCCTAATTTTAGTTTGCTCACAATCGACTTGTCTTAAAGCACTCGACTACTTTTTTAGGAAAGAAGTGAGAAAGTTGTGTTTAGAGAAAGGTATTGATGGTGATGATAAGCGAACCTAGGCATTGGGGTTTGAAAAATGCATTCACTGCTCTCGGATGTAGAGAAAATAATGCAATGTCTACAATTTTACCCTCCTCCTTTGCAATCACATGAGACTTAAACAATTTACCTGTAATCAAAACAATATTTACAACCCTTTCTTCACAATCCTCTCCATTTAATCGAAACAAAAATATATGTGGGAATGAAATTTTTTTATTGTAATTGTAACCTTACCTATGGTGTCGAAAACTAAATCAAATTTCTCATCTCTTCGCGCAACATTTTTCTCCTCTCTTCATGCGACATTTTTCTCCTATAATTATCGAATTTCTCATATATTAATTCAGGCGGGACTCCAACCCAAATGCTCGATCTCCAAACAAAAAATGAACACCAAAAATCAATAAAGTTTTGTTTTGTTTTTTTTGTTTTGGGGTATGTGTAGGCGAGAATTTTTTTAAAAAATTTTGATCCAGTATTCAGTGCTATAGTCAGAGTAGTTAACGTTGACTTTAGCGCCAACTTTTAGGCCAAAAATGTAATCTATTTGGGGCACCAAAGGTGGTGCAAAGTACACCTAATTTAGCGCTAATCAGTGCAAAATGATGTATTTTTCTTGGAAGTTGATAAAAATGTAACCTCACCAAATTTGGATTGTTCTTATAATAAGTAACTATATCTTGTTTCCATGATAGCCTTTTGACTTCATGCTTCTCTTATGATTAGCTCAATAACGACTCACTCTTTCATGACCTTACAGAGATGGTTGGTGACAATCCTTATGCAAGTGATATGGCTTTGGAAAAACCAAACAACTCTTCTCTTACTATCATGATGACATGATATTGGGACTATATTGGTAGCTTATGGAGTGTGCTTATGGTATTGTGATTTTCATTTCTATATTCTCATTAACCTATTTTAGGTTGAAGCATGGTAACTAACCCACTAGCTATTATGACAGTCATACAATGACTAGACAATCCTCTCCACTTTGACTATGATAGTCCTATGCATGGTGTTTTCTTCATGACAGTCTCCAATAATGTGAATTATTGATAGTAGCTAGAACTCAAATGGAGTTTTGGATGGTGTAGTAAGTTGTCCCTATGGCTTATGATAGTGCATGCCTTGGTTATGTCCTTGTGACATTACTCTCTAGATATCTCCTCTTTATAGTGACAAGGTTTCAAGAACATGACAACTTAGGTAAGGTGTCAACTTGTCTCTTTAACCTCTGGATTGTCATTTTTCAAGAATTGATCTCATTGAAATGCAAAGACAACATGTCATAGATTAGATGAAAAGATCAAGGAGGTGCATGTTATAGAGTATAAAACTAAAAAATCAAAGGTCTTTTTGGGCCCTTTTCCAACAATATGAGCAAAATTCAAACTTTAAACATGTAGCACAGGTACCATATGACTCATTCGCATAAATCACACATGTGGGACCACTAAGAAGGGAGGTAGGTGCTTAATATGAGCAATGACAATTGCACATAATGTTTAAGTTCACTTCAACAAATATTTGGGGTTATGATAGCTAATGGAGGGTTTTCTTTTCAAAGGAAACCATTAACTTTGGAGTGAAAGGTAATGGTGAAATATAACATAATGTCCCTATAATTAAAGAATATCCAATGGCTAGGATTAACCTAACAAAGATCTAATGAAGTGATTTCAAAATTAACATCCAAATTATCCTTCCCTCCATCAAGAATTTAAAATTTTGGTGCCAAAGACTCTTTGAAACTATTTTGAGGGTTCTATGATAGTTTTGAGGGTTTTATGGCCACTTGGAGAGATATAGATTGCCTTCAAATGACCCATAAAAGAAAAAGGAGAGTAAAATATGAAATAAATGTCTTTTTTATGTGAATTTGTAGTCATCATGTAATCATAATATTTGAGCTCTAGTTGTCAAGATTTTGCGTGTAAACTTTTTTTGAAGAGCAAAATGTTGCAATGTCCTGTTTTGTTTTTCATAGTGCATCTTAATGAAAAGCGAGTGTATTAACAAGATAAATTCAAGAATATTCTCTTGGTGCGTAGCTGTTATGTGACTATTGTCATTGTTGTGTATTGCAAGATCTAGAGGAGGCCATGGATAGAGGATGTGGATGGCATAGAATTACTAAATCACAAAGAGGAAAGTGGGTGGAAATAGATAAGACAATAGAATCTGTAGATACAATAGAGGTAAGAAGAGAAAGCAACCTCAACCAAAACAGGAAGGTGTTTATGAATTCACAAATGCTACAACATAGAGGAGATAGAGTTATTTTTTTTATCCACGAGGCCTCTAAGGTCAAACTTATTGGTTGAAAATGCATAGGAATGGTGATTAAATGTGATTCTATGATCGAGGGAAAAGTTTGAAAATTATGATGGCCAAAACATGATATCAATATGTCAAATATATGACTAAAGTGAGGTTTTGTGTTCGATAGAATATTCATTGAAATGATATAATTGGTGTACTAAACATTATTTACTATGTTGTGTATTATAGGGGCCAGACGAGGCCATGGCAAGAGATCGTGTCATATCAAATGAGGACACAATAGATGAAGCGGGAAATTAGGTACTCAAATCCAATTTCCTTAGGAAAAAATGATCTGATGGCATTTTGTGATACGTCCATCTTTTTTCACAATATTATTGAAATTTATAATGTATTATCCAATCTTGACATAAATTAATGCATGTTGATTATTTTAGATGGAGATTGGAGCAAATGCAGAGCCTGAGCATTCAACTAGAAAACAAAAAAATATATGTACGTGGATGTGGACCTAAAACTATTAAATCACATAGACAATAGTGGGTGGAAGAGGATATGACAATGGATCCTGCAGACACAACAAATGATTGCACTGAACAAGAGGTTGGTCAAGACTATAGTACATGGGATGAATACTTCGAGAAAATTGTTGTTTGTGGATGTTCTGTATATATGTTCATACAACCAATATTTTTATTTTTTAAGCCATATTTGATTATATTTCTTTGAAATTGATACATTTATGATTTATCCAATTGTTGCCAAACATTAAATAATGCTTGTGTTTGTTGATAAGTAGAAGATGTTGATGAAACACATACTAATACCCAAGATCCAACTAGTTTATTAAAATTTGGATGGGATGATCCAAACCATCCTTTAAACAATACTAGGATGAAAAGAGCATTATTGAAGAGAATATTATCAACTAAGAAATTTGAAGAGCTGATGAGATCCGTATATACTGATGACATGCCACCTAGCCTTAATGATGATGATCATGATAGTGAAAATGCAGTGTCTGAAGAAGGATTGAATGAAATGCTTACAGATTTCTTTGGGGATGAAAACAATGATGACAATAATGATCATATGGTTGACAGTAACGATGATAGCAGGGGTAATTACCACCAACATAATGTTGATGATAACAACCTGAAAGACTCCATCAAGCAAGAAACGAAGACACCCGTGTTCAAATCGGGTGCAAGTAGAACCTCAAAACTAGCATGCACATTAATATTATTAGAAATCAAGTCACTATTTGGTTGGTCAGACAAAGGATTCACTACCCTACTGAAGTGAGTTGAAATCTATTTCTTACTTTGCAATTGTCAATTGGTGTACATAATTCGTAAACATTCATCAACTTTGTTTATATTTCTTTAAGGGGATTTTAAAACCATATATTGTATATAAATAGTCCTACTATAGATTGACATATCAAACATGTTCATCATAAGTCAAACATTCAATTGATTTAATCTCTAGCAATCTTACAGGGCACTAAAAACTAAAATATTCCCTGAAGATAATGTGTTGCCATCAACTTGTAGAGAAGTGCGTCTATTGTTGGTTGAGTTGGGGATTGAATATAAGAAGATTCATTCATGTAAAAATGATTACATTTTATACAGAGATGAATATCAAAACAAGGTAGAATGCCCTGTATGCAAAGAGAAGAGATATCGTACAGATTTACAAGGTCCTATAGTTCCAAAGAAGGTTTTACGTCACATGCTAATTATACCGAGACTTCAACAAATGTCTCGTTGCAAGTCACTTGCACAATTGATGGACTGGAATGTAAAGAACATGAGTAAAGATGGATTCATGTGAATTCTGGCTGACTCTAAAGCAATGAAACACATAGAGGAAAAATGGCCAAGAATATTCAAAGATGAACCCCATAGTATCAGGTTTGGTCTTGCAATTGATGGAGTGTGCCCATTCTCTTTCTTGAGCTCAAATTATAGTGTTTGGCCAGTCAGATTGATAGTATACAATATTCCCCCATTGATGAGTGTTAGAAAGGAGTACCTTATGTTGACTCTCATTGTTCCAGGAAAACATCAAGTTAAAAACATGGATGTTTATCTTATGCCTTTTATTGATGAGATGCAACTTCTATGGAAAGGCATAAGAATGTATGACATATCACATCCCCCATCAAATAGGTCATTCATGTTGTACAGTGTGCTATGTTCGACTATTCATGATTTCCCAGGACTTGGTGTTTGTTCTAGTAAGATAAAATATTTACATATTTACACATAATTTATTTTCATCCCTACTTTCATACTTAGTTTTATACTTTTTTTTTTATGTTATTAACATTACTTATTGAATTGCAGGGCTTCAAACAAAGGGGATATTTGCATGTCCAAGATGTGCAGAACAATTTCAAGGGTGGTATTCTAAAGATCTACATAAATTTATTTACGCAAACAACAGGGTTTTTCTACCACTAGATCATAAGTTTAGAAATCACCTAAAGAATCAATTTGATGGAAAAGTTTAAAATAGAGGCCCTCCCATGATTATGGGTCCAGGTGATTGGCTTAAGAAGTATGAAGATACTGAATTGAAAGGTTGGGAGGATTTTTTTGATCGGGGTGATTAAATTGAAGAACCAGAACAAGTTGTAGTTAATATGCCAGAAGGAATGAAAAGGAAATCCATATTTTATGACCTCCCTTACTAGAAGGATCTATTAATATCTCACCTATTAGATCCTATGCACATCCTCAAAAATATCCTAGATTCTACATTTTGACATATATCAGGCAAAGAGAAGGATAGCTTGTCTTCGAGGAGAGATATTGCTCTTTCACGTACCAAAATTGATAGAAAACATTTGTAGCCAAACAGGGAAAATGAAACATATGCAGAAGCTTCATGGATTTTGGAAAAAAAGAGCTAGACCAACTAAAAAATGTCATCCATCCAGTAAGGACAGCTACTGGCTATGGGTCATCATTAGCTAAAGCTTTTACAGTTGATGGACATATCACAGGATTTAAAACACATGATTTTCATAATTTTATGAAGGTATTATATATCATCATTTAACATTTACTAGTAACATTGATTAAGTACTAAATATATTTTGATATCATTATGTTGTGTGAGAAAAAAATACTAATGACCTTTTCATAAATGTGTTTCATAGCATATCATGCCATTGGCAATTAGGGGGATTCCTGTCTTATAGTTGACTTAAGGAATGCCATAAGTCGATTGTTAGCATTTACAAGGTATGTGGTTAATGTGTGAGAGACATAGATATATTATATTGCATTTTAATTTTTGACTAAAGGTTCATACTAATTTACTATTCTTATATTAGGTGGGTGACCTCCAAGGAGATCCACGAATGTGAAGTGCCAAAATGGAAGAAGGAAATTGTAGAAATTGTATGTGTATTTGAGAAGGAGCTCCCTACAAGTTTCATGGACCTACAAGTCCATTTACTTATACACCTAGTTGATGACATTGAATTGGCTGGTGTCGTATCAATGAGGTGGATGTTTTTCTTTAAGAGGTATATGAAAACTCTAAAAAGATATGTCTAACAAAAGGCACATCCATAGGGTTGCATGGCTGAAGGGTATGTATTGAATGAAGCATTTTTCTTCTCGTGTGAATTCTTTGGTAAGGATTTTGAAGATGGGCCACACTTCTGGGATGAAGAACGAGAATCAAATATTATTGATGGAGAAAAACCACAATCTAATGGTGTTCAAGTAGAAATTAGTAAGTAAATTCATGATCAGTGTGGTTTTTTTTCTTGCAATCATTAATTTACTCTGTAGTTTTTTTGTCAAATTAATAGCATGACATTTGGAGTTTGAAATAAACATGTTGACATGTAACAGGTGTAGATGAAAGTGCTATACTTGACATGTTCATTCTATACCACATGGATTTTATGAACAAATGGATTGATTTGTATGATAAAAAGAGAGAAGTGTTAGAAGCAAGGAGATAATTTAAGAGATCAAACCCAAAGAATACTCCACTTCCCATTGATCTGCTTGGGGAATGGGGCAAAGATTGCACACTAGAATGGGTTACTAAAAAAATTCAAAATCAAATAGAAGATGCAAGTATAGATTCAAACATAATAGAAGATGAAATCAACATGTCTAGAGGATGTGAAAGAAAGGTACAGTTGGAATTTTACAAAATGTTGTTTCCTTACAGCTTTGACACTATTAACTATTTTAATATTCATCATTATATTTGTTTTCACTAAAATAAATGGTCTTTCACAGGTGAGGAAATATCTAGCAATGTGGGCATATGGTCGACATTATCGTGTAGAAAGTGTAGATGTAAAGAGATGATCCTTCGATTGTGGCATCATGGTTGGCTTCAAGCAATCGAGTCAATCAAGCTCAAAAGATAAGAATATAATCGAAGGGAACCTACAATATATTGGGAAAATACAAGAAATTATTGAGTTGAATTACCGCTCTTTTTTAAATGTTGTATTTTTAAGTGTAGATGGTATGAAGCATTTGAGAGGACACGAAGACATGATACCCATAGTGGATTGTTCTCTATAGATTCCTCATGTTTCCTACTAGAGGATAAGGAGCCTTATGTTCTATCAATTCATTGTGAGCAGGTATTTCTTTAACTCAAATGAGAAGCGGTAGTGGTCATTAATCTATTAATTCATAGTTTATTGTGAATATATACATGTGTTTATTAATCAATAAAATTGTTATACCATACGTCTAATATATGTATGTTGTTCATGTGCAGGTATTTTTCTATGAAGATATTTTGGACCCGAAATGGATATTTGTCATACATTATGATCCAAGATTAAGGCATGTATTTGACGATGCATTAGTGGATACTGAGAAAAACAATGATGGCTAACAAAATGAGAGAGAGTGATTAGAGAACATCAAAGAAATTGACATCCATGATGATGATGAAGATGGTTATGTTCAAGAACAAGAAGACAACAATCCAGAGTTGGTTGATGTTATGGAAGACAACAATATGGATGGTATCCAAAATGATGATCCAAATACATTTGGTAACAATATAGATGGTCTACAGTCATATTTCAATGATGATGAAGATGATGGAGGTCAAGATGAGGATGATGATAATATTAAATACTTGAAAAAACATATGAACATTGACAATGATACACTAGATGACATTGTAGCATAAAATAAAGTTAATGCCCAAGACTTCTAAATTTTCAGAATTATTTGCAATCCATGTTTAAAAAAGGATAATTAAATTGTTGGCAATAATGTTAATTAAATGGATTGTTCAATTGTTGACAAATTACCTATTGCAATATCCTTAAATTGTTCAATCTTTGGTATGAATTGTTGACAATAATGTTAATTAAATGGATTGATTGATGTTCTTCATAACTTGTTAATGGATAATCCTTATGTGATGGATTAATGTTTTCTAATGTTTTCTATAAATGTTTTCTATAAATATTTAAACCTTGCTCCTAAAACAAAAAAACAAATTTGGATTTTGAAAATATATACAAGGGAATGATTTTCAAAAGAGAAAGACCGGTGACTGCCACATGAGGAATTTGTTTATCTTTAATTATTTTTCATATATATTCTTAATTGTATCTATTCCATGTTATCTTGTGATAAGTACTTGAGTAAGACCATCAATGAAATATGAAGTGGACATATTATCATCTATATTAGCTAATTGATTGCACAAATATTTCAATTTATCAATGATCTCATGTTTCTATTCATTTCAACACTTTTAATAAAGACATCATGATCATAATATTCTTCTTCATCATTAGAATGTAACATGTGATTGTCATAGGAAGTAGGAGAAAGAGGTAGTCATGTTTGCAAGGTGAGGGTTTGACCTAGTACTTTGTTGAAGGGGACATAAGGATCATAGATGTTTCTTAGGAATGCAAAATTAAAGGCATTGGGTTGTTTCCAACAAATGCAAACCACAAAAATCTCAAAATAAAAAGACAATCTTTTTTTATCCTAAACATAGGCATGGAAATTACGAGTTCAAAAAAATGTAAGGAAATAAATCATACCCTATAATAGAAGATTTAAGTCCAATCCTAGATTTAATTAAACTTTAAAGTACAAGGAGTTGAGAATAGAATAAAATATTGAGATATTAAGTAATTAAGATAGAGAAATGAAATAGTTGAGAAGAAATATAAAACTTATTTGATCTTTTTAGCATGATGTCAAATGTGAAGTGTGTGATTAACCAATGCATTATGAAAAAAGAATGAAAACTAGGATTTTCTACTAGAATAATGATCATGAGATTGTGGCAGTGATTAACAATTTTTTTGCATTCCTTCTTCACTTATCCTCTTTTTCCATATTTCCAAAACTTTACTCTTATCTTCCTAGGGATTCTAGATTTTCTTCTTGACTTCGATTCATATTTATACCATTCCCCTTTAGATCCACTTTTGTCCGTGGGCCTTTGCAGAACATGCAAGGCATCCTTAGAACCTTCATCATTGAACTTTCTCCTCATATCTCCATTGAGCATTGTAACAATAAAGGATTCCATAGTCACCTTTGTAACACTACCATTTATAACAAGCATTATGATCTCCTAATTTTTGGGTAAAGAAAAAAGTGAGAACATACATTTGTCTTCCTCATCATGTTTAACATTTATTGAACCTATTTGACTCAAAATCATATTAAAGGTGTCAAAATGTTCTACAGTAGAATATCCTCCCTTCATTTTTAAATAATATAAACATCTTTTGAGATATAACTTATTACTTTATAATTTTAGTTTGATAAATATCACCTATCCTCTTTTGTAATGTGAATGTAGGGGCTTCTTTTGATTTGAATAAGAAAGAAAAAGTAAATTGGAGACAACAAGATAAATTATTAGCAATCCAATTCAACAAACAAATAATAACCAAAAGTTGAGGTCACCATAGAATAGCAGCTTTTATATTGAGTTTCTTTAAAGTACAGGCAGTGCAATGTCTCTTTCAAAAAATCAAAATCCCAGATAGATTTTGAGCCATAAGGTCTTGGTTTCCTTTTATAAAGGAAGTAACAAGCTTCAAACCTTTCACATTCAAAATGGCTCTTTGTATTCCTAACCCTTGATATTACAATATTTGTCTTTTATAAGTCCAATTTAGATTTTTAAATATATTTGAATACATTTTGAAAACATGAAGAAAACATAAAGAGACAACAAGAGAGAGTTCAAGATGTGGTGGTGCTATTTAATGCCATCATATGGCTCATTTCTCTTCTACACCTCAACATGTGCTGCTAATGATTCTTCTCTAAGATATTTCTCCTCCCATTTATATATTGTAAAATCACTAGGCCATTGGTAAGCCTGAATCTGAAGCAAGTTCTCCTAGTGATCTTTCCATCTTTTATCAAGCAAAGCTCTAACATCCATCACAAATTTTGCATACCCAGCATCCAATGCAATTACTCGGTCCAATATCATGTTGAAACTGAGAATGCTAACATCTCCATCCTTCTTCAAAAAATCCATAACTTGGAATACTATTTGGCCGAATTCCATCTTCCATGTGTCAAGACTTTTGATTTTCTCTTCTTTTGTCATTATGAAAGGAATAAATTTATGGTTGAACATAGTAAAAGATTCAACCTTTGCTTGCATCTTCTGGCTTTCCCCATTCACATACTGGTATTCATCAATGATCATTTTGACTATTTTCTTAGTGGCCTTCAAAGCTGTAGGGGCATCAAGATTCCTTTGCATTACTAATCACATCGTAACCAAATTGTGATGATAGGGTTGCCATTTTTTAAACAACAAATCCAAAATAGAAAAGTTTATCTTTAATTGCTCAATGGCCTGAGATAAAGAAGAGTAGTAATCATGCACACTCCCAAGCTTATCCATAACCAATTTTACTCTATGCTCCAAAAATTTCTCAAAAATTTCAAAAACTTTCATCTTTGCCTCATTCTTTGTCATTTCATTTTGTTTATTCAAACTTTCAATTTCCTTTTCAAATTTCAATCTTGTTGCATTAAATTCTTTAGTAGACATTGTGACATCATTGGCTATTTGTGGCACAAGGGGCTGATAGGGTACAATGTCTTGACCTTGAGAAGAATTCACAACTTGTAATTGTTTCTTTAATTTCACATTTTCAAAATATAATTTGTTTACTTCATCATTCATTACTTTCTGAGTTTGGTCATAATTTATTAGCCTTTGTTCTAACCTCTTCACAACAGCATGAGTAAACATAGCAGTATGAACATTGAGAGTAGCTACTTCTATTGCTGATGTATCTTGTAAAGTCTTTACCATAGTTGCACCCCTCATTTCTTTAACAATATCAAGCAATCTTGGTTTGCTTGTATTCTTCTGAGTAGTCTAGATTGCAAGGGTCTCTGTCTTTGGATTAAAACCACATCCACTTATGCCATCTTCATAATCAAATTCTGAAACAAGTTGTGGATCATCCCGACTTCTAACTTGGTCAAGCAAAAATACCTTTTCCAATTCAAGGCTAGGGATAATAAGCATATTACTTTTCAACACCATTTGTCTTGCCTCCTCTGGACTCACATCAATTTCATCTACTTTCAATTCTTTGAAAGTTTGTGTAATGATTTGATCATGTTGTGTTTCATCAGCACCCATTTTATTTATTGTAACTTTTTCATTATATTCTTTCATTTTCATTTTAAGCCAGATGTCCTTCTATTTACCGCCCAACCGCAAATGTTATGAATGACCGTCGCAGGATGGCTGGGGTGAAAACCAATTCCATTCTCCTCTTGAAACCCTTGTGGGGATGTGGTAAGTGTTATTACTGCAATGCCACCAGTTACTTTTCAAACCTCCACGAGACCGCGGGAAGAGACTAACACCGCCAAACATGAGATGAACACCGCCAAGTCGCAAGCGTCAGATGAACCATCCACGGGGTAGTGGTAGCTTCTTCATATCAATCGCTTCCTACCGCCAAGCTGTAAACTATTCTTTTATGATGGGCATGAATGCAGTATGTGCCATATTTCATTCCTCTTGTTCCTGCATAACTACAAAAGATAATTAATTAACATGCGGGACAACGGTAATAAACAAAAACACTCATATAGTAAAAAATAGTCAAGATTGTTTCGCAATTGCCATGATATATATGTATTTATTTAGTTGTGGGGGAATGTTGGGGGTGATTGATTTAATTAAATAAATATGGATTTATTTAATTAAGGATGAGACTTTAGAGGAAGGGTTAATATTTAATTAATGTCAGAAGAACGGTTAGATTTATTAATTAAATAGTGTGACTTATTAAACTGATATTAGGAGGAATGATCAAAGTGGTTAATTAAATGAATATGATTTATTTAATTAACATTGTAAGAGGAGATGTGGGAAAGATCTGGTGTGATGTTAGGCCATGGTAAGATTTAGGTGTCTACATTTCTAACAGTGCATTAGTTTTTGGGTCGATGAATAATGATCACAATTTATCTTTGGTAATTTTTTCCTTCACCATATCATGAGATAATTTTGAGGATCAAAATTGATGACAAATTTCTCTATGGGTTGCCCATGTATTTATTTTCCTTCACTATTAAGATAGATTGAATTAAGAATAGGAGAGCATCAAACAAGGATCAAATTAATGAGTGCAATCATGATTATGTTATTGGATTTGAAACTTTGTCAACAAAGATACACTATCAAATTGCTAATGATGATTTTGATACACTATCAAATTCTTAAGTCTAATGCACTTAAATATCGATCTCATCCTTCAAAATTTCAATGGGAAAATTTAGTTTTCAAAAGGGTGAAAATAAGCAAGAAAATCAACAAAATGCTCACCATGTTGTTAATTTACAATCAACTTTAGATGTTATTTCATCTAATTCCCAAGGTGAACTAGTGAGGGACAATCCTATATTATCTATTAATGTAATTAATAAGATCATAGAATACATAAAGGAAACTAGATATGTAAACCAAAACACATTCAATAATAGAAGGGTTCTAACATATATGTCACTTCTATTCAAAAAGAAAAAGGAAATATACACAGAGGTAAGATGAAAATTTGTTATATATACCTCACTTTTACTGTACAAAATGTACAAAGTAGGCATTTGTTTAAGAATACCATCAGTTATTCTAGATGTAGATGTTGACAAATATCCAACATATTGTATGGTGCATTTCTTATATGGATGAAATGAGAAAAAATGTACTCAAACTTTTATGGTCATGTCAACTAGTAGATCATTGTGGCATATTGTGGTGTACGTGGTGTTGGTTCTCAAAAATGCAGGCTTCAGGCCACAAGAGGTTGCCAATCTCTTGATACATTTTTGGTCAACAAGATAGGGTTTGTGTGATAGGATCCCCTTCTCTTTTGGCTCTGCCAAACCTAGGTGGGTATACCTATGTAAATGAGGTAGACTTAAACGGTGTGTTTCCTAATCTAGCAACCTATCCACAATGGCAATTGGAAATGGAAAGATATAGTTCTAATTTGGTATAAATTGTATAAGCAATATCAAGGTAAATCCTATGTTTAATTGATAGAAAATTTTAAGTAAAATGAAATGGGTGAGACCAGTGCCTTGTTGGGTAAATAGAGTCAAATTAAAATTTGAGATGAGTGGCTTATACTTGGTAGTAATTCTAACCGTTTTCACCTCTCCTCTCATCATTCGATCTTCCCATCCAATGAACTTTAGTTTTATCAGCCTGTTTTGATGAAGGGGGTAAATCATAAAACACACAACAACAGAAATTGTACACAGAAAATAGAACTTTATTTATTATTTTGGACAACTTATTACATTACTAAAGCTCAAATACAATCAGAGGTATCAACCCTCCACAGGTTGCAACACATTACAACTTCCTCTCACAAGACTTTGGAATCATCTACCTTCTGTAACCCCAAATCTACTAGGGTTTCTGTTTTCCCACCTATTCTTGACTCTACACTTTCCCCCTTAAATCTACTACTACCCAAGGTTCCCAAAAATGGTTATTAATAGCCTTTTTAGCAGCCAACAACCTAATTTCAAAATTTGCATCTCCCTCCAAAAATAGGTCAACTTCTGGGAGCCATAACTTTTGATCCGGGTGTTCGATTGACGAACCGTTTTATGCGTCAGAAAGCTCGCAGAGTGCTCTACACACTAAGAACCTACTTTGCTAGTTCTAGCCATTTTTGGGTCTGTACAGGGCTGTTTAGTGCTCAAACCTAAGTTTGAATAATTTTCAAGCATTTTTCAGGAAACAAAAACTTTAATATCTTTCATCTCACAAATGATCTCTGTGTGATTCCTTTGCCAAAGGTCTTATTTTTTAGTTATGAAGCTTCTTGTAAATTTTCACTTTAATTTGTGCCCAAATGCAAACTTTCTAAAAATAACAGGTTGCTATTTTTAGTAGTTTGGAAAAACTGAAAGTTCTACATCATTATTTAAGAGATTATAGAACCAAAAACACAAATTTTGAAAAGAAATGGAAAGAACACAAATAATTTTGAAACACATCTTTT
This sequence comes from Cunninghamia lanceolata, assembly GCA_027924645.1. NCBI lineage: Eukaryota > Viridiplantae > Streptophyta > Pinopsida > Cupressales > Cupressaceae > Cunninghamia > Cunninghamia lanceolata. Next base: position 1,770,574 of record BSBN01000081.1, on the reverse strand, counting down.
TTTGGGTGATGCAAGATTGCCCTTACACCACTGGATGCTCCTGTATCAGATACCAAGGGTAATTTGAGAAGTGGCCCTGTCACGTCTTAGGTGTTTGTGTGAGGAAAATCCAAATGGTCAACCTCTACCTTAGACAACCAAGAAGAATCTTTAATAGGCCTTCCTTTCCATTTCACTAGATATTCTTCATATTTCCTGTTCTGAGTACTTCTTTCCATATGGCTATCCAAGATCTCTTCTATCTCCTCTGTTGAAGTAGATGATGGAATACTCCACTATTCTTCTATTGGTCCATCCTTTGTTCTACCTTCATGATATTCTGATAAATCAGAAATGTTGAAAATAGGGGAAATGTTGATCCCACTCGACAGCTCTACCTCATATGCATTTCCTGAATCATGTTTCTTCAAAATTCTGCATGGTCCAAGTTTCTTCATTTTCGGCTTATTGTATGTTCTAATTGGGAACCTTTCTTTTCTTAAGTGAACCATGACTTCATCTCCTACCTGGAACTCCTTATATCTCCTCTTCTGATCTACCCTAGCCTTGTACTAAATATTCATCTTATTAATGTGCTTTTTCACCTCTTCATGCAAATTCTTCATGTGTTCTGCAAAGTCTTTAGCCTTGGCACTTGTCTTTTCTCCTTTGTCTAGATTCTTTAACTTTGAATCATTTCTTGGACTATTCCCATATACAATCTGGAATGGTGATTTACCAGTACTCCTATTGGCAGAATTGTTGTAAGAAGATTCTGCTTGTGGTAAAATCAAATCCCATCCCTTGGGCTTATCTCCTACTAAACATTGTAGTAGGTTACCTAAGCTCCTATTCACCACTTTGGTCTGTCCATCAGTCTGTGGATGGTGTGTAGAACTGAACTTCAAATCTGTCTTCAACTTCTTCCACAATGTCCTCCAAAAATAACCAACAAACTTAGTATCTCGATCTGAAACTATGCTCTTTGGTAGACGGTGTAATCTCACCACCTCCCTAAAAAATAATTCAACAATATGAACAGCATCATTAGTCTTCTTACAAGGAATGAAATGTGCCATCTTTGAGAATCTATCCACCAACACAAAAATGGAATCATGTCCTCTTTGTGTCCTTGGTAAACCAAGAACAAAATCCATACTAATATCATCCCATGGCTTCTCTAGTATAGGTAATGGCTAATATAGCCCTATATTTTGACTTGTTCCTTTTGCCATCTGACACACTCTGCAACTCTACACAAATTTCCTCACATCCTGCTGTAACTGTGGCTGATAATAATTTTCACCAACAATAGCAATGGTCTTATCTCGACCAAAGTGTCCAGCCAATCCTCCACTATGCTTCTCCTTAATCAGGTTCTCTCTCATGGAACTCCTTAGAATGTACAACTGGCTTCCTCTAAACAACATGCCATCTTGGATTATGAAATCTAACCATTTTGTCCTATCCAAAGTAATAGGTTCCAAACAAGCTTTCCAAACCTCTGTAAAATCTAGATATTCAGGATACAAACTTTTGAGCTTATCGAACCCAACAACCTCTATCTTCATTTCTGTCAGCAAATTTTACCTTCTGCTCAAGGCATCTACAAATCTATTAGACTTCCCACTCTTGTGCTTAAAAAAAAGTATATCTCTTTAAAAACTCAACCCATTTTAAGTGCCTTTGATTCAACTTTCCTTGACTATTAAGATACTATAAAGCTTGATGATCAGTATATAAAACAAACTCTTTTGGCAACAAATAATGTCTCCATTTCTTCAAAGCCTAAGCTATTGCATAAAATTCCTAATCTTAAACAAAATACTTTTTCTTGGCATCATTAAGCTTCTGACTAAAATAGGTAACGGGCTTACCTTCTTGACTCAAAATAGCTCCTATAGAACTACCACTAGCATCACAGTCTACCTGAAACACCTTATTGAAATCTAGAAGTGCCAAAATAGGTTGCTCTGTGAATTTCTGCTTCAATGTATCAAAGCTTTTGTCTACTCCTTTAGTCCATTTAAACTCTTTTCTATCCCCTCTCATTGTCTCAATTAGGGGTGCACAAATGCTACTAAAATTCCTGATAAACTTTCTGTAAAAACTTGCCAACCCATGAAAAGAGCATACCTCTGTTGCACTCCTTGGCATAGGCCATTCAATGATAGCCCTTACTTTTTCTCAGTCCATCTTAAGACCTTCCTCTGAGACAAAAAATCCTAGGTATACCAACTCCTTTGCAAAACTACATTTCTTCAAATTAATCAACAACTCCTCCTCCCTCAGCTTCTTTAAAACTTTTCTGATATGCATCAAATGCTCATCCCAAGTCTTACTGAAAATTAAAATATCATCCAAATAAACAACAAAACTTCCCAGAAATTCTTTCAGTACCTCGTTCATGAGCCACATGAATGTGCTCAGTGCATTGGTTAGCCCAAATGGAATGACTAACCATTCATACAAACTTTCCTTAGTCTTGAAGGTCATCTTCCATTCATCTCCTTCTCTGATTTAGATCTGGTGATACCCACTCTTCAGATCAATCTTTGTGAAGTACTTGGCTCCACTCAAACAATCTATTATGTCATCCATTCTGGGTAATGGAAATCTGTACTTGATCGTGATCTTGTTGATGGCTCAAGAATATATACACATTCTCCACTCTCCATCTTTCTTTAGTGCTAGTATTGCAAGTACTGCACATGGACTTAGGCTCTCTCTTATCAACCCCTTCCTTAACAGCTCTTGAACTTATCTATTCAGCTCTTCACTCTCAACAGGGGTCATTTTGTGGGCTGCTTTATTTGGCAAACTAGCTCTTGGTATCAAATCCATTTGATGACTTATCTACCTCACTGGTGGTAAACCTTTTGGTACATTGTCAGAGACAATATCTTGAAATTCTTCCAACATTTCTGAGACTTCTGCTGGTACATCTTCACATTTTTCTTGACTAATATTTGGAATCAATGCAAAGCAATGATGCTCATGCTTCATACCCTCCAAAAATTTTCTACCATCTACCAAGCAAATTCTAGCAGTACTACATACCTTTTCTTCCACCTCTTTCAGGGGCTTCAACTTATGATGAACTCCATCCTTTATTAGGGAGTATGTGTTTGCACGACCATCATGGACAATGCTCCTATCATACTTCCATGGCCTCCCCAATAATATATGACATGCATCCATTGGTATGATGTCACACAGCACCTCATCAAGGTAGTCACCAATCTTGAACTTCACTAAACACTACTCATTGACCAAAGCTCTATGGTCCTTCTGCAACCATGCAATCTGATATGGATGCAGATACTTTCTTCTTGTCAACTTCAACTTGTTAACCATCTCCTCTGAAACAAGATTATCAGTGCTTCCATTGTCAATAATAATATCACAACACTTACCTTCACATTTGCACCTTGTGCGGAATAAACTCTTCCTCTGATTGGATTCTTTCTCCTCATTCAACAAAGTTCTTCTAACAACTAGGGTTACTCCCCTTTCAGCATCTTTAGAGCAATCAAATTGTGCATCTTCATCGACATGTGCAACTCGTGCATTATCTTTAGGTCTTATATTTGTCCTTCCTTGATGTTGTGGACACTCGTATGCTCGATGTCCTTCTTCTCCACATTGGAAATAGGTTCCTCTAAAACCTCCTCTTCTAGGTCCTTGCCCAGGTCTGCCTCTTCCTCTTCCTCTTTGCTCACCATTGTTTTGGTCATGAGGATGGTAGGTATTATCTCCTCTCTAATTTCAACAAGTGCAAGTTTCTTCACTTTTCATTGAATCTTCTATTCAGCCCCCATAGGCTCTTCCTCTGGTCCTTTTGCCTTGACCTCTTCCCCTTTGCTTGTTGTCAAACCTTTTATTCATCTTCTCTTCCACCTTCAGGGAAAACTAGTATGCATCTTCTATGGTGGTCATTCTGACTAGGCTCATCACCTCTTGAATACTTGGCCTCAACCCATTAATATAATGGGCTACCTTCTCCTTGTTGGCCTCTGCATGACTGGTTCTGATAGTAATCTTATAAAACTCTTCTGTATACTCCTTAATAGAATTGTTGCCTTGCTTCAATCCTTGCAACTTCTTCAACAACTCCATCTCATAGTCCATAGGAATGAAGTGCTTCCTCAATTTCTCCACCATCCAATCCCATCTAGTGATCTTTCATTTTCCTCTTCTGTTCCTCTCTAACTGGACCTCCTTCCACCAAATATTTGCATGGCCCTTCAACTTTGTTTTTGCAAACTTGACCCGATCTGGGTCCTCCACATCTTCATACTTGAAATACTCCTCCATGTCATTGATCCAATCAATAAGCTATTCCAGATTTAAATCTCCAGAATATGTAGAAAATTTGATCCTGGGCCTCTTTCTGATCTTCGAAATGGCCCTCAACAACTTAAGTTCTGCAAGATCTCTTGCCAGCTTCTTGTTCTTTCTTAGATAGCTCTTCTTCAGCTTCATCCTCACTTTCTTCTCTTGTTCTCAGATCAAACCCTCTTCATAGCTCCTCTTGCAATGCATCGATTTGCCTTTGCAAGGCTCTAAAACCCTCTTCTGTCAAAGTATTCCTCCCAATACGATTTCTTTGTGGAGGCATCTTGATCTCCGCAGTAAACTCACAACCTCAGGTCCTGGTGCAAACTGCCTCACGGTCAGCGATCTGTCTACACACTCAAGAACCCTTTCTCTGATACCACTTGATGAAGGGGGTAAATCATAAAACACACAACAAAAGAAATTGCACATAGAAAATAGAACTTAAGTTATTATTTTGGACAACTTATTACATTACAAAAGCTCAAATACAATCAGAGGTATCAACCCTCCACAGGTTGCAACACATTACAGCTTCCTCTCACAAGACTCTGGAATCATCTACCCTCTGTAACCCCAAATCTGCTAGGGTTTCTATTTTCTCACCTATTCTTGACTCTACACTTTCCCTCTTAACTCTACTACTGCCTAGAGTTCTCAAAAATGGTTATTAATAGCCTTTTTGGTGGCCAACAACCTAATTTCAAAATTTGCATCTCCCTCCAAAAATAGGTCAACTTCTGGGAGCCTAACTTTTGATTCGGGTGTCCGATTGACGAATCGTTTTATGCGTTGGAAATCTTGTGAAGTGTTTTACGCGTGAAGACCTTGCTCTTCTAGTTCTAGCTATTTTTGGGCCCGTATGGGGCCATTTAGTGCCTCAAACCTGAGTTTGAATAATTTTTAGGCATTTTTCAAGAAACATAAACTTTAATATCCTTCAGCTCACAAATGATCTTTGCGTGATTCCTTGGCCGAAGGTCTTATTTTTTAGTTATGAAGCTTCCTATAAATTTTCACTTCAATCTTTAGCCAAATGCAAACTTTCTAAAAATAGCAGGTTGTTATTTTTAGCAATTTGGAAAAACTGAAAGTTCTACATCATTATTCAAGCGATTATGGAACTAGAACCACAAATTTTGAAAAGAAATGGAAAGAACATCAACAATTTTGAAACACCTCTTTTTTTGGGTGATGCAAGATTGCTCTTACACCACTGGATGCTCCTGCATCATGTTTCCATTTCATCTGGCTGCCAATTTATATCCTCATCCCTCTTTTCATGTCCTAGTTTTCTTGTTTCCATTTGCTTTGTTGATAAGGGAAATGGATAGAGACAAAGACGAAGAGAGAGAGAGAGAGAGAGAGAGAGAGAGAGAGAGAGAGAGAGAGAGAGAGAGAGAGAGAGAGAGAGAGAGAGTCCTATAAGTTTTCCATGCTTGTTCATTAATGATATATATAGGAATGATAGGGGGTTGAGAGAGGCAAGAGATAGAGAGATAGGGAGAGATATATAGGTAGAGAGAGATAGAGAAGAGACAAATCATAGGGAGAGATAGAGGAGATAGAGGGGAGAGATAGGGAGATAGAGAGTGATCACTAGAGAGATTTTTAGAGAGATAGGGAGATAGAGAGAAAGGAAAGAGATAGGGAGAGATAGATAGGTATGCAGAGTCAAGAGAGAGGAGATAGATTGGGAGAGATAGAGGAGATCACAGCTGAGTGAGAGATAAGGATATAGAGAGTGAGTGAAATGTCTAGAGAGATAGGGAGAGAGATTGAGAGGTAGAGGGATGATAGCTAGAGAGAGGGAGATAAGGGAGAGATTATAGGGACAGAGGTTTAGGGTTGCTTAGGGGTTAGGGATTAGGGGCATTTTTTAGGGTTGAGGGATTTAGAAAGAGAGAGAGAGACTTCTTTTTACATGCAACTGTAAACCCTAAATAATGCCCCTAAACTCAAGCAACCCTAAACATCTAAACCTTAAATAATGCCCCTAAACCCTAAACCCTAACCCCTAACCCCTAAAACATATATACACCCTAAATAATGCCCCTACCCCTAACCCATAAACCCTAAACCTGAGAAACCCTAAACCCCTAATTAATCCTAAACCCCAAACCCCTAAACACTAAACCCAAGCAACCCTAAACCTCTATCTCCCTAGCTATCTCTCTATCTCTATCATTCCTCTACCTCTCAATCTCTCTCCCTATGTCTCTGGCCATGTCCCTCACTCTCCATATATATCCCTACAATCTCTTTCAGCTATGTCTCTAGCCACGTACCTCACTCTCTATATCTCCCAGCTATTGGTTCTCTCTCTAAACACTAAACCCTAAACCTCTAAACCCTAAACCCTAAGACCTAAATAATGCTCCTAAACCTTAACCCCTAAACCCTAAACTTGAGAAACCCTAAACCCCTATATATCTCCCTATCTCTAATATTGTCCCTCTACCAGCTCTCAATCCTTCTCCCTATCTCTCTATAAGATATATATCTCTCACTCTAGTAGTCTATCTCCCTATCTCTCCCCTATGTCTCAACCTATAATCTCTCTCTCTCTCTCTAGCTATCTCCAAACTTGAGCAACCCTAAACCCCAAACCCCTAAACCCTAAATCCAAGCAACTCTAAACCTCTATCTCCCTATGATCTATCCCCTGTCTCCCTATCTCTATCATCCCTCTACCTCTCAATCTCTCTCCCTATGTCCCTGGCCATGTGCATGTGCCTCACTCTCTATCTCCCTATCTCTCTCCACAGTCTCCTCTATATCTCCCTCTCAGTCCTCTCTCTCTATAAACCCTAAACCCTAAACCTCTAAACCTAAACCCCTAACCCCTAAAAAATAAAACCTAAACCATAAATAATGCCCCTAAACCCTAACCCCTAATCCATAAACTTGATCAGAAACCCTAAACCCCTAAAACCTAAACCTATATCTCCCTATCTCTCCCCTCTCTCCCTATCACCTTTGTCCCTCTACCTCTCAATCTCTCTCCCTATATCTTTGGCAATGTCCCTCACTCTCTATCTCCCTCTCTCTCCCTTCGGTCTCCTCTATATTTCCCTATTGGTCCTGTATTTCTCTCTAAACCCTAAACCTCTAAACCTTAACCCCTAATCCCAAAATCATAAACCCTAAACCCTAAATAATACTCCTAAACCCAAGTAACCATAAATTAGGCACACAAATAGGTACTAAAATAGGTGCTACATCAGGAACTAAATTTAGGCGCTACATAAGGCACTAAATAGGGTGTTAACGTGGGTGCTACAACAGGTGCTAAAATAGGCGCTAAACCAGGTGTTAAATGTGGTGCTAAATTAGGCACTAAATTCAGAGCTAAAATAGGTGCTAAGTTAGACTCTAATTGAGGCACTAATTTGCACCTAATTTAGTATCAACTTGTTTTGGTTGGCACAAAAAATGCCAATAATAGTGCCATCCTAATAAATAGTGCCGACCTTTTAAAAAAATGGAGAAAAATATATTAAAATAGTGGGTGGAAGCAAAAAATGGAGCAAAAAAAGGAGCTAATCATAGGGATTTGTTGTAGTGGAATCATTCAACGACTACAAGCCTTCATCCAACAACTTCAACTTCAACAAATCTAATCACCTCAAATACAACACCTCATAGCCCAAACCCAACACTTATTAGCCAGTAGTCAAATCCAACAAGCACATCATCCTCTATCTATTCACTATCAACCAGTGCCACCTCAACCCTACATGTCATACCCATCCATTTCATATCAATCTAATCCATCTATATATCAAATCAATTCCACATCAGCTTATCCCACATCTTTCCATGTCAATGCCACATCAACATATCCACCCACATCACAACAAGAACATGTGAGCCCAAGTCCACCTTGGCAACAAGATCAAATGCCCTCAACTTCATACCAACCCCAAGATCTTTTGTCCACATATCCCACCATTTCAACTAACCACCAAGACTATCAATGGCCTTCACAACAAGAGCATGTAAGCCCAAGTCCATATTTGCAACAATACCTAATATCCTTTGACAAGGGAGATACCAATCTAGATTATGTATCCTATGAGTATCCTATATCACCATCCACTCAAATCACAATCCATGAGCCTACTAGTCCTATCTCAACACCACCATGTGATTCCATTCCTAGTCCATTGATCCACCAACCTTCTAATCCCTCAAGCCCTTCATTACCTTCATCACCATGTTACTCTAATCCTCCATCAAGAGATAATGTTGAGATGATTTTACAAAGTATGCTTGAAGCAAAACTCATTAAACTTCTTGAAATCAAACCATGTGAGGAAAGTGTATTTAGTTCCCATGGGTACAATGAATATGACTATTGTGGATACCATAGGATCAAAGGTCATAATACAAATGAATACCCCATATTTATAACACTCATCTACAAGATGTACAAATATAGCATCCAATCCCATATGTCACCCCCATCTAGTCGAAGTCCTAATCTATCCAAACCTACTATCCCTCCATCCAATCAAACTTCTCATCCTAAGCCTACAACACCATCTACCATCATTATCCACCCATTATATTATCCATCCACCCATACACTTATGAAGGATGTGATCCATTGGCTATTAGCAAGGAATAAACCATCTCCATGTCAAACACCTATCCTTGAGCCTATCAAACAACTTCAAAATACCATGTCTAATCCTACAACCCCATCATGTGTTCCATAACCCCTCGAGCCTATCGAAGAGTCTCCAACTATAAGTCTGAGTCAACATCCATCATGCCCTCATGTTGATAACCATCAAGAGCATGTCAAGCCTATCCAAGAGCCTTCCACTTCAATTCAATCAACCCAAGAGGTATGTCAAGAACATAATCCTAAGCATGGGAAAGTATCAAGCCCTAGTTCTAATCAAGATCAAATCCCTTCCATTCCGCCCATCCACAACCTATACCTTCTTTATGATCAAGATATTACCTATGAAGAAGCCATCCATGAGCAACTTGATCCTATACCTATCGATGAGCAAACAATCCAAATCCAACCCATCCATAACATATATCTTTTCCATGATCAAGATATTATTCATAATGAATAACTTATCCATGAGAACCTTGATCCTATCCATAATCCCATAACTATCCATGAGAAAGATATCCAAATTGCTCCAATCCATCCTCAATTTAGCCCCATCCATAATCTACAAACATCCACTTGTCATGATGAGACACTTGCCTCCCAAGCAAACATAGAAGATCAAACCAATAGCTTAGATCACAATGAACATAAGCAAGATCTTAATGATCCTTCCTCATCCACCATCAACTCCACTTCAAAGTCGTCATATTCTATTAGTCTTACCACCCTCATCCATGAATGTTCTTCCTTAGGACAACAACAACCATTGTTTACAACCTCACTTTCTCCACCCAATAATGAACTTGTGTCTAGTGTTCAAACCACACCTAGTCCCATTGTCCATCGTATACTCCAAAACATGAACTATCAAGGTAAAAGCCTAGGCCTTCCTGAACAAGGTATTTTGGAGCCAATCCATGTCAAGGTCCCTCCACACTCATATGGCCTTAGATATACAACCCAAGCTAATCAATCTAAAGATGTTGATAATTCCTCCATGCACCCTAAGTCCACCACTTTCCATCACAAACCACATCATATACCCAAAACATATGTTGCAATTCCACCTCCACCATCCTACAAATGTCAAAAGCATGTGACCATACACCTTCCACCATCCAATTTACCTCCATTACTTCCAACTCCTAATTTCCCTCCATCAACTTTACCTCCACTCCTTCCAACTCCTACTATTCCTCCATACACTTTTCCTCCACTTCTACCAAAGCCTAATTATCCACTCATCCATAAGACACCTAAAATTCCTAATCATGATTAACAAATGCACACATTGCCTAAACATGAAGCCTCCACTCATTCCACCAATCCCATGGGATTCAAAAATACACATTTGGATGCCTCTACCTATAAAGCCAAAAATCCTAAGGATCCTCATGCCTTGGGACATCAATGCAAAAAGTCAAAGCAAAGTACATTCACAAAGCTACCTAAGCCCAAACCTTCACAAAAAATTCCAAAAACAAAATGGTTTGGGTCCCTAAGCAAAAATCAAGCAAGTCAAATGAGGCATCCTCCTCTCAAAAATCTCAACCATCCCTTTCCATCCAAAAATCCACTTCCATTCAAAAATCTCAAATTCCTTCATCCCACAAGTCAAGCACAAATCATAAAAATACTAAGTCTATGTGGATACCTAAATGCTTACATCATCCATCCACCAAGAAAATATTGCCATTACTTCCTACACCACCTTCCAATCATAAGCTTCAATGTTTACCTCGGTGTGTGCAACCATTGGTCATGATTCCATTCTCACATACCTCCATCTCCCCATCATTCAACTATTATCCTACATATTTCACCGATCACCTTCCTATGGTCCATGTTTTTGCATAAGCCTTCCATCCATCCTTGTATAAGTCCTCCATAATCTACATCATAATCCACTATTCCCCATCCATCCTCACATAATCCACATCATAATCCACTATCCTTCCATTCATTATCCACTATCAACCTAATCCATCTCCCTTTCATGCAATCCCTTACCATAATCTATGAGCATAATGACATTTGACATGGTCCATGTGATGAAATCCATCTCTAATGAGAATATAACCTTTCATGGAACTAGATGCTCAAGTCCCACTTGTCCATATCCACCTACCCTATCCAAATATCCCATAAAAAAAAAATCAAAATAGTAAAGAGAAATCCCTTCGTCCAATGGTGAAAACCACCCTTGGTGGCATCTTGGATAAGTACCATGATGAAAACCTGGAAAATAGGCATCATGTGTAGGTTGATCTTCTATGTAACTTACACTTGGGGGAACATTGTTTCATCCATACCACACAATTATTTTCTATCTCATCATGTCCTACCATTTCCATACTATCCTATCCTACCATCCCTATCGTCCATTACACCCACATACCTATTATATTGAGTCCATCCATATGCCCTTCCTCCTTTTGATCTTGATAAAGATATAAGGGCAAAATGTTGAAACATGTTTCGGATATCTCTTGATATACCTCATCCCTTTCTAAATGATCCTATCATTCCTATTGTCATAAGCTTTGTCATGTAAAATCCTAAACACGATACCTAGAATGGGGCATGTTATTCCTATGCGACATAGCCTTTGGAGATCACATCCTAACTCCCTTATGATACATACATCCATTTCACTATGGCCTATTCTCTTACCCATCCATCTATCATGAGCCTTCCATCCTATTTACTATCATCCATCCTTTAATCCATCCATCCTACCTACTTCCTTTCACCTAGACTTGGTCTTCCCTTTTCATTGGTATCTAGTACAAAGGCTACCCCAATTGCAGTCCATTGGCACTTTAGAAAACATTTTAAAAATCCAAAAGAAAAAAAATCAAAACATTTCAAAAATAAAAAAAATCAAATACCCTTACAAAAATACAATAAAAATCAAATATCCAACAAAATTCCAAGCAATCAAATCAATCAAATTCTAATCAATCAATCATTTCATCATCCTAATAAAATCAATTCCAAGCAATAATCCAAATTCAAGTCAATCAATCAAGTCAAATTATCCAATCGCAATCCTTGGTCTTGATCCTAATATTGTCATAAACCAAATCAATCAATCATCGTCATCATCAATGGGATATATCGTTCCCCTGTAATTGTGTTGATCTAGGGATATATTATTCTCCACAATGACAACAATATCATCATCAATCGATCGATCGATCATCGGTTTACAACTTGAAATGGGCAATACCTTGTTTTTTTTGAATCATTTGTACACACTTGCTTGCTTGCTTGTGTGTGTTATCATTTTATCTTGTGATAGTCACCTACCTCATCACCATCTATAACAAGTCTTTCCCATACTAGGGACACTTGCTTGCACTTAGTTTTGAAGTGGATACTTCAATCATTATCACCCAACATTTCATCATCTCATGTCACTAAACAATCAACCAATTCAATCCATCCATAATCTAATCAATCCATCTTCATCATTACCACAAAAACATATATAAGAACTACATCTCATCTGTATCATTAAGTGCCTTGATCCCATGGATATAGGGTATGTAGGCAATTTGGAATATGAAGGAAGTAACCAGACTCAGGCACAAGTGATACACCTCTTTCATATTTCATCCTTCATCCAACCTTCACCAATCATAATCTTCATCCATCTCATATTCTTCAATCATCTATCTCCCACATCATTAATAAACACCTAGAAGTACATATCATCACTTTCATCATCATTATACTCTGCTTTGATCTTCTCGATATAGAGTATGTAGGCAGTCTGGAATATGAAGGAAGTATCTAGTATGCAAGCACAGATGATTCATTCTTCCATTTTTCACTTTGTCCCTTCCATCTTCCATCTTAATTTGACTAAAGTAGAAAACAAACTACACATGTCTTGATAGCTCAAGCACTCATCAAATCAGAGGCAAACAAAGACATTTGTCTACCTGCCTTTAGCCAACATTTGCTATATCAATCCAACATCTCAGTCTTCAATAGGATATATATTTCCTCACAACAAGGCACTATCCAATCTATTCAAGAACACCCCATTTTGGCAAGAGAACATGATGGTTGTATCTTTTGTTTATTTTTTATTCTCTTTCTAATACCTAGTCGAGACTGCCTTGATTTCCTATATCTTGGTATGTTGTGACGAAGTATGGACTAGGGCATGGTCATTTGCTTTCATATGTTGTGTTTGTGGGATGATCTTATTCTCCTACTATGCCTAATGGTATCTTGTACGTGGTGGGATTAGCATCTTGCATATTAATATCTTTTGCATCTAAGGAGCTAAACATCCTTTTATGTATTAAGACTATTCTATGCTAAGACTATTTCCCATACATATAACCAATAAAGTTTTATTATGCTTAGTGGAAAGTCAAAGTCCATCTTGGAACAACTAATATTCATATCTTATGTATGTTGGATCAACATCTTGACCTCATACGATAGACAAGATTGTATTATGTTGTATGCATTGGATACATCAACACCTTGGTCTTCTATACCCTGGTACATAATATCCATATGCTATATCAAACATAAGGATTGCAATCTCTAAATTTATGTGCAACTGTTGCCAAAAATCTGCATCTATTATCCATCATCCATCCATTTATACCGCAATAAAATTCATAGCTCTCACAAAGATTGATCAATCAAATTTCACCTATTTCTTCTAAGCCAAAACCCTAATTCTTCTCTTACATCCCTAGTTTACCCCACCCAAACCCTAATTCTTTCCGTCAACCTAGTTTATCCTTGTTTTGTCATCTAATCATGAGTCAACACAGTCTTTTCCTAGTAGCCTGGTTTTCATCTCGAGGGGGAATCACTCGCCAGTTTCACCAGGGCATAGCTTTTTCATTTTATGCATTAATCATATCTACTTTGAAACAACATTCTAAAGCACATTGTCTCAAAGAGGGGCAAAATGTAGACACCCAAAATTGACCCTTCACATCATTTATCGATTTGTTGCATTATTCACCATTGCATATGTTAGTTATGTCTAGCATACTTGTATCAATTATCTATTTTCTTCTAAATCATCCATTTCTATCATTAATTAAATAAATTATATTTATTTAATTAATCTATTTTTCATTATCTTTATTCTTCTATTTTCTATCTATAATTAAATAATCTTTAATTATTTAATTATCCCATTATTCTTCTAAAATTAAATAAATTTTCTAAATTTATTTAATTTGATCCTTCTTAAATAAATAAAATTAATATTTTATTTATTTATCTTCTCATCATGCATATAAATTAAATAAATTTATTTATTTAATTTATAGTTATTCTTCCAATTTTCTAAATTTAGCTCTTTCCTTCATCATTTAAAAATAAATTAAATGAATTTATTTGTTTAATTTATTTTTATCTTATCATTTCGCTCTTTTATCACTTTCTTCTATGTGTACAAGTTGGCCTTATTCATAGATTAAATACAAAAAATGATTTAATTGGTTTAAAAATCAATTATCCTTGTCATCTAATTCTTAAAATAGAAAAGCATCCTATTTTAAGAAAATCAATCTTATCTCCATCAACAAGCCAACTAAATCATTTAATAAAAGCTTTCCCTATGGACACATGTCTTGTACATTTTCATCCATGCCTCTTGAATAATCTCAACCGTTCATGTAGCCACCTTTTCTCCACCGATGATCAATCTTAGTTGAGAGCTATATATATTCCCCTCTCATTTCATTTCAAACAACCTAGAAATCTCTCAATCACTATAGCATCTAGATTATCATCTCATGCATATTGAATCCATTGAGCATCCATTAAGCACTTTGAGCATATCATCTATCATCATGACAGCTTTGGCAACTATGGTTGTTCACATTTGAGAAGCAATCCACTTTCCACCAAGGAATCAACACAATCTAGGTGACATTATTCTTTGATTTACTTTCATTTTGTGTCATTTAGATAGATTTCTTGAAGGTGGTAGGATTGTGTTTTGATTGTAATCCTTGATCTTATTAACCTGATTTTTCCTATGCAAACAAACCTAATTTGAATTTTCTGGATTAAGGTGTTGTGCTGACCTTGGAGAATGCTTTAAAGGTTGAAGGCAGTATAAATAAGTGTCAAGGGATCATGATTGGGTGTGTGTGTGATGGCTGTGAAGTAAATAATAGTGTGGATGAATGTGTGATGCAATACAAGCTTTCATGTGTTATACTATTAGATGCAACCATGAGTAGAAGGTGTCTATTGTTCTTCAGTGATGCTATGAAGATGATGTTGATGTTGTGGTGAATATTAAGCCTCATTGGAACTGTACTTCTTGCATATATGTTAGATGCAATTATAATAGTTCAACTCTAGTAGTGAGCCTTTCTTCTGGGCAGTGAGCCCTTTGACAGTGAGCCTTTTGTAATTCAATGTTGATACTACTTTATATTGTGAGATAATCCTCACCGTGGTTTTTTCCTTCTTGGGTTTTCTATGTAAATCTAGTGTTCATGTGTTATGAGTTGTGGTTATTTGTTTTATGCTTAATTTCCTTCACTACAATTATTTATGCTAAATGGATTTAATTTTTGATAGTTAAATGGTTCAAGAGAATATTGATTCACCCCCCCTCTCAGTGTTCTGGGTGTTCAACAATTGGTATTAGAGCCAAGTCCTTTAGAAGAAGCTTAACCGCTCAAGGAAGATCTTGGAGATTGAACAAATGGCTGCTAGAAGGTTACCTATTCCTTTGGAAGATATAGTTGTTGTTAATCTCACTGAAGAAGACTGTATGCTTGAGAAAATAGGAGAACTCAATCTTGCTCTTGAAGATCTTGAAAGAATCAAAGGAGAAAATAGAGATCTAAAAGAAAATGTCAAGGAAGCAAATGAATGCATCATGAAATTGAAAGATAAAATCAAGCAGCTTAGAGACAAGCATAAGGAAGTCTGTGAACAATTGAAGCAAGCAAATGGAACCATCATTGATCTGAAGGTGCAAGTTGAAGAAAATAAAAGAATTGAGGAATGTCTTAATGTAGTTATGAAAAATAAATATGAAGAGTGTACAAGGCTTGAAGAAGAGGTTGTGAATTTGAAATCTGATTTGGAGAAAGCAAGGATTCATGAAGACAAATTCAAGATGAGCTTTGCAAATCTTGATGAAATGTTTGCAAATCAGAAAGGTCAAAATGATAAAGAGGGTTTAGGATTTGAAAAAGGTGAAATCTCAAAATTAGGTCAGACATCAAATGCTGAAAACAAGAAGAACAATGACAAGCAACTTTCGAATCAAAGGAATAAAGTTAGAAGACCACCGGTCAGACAACCAAATGCTCAAAGGTGTTTTGCATGCAATAAGATGGGATACAGAGCAAATGATTGCAAAAGAAAAATACCAAGGTATAATGGGAATAATGCTCAACCATTTTATGGATATTGCTATACATGTAATAAGTTTGGCCACAAAGTAGCTAACTACATATCAAAGGCAAGAAGAAGTGGGAATTCTCAGCAAGACATGTGCAACTATTTTGAGTACAATAAAGCAAGATACCCTCAAAGGTATAAGAAACCCATTGATGTTTCTCCACAAAAGAAGGAAATGAATAAGATCTGGATAAAGAAGGATGTAACAGAGGTTAAAGATGAGCCTATACCGGCATCCGGTATAGATGTTTCCTCTAGAAACTAAGATGATAGATTTGGCTCACGGGGAGTCTTAATGAAACAAAATTTCTCCCCTGTCAAAGGAATGGTGCTGATGCCTCAACACGAAGATATGAGATGAAGGTTGACATGCTTAATCATTTGGTAAAGTCAGTGGTAGAAAATCTCTTAATGTAGAAGTTTGTAGAGAATTTGAAGATGACTAGGTGTACAATGAAAGGTTTGACAACTCTGTTAGATGAGGCATTTATGGTGAATTAAGGTAAGGTAAAAGGAGTCATTTATGAAAATTCATCATCGATTCTTCATTGTGATTAAAGTACACAACATATAGATGATCTTAACAAAAGTCTAAAGCATTTGAAGGATCTGGGTGACAGACATATGCATGAAATGAGAGAAAAAGGGCCTTTTGGAAACAAGAGGGACTGAGAAGCAGTGGAAGTGAATATTTTGAGTTCATCACAGAAGGGGATAATGATTCAGTTAATGATGACGATGTCAATGAAGAAGAGGAAGGCGAGGAAGCACTAAGAATACAAGATTAGGTAGAGACAAACTTGATCAATTTAAGGCACACAATTTACTTGACAATCATGTCAAGCATTGATTTTGAGGAAGCTGGTCATAAGCTACCAAAGATCAAGCTTGAATCTGGTCAAGAGATGGAGTTATGCATCATGCTATTAGAGTGTTGCAGTCAAGGGAGAACATACCTTTGTTATTATGGTCTTCTTGGGTAAAGACTCTAGGAGGATACTACTTCCTCATCCTGGATATTTATAAAGATTCTCTTCCAAGAGCTGGAAGAGTAATTAGGTATATTGTAGCTTAATGCGAGGTTAAATGATCCAACAATGCAAGAGTCCTTTGATTTAATTTTCCTGAAGGACAATCCCAAAAATTTATGGTTTGCTATAAATTTATTCACTTCCATTGATCTTGGTGGAATCACTAAGAGTTTACATGAGTATTTGAATAATATGCCAAGGCCTATAATGTAGGAACAAAAGTCTATCCCTGAGTTAGATGAATCGACCTCTAATGATGATTCTTCTAGTTCATCAGGTTCATCAGATTCTGATACATCAGATTCATAATCTGAGAATGCTAGTGACAATGACAAAAATAGAAGGAAAAGGAAAAGGAATTAAAAAGATCTCCATTCAGTTACTTATGGCTCTAGCATACACTATTTTACCTGGACTAATGTTGGCTACCTCTTAGGGGGAGCATGTAGTAGTGATTGATGATAAGGGAGCTTGCAAGAGAAATGTTGCAGATAGATGAGTATTGATCTAAAGGGGAGATTATTGGCCATATGTGTTGTACTTGATGTCAACATCATATGTATTAATGTCATAAATTGTTACTAGGTAAGAAACGTTGTTGAGGCTATCATGAAGGTTGTCAAGAGATGAGATGTTATGTTCCTAAAAAGAAGGAAAGTTCATGGTTGGATGTCACATCCTGTTTAGTGTAAAGTTAAGTTTGAATTCTTGAGAAGACAAGATATGTTACTATAAACAAGATGCATGGGTTGATATAAAGAATATTTGGCCTCTAAAAGTTGGTGTTTGTCTCTGTTTTAGGATGACCTCCTTTTGAAGATTGTCTAAAAGATTGCTCCACATTTCCATCATGCTAATGTTTAGTTTCTGCGGTTTGGAACATAGCTTTATAAAGTGTCACATAATGTATGTTCCAAGTTTCATGAGGATCTGATCACCAGAAGGTTGGTTTCAGTAGTGGCTTTGCTGACTATTGTAGATAGCCAGGGGAGTAAGAATTTATACAGTTTGATGTGTGCTCCTAAGGGGGAGTACTCAAAGTAATAAAAGAAAAGATGGTGGGACCTGGTAAGAGTGAAATAAATGGTGTGTCACCCTTTTCCGTTGATGTCAAAAGGGGAGAGAGAGCAATGTGAAAAACAACAATATGAAAAGAGTTAGTGGTCAGAGAGAGAGTAAGATGTGTAAAAGAAACAGGGAGAGTAAGAAAAGAAGTTTGGTGCCGAGTTGTGTCTTGATGGTTTTTCACATTATGTGTTGCCATCAATGACAAAGGGTGAGATTGTTGCAAGTATGTGCAGTCAATGTTGTCATTGGTGTCAACTGTGTCTACTAGGTGAGTAGAGATGAGGTTGTTGTAAGTGTATAATCTATTTGGTTGAGTTGCTTTGTTAAAGATGATTTGGTTGCTTTGAAGAGGTGTTGAAGATGTTGAGAATATGTTTTTATTGGTTTGTTTATAGGTGCTTTTGAGAAAATTCGATTATCAAAGGAAACAGTGTGTTGAAGAGATTGTTTGGCTTAATAGAGTAGTGTTCTGGTTCTGCTATGCATTTATTCCATGTTGAAGATCTAACTTTGTGGTTTAGATATGTTGTTCAAGGATGTTTAGAGATGTTATATTCCAAATTTGGTGCTCCAGTTTGTTGTGAAGAGGAAGTTGTGTTAACTAGAGTGTGGACTGTGTTTCTGAGTTCTACAGAGGTGTTTGGGAGAAACTATTTTGCTCTGCATTTCTCCGCAGAGTTGTTTCTGGTCTTGTGGTTCTAGATTTGTGCCTATAATGCTTATATATTGCTTCAGTTCAATTTGTTCATGGTTTAGTTCTCTGCAAGTTGATTCCTTGAGTTATAACATATGACGGAGTTGTTTGAGTGCTTTGGTGTGAACTTTAGTTAGGTGAAAGTTGTTTGTTGGGTTTCAAGATGTTTTAGGATGTTTGTGGAATTCTCTAGACTATGTTAAAGCCTTGCATGTGGTCCACAAGTTGTCTTTTGGTTTGAGGATGTGTGTACTAAAAAGTTCATTGTGTTAACATAGATTTGGCCATCCTTGGGTGCTTACACTAATGGCAGAGTTGCTTCGATGATTGTAGTAGCATGGAATGGCATGCTTGGATGAATTTAGGTCCAAGCTAAGGTGTGTTATGGTTTGCATTCATTCCTTTCCACCGCAAGAATGTTTAGGTCCAGACCTAATTTGAATTTTTTGGATTAAGGTGTTGTGCTGACCTTGGAGAATATTTTCAAGGTTGAAGATAGTATAAATAAATGTCAAGGGATCATGATTGGGTGTGTGTGTGATGGATGTGAAGTAAATAATAGTGTGGGTGAATGTGTGATGCAGTACAAGATTTCATGTGTTATACTACTAGATGAAATCAGTAGAAGGTGTATACTATTCTTCAGTGATGCTATGAAGATGATGTTGATGTTGTGGTGAATATTGAGCCTCATTGGAACTGTACTCCTTGCATATGTTAGATATAATTATAACTATTCAAGTCTGGCAGTGACCCACCTCTCCTATCTCTTTCTTTCTAGGTAGTGAGCCTTTCTTTTGGGCAATGAGCCTTTTGTAATTTGGTGTTTATACTACTTTATGTTGTGAGCTAATCCTTACCGTGGTTTTTCCCTTCTTGGGTTTTCCACGTAAATCTAGTACTCATGTGTTATGAGTTGTGGTTGTTTCTTTTATGCTTATTTTCCTTCACTACAATTATTTATGCTAAATGGATTAAATTTTTGAAAGGTAAATGGTTTAAGAGATAACTGATTCCCCCCCCCCCCCCCCTCATAGTATTTTGGGTGTTAAACAACCTTTTCTTACATTCCTTAAACAAGGATATGAGAGAAGACATTCAAAAGTTACCTTACAAGTCCTATGAAGAGGCTGTGGAAAGTGCTTTCAGGGTCGACCAAGAAGCCATTGATAGTGGCAGAAAGATTTACGAGTCAAATGAAAAACTGATAAGGGAGGATATAGGAAATAATGCCCCTATCATTAAGATTCTCAAAAATAATACAAATGCAACAATAGATGGGTTGACAGATCAACACCCAGTCAAGAAGGTGAGGATGATTATAATGGAAGAGACTATTACCCTCCCAATGTCAATACAATTGATCGTCTAAGAAAAATGCATATTACCCAAGGGACAATCATCAGGATTGGAATCATAATGGTAATGGTAATGATGGAAGGTATGAAAGACCCCCTTATGAGAACAATCAATTCTATTCTTTTCATAGAACTAGGGGGCATAGCATGGAATCTTGTAGAGAGTATAACAGATTCATAACAAGATTGCCAGAAGACCAACAATGGTTGTTCATAGAGATGTTCTTGAAACCACAGGAGGTCACACTAGATAACAAGGGAACAAGACAAACCCAAGCCCTGATAGCTCCGCATAATGCTAACATGAGAATCTATCAAGACCCATTTCCTACACATAAGGATGCAAAAGTAATGAGTCAAAATGAAGTAGGCCAAGGTAGAAACACCAATATCCCACCACAATTAGGACAAAAAGGAGAAGCTAAGATGTTGGGTTTGGTTGAAATATTACATTATAAGAAGAAGAGGAAGGAGATCTTGAGAATGAACAAGAGGAAATATATGAAGATACCATCTCGGTGGTTGAGCCAATACCAACGCCGATTAGACCATATGAACTCATTGAAGATTTAAAGAGAACCTATGCACACATATCATTCATTAACCTTCTCAAGAACTCCCCCTCACACCGCTCAACACTATTAAAAGAAATAGGGTTGAAGTATATCGATCAAATCAAACCTTTGCCTAGTGAGCAAATCAACTATGTGGATTTTGGTTTAATCCCACCAAACTCTAAGCTTAAAGACCTAGGTTTCTTCTTTAACCTAAAGCAAATGCTCTTCGAGGTAGAGTTGACAAAGAAAGGAGACCTTGTACTATACTTACAAGTGTGGATCTATAACACCTACATTAAAAGAATGATAATTGATGATGAGGTGGTAGTAAACATAGTCCCATTCTCTCTTTTGGAAAGAATGGGTTATGGGCACACCAACATCTCACCGCTTCTAGAGACATGCTAAGTGGGTACAAAAAATTAAAAGCTGCTATGATAGGAAAGATTGTGCTTCCTATAACTCTAGGATGAAAGACTATCCCAACCATGTTTTATTTCATAGATAAGGACACGAGATATAATATGCTTCTTGGAAGATCCTGGATACATAGTGTTGGTAATTTTTCCTGAATCGACAGAGGATTTGCTAGTTCCAATGCATAGGCAAATTCGGCCAATGAATATAGGAGGTTTTGTGAGCTACCTCCTCTTCACTTCTGGTTCTACCACACCAAGGGGGGTATCCCTACTTGCTAAAGATGTAACATTTACTCTCCAAATGATAGAAAGATTTAGCTTTGTGATAACAGTAGAATACTCTCATTTTAGGACCAAGATTTGTGTGACAAATCACAAGGTTAGCAACATTCTTGGATATATGTGTCTGGTTATGGATGAGAGTATGCAGGGGGTTCCTAATCCTACTCCTACAACTAATAGGTTGGAAATATGGAAGGGTTTGAAATTATGGTTTGGATACAAGATAGGGGTTTTGGATCATAACTACTTCACAAGAACATACCGGCGCCTAACTCAGGGCAAGGAGTCAACTAGACATATACATGAGGATGGCTTGCAACTGGCATTTGAATTTCAAGGGGATGGATTAATACTTTCCTTACAAACATCACCCAAGGATAGGTATTTAACTGTTCATACTTACAAACATACCAGTCAACATACCATCTTCTCCATGCTTGACCTAAGACAAATTCAATCCACTCCTTGAATGGAAGTCAAAAGATCAAACATGCAATACAAGAGCCTGTATCCCTGAATCTATGAAACCATTAGCAACCAGATTCAAAAGAAGAAATTACATGCAATAAATGGAGACAAACAGAGAAATACAATGCTGACTAGCATTTTTAATATAAAATTAACACTGAAACTGAACAATATATGCAAGATACATCACAGATGCAATCCATAAACTCCACAGAGATAAAACAGATAAGAAATGCTCTATGTTTTGTTATTTTTCTCCCAAAATTGCCCAAGTCTTCAACCACTAATGAGTAACATAGTTGAGCTTTTTATACCAAGACTATGTACTCAGCAAAATTAATTACAAGGCAAATCAAAAATTCACCTGATACAACACATGAGAAATGGCACTCAAAAATTGAATGCAGCAAAGAAACAGAGAAGAAGAGCAGGTGGGCTAAGGATCTGAGCAGTCACTTGAAGATCTTCTTTCATAAAATTAGTGGTTGACCTGTCATTCCACCCAACATACCCCTACAAGCGCTGCCATTAAGATCAACCTACCCACACCCCTCAGAAATGTAGAAACGGATACATCAGAAGTTTTCCTACTCAAAAAACGCGACCACATACAAAGAAAACCTTCGCTGTTGGACGTTAAAACACTACCATCGATTTGCATTCCTCTACTGAGATCATTAGCTCAAAATCATGCTAAAAATTTGCCAACCAATGATAATGTGCCACATAGGCACTCTACTCCTCTATCGCTAACTTTTCCCCTTTCGTTTTGCCTTTCTCGCCTCTGAATTTCTTTGTATATGCATGCAATGGCTACTGACACGTGGCAGTCCGTGAATGGTTCTCTGTCGCCATGCATCTTGTCCCCCATTGGCCATCGGAGTAACTTTGGATTTGTCCACTGATGAAAACTATCCCACCGATGACCCAATGCATTCACCTGCCCATTAAAACTTGTATATGCAATCACATATACATGTAATTACCATATACAAGGAGGACCCCACCATTATTTGAAAGCATTGTTGACTTGGACTGCTCATATCGCATGTTTCACTTGTATATCGGTCTTGCATATACAATTGTATATGCATACAAGTGGTGGCCCCCCACACTTTACTTATCACCTTGCATGTAACTTTTGCATCTGCCCTTTGTATGTGTGAACATACAAACACCTTTGCATGCAACTGGTGGGCCCGAGGTCTTGCATTTTGCCTTTTGGAAACTTGCATGTGTGACTTGTATATGAGATACAAGTGCCTTTGTATGTGAAGTGGGCCCCGCCATTTGTATCTATGCTGCATGTATCTTTGTATGTCCCCCTTTCCACTGTTCACCTTGTATGCATATACATACAACGCACCTTGTATAGCTGACATGCATTCATCCTTGTATGTCTGTGATGTACATTCTACCTTACATACAAGCAAGGAATCTAGCCTGGAATATGTGACATACATTCTCTCTTGTATGTCTAGAAATGTATATTTTCCTTTGTATGTTGTGCATGTATGTGCTAATATACAACACAATATACAAGCAAACCCTTGATACATCTATAGAATATTCCTAGAATCTTCAATGCATATTCCACCCTTGTATATTTTTCATTGCACATTTCTAATGCATGTAGCCGATGTATGTTCAGACATACAAGCCCAATATACAAGCAGAGCCGATATACAAGCAGCGAATATCCTTGGGAATCTGCAAAAGATTCCCTCCTGCATATGCACCTTTTTTGGACCTGATATACATTCAGAAATGCATACAACTAAGTTATTTCATTTTTTGAAAACTGATATACATTTTTAAGCTTGTCCACATACATTTGACCTGTATGTATATACAAAACAACCTTGTATATACAAAGACACATGCATATAACTAATTTTTTGCATTTTTCTACTGCAGAGGCCGAAAGTGTTAGAATGTTTTGGACATTTTGGAAGGTGCCTGCAAATACAAAATGCTTGAAACCTGAATGTTCATGTAGGCACCACCACATAGAATGAAATTTGTGCCATCTACGTTATTCCAAGAGGCTTGATTCCTACACCCAGGGAAGGTGTATGTTGTGAAAGGGGATCTAGAGCCTTTTAGCATGATAAAATTAAACACATCGAACAAAAGGATAGGCATCCCCATTGACTATGAACTTCCTACCAACAAACTTCCTGTCCCTAGTCCTATGTTGTAATGGATATGTATCAAAAGGATAGAAATCCCAGAAAAGACTATAAATAATGCAGAGATGAAGACCTTAGAAAATGAGGGACTGCCAAAACAAAATGAGGCTATTCCCAAAGAAAAGATAGTGAAAATCATGGAATGGATAGAGAAGGATGGACCTCTCCAATTCCCTTTGGAAGTTCTCATGACCAATATACAACCAACTTACAAACTCTTTCCTTGCATAGGGGAGAAGCCTCATAAAACTGAAGGACCAGTATTTGAAACAACTATGTTAGATTTGAGATATGCAGACCCTCATGCTTTCTTAGATCCTGAAGAAGACGTGATATAGAGTTACACCCCTTTATCAGCCTTGAATGAGTCATGTATTCCTAAAGTGCTAGAGGAAAGTGAGTCATATGAACCTCTCACACCAACAGAAGAGTCATATAGACCATTAACACCAATCAAGGATGTGAGTTCTATTGACATTGATGAATCAACCAATGTGATAGGAGTTCTCCCAAGGATGTTCATAGTATCTCAACCACAAGTGTAACCAACTACTTCTTCTTCGGTGCAGTCAAGTGAACTTAGTGAATGGGAAGCACCCCTATACAAATTGAAATGGTTGAGAGACTCCCAAACAAAGATGAAGAGAGTGAGGGTACATTTCATAAAGAATGGAAAATGCAAGTATTAGCTGGAATAGATGATCTTGTCATCTTTGAGTTTCTAGGAAGCTACATTGGATATTCTTTAGATTTGAGATCTGATCCCAATGGGAGGATGAGTATAAGCTTTGTCCCTCCTAACGAGCAAAGGGAGCCTCAAACTCCCTTTGAATTATTCCAATTTTTACAAAACATTCAAGATTAAACAAGATGTAAAGATTTACATGCAAGAGCAATTTGACATGCTAATGGAACTGCTAAGGTGCAATGAAGTCTTATATTGGACCACTTCCCATTAAAAATCTTTCCAAGATTTACTTCATCTTACATTACCAAAGGAAACCACTGAACTAGAAATGATAGAATCAAATGATAAACCCTACAGGATAGGAGAACATGTCCTAAGAAGAGGTAGCATGAAAAACAAAAAGAGAAGATGAAAGAGAGCATTCACAAAGGATTGGAAAGGTCCTTATATGGTCAAAGAAGATGTCAGAAATGGTGTCTATCTCTTGTGCACAATGGAGGGAGAGGAATTTAGCAAAATAGTCAATGCATTTCACCTCAAGAAATACTATGTCTGAAAATCATAAAAATACAAAAAAAATCAAATATTCCAAAAATGAAAAATTAACAAAAACAAAAAAATGTCAAAAAGAATCTTGTTTCATGCATTTTAGTATCATTCTGTTCATCTTGCATTATAGTGAATCACTTGCTCTTATATTATTTTCACTTCAGTAATGAGTCTAAGGTTGCCTAGGTATATGTGATCGTTTTGGATCCTAAGATTCCTTGTTTTCACAATCACCATTCTCCCCTTTCATTCCCAATTATTCTAATCAAAGCCTAGCTCTTAGCTCTTCACTAATCCTGTTGAAAACCCAGAATATTGAGAGCGGGGGGTGAATCAGTATTCTCTTAAACCATACACTCATTAAATCATTAATTCATTTTCCCATTCAACAACATTAAAGCAAATTAAACATAGCATAAACAACCATAAGACATGACACTTAAACACCAGGATTTTTATGTGGAAAACCCAAAAAGGGAAAACCACGACGAGTGTTAGCTCACAATATATTATGTAGTAACAAAACTGAATTACAAAGAGGCTCACTACCTTAGGCTCACTACCCAAATGAATCCTCACTGCAAAAAGGGTCATTGCCAAGGGGTGGTTCACTGCCAAAAGAAAGAAAAAGATAGACGGGTGGCTCACTACCAAAATGAATTGCTAGAAGTGCATCTACAAATGCATGATTATAGTTCCATTGATGCTAAAAAAATTGTCTCAAAACTCTTCAACTTGACTGCTCTGCTACACTTCTCTGTTCTTACATGAGAATAAGATCTCTCTTCTTCTACACTTGTCACCTTTACAAAATCACAATCTTTCACATGTCACACATATACACCTTCATATTCATGCACACCTCATCCAAAAATTGACTTGGATCTCATATATAGCTGCAACACTTAGAATCTTTACATTAGGTCATCCTACTAAGATGAAGCGTGTAGTTAATCAACATGAAGCTTGTTGCCCAAATTCATTCACCAAAACATTTTGTGGACCCAATTAATATTTAAAATACATTCTCATACATTGGCTTCAACTGTAGAACCACCAATCAATAGAACTTGCCACACACAAATCAAACTAACATGTCAGCCTCAAATACAGACTGCCACTGGTTCAGTCCATTTGTCAGACTACAACTTTCACTGTGGACCACAAGACACTTTCAAAATCATATCAAAGACTCTTCACACTTCCCCAAGCTTACCTTCAGAACCACAGATCATAATATTATCTTGCGGCAAAATGTAGACCATCAAAACATATGCCATGTCTCAGTCAAACATTGTCAAGCCAAGTAGCGATACTTAGATGCTCACAAATATCTTTCCGGTAGACTTCAGGCTCTATAACTTTGGATTTAGAGACTTCATATCTATGTTTACAACACCTCAAAACCACATAACAAAATATCCAACACCAGAGGAATGCAGACTAAAACAAATGTGTGTTCTGCTTTGTTTAGTACTATATTCTATCATGCCGGACTTAGACAACTTGAAGATACACTTCCGGAGATGATCAAAAGCTAAAACTTTGTATTTAAGATCATCTAAGGACTATAAACATCTTACAAGAACTGTAAGAATAGATCTTCAACTGTGGACCAATGCCAATCAAAATGATGTCTTTTTGTCACTGTCTCTCAGCTCTTCCAACACTTAGCCAAATTCCTTAGACCAAAATCTATGTTCCAACCTTGTTCCTTTTCTTGTTTCCATCAATGACAACACCATCAAACATCAAGCTTAGCCAAATTGCCGACAATCTCCCCCTTTGGCATTGATGGCAACGCTTAATGTGAAAAACTATTATACTACTCCCCCTTACTCTTTTCACACTGCTCTCCCTAGCTTCATTCTTCTCTCCTTGTTTTTTAGTTTTTTTTCTTTGTATTTTTCACATGCTTGATTCTCCCGCTTTGACATCAATGGCAAAGGTGTATGATATAGAAGTATGTACAGGTGACCAAAACTTCAAAACTGTTTGTACTATCCGCTTATATACAAGTGAAGTCAAATACCTTACTGATTTGTAGGGAGAATATCTTTGTATATTTTCTTCAGTTGCACCAAATCTTCATCCCATCTAACCTTAGAATCACTGAAAGCTAATATATGCCCATTAACTTGGGACACCAACTCTTCTACCTTCTTCATGGTAGCAGGGGCCTTAGTGATTTGCCTTGTCTTATCTTCTGTTGCTAACTTGGTCATGGATGCAATCTTGAAGCTCAATGTCTCCCAAAGCTAGCTCATTCTATGTTTGATGACCTCCTTCTAGGTCTGCAACTTACTTATGTCAGAATGGGTAGCTTCAATTGTATCCCTTTGATTCCTAATAGCATCTTTCACTGGATCATAAGATTTGGATATTTTAGTGATTTGGGCTTCCCAACCATCTATCTTGTCCTTTAGATCCTTAGATTTCTTGAGCCATGTTAGACAAAACTGATACAGATTGCTAGCTTCTTTGATGGCCATTTATAAATACTCAACACTCTTATCTAATAGAACATTGTCTTGAGAATATTTATCATTCATCTCAACTAATCTCTTGCTATCAGTCTTTGCCCTTACCTTCTTTTCTCCATCTTGTTCAAGGGACTTACAATGAGAGTTGACTGATTCAATAAGTTTCTTCAACTGACCAATAGGAGCTAATGATGTATCTCTCTTTATTCTGGGCATAATCTTTTCAAAAATTACTGATGCTTCTCCAATAAGCTCACTATCCTCCATAAGGGATTTGAATATCTCTTCTTGTGCTATGGTATGTTAGGAACTTGTCTTCAACCCTTCTCTTTACTTTGTTAGTATATTAGTTGCTATGGATGCATATGCTTTGTAAGTTGTCCCATGAACATATTGTATTATCCCTCATTCATGGGAAGTAGTAGTTGTTTAGATTAGACTTAGTATATAAGTACGTGTTGAGGCCAATGAAGGCATCCACAAATTTATTGTATTGAGCTTTCTCAAAGCAGGTTACCCCCTTGAAGTGGCCTGTGATCAATAAATTCCTTCTGTGTTTCTGCTATTTACATATTTCTATTATTTCGTGCATTTTTCATTATATTGTTGTAGGAGGTTCCTCTCATCTGGTATCAGAGCACTTTCTTGGGCTCGCTGGGTGGAATTTCTACCGAAATGTTTTTCTACAGTGGCATCTAGGCACTGTGATTATTGCAGTGGTTCTTTTTTTCACATCTGTATTGTTCATTTTAATTGCAGGTTTAGATCAAAGAATATCCCTATCCACTTAACTATGGGCAGTGCATGGGCATATAGCCCTAAAACTCATTGTGAGGAGTACCACAAGAACCCTGAAGTAGCTGGGCCATTGAGAGGACCTGCCAGTGAAAAGGGCAACGGCCCCTACCTGATTGACTAGTTCCCATCCGTGAGGTAAACCAAGAGCTGTTGTTTGTGGCAAAGCGGTTATCAGTTTTACCCGAGCCATGGAGTGAGGGGTACTGCCCCAATACATAAGCCATTAGACAACATTGGTGGCTGAGTGACTCCCCTGAATCTTTAGGAATCTGATCATACTTGGGGCCCATATCTATTCACAGCTGGAAAATCACATATTGAATTCATCTAGAGCAGTTGGTGGTAGATCATTTCCAGAAAAAAAAATCTCCTGGCTATGGTTGTAACCCGAACAAGAGAGAAAAACATGGAGGATGAAATTGCAGCTCTCAAGACCAAACTCCAAGATCTTGATGAAAAAATTCTTGGCCTCAATCTTCAGTATTTAGCCATGAACAACAGATGGAAGCTAGAGTCTTCTTCCGACACTGGTTTTTCTTATTCCTGCAATTTTCATGGGTCGAAGCTTGATTTTCCTCAATTCAATGGTGAAGATCTGACTAGATGGATATACTAGGTAGAACAATATTTCAGTCTACATAATACTTTTGATGTCAAAAAAGTCGCACTTATATCCTTTCACTTGGAACATGAAGCCCTTCAATGGTTTCATTGGTATATCAAGGCTTGTGAGGAGCCAAAATGGACTAATTTTTGCAAACTCATTTCGCAACGATTTGGCCCTAATGCTTGCGATGACTTCATAGGAGCATTCACTAAACTTCACCAAATAGGCATTATGAGAGAATATCAGATAGAATTTGAAAAATTGGCCAATCACACAAAGGGATTGTCTGATGAATTCTTCAGGAGTTGTTTTGTCAGTGGTCTGAAGGATGCAATTTGATCTGAGGTTAAAATATTCCATCCCATCACAATGATGGAAGACCTAGGGCTGGCTAAGTTGGCAGAGGACAAGATCACAACTCAGCAGTGCTCCAAATCCAATTTTGTTCCATTCAGAAATATAGGTCCCCAAAGACCTCAAAAAACACTAGCTCCTAGAACAACTCCTATCAAGCATTTGACTGAAGCATAGATGTAGGAACATAGAGAAAAAGGACTTTGTTATAATTGTGATGAGAAATTCACTTGGGGACATAGATGTGTTGAGAAAAAGCTCTACCTCTTGGATGTGGATTCTCTGCCTGAATTTGAAGTTTGTGTGGATGCACAGGATACAGTAGATGATCAGGCCGAGACTCAACAACTGCTTGTCGACCCTGCTTCTCTAGAAGACCAACTAGAGATCTCTCTCCATGCTTTAGAAGGAGTCACCAGCCCACAAACCATGTGGGTTAGGAGTTACTTCAAGAAGCTCCCTCTTACAATACTCATTGATTCTGGTAGCACTCATAACTTCATTGACCCTCAGATAGCCAAATAGGTTGATTGTTTTGTCCATCCTTGCTCTAGCTTTGAATTCATGATTGCCAATGGGGGCACATTACCTTGCAAAGGGAAGTGTTGCAATGTGTGTATCTCTATTGGAGATTATAACCTATTCTTCAACATGTTTACCTTACCTTTAGGCAGATGTGATGTGGTATTGGACACCCAATGGTTATGCACACTTGGACCCATCTTATGGGATTTTGCTGAACTTTGAATGCAGTTTTCAGGTAATGGACAAAAACACACATTGAAGGGCTTACAACTGAGGTCTCTTAGAATCATAAGTTCACATCACATGGAAAATCTTCTTAAGAAGAATTCACATGGTGTCATTGCCCAACTCCATTCCATTCAGATGCAACCAACAACGGTCTCCACGACTCCTAATCTACAATGAATTTTGGATAGGTATACATGTGTATTTGTTGAACTAGTTGGATTTCCACCTTCATGGCCATAGGACCATTGTATTCAAATCTTTCTAGGAAGCGTTCCTCCCAACATCAGGCCCTACCACTACCCATTTCACCAAAAGACAGAGATTAAGATGCTCATTTGAGACTTACTGAAGCAAGGCATAATTTGCCCTAGTACCAGTTCATTTTCTTTGCCAGTTCTTCTTGTCCAAAAAAAAGATGGGTCATGGTGCCTCTGCATTGACTTCCGAGAACTTAATCACATCAAAATCAAGGATAAGTTTCTGATTCTTGTTATTGATGAGCTTCATGGTGCTGATTTTTTCTCCAAGTTGGATCTTCATTCTGGGTATCACCAGATTCAGGTTCATGAGGATGATATCCCTAAAATGGAGTTCTGCTTGCATAATGGCCACTATGAGTTTCTGGTCATGCCCTATGGCCTCACTAATGCTCCTTCAACATTCCAGACATTGATGAATAAAATATTTTGGCCCTACTTGCGGAAAATCATTTTGGTCTTCTTCGATGATATC
Organism: Cunninghamia lanceolata; assembly: GCA_027924645.1. Lineage (NCBI taxonomy): Eukaryota > Viridiplantae > Streptophyta > Pinopsida > Cupressales > Cupressaceae > Cunninghamia > Cunninghamia lanceolata. Next base: position 1,739,172 of record BSBN01000081.1, on the reverse strand, counting down.
CTCATCTATAGTAAAACATGCCCTGAGCATCTTCAACATCTAGATCTCGTATTGCAACTTCTCTCTAATCATCATCTCTGTGCAAATCAATCTAAATATGTTTTTGGCCAGGATGAAGTGGAGTATCTCAGGCATATTTTTCAGCCCAAGGGGTTCGGTTGGATCCTACAAAAATAGATGCCATGAAAAATTGGCCGCATCCTCAGACACTTAAGAGCCTGCATGGTTTTTTGGGGCTGACTGGCTACTATTATAAGTTTTCAAGGATTGCCAGAAGATTACAACTCCACTGATAACTATGTTGAAAAATGATCCTTTTACCTGGACACATGTTGTTTAGTGTGCATTTGAAAAATTGAAACAAGCTATGTGTACTACACCTATTCTAGCTATGCCTAATTTTTTCAAGACCTTCACTATTGAGAGTGATTCTTGTGGCAATGGACTTGGTGCTATTCTCCTTCAAGAAGACAGTCCCATTGCATTCACCAGTAAACCACTTTCTAGCAAGAATTTAGTACTCTATACATTTGAGAAGGAAATGATGGCTATTTTTCATGCAGTACAGAAGTGGTGACCATACCTACCGGGGAATCATTTTTACATCAAAATTGATCACTAGAGTCTGAAATATTTCTTGAAATAATGGATCTCCTACCCAACACAACAGAAATGGGTTAGAAAACTGATGGGTTATGACTATGAGATCACTTACAAGAAGGGTAAGGACAATATTATGGTGGATGCTCTTTCTCGCACTTTTGATGACCAAGCTTTCTTTTCAACTATTTCTATGCCTGTTTTGAATTGGTTGGAATCTGTCTAAAAGGGCTATGTCAATGACTCTTCATTATCTCAAATCATTCAACAGTTGGCCAATAACCCCTCTTCTATACCACATTATTCTTGGGATGGTGCTTCTCTGCATACAAGGGTCATCTGGTGCTTCCTCAGACCATAGATCTTTAGCAAGCTGTCTTCTATGAACTCCATGCTTCTCCATCGGCAGGGCACTCATGGTTTCTCAAAACTTATGAGTGGGCACGACATAACTTCTTTTGGAAGGGAATGAAAAGGGAAATTCAATAGATGGTGGTTGAATGTGATACCTGCCAATGCAACAAGGGTGAAATGACACTCATTCCTGGGTTACTCAAATGCTTGCCCATTCTTACATGGATTTAGATAGATATTTCTATGAATTTCATTGAAGGGCTCCCTAAATCTAGAGGGAAGACAGTGACCTTGGTTGTGGTTGATTGCCTCTCCAAATATAGTCATTTTTGTGCCCTCAACCATAACTATACGGTTTCATCAGTCATACAAATTTCCATGGTCTAGATTTTCTATCTTCATGGCATCCCTTCTTCCATTGTCTTAGATCATGATGCAACCTTCACTAGTCATTTTTGGACAAAACTATTTTGACACACTGGTACCAAACTGAAGATGAGTTCTAGGTATCATCCACAAACAGATGGCCAGACTGAAATTATCAACAAATGTTTGGAAACTTATATTTGTTTCTTAACCTCAGAACAACAACATCAGTGGGCAAAATGGATTCCTCTCGCGGAATGGTGGTATAATACCTCCTACCACACTGCATCTGAAATGACTCCATATGAAATAGTCTATGGTCAGGCACTACTAGTGCTCCTTCCATACACCCCCAGTAGTTCACCAGTTCAGGTAGTTGACATGATTCTCTAAACTCAAGATTAGATTCTCAACATCTTGCAAGATAATCTTCATATGGCAAGAAATCAAATGAAACAACAGGCTGATCAACACTGTTCTGAGCGCACTTTTCAAGAAGGTGATATGGTTTTTCTTTGCCTACAATAATACAAGTAATCATCCCTAAAACTCAAAAGGGCATCATAAGCTAGCTCCAAAGTTCTATGGGCCATATAAGGTTCTTTAGAAGATTGGGTCAGTTGCTTATAAATTGGAGCTTCCACCTTCTTCCCACGTTCATCCAGTATTTCATGTATCTTGTCTAAAGAAAGTTCTTGGCACCAACATTAGAGCACAAACTATTTTACCCAAACTTGATAATGAAGGATCCATCCTTTTGGAACTAACAACCATCCTCGACAAGTGCACTCGTCAACGTCACTTCCGATCCATCACATAGGTATTAATTTAGTGGCGTGGAATGCAATGAGAGGATGCAACATGGGAACCACTCTTTCTCATTCAGCAACAATTCCCACATCTTAAGCTTTGAGTACAAAGATTTTCTAAGAGGGAGGGGATGTTAGGAACCTGTGTTCAACCCTTCTCTTTACTTTGTTAGTATATTAGTTGCTATGGATGCATATGCTTTGTAAGTCATCCCATGAGCATATTGTATTATCCCACATTCATGGGAAGTAGTAGTTGTTTAGATTAGACTTAGTATATAAGTATGTGTTGAGGCCAATGAAGGCATCCATGAATTTATTGTATTGATTTTTCTCAAAGAAGGTTACCCCCTCGAAGTGGACCGTGATCAATAAATTCCTTCTGTGTTTCTGCTATTTACATATTTCTATTATTTTGTGCATTTTCCATTATATTGTTGCAAGAGGCTCCTCTCATGGTCTGAAAAATTGTCCCAAGTCTTAGCTTCTGTAATGGAGACATTGTGGCAAGGTTAATTAGTCCTTGCAATAGCTTAGGTGTAGTCAAAATCTAAGCTTCCTTTTGCTTCTCCAAAAACTCTCTCAAGGAGTCAACTGACTAATTCTCAGTAGTGTCTCTTTTATTTTTGTCTTCATGAGACATCTTAGCATCATGCCTTTCTGGAGGGTTTTCTTGAATGAGTTCTTGTTCATTTCCTTCTATTTATGGAGCAGGGTTGTCAACTATTTGTTCACTTCTTCTCTTTGCTCACCTTGATTTTTAGAGACATTTTCTTCAGATACTACTTTTGCTTCTTCAGAGTTCTTTTGCTCTATAGATTCTTTCATCTCTTCATCTTTCCCAAAGCTTACTAGAGCAGGTGTTCCACCTTGATCCATACTTTGTTCTATATTTTCACCTAGAACTGTATTAGGCTGGTCAGCATCAACATTTTGTTCCTCCTCATTAGTGTCTATGACAGTTGAGATTTGTAGTTCATGTAGCATACGTAATGTTATCTCCTCAGTTTCTTTAACCAGTTTTTCAATGTCTCCAGACATTAGAGCATTGGCTCTCTTCTTGGTTCTAAATTCATCATTAAGCTTCTTAGCGAATTTACCTTTTTCTTCACTTGTGATATTTGGGCAAAGTTTCAACAAAACATACTCCTCTATCTTAGCATCTTTGGACATGGCCCCTTCTTTTCTTGCTGTCATGATGCTGGCTAAACTGTCTGGTAAATCATCTATAACTTTAGTCAATGCTTTACTGAACATAGCCAAAAATCTTACAACTATTTTTCAAGTATCACTTTTTTTGCATATGAGCTTTCATCATATATACTAGCAATAGGCTTCAAATTCCCATGTCGAGCTATTACATTGATTGTGGCTTCCAAGGATATTGTTGCTTCATCTTCTCTAGTCTCAGTCTTCTCCCCTTTCTTCTTCTTCTTGTCCTTAACCTTTCTAGAGAGATTCTCCTTTTTTCTTGTTGTGGTCTCATCTATTTTTGCTTTCTTGGCCTTGATTTCTTTATCAATCTCTATCTCTTCTTCTTCTTCTCCTTTGCCAAGTCTCACATACACTCTTTTGGTGGCCTCTTCTTTCTTTCTTTTCTGCCTTTTCTCTTTAGGCTCTATCTTTTCTTTCTCAACCTCAGTTGTAGGGAGTGGACTGGAGCTCTTAAATGTGTCTGCATCAAAGGAGGAGGCTCTTGTTCTTCTTCTTGAGCTAGAAATAGGTTTTTCTAGTTTAGATTTCTCTTCTTCCTTCTCCAAAGCCTTTCATGTCTGACCTTCTAGAGCACTTGTAGCCTTGGAGGCTGGTCTTGCTGGAGCCTTTTCTTGTGTAGTTTTCTCTTCTGTAGCCTTTGCTGCTTGAGCTTTCACTCTAACTTGGTCTATTTGTTCCTTTGTGAATCCCTTGCTCATCGCATAATCTTCTGCCATCTTTCTAGCTTTTCTCTATGATTTTGATTGAGTTTGTTTTTCAACTCATATCCTTGTACTGGCTGTCAGCACCATTTTTCTAGCTAGGGGAACATAATATTTCATTGAAGCTCCCCCTGCGCTAGAGCTCCCAATTCACTTCCCGGAGGAAGTGTCTGCACCAGAGGCTGGTGTGGACTCATTCTTGACTTCATGTACTTCCTTATTAACCTAAATCTTGTTCATCTCCTTCTTAGTCTCTATCAGATCAACCTTTTGTACCAGTTTCTTCATCTCTGCCTAATTATCCTTCTTCATATTCTTTCTTCTGCATAACCTTGCAATATATCCAATCCTGTTACAATTGAAGCATACAAGATTTCTCTGACCATTGTTCCTTCTATTCATCGTTGATCTGCATTGGTTAGCGTTGTGTCCAAATCTATTGTATGCAAAGCAATTTCCATTGAAAGATTGAGCATTCCTTCCATTATTATAGTTGTTTCTTATTTGACTTCTGCATTCACTAGCTCTATGACCAAATCTCTTGCATTTAAAGAAGCTACCTTTGAAAGTTTGAGCATTCCTTCCATTGTTGTAACCATTCCTTATCTGACTTTTGCATTCATTAGCTTTATGATCTACCTTATTGCAAGTATAGCACTGACCAAAAAATGATGGAATATTTTGATTCACTCTACTCCTACATTGAGTAGCCTTATGAACAAATGTATTGCATGAATTACAATAAACATTGAAAGAGGGGTATCTTTGAGCATTTAGTTGCCTGACCAGTGGTCTTCTAGGTTTGTTCCTTTGAGTTTGGTTATGTTTTCCTTTGTCCTTCTTGATCTCAACATTCTTTTCTTGACCTATTTTAGAACTTTCACCTTTCTCAAATCCCAAGCCTTCTTTGTCATCAGGACTCTTCTAACTTGCAATTATTCTATCAAGTTTGGTAGCACTCACTCTGAATTTATCTTCTTGAATCCATGTATGTTTTAGATCAACTTTCACATCCACAACTTCTTGTTCAAGTCTTGTACATTCTTCAGATTTGTTTTTTATTATTTCATTTAGGCTTTCTTCAGCTTTTGTTCTTTCTACAATTTCTACTTTCATATCATTCAAGGTTTCATTTGCTAATCTCAATTGTTCACTAACTTCCTTACACTTTTCTTTAAACCTCTTGACTTGATCCCTCAATTTTTTGATGCACTCATATGCTTCCTTAACATTTTCTTTCAGATCCCTATTTTCTATTTCAGTCCTTTCAAGATCTTCAAGTGTAACTATGAGTTCTTCTTCACTAACAACCATGCAATCTTCTTCTATAGTTTCTAATGAATCAATTTCTTCATGAGGAGTAGAATACCTTTTACCTGCCATGTGTTCAATCTCCAAGATCTTCCTTAAGCTATTAAACTTCTTCCAAGGAACTAGGCTCTGATACTATTTGTTGAACACCTAAAATACTAAGAGGGGGGTGAATCAGTATTCTCTTAAACCATACACTCATTAAATCATTAATTCATTTGCCCATTCAACAACATTAAAGAAAATTAAACATAGCATGAACAACCAAAAGACATGACACTTGAACACCAGGATGTTTACGTGGAAAACCCAAAAAGGGAAAAACGATGGTGAGTGTTAGCTCACAATATATTATGTAGTAACAATACCAAATTACAAAGAGGCTCACTCTATTAGGGCTCACTACCTAAATGAATGCTCACTGCAAAAAGGCTCAATGCCAAGGGGTGGCTCATTGCCAAAAGAAAGAAAAAGATAGAAGGGTGGCTCACTGCCAAATGAACTACTAGAAGTGCATTTGCAAATGTATGATTATAGTTCCAATGACGCTTAGAAAATTGTCTCAAAACTCTTCATCTTGACTTCTCTGCTACATTGCTATGTTCTTACATGAGAACATGATCTCTATTTTTCTGCACTTGTTACCTTTACAAAATCACAATCTTTCTCATGTCACACACACACACCTTCATATTCATGCACACCTCATCCAAACATTGACTTTGATCTCATATAGATATCTGCAACACATAGAATCTTTACATTAGGTCGGCCTACTAAGATCAAGCGTGTAGTTAATCAACATGTACCTTGTCAGCCAAATTCATTCACCAAAATGCTTTGCAAACCCAATTAATATTTGAAATACATTGTCATATGTCAGCTTCAACTGTAAAACCTCTTAGAATAAAGTTACAATCAATAGAACTTGCCACACACAAATCAAACTAACATGTCAGCCTCAAACACAAACTGCCACTGGTTCAGTCCATCTGTCAGACTACAACTTTCACTACGAACCACAAGAGACTTTCAAAATCATGTCAAAGACTCTTCACACATGCCCAAGCTTACCTTCAGAACTACAGATCATAATATTATCTTGCAGCAAAATGCGGACCATCAGAACATATGCCATGTCTTAGTCAAACATTGTCAAGCCAAGTAGCAATACTTAAATGCTCACAAATATATTTCTGGCAGACTTCAGGCTATGTAACTTTGGATTAAGAGACTTCATATCTGTGTTTACAACACCTCAAAATTGCATAACAAAATATCAAACACTGGAGGCATACGGACCGAAACAAATGTGTGTTTTGCTCTGTTTAGTACTATATTCTGTCATGCCAGACCTAGACAACTTGAAGGTACACTTCCAGAGATGATCAAAAGTTGAAACTTTGTATTTAAGATCATCTAAGAACTATAGACATCTTACCAGAACCACAAGACTAGATCTTCAACTGCGGACCAATGTCAATCAAAATGTTGTCTTTTTGTCACTGTCTCTAAACTCTTCCAACACTTAGCCAAATTCCTTAGACCAAAATCTTTGTTCCAACCTAGTTCCTTTTCTTGCTGCCATCAATGACAACACCATCAAACATCAAGCTCAGCCAAATTGCCAATAGATCCCAGTCTTAATGAGTCAAGATGTTAGGTCTAAGAAAATTTAGTATTCAAACCTACAGTGTTCAAAGGAAGCTTGCAAGTAGACCTTCCCAATTCTTCCCTAGTAGAAAAGAAGTCCAACTGGACTATGAAAACTTTTGGTGGTACTCAGCCCCTTATCTTTCCTGGCCAAAAATGTCAGGAGGATCAAAATCTAAAGGAAGCAATCTAAAATATGAGTGAATAAAAAAATGAGTGATCAAAATAAGAGTATTGAGAAAAATGGGAATCGAGAGATCAAATTATTACATATCCAAAGTTCCAAAAGCATTCATTTCCATAAAAATAAAAAATCCAAAAAATGAGAAAATCAAGTGAGGCATTCTCGAAAATACAAAAAAAGATACTTACAAAAAAAAGAGTGAAAGAGTGAATGTTGTTGAATGTTTGTACTCTTGGGTGGAGATCAATCTAAGCTTAAAGCTTCAAGGTGACATTTTATCAAAGAAAATAAAAGAGAAAGGTACAAATCACACACACACACACACAAGTTGAGCAAAGCCAAGAGTCTAGTAGTCTTTAGGATCATTTTCTATCTAGGGACCTTGGTTCTCTCCCATTTATCCCTAACCCTGGGTCTATCTTGCTTTCCATCTATGATCTAAGTCTAGCGAACATCAATAAAATTTGTTACTTGTCTAAGTTGAAAGCTTGTCAGATTGTCTTATCTAGATAAGGATCAATGCTTAGCCTTTGGCAAAGGGGTATGTGCAGGATCATGATGGGCCAAACTATACCTCTAAGTGGTAATGAAAATACTAAAAATCAGACTTGATCAAGTTCATGTTAAAATTTGAATGGATTATCTACATAATTTGAAAAAGACGTAGAACAAAATTTGTAGAGAATTGAATCTAGTTTATGGGCTACTATATTTTTTTAAAATAAACTAAATTTACTTAGTGAAAAATGAATATTTCAATGAACAACTATTAATTTTTTTAGAAAAAATAAAAAGTGGGTGTCATTCCAACCAACCTAACTATGAGCAAATTTTTTTTTTTTTTTAATCTTTCAAGATAAGTAGAGGACTCATGCTCAGATGTGACGCATATTTTTTTGAAATTTTTTTCTAATAAAATAATTAGTTGTGATATTTTTACTATGACTTTCTTTAAAACTAAAAAGTAATTTTCCAACCAACCTAACGTGAAAAAAAATTGGAATTCAATTTTTTTTTAACCTATAGCTAGAAAAGCATAGAGTGTGACGTAGATTTCAGATCTTAAAAAGGTGAAATGGATTGAAAGTTATGGATGTTTTTCAATTAGTGTGTCCATCATTATTTCAGACACATACTATATAGAAAATTATTAATAATTATTTAATAAAATGATAACCAAACAAATCTTATATTTTTAGAAAGTTGACAATTTCTTTAATAAACCTTTTTTGTTTTATCAAATTTGCATAAAAAAAGTCGTCAGCATGAAGGGTGAAGTTCAAAGAAGAGAGTGAAACCTGCAAAAACATTAGAATTCAAGGAAAGCCAACTATGACAATCCCCAGCCTAAATACAAGGCAACAAGAAAATAGATATCCATTTTGCTTCGGTAAATGGAAAATGGATATCTGTTTTGTTTCAATAAATGGAAAACAGATATCCATTTCTAGCTGCCCAGAACCTTATGGTATGTGTGTTTATGTTTCATTCCTCATGGTCCTTGTAGTGTATTCATGTGTATACTTCATGATTGACATGTATTCAAGTGTATACTTCATGACTTACATGTATTCATGTGTATACTTTGTGACTTACGTATATTCATGTGTATGCTTCGTGACTTACATGTATCCATGTGCATACTTCATGTATATTATATGTATTTATGTGTATGCTTCATGCCTTACGTACATTCATGTATATGCTTCATGTCTTACATGTATTGAACTCTATCATGCTACTTACTTCCTCCCTATCATGAATCCCATCCACTCCTTATCTCTCTCTTTCCATGATAAGTTCTTTGACGTAGTGATGCTAGACTTAGATCTTTAAGCCATCCACATTTTACTATGTCATTATTACATTTACTATTAGCTTATCTACACTTAACTTATGTTATCTAGCCTTTCCATGATTAGGTTCATATATTCTTGTTTCCACCTTCTACCTTCCCAATATATGACCTCACTAGTTATTCCTAGAGACACATAGGTGGATCACCCTTCTTCTAGCTCATCAATTTTGGAGTTCTTTAATAAATCAATCTTTTATTTGCATGCACAATAAAATGTGTCTGTACTCATTGGGTCTAGCCTTTGGTGATGAACACATCCTCGTAGTTTCATGTGGTTAGGCTATGAGGGTGACATCCCTTCCAAAAAGATAGAAAAATAAATAAAAAGAAAAAGAAAAAACACGTGCTAATCAAAGCAATTCAAACCCATATCTCAAAAATTAAAGCAAGTCAAAGCATACCAAGGCAAAGAATAATACTCCACTTCATCAAGTAGTCCCACTTTACTAATTCTTTTTATATTGAATCAACCTATAGGCTATCCTTTAATTTAAGTCTACGGTTGAAATCTTGAGTTGCAGATGTTTTCTTTTCCCTTTCTTATGGTTTACATGACCTAAAATTGGATCCCTACTTTATCATATCACTTCACTTCCTTCATCCACAATCCCCTTATACACTTGCCTTTCCTCATTCTCCTAAAACCCAAGATTACACATTGACTAGTCCATTGAATGATTCAAGCAAAGCTCTATGCTACTCCCTTTTCTTTTCACATTATCTCCTATATCCTATATTTCACATACTTACATTATACACTCCTCCTATACACTTCCACTTTTCCATATGTACATACCATGTACTTCTATTTTATAGTTGAAAGAAATTTTCTTACCATCTTGGTGTATAAGATTAAGATGACATTATGAAATTCACTTGAATATGTTGTGACTCCTTGTGCCTCTATACCTTATTTTCCTACAACCTATTCTCCATATTGTTAGGAATTGCATGCAGAAGATATCAATTAAATGCAAATAAAGATTAAACAGAGGAATGAAAAACACACAAAAATAATAACATCGAGAGACAATTTTTAACGTGGTTCACCCAAACTCGGGCTACATCCACCAATAGAGAGTCCAATATTATTATCCAACAAATCAAACCAATTACAACTAGCAATCCTTGCAAGTCAATACCGATGTAAATGCTACAATCTAATATCAATGGAAACCCTAACCCTTATCCATTTTATCAAGACTTATGTCAGTTACAAAATAGGGTTTTTTTTTATGTCGGTCAATAGGAAAAATAACTCCCGCAAGGGGCACTTCCCCTTGACCCCATCTTGGGGGTGCTACCCCCAAACCTCTGTTAAATAATTTGGGGGGAAACCACACCGATAAAAGTGGGGAAAATTTAACCTCTGAGTCTAATTAGGCTCCATATAACAACACATATTATCCTTCTACATCATTTCTCTTATTAATTATAATCACATTATCTCTTGTTACTTTCTGATCTTTGATCTTCTATCAACTTTATTTGAAACTTCACCTTCTTCTCTTTCATCCCATTTACCACTCTATCATCACACCGACCATTACACTTTTTGAGGCATAGTCTTACTTGTTCGGATCCTATTTTTATATTAGTTTATTTTCATTATATGACATTACAACCATCATATTACTCCACACCTACTTGCTCCCTTCTCCTTGATTGTTTTCCTCTATCATCCACACTTCCTATTGTTATAGGGGGAAATTGATTTTATTTATTTCAACCTTCTAATTTCTTGTAGATAGAGATCTTAAAACATAAAACTATAGTTTTGATATACAATCTAACATAGTGATTTAAATGTAACTAAATGTATTTCACCTAATCAAAACTATGCTCATTCCCTAGACAAAGTACTATGGTTTTTTTTATTTTCAACTAAGAGAAAATAGAAAAACTAAGAATATAGTAATAAAATATAGAAAGTGGATATAGAAATAGAAACCTAGAGTAAGACATTGAAATCTAGAGAAGGTCTTAGAAAGCATATGCAATATAAATTGTAGTGCACTTCATAGATGCAACACAAGTAGGCTCACATCTAAATGTTTGTAGTCATTTGTATCAAAAATCATAAAACTTACATAGGAAATGAAGGACCTAGGTGGTAAGGACACAATGCAAGTACCTAGTAATATAAAATAATAACTAGAATATATGAATTTAATGAAAGTGTATGCCTCATGAATTGTAGTGTATTCATGTGTATACTTCATGATTGACATGTATTCAAGTGTATACTTCATGGCCTACATGTATTCATGTGTATACTTCATGACTGATGTGTATTTAAGTGTATACTTCATGACAAGTACATGTATTCATGTGTATACTTCATGACATACGTATATTCATGTGTAAGCTTCATGACTTACGTGTATCCATGTGCATACTTCATGTATATTACATGTATTTATGTGTATGCTTCATGCTTCATTTATTACATGTATTTATGAGAATACTTTGTGTATTATGTGTATGCTTCATGCTTCTTATATTACATGTACTTATGCGTATACTTGGTGTATTGTGTGTATGCTTCATGCTCCGTGTATTACGTGTATGCTTCTTGTTTCATGTATTACGTGTATCTATGAGTATGCTTCATACTTCATGTATCATGTGTACTTATATGCTTCATGCCTCACATGCATTTATGTGTATACTTCATAGATTACATATGTTTCATGCTTTGAGAGGAAAACAAAATGGATATCCATTACCTGAAGCCCAGTTCTTTGGGCAATGAATATCTAGCAATATATATCCCTTCTACAAAATGGATATCCATTTTGTAGAAGGGATATATATTGCTAGATATTCATTGCCCAAAGAACTGGGCTTCAGGTAATGGATATCCATTTTTAGAAATGGATATCCATTTTGAAAATAGATATTCGTTATGTTAAAGACAAAAAAAGACAAAAAGAATGTTGTTGGGCCCGACAACAATGCCCATAGACCCTCTGTTGTCAAAAAACCCATGATCTCTACCTGTTATAGTAAAAACAAAACACTTTTATGCACTTTTGGACACACAATTTGCTTGTTACAATCATAAGGGTGATATTTTTGTTCCCCTAATGGGTAGAAACAATCATTGTAAAGAAAAAAGGAGGAAAGTTACATTGGAGGAAATTGAAGCAATTAGGGAAAATGATAGAGCAAGGAAAAAGATTGGAAGATTGGGTTTGGTGGATGCTCATCAAGGTGAAGCTTCTTCTCTACCATCTAATGACATGCAAATTGAAGTGTTGATATTGATTCTAATGAAATGTTAGATAAGAATGAAATTGACCATGATATTGCAAATAAAAATGTTGAAAAATGTTATGAAACACCTATTGACAAGAGCAATACCATGGACAAAGAAGAAGAAGAGAAACAAAGGTGTTTTATTGAAGAAGGTGGATATGAACCTCATGATGTTGAATTCGTACTCCATAATCCATTTGTTGATAAAATTGATGAGTTTGATAACATGGATGAAATAATGAAAATCAATGTATCTCCAAATTACATAAGAAGAGAGGACATTTGTCAAGAAGAGAATAAGCATGATGAAATTGGAAAACATTCAAGAACCCTAAAATGGTTACTTGAAATTGATGAGAACATAATGGAAAAACTTGAAGGCAAGAGGTCGTCACAAACGGTTCAATTGTGGGCTTCAAAATGTTGGTGTGAATAGGGTTATTACCTAACCGGTTTACCCTTGTGTGGATAATTCATATTATTTAACTATTTACTATTTAAATAATATTCACACATCACATATAATTCACATGTTAAGTTGACTTAGTAAGTCTTCTAGATGTTTCTAGTTGTTGATAGTTGTAGTGAGTTGTCTTATCCTACACATGTTCTCTAGTTGGCATCCTATCCTCTAGTTGTCACATGTGATAGGAATGTGACACTTGTCACATGACTACAACTCCTTGGTTATCATCCTTGCCTTTATAAGAAAGGCTATCTCTCATTGTATTTCATATAGTTTCACATACAGTTTCATACACTTTGTTATATAGAATCTTGCTCCATTGTTTTAGCATCTTCTCTATTATCTTTGTGTAGAAGGTTGTCTTGATTGCAGGGATCCTAGCTTGCTGAGTCACATTGACTCTTACATGGTATTAAAGCCAAATCTGCAATTTCATTCCCTAATTGGAGAGGTTTTTCTGGGAGCTATGTGTTAGGAGCATCTTGGAGTGAAATGGACATCATGGTTGCGGTCAGGAAGGCCAAATTTGTATAGATTGCCTGTCCAAACGCCAAATTTTGTCACTAAAAAATTTTGGCAAAATTTGTTTTCCCTTGGTTAGTGTTGTCTGTAGAATTTCGTATGGTATTGTATGAAATCCATACAATTGTATGGTTCCATACGTGGTCTCTACGATCTACGTATGCATGGGTAAAATCTTTTGTTTCTCTAGTTTTGTTGGTTATAAGATTTTTTCTGTGGACATTGTTTTAAAGGGGGTTGCAAAAGTTTTGTTTGAAAAATAAAAAAAATTATTCAAGGTACAGGGTATAGGTCCGCAGACCTACCCCAGTACTAGCAAATAGCATTTTAGGCTCATGTTGACCGATAGACTCCCCGACGGGCTTTATACATAGACCTGACCAGATCCGGGATATCCGGCGGTTTACAACATTATGACTGTGCATCTTTGAATTTGACAGATCTTTGAACTAGTTTTACCAACATTTTATTACACTGTGACGGCCTTTGGAGGCTCCAACTGGTAAGGATTCTATTGGCGACAGTAAATTTTTAAGCTGTCCACAATTGCCGATAGCACTCGGCGTTTCCTTCAACCTTCAGTGGTTTAATATTGCAGGTCGATCCTTTACACCTCTGGTGGTCTCCATATGTGCACATACCTTCTATGGCAGATCCATCGACCTCAGCTCTAGTGGTCGACCAAACAGTTATCATTCCGTCAACCAACAATCTCTAGCGAATTCCATGGTTCAACCTAGTCAGCGATCTTCAAACAAGCATAGTTCAAGCAGTCTCCACTATTTTGGTGTTGATTTGTACCTGATCCAAATATGACAGTTTAAACATTACCAATCGACATTCAAAGTTGGCCAATATTTGTTTTTTTACCAACATCGACGGCCCTTTAACCATAGACATTGAAGTTTTCAAACCGTCAATGAGGAGCCTTTAGGATTGGACCCCCGCGGCCTTATACTTGCGTGGACCCCTTCCAAAGGCCCTTGTCCCATTAATGTTTTTCCAGTTGCAAATTTACAAACAGTCATTTGGCAGTTAAGGAAACTTTCCACTTAGCAGCGGTATATGAAACCCCTGATCAACATTCCATCACCTGAAAGTGATTTCCCACTTATTGGAGTGTGGTTTTGTTTTTTTACCAGGCAATTTCATAGATTCAAGGTAGCTTTGTGCTTTAAACAGGCATTTTTTTGTCTGACAACAGTTTCAGGCTTTATAAGCAGATTGGTGGTTTTACATCCCAACCATTTTTTTCACATATCAGACTATTTTTCCTAACAGACAGTTTTCTGACAGCAAAGAATATTCTGGTGGTCTGAGGGAATATTCTGTCAACTGGGGCCTATTTTGCCCCTCAAAGTCCTAAAGTATGGCTTTTTTTCTTTTTTGCACAACTTTTGCCCACGGTGTCGAAATTAGACAAATGAGATATCAACAAAAAGATAAAAGAGAGTACTTCACAGTGGTATTAGTCATTTTCATAGATTTTGCTGTTTGAAATAATTTATTATAGGTTGAAGACATATCTCTCTTTTTGGCTTTTGAACTCATAACTTTTTGCCACAATCTCCAATTTTCAGATTCAAGCGGCATTAGAAAGGATTCAGGAGCTCTACACAACCATCCATGCACTTTTCTCAGATTCTACTCTAGCTACATTTTATTCAATTTGTTAGTTTTTTGGCATTTGAGTGATAACTTGGGCATTTTAGAACTTGAGAAGGTGAAATTTGTTTTGAAAGGATTTATTTGTTGTAATACATCATTGTGAGTGATTGAAATCTCACTCAGATATCTTTTTAAGAGATTTTGATTTTTTTCCCATTTTTGGTCCCTTGAGGACAATTGTAAATCGCACTAAGTATAAAGTGCCACAACAAATTGGGGGGCTCTCTTGCATAGTAAAGGGGTGTTTGTTGTCTTGTTATCTCTCTTTTTCATCATGGATGTGCCTCAAATTCCACTTTTAACTCCATATAACTATTATGAATGGAAGAAAAACATGGAGTTTGTATTGTATAAACAAAAGTTACATAGAATAACTTTAGGCACAAATCTTGAACCCACATGTGTTACTGAGAGAAGAAAATGGTTAGATAGAAGAGATGAGGCTTATGACACACTTTTTCTTGCTATTTCTCTAAATCTTATATTTCATGTTCAATCTTGTAGAACACCAAATGAGATATGGACATCATTAGACAATCTCTTTGGCAAGCAAGATAAAATAAGAAGGTTCAAATTGGGGAATGAGATAATCACACTTAATCCTCAAGATTTTGATCAAATTGAATATTTCTTCACCAAGTTTGAGTCTCTCAAGTTGTAGCTCAAACAATGTGGTCTTGAGAAAGAAGATGAACAATTGATTCTATCTATTCTTGTAAAATTGGGTCTTGCATATTTAGTTTATGTTTCTACCTTTTATGCTACAATGGATGCTTTTGGTATTAAGTTTACTATGCCTTCACTTGAGGAGTTTGCTGCACAACTCACTAGAGAGAAAGCTAAGCTACTACACATGGGAACATTGAAGTCTCCTAGATCACAGGCTCTAGTTGTAATACAAAGCACAAAAGATCTTAAGACTTTACATAATAAGGGAAAGAAAGAAAAGGATTCAAAGTCTAATGAGTAAGAGAAAGAATCAAAGAAAATCCCCAATTCTTCTTCCAAAGAGGAGTCCAATAATAAGAAGCCAATGTGTTCTTATTGCAAGAAATTGGGTCATGATGAGACTAAATGTTATGAGAAAAAATTTGATGAGAGGTCACAACTTCTTCAAAAACATAACATTGAGTATTCTCAATCAACAACAGTTTTACCCAAGTCTTCTTCTTCACCACCATCATCATCTACATCTACAAGGACAATAGGCATTGCTAATGGGTCATACAAAGGAAAAGGACAACCACTCTTTGCTTCAACAAGTCTACAGTCAGAGAGATGGCTTCTTGATTCGGGAGCTTCTCATCATATGGCATATTCACAAGGGATGTTCTCTTCATTTTAGTCATGTACTTCACCATCTGTTTTGATGGGTAACAATACCTACATGCATGCAACTAGAAAAGGAACTATTGGTGTTGGAGAGAATACATTCAACAATGTGTTGTGTGTACCTTCCTTGACAACCAATCTCCTTTCCATCTACTAGATTACTCATTGTGGTGCAGGTAAGACAATTAAGTTCACTCATGATTTTGTGATTATATGGAACTTGGAGAGCAAAGATATCATCATTTTTGGGATGGTTGATCATGCATCTCACTTGTATACTTTCTCCCATTTTGTTTTTGATGATAATGTAGATCCATTGATTTCTATTCACACTCATGCATCAAGTGTGAATCATGTTTCTAAGGAGAAGTTTGGTCACTTGAACCTTGGTGTTCTTGCATCTACTTTGGTTCCTAAGACTAGTTTTGAGCTTCCTCCTTCCCCTGCTTCTTCAGAGATTGGCATTGACATAGCTTCATCCATTTTAGTTGAGCAGGATATTGTTTGTCTTCAGATATAGGTTTTTGGGATCGGTACTTGATAGGTATTTAGACTTGTTTCATGAGTCCTATCTTGATGACTTGGAGGACATCATTGATGACATTCATCTCCTCTTTGAAGGAGTTGATTCTTCTACTTTAGATGAGTAGGAATCATCTTCTCCTCTTCACTTGTTGCAATTTGGCATTGATTTGGAGTATCTCAAACATCATTTAGAGGATACTTTATCTTTGGAGATTGATGATCTTGAGTTTTCATCTTGTCTTGGATTGTCACATTCTTTGATTAGGCATGTAGTACTTGATCATGTGACATCTTTTGGTGGTGACATGTGGACACTTAAGTAGTTTTCAGAGACATCATACATCATGAGGCTTTTTCCCTCATACCTTGAGATGGATTTTCTATGACATCAGCCTTTGGACTTGTTTCTTCCTAAGGGGAAGAATGTTGTTTGCAGGCTTTGGATTCTCTTTAGTATTCTTCTTTAGGAATTCACCATCGACACAAGAGCTACTTCATTGTGGGGGGGACCTATAGTCTCACACTTGCTCTCCTATGGGGGGGTAATTGATTGTACATATGTGTTGGATGTAGTTCTTAGGGGGTCTTGAGTCCTCCTTCCATCACATATTTCATTATTTTTGCCTTCTCACTTTTGGAGAGGAGTTTTATCCCACAAGGTTTTGTCCTTTTCTCCACTTGAGATTTGTTGTACATGGGTACCTAACATGGCCTAGTAGCCAGGACCCATCCATCATTGCATCTTTGTTTTAGTCAACTACTCCTTAAGTTGCACTTAAGGGGGGGTGTTGGTGTGAATAGGGTTATTACCTAACTGGTTTACCCTTGTGTGGATGATTCATATTATTTAACTATTTACTAGTTAAATAATATTCACATGTCACACATAATTCAAATGTTAAGTTGACTTAGTGAGTCTTCTAGATGTTTCTAGTTGTTGATAGTTGTAGTGAGTTGTCTTATCCTACACATGTTTTCTAGTTGGCATCCTATCCTCTAGTTGTCACATGTGATAGGAATGTGACATTTGTCACATGACTACAACTCCTTGGTTGTCATCCTTGCCTTTATAAGAAAGGCTATCTCTCATTGTATTTCATACAATTTCATATACAGTTTCATACACTTTGTTGGATAGAATCTTGCTCCATTGTTTTAGCATCTTCTCTGTTATCTTTGTGTGGAAGGTTGTCTTGATTGTAGGGATCCTAGCTTGCTAAGTCACATTTACTCTTACATGGAATCAGAGCCAAATCTGTAATTTCCTTCCCTCATTGGAGAGGTTTTGCTAGGAGCTGTGTGTTACGAGCATCTTACATTGACTCTTACACAAAAACTCTTCAATGAATACTTTGAGAATAAAACATTAACCGAACAATGCCAATTTTTTGTGCAATTACTAAAGATGTACAAAATGAGACCTTTGCTAAAGAAATTAAAGATTCAGTTAAACAAAGTGTCTGATCGGAATAAAATTATTGTTAGAAGCCCTTTTAATGCACTCAATTCTATTGGAAAGACTAGAAAGGAGAAAGATAAGAGAGCTACTCGTAGAGTAATTACAACATCAATAGTAAGAAAACAATTAAGAAAGGCTTGATTAATGAGGCAGACTTGTGTTGACTTAAGATTGAATCATAAAACATTGTTAAAAGCACTAGCATTATGATTAAGACTAGATAGTCCTCTTGGAAATGATACTTGGGCTTTTAGTGGTAGGCTTCCATGAGTTGATAAGAAGCTAATCATAGCACAAAGGAAGAAATTGAACAATTTTGGCACACTAACTCTAGGGTATCACTGAATGCAAAAGATGTTTTAAAGTTAAGAATTGGTGATAAAGATTGCACACCACATCCTAAACATTACTTGGAATGTAGCCAAACAACATTGTACAAACAATATTGTGAAACACACCCAGGTATGACAATCTCACAAAGAGCATTTGAATCTCTTAAGCTATTTTATTGTGTTCCTCTTAAAATTCGTAATACATGTTGCAAATACCATGTAGAGTTTTCTATGTATCATGAATTATTATGCAATATTCATTCTACTTTGCACACTAACGAAATGTTACATGAGTGTGGTGCAATTCAACTACCAAAGTCATCTAGGGACTTATTGGATTTATTTCGATGTATTAGAGATGATGGTTGCATTTTCTACAAGAATGATTGTTTAAATAAAAAGTGTTTACAATGTGGTGGGTTATCAAAGTTTGTATCATATTTTTATGAGGGCAGCGAGCATGCTTTTGGAAAGAGAATGGTTGAGAAAAAGAGATATGAGAGAGTGAAATACAATTTGAAAAGTGGAGGTGAAGGTTCTAGATGTGAGTTGATTGGAAGAGAGGTATGTATTGCTGATTTTATTGATGATTTTAAGAAAAATATTTTCTACAAGTATGCTAGATGCAGCCACATGTCTCAATGGTTAGATCAACAGTTCAGGATGAGTAAAGACTTTTCCTGATTGGAACTATTGTCTTTGTAGTTGATTTTGCAGAAAACTACATGTTGCAACCTCAAAATGAAATGCAATCCCAATACTACAATTCTATTCAGAATGTTATTTTTGTTCACATCACATACAAACATGCCCCCGAGAGTACATAAGAGAACAAGAAGATTGTCAGAGAATACCATTTTTACATGAGTGATGATCTATCTCATTCATTAGAGTATGTGCAATATTGTTTTCAACAATTTTATGGGTTCTTGCAAGAAAAAGATATTAGAATGGATCAACATCTCATTTGGTTAGATAATTGCACTGGTTAATTCAAGAATGCTCGTATGTTCTATTGATTGAGCAAAATGCATATAGAGAAGGGTATACCTCAAATTTGGAAATTTTTTAAGCTGGGCATGGAAAAGGTGAACATGATGGAGTAGGTGCATGTGTGAAGAGAGCTCTTTTTAAAGAACAACTAAAGATTAGAGGCGGTGCTATATTCAGTGATGCAGATTCTATTATTAAGTGGTGTAACTATACATTGTCACAAGGAGTGGCTCTTGATTCAAAAGTGTGCAAGTTCTTTTGGTTGGTTGATGAGGGTATAGCAAGAGAGAAATTGGATTATTAGAGAATCAATGAATCATCAAAGATGCATTCATTTTGAAGCTCAGATGCAAGTGCATGGACTATTTGGACACGAGAATTAGCTTGTTTTTGTCAAAGTTGTATTAAATATGATTGGGATAATTGTGAGTCAAATGAGTGGGTAGATGCATGGATTCCATGATATTTAACCCCTTTTATCTTGAGGTCAATCATCTTTAGTCAATGACATGGAGAGCTCATTTGACTATGAACATATTTTAGACCTTGTATAGCTAGGTCATGTTTATGTATTTGTTGCACTGCATGGAAATGAAGAGAGATTAGACTATTGGTTGGCACGATGTGTACAAGGAAAATAAAAGCTAACATGACCTACAACAGATGATGATTAGTTCACATATCCTACAGGATCAGTTGTTATTGTTGGGACTTAGTTGTGAACATATATGATTAGAAAGAATGGCATCCTTGCCTTTAAAGACTTTGAGAAGCATAAACCATATTGATGTATTCACACCTAGTTGTAGCAAAAAATGTTATGTTACTAAAGCATCATGCAAAACTAAAAATAAAATAACTATGGAAAAGTAGTAATGTTGATCATGAAGAAATATTGGATACTCTAAAGGTAAGAGATGATCCCTCAAGTACGCTTGACTAGCATTTAAACTTCTAGATGGACAGGTATGACAATTTTTATCTTTTTTTTTTAAAGATAATGCTCCTGGTAAACTTTTTAATGTGACTGGCGATGCTGGTGTGACACACCCTCTGGCTCCACGTGAATACTTTTGCCTGAAGCAATGAACCGGTGAGGCCACAACATGGGGGACCTCATCCCCTAACAAGAACACTTCAAACCCGCAAGCTCATTGGCTCAGCGAAGGCATAAATCCTTGCGAGCTCATTGGCCCAGTAGGGGTTTGAACTCTGGTGGCCGCCACTACAATCGAGTGACTTAACCATCGAACCACGTCGTCATTGGTATGATAATTTTTATCTTAACTTGTTCTTGTTTTTTCTATTTTTTAGAATTGTTTTATTAAAAATCTTGTTTCTTTAACTATAATGCATGCTTTTGACTATACAGGACTGCGAATGAGGTTATTTTGCATGGCATCATAGATTATTTTGCATGGCATTGTAGATTATTTTGCATGGCATTGTAGGTTATTTTGACTATACCTGAGGTATGAGTTTTAGTGTTCATTTGTATTTCCTAATATTTTGTTTTCTAGCTTTTTCTACATACTAATTTCTAAATTCATTTTGTGCATATCTTGCAATCAAGGCATTCCATGAGATTACATGTATTTGATGTGTTCTATCAAATAGTTCATGTGCCTTGTCTATGCTTCCATATTTTGCATACATGTGTCAGAGGTTAATTGCAACTACAACATCTAACAAAATTCTCATATCCTTCATGCTTTGATGGATGTACATACCCTATTCCAAAGATCCCATTTTGACACATACAAGGAGGATGCTAGCAAAGGTTGTGGAATTTGGCTTTACACCTACCATTGCATTTTCTTGAAAGTGTCTAAAGCCTTTTTCAATAAATCCATTTTGTTCATAACCTGCAATCATGGCATTCCATTCACTAGTAGAAAAATAAGAAAAAATGACTAAAAAAACTACCAAAAATTGGTCATGTGATTAGTAGTTTGGTTACATGACCATTGGTAGTTTATTGCCGGGCATTTATCTCGCGACCAAATTTATGACCAAAAAAATTTTAGTCATAAATTTGGTAGTATATTTAGTCATAAATTTGGTAGTATATTTAGTCATTAATTTGGTGGTATATTTAGTCATCAATTTGATAGTATATTTAGTCATGTGACCATTGGTAGTTTATTGCCCGTCATTTATCTCGCGACCAAATCTATGACTAAACAGATTTTAGTCATTAATTTGGTAGTATGTTTAGTCAACAAATTTGGTAGTATATTTGGTAATTTGGTAGTATATTTAGTCATCAATTTGGTAGTATGTATATTTAGTCATTTATTTGGTCATTGTAATCATTTAGTCATTGATTGTTGTTAACTGGTCATTTATTTAGTCGTGGTAGTCATTTTTATTTATTGGTTTCCATTAATTGGTAGTAAATTTAGTCATGATATGAATAATTTATTAAATACCATAAATTTTATAATGCAAAAAAAACATATTATTAAATTTGAATTTAAAACATTAAGGAAATAAATTTGGAAAACTATATATTTTATGATGCTGCCAAGTAAAGATTGATAAATTTGAGCCAACACTTTATATTTGAGAATCGTCCAATAAGAAAATGAAACAAGACAAAGCAAAGTGGTAATAAATATTTTTTTTATTGGAACAATGCAGGAAAAGAATTACAAATAATAAAAAAGCAACACAAGGCTGCCATAACTAGAAAAAACTAGTTCAACTCTATCATGTATAGCAAACTACAAGGACTAGCTAAAGAAAAAACCAGTTTAGCAGCCACATTAGATACAATAGCAAAACAATGGAAAGGTAGGTCAAACCGATGAAGCCCTTCACATCTTTTGACACTTAGAAAAGATATGTTGCCACTAAGCATTCCATTTGGCATTCTAATAACCAGTTCAAGTGCTTTGGCTGCAGCCTTGGTGCATTCCATATTCTCCTTCACACAAGCCATTGAGCTATTACCTGTGTATTCAAACAACCCTGAACCACTACGAACAATATCTAAATAACAACCTAAGAATGCTACTTAGAGGCCACTGTAGCAGTGACCCTATAGTAACAAGAAAACACGCCATTCCTTGTAACCTTCCATAACATGGTCCCACACAGCTAAAGCAAAAGCAGCACTTGAAACAGTGAAATCCAACCAGTCAACAACATGCTGAAGATGAGAACATGGAAATGTTTTTGGTTTCGTACAATTGTAGTAAAATATGAATTTATTTAAAATAACATTTTCATGATATTTTCTTCATTACCTCAAGAAATCATAAAATAGATCATTACACAAAATCTCTACTCTTGGAATCAATCTCTTCCCTTTCTCACATGGCAATACTACACTTGCCCATTCAGGCTATTAAATTTCAGAAAACAAGCTAAACAACAGACATTCAAATGACCTCCTGCATAGATAGGATTTGAAGTTCACTACTGTCTTATTGTAGCTAGAGGTGCAACATGTACACCACATAGCAAAACATATAGAAGAAGCTTATGATGAAGAAGCTACTATTCTGGTATCAACAAAGTCACCATTTGTTATCCTGATTGTGGTGTTTATAATGTTGCAAGGTGCATTTTCCCATTTTCATTAGAAGGTTTTGCTCCAATCCAAAGTTCCATTGCAAAATGCATCATTAGTAGTAGCTCAAGGAATTTTTAACAACTTTTTCAATTTCACCACAAGTTTCCTATCATCATTGGACAAATCATCCTAAAAAAATAAGAAGAATATTCCATTTTAGACATTAAAAAGTTGTTTTATCAGCCAAAAATGAAAAGCACAAATGTTCAATTAGTATAAAATGCATAATAGTAAATGCATTGTAAAATTACGTAATGTGGATATCAAATAGCCTAACCTTGTAGTTTCCTTTCAATAAATCTATGGATCTTCTTGTGATATGACTCACAAATTCATCCTCCATTTCAAAATGCCTACCAAACATTTTCTATGCTTCATCAGTGTTGCTCCCAACAATCTGTAAAGTTCATATGATAATTCATTAACAAAAACATTTCAAAAAATAGCATCCAAAATCATATAAAACTATTAACAACAAAGATAGCTTCTCAAAATACCTTCATGACCACTTTTTCACCCTTCTTAGCCATTTCAACATATTTATTATTGATCTCAATTAAGGCTATTTTACCAATATCTATGAAATCTTTTGTGGGAACACATAATGGTGTGCCAATCTGTAGATGCAATCACCACATATGGCTTTATACAAACCAAAAATGATACAACAATCTTTTACATGCATAAGTCATAACACCGAAAAGACTAGGTTTAGATATTGACCCTTGCAATGCCTTCAAGAATATCAACACCAACAATTATATGATCCTTCTTGTTAAAAAAATAATTTGGCAAAATGCTCAGTACACAGGGGAAAATAGCATCTTCTACAGCCTCCTTTTTCCTTTCTTCCTTAAGCTTGTCCATATATGCTTTAACCTGGTCAAATAGATGATAAATAATGTCCTCTGCAAATATCTTGACACCAACTTCATCTGCAAGCTCCCGAGCTTCAGGAGTAATTTTGACATCAAATGCCACAATCATAGCATACTCTTTCTTCTTTTTCTCAAGCATTACACTCACACACATGACATCTTTTTTATGCACAGGCCCAATACCAATTGTACTAACTGGGATGCTTACAGCTAGGGTCTTCAAGAACTCAAGTAAAGCCTCCAAAGATCCAAGAGTTGAAGCTTGAACATAAACTCCTTCCCCACTCTTGTCAATCTGAGACATTACATTATTGATATCTTGCATTGCTTCTTCCTTAATATCATCTAAATCATCATCAGGTCCAACAACATATAATTGATTTCCTACTATGGCATGCTTAAGACCCTGAAATCAAGAAATTGCAGCTAAATTTCATTGTCCACATATATTTGATAAATTTATACTCATATACATAAAATTATTAGCCTAAAATTTGATACTTGAGTGGTTATCTTGATTCCCTGTGCAACCTTCAACTCCTTATGATGTTGATAAGATCCCTGAAACTAAAAAAACATCTTAAGCTATGGAATATATTATAATATTTTTACAATATGATCAATGTGACATGGTTTGAGTAATCTAAATTTGAGGTGTAGATTATTGTATTCTAGCATAGTAGATCACAAATACCACCCATTCTCCTTTACTATAAAAGAGCATTTTAATTTTTTTAACGCCACATATACTCCATTAAATAATATGGCACCATAAGGCTTCCAAGAATACATACCACTATGTAGGTTACCACAATGGACCACTCGTAAGGAACATTTTAAATCAGGATCAAAGTTACCTAGATCTTGAAACCAAAAGGCAATCCCTTTGCTTTTACACCATATATATCAATTTTATCTGCCCTCTGTCCTAATGTTTCAAAAGGTAACTCCTGGTGCCTATAATTTCTCATACTGTCTGACCATTCAACATTTACAAACTATTTTCTATTTTGAACAATTTCCATATCCAAGGTTGACTTGATGATGCTATAGTATGGTAAGCTTTTACTAGAGTTCCAGTGCAAGTTTTGTGATATAACATTTATTATTTGTTAAGTTACCTAATTGGCAGAAAAATAGGGCATTTCTAGGTACTATTTGTCCCAGAATCATATTTGGAATTGATTCGCCTATGGAATTAGGCACCGTTGGGATTTTTTGGGCCTAAAATGGTGTGGAATCATTGAGCTATGAACCCTGGTGACATCAGGGTAAACATGGCATTTTGAAGAAGTTTCTTTGACAATTCTAGAGGTAGGTAATGTTTACAATGCACTTTTTTTAAAAAATTACATATATGAACAAGCTACAACATGCTAAAATTAAAAGATTGATACAACATCATTATAAAGAAAGGTAATTTGCAATAAAAAATATAATGCAAATATATATATCAAGTTATAAGATATGAAAACTGTCTAAGAGTATATATATAAATATAATCAAAAATGTCATAGTTGTCTAAGAGTTTCCAACTCTTTCAAATACACCATGAAAATTATGATCCCTAAACAACACATTCAAAATACTGCATAAAGCAGGGGGCCAAGATGTCTAACAACAAGTACATGATAAACATCAACTATACCATTTTTTGCAAATATTTTAGTGGCCACCATGTGAAGGTTCCTTCTTTCTCTTTCAGATGGACAGTCCATCTATTTTGTCTTCATAAGCAAGTTGTATGTTACTTGTGACCTTTAAAATATTTACATTTGCATCTCCTATTCCTTTTAAGTTGACTCCATGTACAATAGATAGTGAGTGAATCCGCCCAATGCCCACAACAACACCATCACACGGATCCAACACCCTAACTTTATCCCCTTCTTGGAGTTTATCAATACATATCTACAAAAACAAAAAAAAAATACACATTATATTGAAATACATAATAATTATTATATAGGTAAGGATTACCCTTATTTATATAATAAAACAACCATTACTTATGTTGGAACAAAATTTTAAAACCCTAAAATTTTTTTAATTCCCGCCATTATTCCAAATAAACTATTCTAATGTCTCACCTGTTAGGACCTCTAAAACATTTTGCACATTTCCATCCTACTTGATCTTTTCACTTGTATATGACCATTTCTTAATAGACATTCATGCCAAAATTTTATGCTATTTATTTCCTAGGGTCACATAACATGGTCATTTTGAGAAGTATGCAGCTATTCTTAATCATTTTTGTGTCTTTGTAGTTTACCACAATCTCGCAGGTCATCCTCATTGTCTTGGCAGTAGTACGGGAACTAGAACAACAAGAATCATGTATACCACACTCCCGCTAGAAACATACAAGTTGTTTGCGGCATGGCGGTAGGAATGGCTCGGTCAACCATGCTACCGCAATTTTGTAGGTCATCCTCATGGTCTTGGTAGTAGTGCAGGAACTAGAGCAACAAGAATCGTGTATACTGCACTCTCACTGGAAACATACAAGTTGTTCATGGCATGGTGGTAGGAAGGGATTGATCAACCATGTATACTGCAGTCCCTCAGAGGTCTCACCACTTGGTTGCGGCTTGGCAGTAGTAAGTCTCCAAGTTACCAGGCTCCCATGATGGCTTTCAAAGAATGTTTGCGGCAAGGTGGTAGCAATAAAAGCTAGCAACATAATCTCACCGGGGTAATGAGAACAGGCACTTGCGGGTTGATGGTAATGGAAGAAAATGGAATAAATGGGGCTACAAGCCCCGCGATCACTCTTTGTTTGAGCATAAGGGCTAAGGGTTGGTGGTAATCAAGAAAAGTGAACAAAAGGCATTGAAGCTTATCACCATCCCATGACCGGTTTAAACAAGCTCCGCGGTAGTGCGGTAATGATAATAAATGATGGCATTGAAGCTTATTGGCATCTCATGATTGATTTAAACAAGCTTTGTGGTAGTGCGGTAATGATAATAAATGAAGTCATTGAAGCTTATTGCCATCCTGTGACCGATTTAAACAAGCTTTGCGATAGTGTGGTAATGATAATAAATGAAGGCATTGAAGCTTATCGCCATCCTGTGATGGTTTAAACAAGCTCCACTATAGTGCGGTAATGATAAGTAATGAAGGCATTGAAGCTTATTGTCATCCCATGACTGGTTTAAACAAGCTCTGCGGTAGTGTGGTAATGATAATAAATGAAGGCATTGAAGTTTATCACCATCCCGTGACTGGTTTAAACAAGCTCAGCAGTAGTGCGGTAATGATAATAAATGAGTAAACATACTTAGTGCGGGTGTGTGATTACCAAGAAATTTGAAAGATCTTATCATTTCATCTGATCGTTGGATCAAATTTGATCAAGAGCTTATATTTGAAATGAATTGAATGTGGAGATTTTATGATTTCATGGCACAAACCAAAAATAATGGTTGAATGCTGAACATTGTGGCTCAATAAAATCTAGAAATCTCTTGGCATTTTCTCAATTCAAAGATTGTAGATTGGCTCGAAGAAGGTGCCCAGTTTGGTCTATTCTTAGCAAGCTTTGAATTGTTCAATTAAGTCCATCTCTACATTCTTTGTAAGAAAGTTGAAGAATCTTTGCTCTGTTTCAATTCTCCATGCATTTGCTTGAATTTTGAAACCCTAGTTTGTATAATGGCACCCAAGAAGTCTGAATCCACAAGTAAGACTAGTAAGCCTGATCCTACCCCTAAGAAAAGATCAATGCAACAATCTTTGCTAGATGTTTTACCCAATTCAATTGACAAAGGTCGAAAGAAAGTATTTAGGGATATTGCTGAGGGTTGTATGGATGCCATAATTCCCATTTCTGGCTAGAAACTATTTTGGTACTTCTGTCAGAAGAAGGATGGTCAAGGACCGGTGGGTAATCCATGGAAGCTAGATTTGTCCAAGCTAATTGTTTCAAATGTATTCGTGGATGTGGAACTGATTTGTACTATGGCACTACACTATCACTCGGCTACTAAAACAGTAAGGTTGACAAATGGATCTTCTCTATTGAGAATTGACAGAAGTGCTATAATTGACTATTTTATGTTGAGCAAAGAAGCTCTCACTGAAATTGACCTACAAAACATTGAACAAGAATAAAAAAGTTTGAGAAGAAAACTCAAAAGTGATGAGATGCCGATATTTATGAGAAGAGGTGCAAACAATAGGATGGTTGATATTCCTTCCAATATAGTTGAACCATTCCCTGTGGAAGATTTTTAGTCTATTTCAAATGGACCTATTATGCATTGTGCCAAGTACTAGGATTGATGTTGATCAGATGATGCCAGTTAGTTTGATGATGATGGCTATGAAGATACAAAATTTAGAGGTGAACATTGAGTATGATTTTACCTCATATATTGAAAAGAAAATACACGATAGATTCATCAGCGTGAAGGAAGATAAGAAACCCATCAACTTCAAGTTTTATTCTTTTGTTTGTCATCTTATCCTATATCAAAATAGGACTAAATGGTCAAGTAAAATGCACATCAGCATGATTGACAGGACAAGGCAAAGAATGCCTACTCAATGTTGGTGTTACATGTGAGATTCTCATTGCCAAACTGGCAACTATAATGTATTTCATAGTGAATTTTCTGTGAGAATAATGAATTCTTTTGGTATTGGGATCCCTAGATTGTCACTAGAAATGAGGGTAATTTTGAGACCTCTTGCACATAAACCAGAGCAAGGTCATACTTTCAATTATGTTGATTGGTTCTTCCTAGCAGAGCACACAATAATCAGGGTATATGATTACCCCCAACCACCTCACAAATTGCCAAAGTTTATTTCTAACAAAATTGCATTCTTGGAATTCATGTGGCAAATGATCTGGAGGGAAAAGGAAGTGATGAAAAAGGCAAAGAAAGGCACCTTTTTGCCTGATATCATTGCCTTTGGAGATTGGTCAATTGGTTCGGACACTCTTGAAGAGCTGCAGGCCTATTTGAAGGCCAAGTACTCTTTGGAATCTGGTGTTGAAAGCATTTGTGACCTTGAAGGTCATATGAACTTGGTGAGACAAGTGATATTGACTAAGATGGGCATCTCCCATAAATTTTTTTATGATGAGGATGTGATAAGGAACCTGGTTACTTTTAATGAAGTGTATGATAGGAAGAGGAAATGGGAGATCCTCAAGAAAATTGAAGGTGACAAAAAGGAAAAGAATCTAATTTTTGAAGGATTTTTTGCTGAAGAGAAATATCCTCTAAGGAGGATTAATACAATGATTGAGAATTTTGAAATTATTTATGCTAAATCTGAAGTACAGTCTACAAAGGCTACCAAACTTCTAGTGAAGAGGATTATAGGAATTGAGATTCATGAGCCTGCCCCTAATGTCATGTTAGTTCAAGATCCACAAATCCCTGAATCACCACCACATAAAAGGTAGAGAACTGAAGGCATATCTCCTCTGGTCCCATATGAGATGTCTGAGGGTGTGGGGGATACTGATGAAGTTGCCAATATTTTGACACATTTGCATGATGGAGGAAGTTGATCAACCATTGGTTGGTCAAGAAACTGATGCACACAATCCTAAGGCTAGGATGGAAGAACAAGCCCAAATTGATCCAGAGCTACATGAAGATGAAAGGGTGGTGGCATCATTGAGATTTATTCAAGATGATGATTTCATCAAGACTCTAGAGTTTCAAGATTTTTGGTTAAAAATGAAGATGAAGGAATTTGATGAAAAGGTGCAAATCAACTAGATGGGTGCTGATGAGTCTCAGTATGATCAAATAGCCACATGAACAATCCAAGAACTAAAAGTTGATGAAATCAATGTGATTTCTAAGGAAGCAAGAGAAATGGTCTTGAAGAGTAACATGTCGATCATCCCAGGTCTTGAATTGAAAAAGGTATTTTTGCTTACCAAGTTAGGAGTCAAGATGACCCTAATCTTGTGTCTAAATTTTATTATGAGGAGGGAATGAGTGGATGTGGTTTCAACCCAAAGATAGAGATTCTTGCCATATGGACAAAATAGAAGAACACTAGTAAACCAAGGTTGCTAGATGTTGTTTAGGAAATGAGGGGATCTTCTATGGTGAAAATGTTATGAGATACTTCAGGAACTAAGGCCTCTGCTCTTACAGTCCATTCTACCATGTTCACCCATGTAGTTGTAAAAAAGTTGGAAAAAAAATTGCAGGATTATGAGAAAACACAACAAGACATGAATGAGGAAGTGAATAGGTTGTTCATTGAAAATAGGGAATAGAAAAAGCAACTACAAGATGTGGGTTCTTCCCAAAGTCTGTCAATAGTTCCATATCAACCTTCTGTGCCACCAACAACTGGAGATGTCATAGTGACAATGCAAGAGTTTAATGCTTTGAGAACAAAATTTGAAAAAGAAGTTGAGGACCTCAAGAAGCAAAATGAGGAAACAAAAAATGAGACAAGGATCAAGGTCCTTGAAGTCTTTGAGAAAATTCTAGAATACAGGATAAAGCTGGTTGTGGATAAACTTAGGGATGTGCATGATTTCTACTCCATGTTATCTTGGGCCATTAAACAATTGCAAGCAAACTTTTCTATTTTGGAGCCATTGTACAAGAAATGGCAGCCTTCCTTGCACAATTTAGGCCTACTTTACAGGATACTTCAAAGAAATCTTGATGCTCCTACTGAATTGAAGCCCACAGAGTAGACGGTGACTATGATCATTGAAGACCATCAATATGCCAGTAGTGAAGACAAAAGGATGTACGCAAGACTTGAATCTTTTTCTACTTTCAAGCATCAATTTATACCCCCTATTCTGACAGAGGAAAATAAACAAGTTAAAGGCCTTGATACTTGGAAGGCAAAATTCAGAACAACAATGTCTATGGTTATGGAATTCTTGAAAAAGGAGCAGGATATAGATACTTTAAGCTTTAACATGATTTTGGATAGGGTCATAGACCTAGATGCAGGATATGGAAAATTTGTAAGTGATGTTAAGGCTATGTTGGATAAAAGATGGAAGGACCATCAGACCAATCTGCTCTAAATTTAGGAATTCAAATGGCCCAGTGACCTTACATTCGATATGTGGGAGCAAACATACTTGAAAGGTTGATGTGCAGCTACAGGTTCAAGTGCAGAAGGAGCAACGAGCAGTTTTACTGGCATCAACATGGAGAACAAGGACACAATTTTGACATTTTTTTGTGATAATAGACAGGGGCACAACACAGTTAACAAATACTGCAACATGGAGATGAGTACCTTGCCAGGCTTGAGGTCATGGGTGCTCTATGATGATTAACAAATTTAGATCTTGGTTAATTTGCTTATGCCATTAATTTCTCTTTGTTAAACATGTTTAGTTACAAGAGGCCTGAAGCTTGTTGCTTCCCATATTTATAAGGGAAACCAAGGCCTAGACAATCATCATCTTTATGGAAGACAATTTATATATTCCAATATTATCTATCCAATCATATTTCAGATTCAAGACATTACACTTCTATGATAATTTAATATTATAATGGGCAAGGATGGTTAACTTTGTGGATATGTATGGTGTTCTAATTTTCTGTTAATATTCAAATTCATAAGTTGTTTGATTGTCTCCATATTGGCTATTTCCAGTTATTCAAATCAATAGATTTATCAAGGCACATTTGTTGTCATTGTGTGGATGCTTTTAATTTGTTTCTATTAGAAGTTGATGTAATTCCCTTTAAGTGACTTACATTTATTGGTCTCTCTAGAGTTAAATCGTTTAAAGTAAATCATACTGGTGGGTTTTCCTTCAAATAGAATTAAAACAACTTACTTGAATAGTACTCACTTGCATGTGTGTGTTAAAACAACAATGACTACCATGAAAGACATAAAAACAATAAATAACACTCACCTCAATTCCAACACCACTACTACTACTCTGAATATCATGCAAATTCTCATCAAGATGTTCAACATAATCACTATCATCATTGTCCTCAAGTTGTGCAGCTTTGTAGAGATCTCTATTGACAAGGCCTTTTTCTTTTCGTTATGCTCTCATATAATTTCTCTGCATGTGGTTTAATCATCATGCAAAAATTAATATAAGTCAAGGAAAGAATGCAAAAACTATAATTTTTTGTTCAAAATAACATTTTTCTTCCACTCTTAAATGACTAAGTCAAGGTATGTTCTGAGATTCTTCCTTTATTGTAAGCAATAGATTCTAGTTTATAGGAGGATTCTTATAGTCATGAGCATAATATTTTCAACAAGAAGGCACAATCTCTGTCCTTCATATGATAAGGAAGATATTAAAAGTTGTAAGATGGTAGTCCATATCTCTGTCTTAGGATAGTCCATAGCATGGAAGGTATAGGAGAAGATAAAGAGATGCAAAAACTAGTAGGGTTTCACCAAACAAAGAGAAGAGATAAAGGCACTGTCAAAACCATTAGACAGTGACCAAGAACCCTTGGAATGACATAAACAAAGCAGATATGACAGCCTTGACTTTAGGATCAGTGATTAAGAGCTTTACTAAGACCTACTCAAAGTGACTGTTTAGAATGATAGAGTTAAATCTCATAATGTAGCATAGGAGCATGTCATAAACATGACAAGGACAACAATAATGAAGTGAATACTCAAGCAAGATGGTTTGAAGTAGAACCTGGTAAATTGCAGTATTGCATGTTTCTTTTGGTTCTATAAGTAGAATAGTGAGACAATTCGTGATAACGCATTTATGTAAAGCATCAATGATAAGGTTATAATGGCTAGAATTGTAGTATTGCACATTGAGGGTAGGTTCATTCTTTGTTTACAGTATCCAAGAGCTATGATAACTATTGAAGTATCCAAAAAATGCAATCGCAAGGAAGTATAACAAAAACATGGTACAAGTTTACCCAATAACAAGCACATGAAATGAAAGGATAGTGTAATAGAGCCTCTTACCTCATCTACATCCATAATATTATGCTCATTCCATGCAAAAACTATAGGCTTAATGGAGGAAGCCAACTGTGACAATTTCTCAATGAGACTGTGTAAGAAACTCATTATATGTTAGTACCCTTCATTTGAGTTGACATGATCTGCAGAAGCTCTTACTGGGTGTCTAACAGATGGATCTGAAATCTCTGTTGACAAACTAGATTTCCACTTCATACTATTGTTAGATTTACTAGGATCTAGTGCTGCCATATAATCCAACATATCTCTCTATTATTGTTTTCCACCTAAAATACAATGTCAATATCAACATATAGTCAGTTCAATAAAAAATCAAAATAAATAACCAATGTAAATTGAACCAAAAAGCCATACCCTCACTCCAAGTTTGTCCCTTTTGGCCTGCAACTCGCCTCAGCCAAATGTATATCCAGTTGTCACATTATCTCTTACCCTCTTTCCTTTATAACTCTTTGTCAAATATTCTTCAAAACACATATTTTCTTTCAATGCCTCCCACTGTTTGGGAGACAGAGGGGATTCTAACCTCTCTTTTCCCTCCAAGATTGTTTTTCTACAATTGTATCTATAATTGTTCATCAAAAGTCTCATCTTTTGCTTGTAATATCTTCTAGAGATTTGTCCAGCAGTAGTCTCAAAAGAATTTTCCTTTTTTTGTATAACATTTTCCACACTTTATGGATCTTGCTATGTAAAATTTGATTTGTAAATATCCAAATGGGCCCTACATCTCACATCCAACTCAGAGGCCCACCTTGCAGCATTTTTCCTAATGGGCTCACCATCTCTCAATACCTCAACCAAGAATGGCTTCTTTCCTTCTAATCTTCTTTGTTTTGCATTCCTCTCTATAGATCTGTATAAATCTTGACTCAATCTTTTTCTTTTGAAAAAAGTAGGCACATCTTCTATTAAACCACTAGCAATAGTTTTGGTTGATCCACTAGTTCCATCAAAAGTTGTAGCAGACACATCAGATGCAAGTGATCTCTCTTCATGACTTTCATTAACTAGAACTTCATCATCCTTGGCCACATCAAGTGTGTCATGAGTAGGTAGATCAGTACCAGTCTCCATAGATTTAACTTCAAACACATCCTTTAATCTTGAATAAATCATCTACAGCTCACTTACTCTTCCTTTCCTCTCATTGTTTTCAATAATCTCTCTTAGACTTTGTGCTAAGAGGTCATCACAACGTTGCACATCACCATGTGCTATATCAAACTGCACATCACCATGTGCTATATCAGGCTACACATCACCATGTGCTATATCAAGTTGCACATCACTATGTGTTATATCAGGTTGCACATCATCACAACTAATCTTTTCACCAACTGCATTCATACTTGAATCCTGAATGTGTTGGCTTCTACAAGTTGGAAACACTATATCTTTGCTTTCCTCTTGTTTTCTCTCTGCATTTTCTTTGCACTCTTTTTCTTTCCTATAAAACAAAAAAATATCATATTATGTCTTATATACATAAACCTCTTGCCTATAAAT
Source organism: Cunninghamia lanceolata (assembly GCA_027924645.1). Taxonomy (NCBI): domain Eukaryota; kingdom Viridiplantae; phylum Streptophyta; class Pinopsida; order Cupressales; family Cupressaceae; genus Cunninghamia; species Cunninghamia lanceolata. Next base: position 1,704,638 of record BSBN01000081.1, on the reverse strand, counting down.
TTTCATAAACACAATTAAACAAATAATATACTACTTAGTGGATTTACAACTTGTCTATTTGTCAAACCAAGATGTGATAAATATTCACTATTCTTTGCCACACATTCTTTATGAAAGTGCTCATAATCTATTAGTGGAATTTCAGCAACATGATCACAATCATCTAAATTGTGCCTCATAGTCTTTTTCCTCATTTCCTAAAGTCCAAATAAACAATAATATATAAATCAACAACTTGAATCGGTAGAACAAGAGTGGAATATAAACAAAGCCATTATTTTTAGTCAACTAGAGCATATAAACAAATGCAGTCATAGTATATAAGGATTTCATTTCCATTTGAATGATACAGTATATAAGGACAGTCCCCATATGAAATACATTCACAGAGCATATAAGATGCATTCTTAGAAATTAGAGGAGATAGTCTATGACAAGTGACATGACATAGGATGATAGCATATAAGATGCATTATATGGAGGAGCAAAAATTTAGTAAGTAAATGTGGCACACAGATTGAAACCCAAAGGAAACTCTATTTGTTTATCCTTCTATTTGAGAAGAAACTAATTGTCTTTCTGATAGTGGGAATCATCATTATTTCTACTTATATAATCCTCATTATTTCTACTTATAAAATCCTCATTATTTCTACTTATATAATTCTGCAGAAATTCTGAACACACAAATGTAAGTAAACAAAAATAGTCAATATGTGCTTTAAAAATGAGTAATTTAGTTTTGGAACAAATATAGCTAGTTATATGCATGACCTGTAACAAGACAAGAACTAGAAAAACAACAAAAAGTAGAGCTCAACACGAGATTACCTTGAAAAACCCAAAGTGGAAGAAATTCATGTACATTAATGCCCTTTCTTATCTTGCTACTTCTCTACTACATTTTACAAGCTCACTGTTTTCTTGATGCCTTCACTAATCATCTGCATTGCCAGCAAGATTAGAATCATGATCGCTCATGTCTGTATTTGCTTGATTTTCTTCCTCATCCTCATCTGTATCATGTAATACATTGTCTCTCTCAATCTCTTCATTGGTAATCAAAATATCTTCTCCAAACACTCCATCATCATTTTCATCCACTACTTTGAATGTTTCTTGTAAATTAACATATTGCCCATTAGACATTATATCAACAGCTTCCATGAATTTTTGTTTCAAACAAGACTCTATTTGATTGACATATAACCATCCTGGGCTTCTTACATCATTATATAGAAATGATTGGTTAATTTGAAAAGGGAAAACATAGGGCTCATCCCTCTCTGATAAAAATTGTCCTGTATTTGCACATACAAATCCATACTCATCAACATGTACTATGGATGGTCAGATCCACTTACATTTTAATAATATAGGACTGTTTTCATCAAAATCCACTTGAATAATTTCTTGGATGAATCCATCATAGAATGTCTTCTCAGTTTCGTGAAGAAATTCAGCACTTACAACACAATCACAATTTGTCTTTCCTTTGTCTTTTTCCTCCACTCTTAAATGGCTACCATAGGCCCACATTCCATTAAAACACATAGCCCATAAATGTGGACATTGTGAAAGCTCACTTTCCTCCACTATTATATCTTGACCTTCTTCGTTTGCATCACTAACTACATTAGCAATCCATTCTTCAAATTTTGGAAAAGAATCACCTCCAACCAAATCATGACGTCTGTACTTTTGAGGTCAATGTTGCATACAACTTTGATTCTCTTCTTCATATTTTCTACATAGAATATTAATGTGTAAATAGTAAGATTAATAATATAAATGTGTAAATGCAATTGAGTAAGATTAATAATATAAATGTGTAAATAAATAATTGTGTAAATTTTTTAACCTATGCCACTTATCAAACGAAGATGTGTTTTGAAGAATAAAAGCATGTATCACACTTCTTTCTTGATGTGATAGCTTGAAGCAACATCCATTGCCTTCTAATACTTCACCTGCAACTCTCTCATCTTCATCATCATCCCATACACATCGATTGACATTTTTAAAGTCCTTCATATATTATGTACAAAATCCAATGGCCTCTTGTATTGAATATCCCTCAAACATGTTGCCTTCTAGTTTTACCCTAGTACAAACAAATTTTTTCAAAACCTTCATATATCTTTCTATAGGATACATCCATCTCGTTCTCACTAGACTACAATGCTCTAGTTTATATTCTAGATGTATCAAAAGATGCATAGAAATGTTAAAGATTGTTGCTAGAAATTCTCGTTCCAATAGACAAAGGACTTCAACAACCTCCTCCCTCAAATTATCAAAGTTTGAAGGATCTAATACATGTGAACTCATTCTCTTTAATATTAGGCCCAACCTTATAATTGCCAATCTTGGCCCCTTTGCCAAACCTGATATATTTACCACAATAGGTAAAATATTTTCGATTATAACATGATAGTCATGGGTCTTTAGGCCTCTTAAGCTATTAATGTTAGTTTGGCTTCTAATAGTACTTACATATCCAGTGGGAAAGCGAGTCTGAGACATCAACTGTAAGAATTGTGTACGTTGTTCCTTTGTCCAGACATAAGGAGCACTAGGTTTTCTATATTTTGCATCATCATATTTTTCAATCCAAAGATTTTGATGAATCTTTAGTTCTCAAAAGTCTTCACATGATGAAATAGTATCAAAAGCACAAAAAAGAGTTTCTATAATAGCATAGGCTATATTTTTCTCAGTATGCATAAAGTCAACAGTATGCCTAATGACTATATCCTTAAAGTATGGAAACTTATAGAATATGCACAACCATTTTACACCACTTTCATTACATGGATCATATCTACTACCAGCAATCCCACCATTTTCAATAAATGACATTCTTTTTTGTCCATTCTCAATAATGTAATCACCCGTTATTAGCAAAGGTGCTTCACAATTTTCTTCTTGACCATTGAAATGTGTTGTTGATGATATGGATGACTCACTTTAAGGTAAGCACGATGTCTACAATAAATACACTTACATAAACTTCTTGAGTGCCTTGCAAAATCCTTAAAGTTGCAAGTATGACAACCATGGTATCCATGAACAGTGAGACTAGACAATGTACCATATGCAGGAAGATCATGAATCGTAACCAACAAGGAAGCTCTTAAAGTGAATTTGATTGAATGAAGATCACTTAAAGATTGGATTGCTTCAATTCCTTTCCACAATTCCATTAGCTCATCATATAATGGCTCTAGATAGGCAACTATTGTATCTGAAGTCACACTTTTCTTTCCTGGTATAATCAATGATAGCATTAAGAAAAATGGTTTAGTTGCTAACTATGGAGGCAAGTTATAATTTATTAAAAACATTAGCCAAGTTGACCATTTAGTACTTTGATCTGAGAATGGGTTCACCCCATCTAGAGCCAAACCCAACCTTATATTACGAGGATCTTGAGAAAAATTAGGCCATCTATTATCAAATTCCCTCCACATCTTAGAATCAAGCACATTTCGTTGTTTTCAATCAATTCTCTTATTTTGGGCATACCACTGCATAAGTTCAGCAATCTCTCTACACGTATACATTTAGAGTAATCACAGGATTATTGGAAAGTGGCCAAGAACCTTTCTAGGAACCATAGCTGACTTCAACCCTTGTCTATACCTTGCTTCATGACATTTCAGACATTCACTCTTACATGTAAGATTTTTGTGAAATAATACACAACCATTAACACATGTGTGGATGTTTACATACCCTAACCCAAGCTTACTAATCTTCTTTTTACATTGACTTCATTTTGTTGGCAATTTGGAGTTAGCTGGTAACAATGAACTTAATAATGCCAATAACTGATCTACACTCTCATTTGTCCAACCATGCACCACTTGCAAGTTAAGAATTTGAAGGATTGTTGTCAAATGACTTAACTTGCAATTAACATACACAAACTTTAAAGCATCCTCCATTGACTTAGCCCAATCATTGTTTAGACCCTCATTCAACATTCTTTCAACTTCACACCCTTCATCTAACATTTGTGCCTCTTCATCTATGTTCGGTGCCACTTCATCTATGTTTGTTGCCTCTTCATCTCTCACAGTCAGCAATTCTACCATATCTTCATAATAATTGTAAGCCCAAGGGCTTATACCACTATGCCCATATCTTATCATATGTCAATAAATCACATTTCTTTTTCTCACCCTTCCACCAAGACAGTCATTACATAGACATTGATATTTTTCCATTTCCCTCTCTTTGGCTACTATCTCATCATATGCACGATATTGATCCGTAGTCAACCTTCGACACTGATCCATCTGCAATATTGTGCATTCCAATATTAATTTAGTATAATAAGCTATCCTACACCTAGAAGGGATTTAAATATAAAATCTTAAAAGGTAACCTTCAATCATGCATATGGTTAAGCTAGGGTAACCTTTCCTTCAGTTTGGGCTAGTCATCATGCAAGGAGATCATGCAAAGTAGAGGTGTGGTTTTATTTGGGTTCAAGGATCAGTTAAGGATCAACTTCAAAAATACTGAAGATAACATTTTCTTTTGAGTTTTAAAGCTTCAATCATGAAAATATCTCCTGGGGGGCACCCACAAGCAACTCCCCCAAATATCATGAAAATATCAGTTGACTTTTGGCAATGAGGGTTTTGAATTACCTTTGAATTTGCTGCAGAGTGCATCCCCAAATTTGACTTTGCTATAGAGGACCTCGCCAACTTCAAATTCATGACAGCAAACTCCAAATTCCTTATTCTCCTTTTCAAAAGTCTTGAAGTCCTCTCCAAACAAGCTTTATCACCCATGCAAGTAGCTGCTACACTTATATGCACCTAAAACATTTTTTTAGGTACATGCATCAGATAGAGCAAGTGCTTCAATACGTGTCCATGAGAATAAAAAACATCAACAACAATTCAATTTCATTCCCATTTCGACAATTATACATTTTACAAGTTGTTTGACTTAGAAATATAGACAAGCTATGTAAACCAATAGATAAATAGCATTTAGAAGAAATACTAAACAATTTATCAAGATTACACTTTAAAACCCTAATTAAATAACTATTGTGATGAAGCATTCATAGCAGCAAATCACTTGCCAAAATCATATGCAAAGTCACCAAATAAAGGACTCAAGATGTCAACCATTTCAAATGACAATCATGATAATAGGAAAAATAACATAGAGAATATAGTCATGCCTTTGATTGAAGAGGAAGGGCCAGATATTATAGTCTATAGCAAAATTGAAAAGATGAAAATACAAAATCCATGAAGCCAAACACTTTTGTCACAATACAAACCCTTACCTAATTAGTTAACTGATCCTTGAAGATTTTATCAGGCAAAGATAGTCATTATATAGATGCTAAAATAGTGACACAAGTGCCTTTGAAAGTGATGACAGTCATGTCATCAAACTGACAGTGAAATCAGTCATCAAAAAGAGTAATGCACAACACCATAGAAGAAAAGAGGAGATCACTATCCATTCAAAGAGATACCCTAATCACAGTCACCAAAGTGGGCTACAACAGCATAGAAAAGACAGTGGAATATTGACAGTCTTTTTGCATCCAAATGTGAATTATGTGAAAACTATGTCATATATCAATAACAAAAGTAACAGAGAGGATTTTTTACAGTCAAAAGTCTATGAATAGAATCTTCAAGTTTATCAAAATCAAGCTAATAAGCTATATGATAGTCATAGCAACATATGGACAAAGGGAATGCGACTGTGATAGATTTTTGCATACAAAGGACAGTCATCATCAATGATATTTTTGTATTAAGGAATTTGTAGGCAAGTTCATGATAGGACAACAAAGATCAGTTCATGTATGAAGCAATGAACAAGGTTTTCATGACAAAGGTTACTGTCAAGATAGCAGTACGAGATAGTAAAGACAATGAAGAGAAGATTTAAGGAATGAAACAAATCATGGAATAGTCTTGCATTCTCTATTTTGTGACAGTCATTTTGAAAATACAATCATCTTTCAAAGGTTGAATCAAACACACATGGGTAGTGTCTAAGTCATAGGTTGAAGACCATCAAATTCCTTCATGCCAAGGTATTCTAAGTATAAATCATGAATGGAAAAAGTAGAACTTTATCAATAAAGAACCATGAGACCTCTTCATACAGTCACTGAAAGAGATAGAATAGTCACTAATGACATTGTACCAAGCTTTCAAAGATACAAAACTTTAGAGCAGGCTAAGATAAGAATAGAGGTACATGGAAAACCATACCTCTGCTTCATAAAACCATTTGTTATCTGTTGTCTATCTGTCATCTATCTTTCTTCTATCTGCTCCTTTAATATTTGTCGTCCATAGCTGGAAATCCCAAAACTCCCTCCTTTCTTCATTCACATGATGATCTCAAAGCTATTTCCAAACTCAAACAGCTACGGCCATGAACAATCTTCTCCTGTTCGACTACTCATACCTTATTCTTGACGGCCATGAACAATCTTCTCTTGTTCAACTACTCATACCCTATTCTTGGCGTCCATGAATAATCTTCCCATGTTTGACTACTCTACATACTCTATTCTCGGTGGCCATGAACAATCTTCTCCTACTAAATGCACAATCTTTGCTTCTTCACAGGTTTCACCTTTTGTTCAAAATTCATATACGCACAATCCCTCCATTATTTCCCTCCAAAACTAAAGTGAAAGAAAAAAGAATAGAGGAATTTATTTAGTCCTTTATTTACTCAATTTTATTTGTAGTTGTGTTTTTTTGCCCAATGACCAAATTAGTCAATTATTTAGTCATTTATTTGGTCATTTATTTAGTCATTTATAGCTGTGTTGCAAAAAGTTTTAGTCACGTGATTAAAAGTTTGGTCATGTGACTAAAAGTTTTAGTCACCTGGTCATTTATTTGCCATATTTCTACTAGTGATTAGACCACATTTCTTTGAAGTATTCAATAAAATAGTTCATGTGCCTTGCCTATGCTTCCTCACTTTGCATTCATGTCTCCTAGGGTAGTTGTAACTACAACATCTGACAGATTTCCCATATCCTTCATGCTTTGATGGTTATCCATATCTCGTTCCAAAGATCCCATTTTAGCACATGCAGGGAGGTTGTTGGCAAAGGTTGTGAATTTGGCTTTACACTTGCCAATTGCATAAAAAATGGACACTTAGGAAGGCTGCACTTAGCTATAGGATCATGCAACAGTCTCTTGGCAGCCCCATTTTCCTTTATGACAATACTCATGACAGTCTTGAAGGAACAAAACTATTTATGTACATTAGTCCACTATGACTATCATAGTATTAGAGTCTTTTGGAAACCTTCCTTCAAACTTTCTTCTTCATAATCCTTAGTGTTTTGACCTCATCATTGCCACTTGGATGGTCTTAACACTTCCTAAGACAGTACCTAGCTTCTCCTTTCCATGGTCATCCTTCATAATATAATGACAATCATCTATTTTATGATTGTCCTAAGGCATGACAATGCTCCATAATCAGTAACAAGTGTTTTTATTTGAAAGCCTCCTTGAAACCTTATGTTTCCTTCTTCTAGATGGTGGTTCACTTCATTTCTAGGTCATTCTCTTGATGAACCTTGGAGGTGACATCATTTATAGTAATCCTTTTGGCACATGGACTACCTTCCACAACACTGCCCTCATACCCTCATGACTATCATAGGGCAAAGTATGATTGCTTTTTAAAAATTAGGATAGCACTGGCTCTCTGTCTCCATTTTATGTTCTTGTCCATGCAACAATACTTCATACATGACAAGGTTTAGGTTATGAATCCCCCTTTTAAATGATTCTAATTACCTATATGTTGCCACTAGGTGTTAGGGTAGATAATTTATCTCAAGATACAACATCATACTCTCAAATCTAAACTGCTCCCATATGGTATTTGGACTACTTTGAGGTTGCAGACTATGACATTGGATTGTTTGGACTATGATAGTCCTCTAGGGAATTCCATCATGCATTCATCAAGAAAAACCTCTTCACTATGCTAATGATAACCTTGTCAAAAGCTCATGCCAATCTCATATGGTATATTTCATGAACATTGTTGTCCCAAATGTATGACAACCACCCTCGGACTATGATAATGAGTTAGAACAATCTCAAAGTCTTCGTTGCACATCATGAATGGGATAGTCCCCTATAAACTACTTAAATAACCTTATCATTCCCATGGACTTCTCCAAGAGTTGTTACACCATTCTCCACATTTGACAATGATAAAATCTTGAAAACATGACATCAAATTGAAACTATGACCCTGTTGTATAAGACAATCATCATGGACTAAACACTATACTATGGTAGGAAGTGTTTCTTTATAGGAAATGATCATGTAGAGTAAATTAACTTTCATAACTACCTTCCACAACACTACCCTCATACCCTCATGATAACTTTTCAAAGAATGAAAGAATTTGAAACCCTCCATCTATGAGACAACTGAGACCCAAAACTGCTAGTGACATTTTTAGGACAACACTTAGTTTTGTTGACAATCCATCTTTGGGTGTATAATAGGATAGTGACAATTGTCTCCATGAAATGTTAGTCCCTTCTACTTTCCTTGGGTTTTGGATAAATGGTTTCAATGACACCTTGACCATGTTCAAGAAAGTAGGTATGATAGTCAACATAGTAAAGTTCCTTATCCTTATGACAAATGAAATCAAATTACACACTTGTCTATGTTTCCACACTTTACACCCGTCAATTGCATTTGCTTGAAATTTTGTAAAGCAAAAAATCCATTTTGTGCATATCTTGCAATCATAGTATAATAGTCCTATAACAATCCTATTTAACAATCTTAGTATAACAGCCCTATAACTGATCATTAATTTACAACAAGAGTTACACATGTGATTGAAGTATGTACAACCCTCATCCACTAAACTTGCATGGCTACATGCAAATAGAACACAAGAAAAGATTACAATGTTAGGATATGTTCCAAAGTGCTTGATTAATTTAATGATTTTGAGAGCATCCTTACAAAATACATTTTGTGCATATCATGCAATCATGGCATTCCATGAGACCACATTTCTTTGAGGCATCATGTCATGTAGTCCACTTCCCTTGTCTATGCTTCCACATTTTGCATACATTTCTCCCAGGGTAGTTGCAACTGCAACATCTGATAAAATTACCATATCCTTTGTGCTTTTATAGATGTCCATACACTATTCCAAATATCACATTTTAGCATAGAATGGGATGATGTTGGAAAAGGTTGTGGAATTTGGCTTTACACCCACCAATTGCATTTTCTTGAAAGTTTGTATAGCCTTATCAAGAAATCATTTTTTTTCATATCTTGCAATCATTGCATTCCATGAGATGACATCTATTTGAGGTGTTCTATCAAATAGTTCACATGCCTTGTCTATCATTACACACTTTGCATACATGTCTACTAGGGTAGTTGGAACTACATAGTCTGACAAAATCCTGCTTTATGTTTTGATGGATGTCCATGTACCATATTCCAAAGATCCCATTTTGGAACAAGAATAGAGGATGCTAGAAAAGGTTGTGGAATTTGGATTTACACCCACTACTTGCATTTGCTTGAAATTTTATAAAGCCTTATCAACAAATCAATTTTGTGCATATCTTGCAATCATTGCATTTCATCAAACAACATCTCTTCCAATCATTGCATTCCATAAAACAACTATGTTCATATGGACTAGTATAATAGTCCTATTCACCACCATGACCATGTTCATATGGACTAGTATAACAGTCCTATAACCGACCTATTGTTGCAAGTATGTGCTAACCAATGTTGTCATTGATGTCAACATGTTTGTGTTGTCATTAGTGTCAACTATGCTCTTGTTTTGTTACTTGATTATGATGAGTTAGTTTCTTTTTATTATGTTGTATAAGTGCTAAAGATGATAAGAATATGTTCCTGATATTGAGTATCCAAGTGCTTTTGAGAAAAGTTGGTTCATACTAAAGATAGAGTTGTGAAGACATATTCTGGCTTATAGGATACTATCTAAGTTTTTGCTCCACATTTCTTCTATTGTAAATACTAGAGTATGAGATTTGGATATGATTTAGATAAGTGTTTGAAGATGCTAAATCTAGAATTTGGTGGTCTAGATCACTGTGCAGTAGAAGTTCTATTCACCAGTTGAAGACTGTCACTGGTAGTATCTGCAATGTGACAGGGAGAAAGTATTTTGCTCCACAGTTTGGTTTTTGGTCTTGCAGATCTAGACTTATGTTTATAAGGTCCTTACCTATCTTCATTCCAAAGGATTTGTGATTTGGTGATTCGGAAAGAAAGTTATTGATTAGCAAAGTTTGACAGTGTTTGTTGTGAGTAGTTTGTGATCTGTCTTCAAGTGAGATCTATTGCGGCTAGATTTGTCAGCTCCCAAGTGATTTTATGATATTTGTGGATGTCTCTAGAATGTGTTAAAGGCTTGTGCTTGACCCACAATATATGATGAAGTCCTTAGAAGCATGTGTTCAAGCATTCTTGGTGTTTGCACAAGTTTGGCTGACTTAGATGCTAACACTCTTTGCAGATGTGTTTTGTGGATTGTAGAAGCGTGTTGAAGCATGCAAAGATGTATTTGGGTCCAAGATAATCTATGAAGTGTTCTTCCTTAATTCATTTTCTTTGCAAGTTTGTTTAGATCCAAACCTAATTTGAATTATGTATGTTTGGCGACCTTGGAGATTGTTCCAATGGTTGCATATTGTATTTCTGACCTTGATGTATGTTCCAAGGTTGATGACTGGTATAAATAAATGTAATGGATCCATGTGTTGAATGTGGTGGACACGAAGATGCATAGATGAGAGTGTGTGTGTTGTAAGGGTAGTGAAGGTGAGGGATAGAAAGATGTGCAAATGAGAGTGTGTGTTGTAAGGGCAGCAAAGGTGATTTGTATTATACTTCTAATGAACTAAACTCAGGCATGTTGTAGATACTATTATATCAGTTCATGGTAGTGAGCCACCCTCGGTAATGAGCCACCCCATAGAAGTGAGCCCTATTTGCAGTGAGCATTTCTTTGGATAGTGAGTCCTTGGGTAGTGAGCCCTTTGGTAGTGAGCCTCTTTTGTTATTTGGTATTGTTACTACATTATATTGTGAGCTAACACTCACCGTGGTTTTTCCATTTTAGGGTTTTCCACATAAAAATCTAGTGTTCATGTGTGTATGGTGTCGATGTTTTTAAGTTTTGTTTCTATGTTTCATGTTTAATCTTCATAACAAATTATGGGATTAAAGTAAGTGAATGTGAATGTGATCTTGTTTAAGAGAAGTTAAAGTTTTTGATACAACTCATTCACCCCCCCCTCTTAGTTGTCTTGTGCCTTCAAGAATTAGTATCAGAGCTTGGTTCCTTGGAAGAAATCCTAACAACTTAAGGTAGATCTGGGATGGCATACAAAGACATTCATCAGTTTGATGGATCTGACTATGGCTTCTAGAAGGTAGGAATGCAAAGTTATCTTGTTTCCATTCATTTTAATGTCTGGAAAATAGTTGAAGATGAATACAAAATACCTAATGGTGGTCTGAGGACTGCAAGTGAGATTAGGGCCTATGAGATTAATGACAGCTAAAAATGCTCTGCTAAATGCTTTATCTAACACTGAAATGGTGAAAGTTGTGGATCTGGAAACTGCTCATGAGATCTGGGAAAAGTTGAAAAATATCTATGAAGGTGATGCATCTCTCAAGAAGGCCAAGTTGTAAAACTTGAAGACTAGATATGAAACTATGAGGATGTCTAAACTAGATGAAAACATAACAAGTTACATTCAGAAGATTGATGAAGTTGTTAGCAGCATCAAGGGTCTTGGTGGAAAGATAGATGATATGGATGTTGTAGATAAGGTACTCAGAACTCTTCCCAAATCTTATAGTCACAAAGTATCTACCATTGAAGAATTGTTTGATATGAATAAGCTTTCAAAAGATCAATTGCTTGGTAAACTGACTGCCTTTGAAATGAGAGAATTTGGTACTACTGATGACCCTGTGAAAATTGAGACTGCATTTAAGGCCAAGGAAGAAAAGACTGCTAGATTAGAGAAATATGCTGTGGAATCAAATGAAGAAGACCTTGATGAACATGAGGTAAAATTTGTAAGCAGAATGAAGAGAGGTAGTGGAAAGTTCAAATGTAATTTACCTTTCAAATGTTTCAATTATGGTAAAATTGGTCACTATGCTTCAAGATGTCCTGACAGAACTTTGAAGATCAAAACCAATGAAAGAAAAGGTAAGATAGTAAGAAAGAGTTACTATGTTGGAGATGATGATGGTATAACTAATGATGAACCTAACTCCAAAGATGGTAATGGTAGTGAATGCTTGTTTATTGCACTAAGAGAAGAACCTACTTCTGCTAATCTTGCAAGTTGTGTGAAGGAAGGAAGTCTAGAAGAAGAAAAGGAGATATCTGCATTTCATGCTAAAGAGGAAAAAGGATGAATGGGTCATTAACAGTGGATATTCAAATCACATGACTGGGGATAAGAGTAAGTTTGTCCAATTGGAAAGGTATGATGGAGGACTAGTTAGATTTAGTGACGATGCAACTAGTAAGATCTATGGGAAAGGGTCAATTACTTTTGATGGTAAGTATTATACTGATGATGTTCTTTATGTCAAAGGATTGAAGCATAAAATTCTAAGTGTGGGATAGATGTGTGACAAAGGATTAATCTGATATTTAAAGACAATGGATGTGAGATAAGGAAAAGCTCTAGAACATTAATTGTTGGTGGTAAGAAGACTCATGGTAATGTTTATCATTTGAAAGGTACTAACAATTGTTGTTTGTTGGCTTAGACAAATGAATTTTGGATATGGCATAGTAGAATGTGTCATATTAACTTTGATAATCTAGTGAGAATAAGCTCAGCTCAAGTTGTAAGAGACCTACCCAAGATTGTGAAACCTACTAATGCCATCTGCAAAGAATGTCAGTTTGGGAAGCAAACAAAGATAAGTTTCAAGAGCAAGAAATAATCATCTACTAATTTGTTGGAACTGGTGGATATAGACTTGTGTGGTCCTACAAGAACAAGAAGTCTACAAGGTGACAGGTATTTCATGCTTCTTATTGATGATTATTCAAGAATGACTTGGGTTACTTTCCTTAAAGAAAAATCAAAAGCCCTAGACAAGTTCAAGGAATATAAAACAATGGTTGAAAATGAAATGGATTTGAGAATCAAGTGTCTGAGATTTGATAGAGGTGGTGAGTTTATTTCAAATTAATTCAATAGCTTTTGTGAAGAACATGGGATAAAGAGACAATTGTCTACCCCAGAACTCCTCAGCAAAATGGAGTAGTTGAAAGAAATGTTTCAAGTATGTGCCTAATCAATGTTGTCATTGATGTCAACATATCTTTGTTGTCATTGGTGTCAACTATGTCCTATTCTATTACTTGTTTAGAAGATTTGTATGTAAAGGATATTGAGAAAATTGGCCCTTCTGGAAGAAACAAGTGAGTTACAGTGAAGTGCAGTATAGATAGTGAGTTGTATGGTGAAGACCAGTCTAGTAGATTGCTTCGCATTTCTCGCTGGGTCGATATCTTGGTTTGAAGATTGGAAGTTATTTAAAGGGATGTCTAAAGATGCTAAATCCTAAGTTTCAACCTCCGGTGTGAAGTTTTGAGAAAGTTGCATTCACCAAAGTAAAACCTACTTTTTCTAATTATTCTCTGGTGACAGGGAGAAAGCATTTTGCTCCGAATTCCTCTGCAATAAAGTATTTTGCTCTACAGTTCTAGAGGGAAGTCTGGATGACGATAAGTGCCTAAAATTGTAGTAGTTCATGTTTTGGTGGTCTGCAAGCTATCTTTCTTTTATATCAGTTGAAGACAGTGAAGTTCATGTGTTCCGGTGAGAAGATTCCTATGTCTAAAGTGGTTAAGGTTCATGTGGTTGCTCCTAATGTTTATAATGTGCTTGTGGATGTCTCCTAATCATGTTCCTATCTTGACATTGGTCCATGTTAAGGAATTGAGATCATGTTTGAAGATTGTTCCTAGATAATGTAGCATGTAACCAATCTTAGCTAACTTGGTTAATTCCAGTAATTGCAGAGATTCCTTGAAGATTGTGGAAGTATGTTATGGTGTGGAAGATCATTTTTGAGTCCTAGCTAAGGTGTGGTATGAGTTGTATACATCTTTACTTCATTTACTTTACATAATGTTGTAATAGGTCAAGACCTATTTTGTAAATGTTTGTAATGCTGACCTTGGAGATTGTTCTAGTGGTTGATGATTGTAATGCCAACCTTGATGATCACTCCAAGGTTGATGAAGTGTATAAATACTTGTAATTGAGTCATAGAAAAGGTGTCCTTGTGCAAAAATGGGAAGATAAGGAAAAGGATGAGGAAATAAGGCAGAGCAGAGCAAAGAAACTATTGTACTTCAATGTACTAATCTCATACATGAAGAAGATGGTGATTTTGGCAGTGAGCCACTAGTAGGGTTTAACAGCCCTCACTGTAATCTTTCTAGGTTTAGGGTTGAGGCAGTGAGCCAGTATGTTTTGGGCCCATGGAGTGACCAAGCCTGAACATCATTTTTCAAATATTACAATATATTTTGCGAGCTAATCCTCTCCATGGTTTTTCCCCACCTTGGGGTTTTCCATGTAAAAATCTGATGTCTCTTGTGTATAATGTTGCATCTATGTTTAAGTTTGTGATTTCATGCATTCATTGTTAAATCATAATAATTGTGGATAAGTGATTAATGTGTAAGTGAAGAAGTGTTTAAGTTTTTGTGACAACTGATTCACCCCCCCCTCTCAGTTGTCTAGCACATTTCAACAATTGGTATCAGAGCAAGGTTCCTCTGAAGAAAGTCTAATAGATTGAGGAAGATCCAAAATGTCTTATAAGAAGGAAGTGTCACATTTTGATGGGACGAACTATGCTCTTTGGAAGGCACGAATGAAAAGTCATCTTCTTTGTCTTGGTTACAAAGTATGGAAAGCTACAGAAATAAAATACACCTTGCCTCAAAATGGTTTGATGATTGAAGATGAAATCAAAGAATATGAAGTGGATGTTAAAGCAAAAGATGCTCTATTAAGCTCATTGAATGACTCTATACTGAGGAAAGTGGTGGATCTTGAAACTACAAATGAGGTATGGGAAAAGCTGAAAAATCTGTATGAGGGAGATGATTCTATGAAGGAGGCCAAGCTACAAAGTCTGAAAGTCAAATATGAAAGTTTGAAGATGAATTAAGATGAAAACATAACAACCTTTATGCAAAGAGTTGATGAACTTGTCACCAGAATAAAAGGTATGGGGCGAACTCTCGATGATAAGGAAATTGTAATGAAAATTCTTAGATCACTGTCAAAGTCCTACAGTCACAAGGTAGCTATAATTGAAGAATTTATGCAAGTAAAAGATATTGACAGAGATCAGTTTCTTGGTAAGCTTACTGCCTTTGAAATGAGAGAGTTTGGTGATGCCCTGCCAAAAGTAGAGACTGCCTTTAAAGCTAGTACTTCTGGGAAAACCTCTAGATCAGAAAAGTACAAGGTAGAATCAGATGATGAGTTTGATGAAATTGAAGCCAACTTTGTGGATAGACTGCAAAGAGGATTCAGTAAGTTTAAAGGTAAATTACCCTTCAAATATTTTTCTAGCGGTAAAGTAGGCCACTTTACTTCCAGATGTCCTGAAAGAATTGAAAGAAATAGGAAAAGATATGAGAACAGGCCTAGGATCCAAAATAAATGTTATTATGTTGAAGATCTTGATGATGATGAAGGAGAATTAGATAATGGTGAACTAGATAATGCTAGTACTTCTGGTAATGAATGCTTGTTTATTGCTATTAAAGAAGAACCTGTGTCTACTAATCCTGCTAGTTGTGTGAAGAAAGAAAAACAAGTGGAAAGTGCTTTGGCTACTCAGGTTATTGATAGTGGCTACTCTCATCACATGACTGGTGACAAAAGTAAGTTTGTGAGTTTGGAAAGTTATGATGGTGGACTAGTTAGATTTGGAGATCATACAGCTAGCAAGATTTGTGGAAAAGGATCTATTTCTTTTGATGGCAAGCATAATACTAAAGATGTCTTGTATGTGAAAGGATTAAAGCATAATCTTTTGAGTGTGGGTTAGATGTGTGACAAAGGTTATGACCTAAGCTTCAAGGAAAATGGATGCAAGATCAAGGAAAGCTCTAGAACAATCATTGCAACTAGTAAGAAGACCATAGGTAATATCTATCACTTGAAAGGAACTGATAATTATTGTTTGTTGTCTCAGACTGATGAAAGTTGGCTATGGCATAGAAGGTTGTGTCACATCAATTTTGAAAACATTATGAAGATAAGTACTGCACAAGCTGTTAGAGATTTGCCCAAGCTTGTGAAGCCTGCTAATCCTATTTGCAAGGAGTGTCAATTTGGGAAACAAACAAGAACAAGTTTCAAAAGCAAGGACCAATTAGTTAATGGATTACTAGAACTAGTGCATACAGACTTGTGTGGACCTACCAGAGTAAGAAGTTTCCAAGGAGATAGGTATTTCATGTTTCTTATTGATGGTTATTCTAGAATGACTTGTGTTACCATTTTGAAAGAAAAATTAGAAGCTCTGGATAAGTTCAAGGCATTTAAGGTAATGGTTGAAAATGAGATGGATTTGAAGATCAAATGTTTAAGGTCTGATAGAGGAGGAGAGTTCACATCAAATGAATTCAATTTATTTTGTGAAGAACATGGGATAAAGAGACAATTATCTACACCTAGAACTCCACAACAAAATGGAGTCGTTGAAAGAAAGAATAGAACAGTTCAAGAAGCTGCTAGAACCATGATGAAGGAAGTTGATCTTCCAGAAGTATATTGGAGAGAGGTAATTCACACTATTGTATATGTCCTAAATAGAGTCCAAGTCAAAGGTAACATTTCTAAAACTCCTTATGGATTGTGGTATGGTAAAATTCCTACTATGAAATATCTCAAAGTTATTGGTAGAAAATGTTATATCAAAAGAGAAGAAGATCTAGGCAAGTTTGATGCTAGGTATGATGAAGGAACCTTCCTTGATTACTCAACCAAGAGCAAGGCCTACCGGTGTTATAATAAGAGGCTAAATATGATCATTAAGAGTGTAAATGTCAAAGTCGATGAAAGAAAGAAAAGGTCTCTAGAATCAAGTGGATAGGAATCAGATAAACTAGACGTTTCAGAAGTGGTGTAGCATGAAGACAAATCAGATGAAGAGGATCAAGCTCCAAAAAGCTCTGCCAAGATACCAAGGTATGTAAAACTTAATCATTCTGAAGATCAAATCATAGGAGTTAAAAGTAAAGGAATTTTGACCAGAAGAAGAGATGCAGAAGAACAAGTAAATTTTGTCTGATTTCCAAGATTGAACCTAAGACTATGAATGAAGCTTGCAATGATGAGAATTGTGTAAAGGCTATGAAAGAAGAATTGCTGCAGATAGAGAAGAATAAGACCTGGGATCTTGTTCCTAGACCAGTAGACAAAAATGTAATTGGTACCAAGTGGGTTTTCAGAAACAAGATGAACGAGAATGGCGAAGTAGTAAGAAACAAAGCAAGGTTGGTATGCAAAGGATACTCTCAAGTTGAAGGAATAGATTGTGAGGAAACATTTACACCAGTGGCCAGGATTGAAGCTATAAGAATGTTTATGGCATTTGCAGCCTACAAAGATTTTAAGGTATATCGGATGGATGTAAAGTCTGTATTCTTGAATGGAGAGTTGGAAGAAGAAGTCTATATTGAACAACCAGAAGGATTCCAGTCATTAGATCAGGGTGACATGGTATGCAGATTGAAGAAGGCTTTGTATGGATTAAAACAAGCCCCCAAGGCATGGTATGCTCGGTTGGATAGGTATCTAATACAGATAGGGTTCAATAAAGGTACTACATATAGTAATCTCTACTTCAAGATCAATGATGAACAAATCCTAATTGTAGCAGTCTTTGTTGATGACATTATCTTTGGAGGTAATGAAGGTATGTACACAATTTTTTCCGAAGAAATGTAAAGTGAATTTGAAATGTCCATGTTTGTTGAGATGAATTTCTTTTTGGGTCTGCAAATAAATCAATCAGATAAAGGTATCTTCATTTCTCAGTCTAAGTATGTGAAAGAGTTGCTAAAGAAGTTTGGGATGGAAGACTCTAAACCGGTAAATACTCCCATGATAACCAGTTGTAAGTTGAGCAAAAATAATGATTCACCTATGGCAAATCATAAAAGTTATAGATCTATGATTGGAGGATTACTTTATCTGACTCAAACCAGACCTAACATAGTGCATGCAGTTTGTCTTGTGGCAAGATTTCAAGCAGGGCCCATGGAGTCACATGTGATGGCAATCAAGAGAATTCTGAGATATTTGAAAGGCACAATAGATTATGGTTTGTGGTATCCAAAAGATAATGATTTCACTCTCAGTGCATACACTGATGCAGATTGGATCAGAGATGTGGATGATAGGAAAAGTACAAGTGGAGGTGCATTCTTTTTTGGGAAAAAAGTTGGTATCTTGGTTGAGCAAGAAACAAGATTCAATATCCTTGTCTACTGCAGAAGCAGAATACATTGTAGGAACATGTAGTTGCACTCAAGTATTATGGATGAAGCAGACTTTGAAGGACATCAGAGTTATGTATGAAGATCCAATTGCAATCTTTTGTGACAATACAACTGCCATAAACATATCAAAAAATCTAGTAATGCATTCAAGGACAAAGAACATATCCATAAGATATCACTTTCTAAGGGAAAAAGTGACAGAGAATGAATTTAATTGGAATATATATCTAAAAAGACTAGATTGTAGACATTTTCACCAAACCTCTACCTAAGGATACTTTTGAGTATCTCAGAGAAAAGTTAGGGGTTATTACCCGTCCTGCTCTAAACTAAGATGCACAAGAGTGCATTAGTTTGGTGGTGCTTCTTCAGATCCAGATTGATGCTTTTAGGGCTACTTCTCAGGGGGAGTAGTTAAAGAGTTCAGAAGAGAAATTGAATCAGAGCAGAAGAGTGCATGTACCCTTTTCCATTGATGTTAAAGGGGGAGAGAATTCATGTGAAAAACTTAGAAAGAAAGAGTGCAAATGTGTAAAAGAGAGGGGGAGAATCTTGGCCAGAAAGAAAGGTATAGATGTGGAAAATGATAGGGGAGAATCTTGGTTAGAAAGAAAGAGTGCAGATGTGTAAAGAGATAGGGGAGAATCATGTCTTGATGGTTGTTGTAGTTATTCACATCATATGTTGCCATCAATGACAAAGGGGTAGATTGTTGCAAGTATGTGCCTAATTAGTGTTGTCATTGATGTTAACATATCTTTGTTGTTATTGGATTCAACTATGTCCTATTCTATTACTTGTTTAGAAGCTTTGTATGTTGAGGATATTGAGAAAATTGGCCCTTCTGGAAGAAACAAGTGAGTTACAGTGAAGTACAGTATAGACAATGAGTTGTATGGTGAAGAATAGTCTGGTAGATTGATTTGCATTTCTCGCTGGGTGAATATCTTAGTCTATAGATTGGAATTTATTTAAAGAGATGTCTGAAGATGCTAAATCTTGAGTTTGAGCCTCCAATGTGAAGTTTTGAGAAAGTTGTATTCACCAGAGTAAAACCCGCTCTTTTTGATTATTCTCTGGTGACAGGGAGAAAGTATTTTTCTCCACATTCCTCCACAATAAAGTATTTTTCTTTGCAGTTCTAGAGGGAAGTCTGGGATGATGATAAGTGCCTACAATTGTTGTGGTTCATGTTTTGGTGGTTCGCAAGCTATATTTCTTTTATATCAGTTGAAGACAGTGAAGTTCATGTGTTCCGGTGAGAAGATTCCTATGGCTAAAGTGGTTAAGGTTCATGTAGTTGCTCTTGATGTTTATAACATGCTTGTGGATGTCCCCTAATCATGTTCATATCTTGACATTGGTCTGCATTAAAGAATTGAGATCATGTTTGAAGATTGTTCCCAGATAATGTAGTGTGTAACCAATCTTAGCTAATTTGGTTAATCCCAGTAATTACGAAGATTCCTTGAAGATTGTGGAAATGTGTTGTGGCATGGAAGATCATGTTTGAGTCCTAGCTAAGGCATGGCATGATTTGCATACATCTTTAATTCATTTCCTTTGCATAATGTTGTAATAGGTCAGGACCTATTTTGTAAATGTTTGTAATGCCGACCTTGGAGATTGTTACAATGGTTGATGATTGTAATGCTGACCTTGATGATCATTCCAAGGTTGACGAAGTGTATAAATACTTGTAATTGAGTCATGGAAAAGGTGTCCTTGAGTGAAAATTGGAAGATAAGGAAAAGGGCGAGGAGATAAGGTAGAGCAGAGCAGAGGAACTGTTGTACTTCAATGTACTAATCTCATACATGAAGAAGATGGTGATTTTGGCAGTGAACCACCAGTAGGGTTTAATAGCTCTCAGGGTTTAACAACCCTTATTGTAATCTTTCTAGGTTTAGGGTTGAGGCAATGAGCCTACTAAACCTGTTGTACTTCATAGCAGTGAGCCAATATGTTCTGGGCCCGTGGAGTGACCAAGCTTGAACATTATTTTTCAAAGATTACAATATATTTTGAGAGCTAATCCTCTCCATGGTTTTTCTCCACCTTGGGGTTTTCCACGTAAAAGTTTGATGTCTCTTGTGTATAATGTTGCATCTGTGTTTAAGTTTATGATTTCATGCATTCATTGTTAAATCATAATAATTGTGAATAAGTGATTAATGTGTAAGTGAAGAAGTGTTTAAGTTATTGTGACAATTGATTCACCTCCCCTCTCAGTTGTCTACCACATTTTAACAAGAAAGAATAGAACAGTTTAGGAAGCTGCTAGAACAATGATCAAGGAAGCTAACCTTTTGGAAGTTTATTGGAAAAAAGCTATTCATACTGCTATCTACATTCATAATAGAGTACAAGTCAAAGCAAATGGAACAAAGACACCTTATGAGCTATGGTATGGAAGAACTACTTTAAGGTATTTCAAAGTTTTTGGAAGTAAATGTTATATCAGAAGAGATGAAGAATTGGGAAAGTTTGATGCTAGATGTGATGAAGGCATATTCCTTGGGTACTCTACTAAAATCAAAGCTTACCAGTGCTATAACAAAAGATTGAGGAAGATTATTGAAAGTGCAAATGTGAAGGTAGATGAAGATGTTCAGAAAGTCTTAGAGCCGAATGGATACAAGTCAGATGGATCTACTGATTCAGAGAAAGTTGGAGAAAAATACAAGGAAGTTAAAATTGAAGTACAAGCTGCTCTAGAAGAAGAATCTCAAGTTGAAGAACAAGAAGCTCTAGAAAGAGTCCCTAAAACCCACAGGTATGTGTAAAGAAATCATTTTGAAGATCAAATCATTGGTGACAAGAGGAAAGGAGTATTGACAAGAAAAAGAGCTGCATAAGAACAGACAAATCTCTACTTGATTTCAAAGGTTGTGTTGGGTCTCAAAAATGCAGGTTGTGGATTCTAAGGGGATGCCAAGCCCTATGGTCAAATCTACAACATTTTTTAGCCAATGACTAGAGTTTGACCTTAACGATCAACTTCTCCCTATGCTTTAGGTCCTGCTACAACCTAGGTGGGTGAACCTTTAATTATCAAAGCAAGTTGTATGATTAAATCAATGTTGGTTTGCTGCTAGTTTATCTGATTACAATGGCATACTTATAAATCAGATGAGATATTGTAAACTATTTCTAAAGAAAGTAAATGATTTAATCTAAATTCTAATAGAAATAAATAATAACTAACATGAAATGAATCTATAATAGAGTAAAGATTTTAAACATAAAATGAATCAATAATTAGACTGGTGCTTTGTCCATTTGGGCAATGGAGTTAGGATGTCAGAAACAAATAACTTGTATCATGTAATAACTCGATCTGATTGGCACATATAACTATTGCAACTTGTACAAACGTGCAAGGAAGAAATTATTAATTCATTCTTAATAATCCAAAGGACATAATTTCATTAAATGCAAAATATTAAAAGGATTTTAATCTTTCTGGAAAGAACCAATTTAACTTTGCAAAATAATAAATTAGATCAACTCTGGAGACAAATTAATAACCCTAATCAATTAATTGTACTTAGTAATCCATTCAACATTCTAAGATTACTATAATTGATGAGAAAGGATTTAATTCTGCTTGAGAAACCAATCAAATCAACTATACTGAATTAGCAAATGTAACCAGACAATTTGAATATATCCTTAACACATTCAAATTGAATAATCAGAAAATGAATGACATGGAGATAATTAAATTGATTGAATTAAAAACAACAAACAGATGATACCGTCACAATGTATTTCAAATTCGAATCCTCAACTGCTACGTCAAAATGTATCATGCACCATAGCCTTTCTCAGAATGAAATTGCATAGAAGAATCAAATTTGCATCAGATTTAATCAAATCTAACATAATCTAATCCTAAAATGTTTCAATTGTCTTTGTGTCTAATCTAATTCTAACCTAATTCTAACTCCCTATTCTGTGTCCTAGGATCTCTATTTAAAGAGATGAAACAAGCCTCAGACCTGTTACATTCATTTTGCAGTTTAAATAACTGATATAATGGATATATGGTTTCACTTGATAAGAAAATAATTAATCACCCGGCTGCATTCTTTCATCTCCAGCTTGAAACATTTTGTCTTCCATTAATTCAATCCTCTTCTTGAAATCACTTTATTATCATAATCATAATCCTGCAAAAAAAAAACAAATTAATCATTAGATAATATATAAACATATAATTTGTATAGATGTGAACCTTAGGATCTGTGTCGTGAGGTATCGTTTCCTTATTTCCGTTGTATATTTACTTACTGCCATGTATTTAGGGTTTTATCACCATGACAATATTTCATGTTATCTTAATTAATTATCACTTTGTATACCAAAATATTTAATAATAATTCTGTTTGATATCCCTTTTTAGGGCTCCAATAATCTCAAAAAAGACTTTGGCATGACTATTCAATTCACTCTGAGTAAAATAAAATATTTAACTGGTTACTTTTGCCAAATTAAATAATTAATTTTAATCTTTGTCATTTTTGATAATAAAATATTTAATCTCATGTCTTAGCATAATAAAGTATTTCCAATAGTTTAATCCTCATCTCATTTCCCAATCATATTTCTTATGTTTTTACTATTATTTGACAAAATAATTATTTCCCCCACTTTACGAATTCAATGAAAATACTTTACTCCAAATATTCCTCAGGCTTGATTTACAATTATTTATTTGACGTCTTTACATGTAGTTTAACTCTTTGTTTGATAACAATTCCATTTGGGTGAAAATAATTATCAATTCCCCAACTTCTCAGGTGAAAATATTTTACCAGATTTCATAAAATCTTCACCTTTTGGTTACTTTTGTAAAAACACCATATCCTTATTTACAAAATCTTTTCCTGGATAATAACTAATCTCATAGCACTTTTGGTAAAAATATTTCTTGTTTTGCAAAATTTATTTCTTCTCAAGATAATTTTTAACGTGATGACTTTAATATATTTCCCCAGAGTGTTTTATATTCAAATCATAATTACGGCCTAACTTCTGATGTAACAGTGGATAAACTATCTCAATCCAAAAAACATTCAAGGTTTGTCAGTTTATTTATTGTTGTTGGCAATGATTGGGAATGGTCTTATAGTTCCACGAGCCCTGTTTACTCATGATGTTATGTGGTAATTACTTCTTTGAGATTTGATATTCATGTTCAAGAATTTCTGAAATAAGTCTTTAAATCACAACTATAATCTCTTGTAACCTTTGAATCACTGAAACTATTTCTAGTAGGCCAGAGCCTTCTTCCAGTTTTCTAAAATGTTTCCTCATCCCAAATATTTTTGGGAACACTTAAGAGGGGCCAGAACCTTTCTCGAAAATGTTTCCATCAAGAGGCATCATATTTCCAAAATATTCTACAAGTTTCCAATATATTGTTTCCAAGAAATTTTAAAGTTTCTAATACTATTTCCAAGAGTTTTTAAATTTCTACAAGTTCTTTTCCAAAGATTGTTTCCTTCTGTTTTCCATTTCCTTGTGAAGCATGCCATAATGTTTCTGTAGTTCCCTGATGGCTGACCTACATATCCCTGCTTCCAATACCTACATTTCTAAAGTTCCCAAGTATCTATTTCCAATTCTTGGTGCAATGTAGCTTGTAGCTGTTAGGATGATTCTTGAGAAATTGAGAAAATATGAAAAGATTAAAGGTTTCTTCACTTCCTTGTAGAAACTTAAGATGAAGTAGATCAGATTCGTCTACCATACGATTGAATGCAATTACAGAATCAAGCTCATGTTGAGGTCTCTTCATGTCCGAGGGATTTCTAAACAATTCTGTCATTGCCCAAAAACAAAAATAAAAGGTAGCTAAGAATGATTTTGGCTTTGTGTGTAGATTTTCAATGAATTGGCATGAAGGGATGAGTCAAAAATGTCTAAGGAACATTCAATCTAACTTCAACAACAATTTAGAATATTGTAGCATCTTTAGCAGTAACTTATTTCAACTTCGGAAGCAACTGCAACTATCACTTCAAAAATAAACTTCTTGAGGCCATAATTTCTTATATACTCAAAACGCGATGACATCTTTTTCCAAATTTCATAACTTTTAAAAAGGAACGTGATGTGTGGGTGGTACTTACACAACAACACTTCTCACTTACGCAACAACTTTGACTTTGGCAGCACAAGAATGACTTCGGTAGCAAAATATGAAAATGACAATTCGCTAAGCTAACTTATGGTGGCATGACCATAGAGAGACACCTAGCATTGTCTTTTGTGTAGATCAACTTATTTTATGCTCCTAGCCTAACAAAATGGGTCACATGTTTCGAGGGCAAACTTTTTGTTCTACCCATAAGAGTTTACTCTACCATTCTTTTGAATCATAAGCAGATGCTCAAGAGTGCTCGAGCCAAACTTCTTGCTAGTATGATAAAACTTTGATAATAGTGAAACATAGCCCATGTGGTGCCAATTTGAAAGTTGTGAAATAGTAAATGGCCAATTCAATTTCCCATCCATGTCCTTAACTTCCCAGCATGGCACATCAAAAGAACAAACCTAAATAAAACTGGTATTTTCTTCTTTCATTGCATCTTGCATATACTATTGTTTCTCTTGCATAAGGGTCGCCGATGAAAAGCTACCACTTGTTTCTAAGTCAAAACCTTCCTGTGGATTGGTATAAGCTTTGTGGCTAGAAAAAGTAGTTGTATTCATCTGTGATTTTATTTCTGATGGAGCAATTTGAGAAAAAGCATTGTTGTGCAGTGCATCCCCCACCGACTTGGTAGGCTTCATGGTTTCATCACATGAAGCAGTTGACAATATAGATGAATTTTGGAAATGCCCCCCATGAACTGCATCTGTGCTCCAACCTATTGTACTTCCAATTTCAAAATCTAAATGGAATAGGGACTTCAATTGTACACTTTCACCAAGTACTCCATCCAAAACTATGTAAACAAGAAGTTATGTGGAAAAAAACAAGTTGAAAGGCCTTCATAAAACTACTTTTTTGTATAGGGTCCACACATTTGTCCTTGATCATTAACAAACATCCAACCTCTTGAAGTTGCCAACTATGCATCTTTTGAAAAAATTGACTGGAAATATCCAGTTCTAATAGGTTGAACCTAAGACAGTTTTTGAAGCATGTAAATATGAACATTGGGTTAAGGAAATGGAAGAAGAATTGATGAAAATTGAAAAGAACAAGACTTGGGAACTTGTCCCTAGGCCTACAACTATGAATGTGATTGGAACAAAGTGGCTTTTTAGGAATACTAGTTGAATGAGATTGGAGAAGTGGTAAGAAACAAAGCTAGACTTGTATGCAAATGCTACTCACAAGTAGAAGGAATATATTATGAAGAAAATTTTGCTCCGGTGGAAAGAATGAAATCTATTAGATTGTTTCTAGCCTATGCAACACATAAATATTTCAAAGTATATCAGATGGATGTGAAGTCTGCTTTTCTGAATAGAGAGTTGGAAGAGGAAGTATATATAGAGAAACCAGATGGATTTCAGTTATCAAACAAACTAGACATGGTATGCAGATTGAAGAAGGCATTGTATGGATTTAAGAAAGCTCCTAGAGCTTGTTATGTGAGGCTAGATAGGTATTTGTTGTAGTAGGGATTCAGTATAGGGTCTACAGACACTAACATGTATATCAAGGTTAGCAAAGATCAAATTCTGATTATTGAAGTCTATGTAGATGATATAATCTTTGGTAGAAATGAAGGTATGTGTAAGAACTTTGCAAATGAGATACAAAAGGAATTTGAGATGTCAATGTGTGGTGAGATGAACTTCTTTCTTAGACTACAAATTAATCAAATAGATAAGGGCATTTTCATTTCACAATCAAAATATCTCAAGGAGTTGATAAAGAAGTTTAGAATGGAAGAATTCAAACTAGTCTGTACTCCTATGACAACTATTTGTAAGCTGAGGAAAGATAATGAATCCCCTAAGGCTAATTAGAGTAAGTATAGATCTATGATTGGAGGATTACTACACCTAACTGCTACCAGACCTGATATCATGCATGTAGTTTGTCTTGTGGCCAGATTTTAGGTAGATCCTAAAGAGTCACATGTTATGGCAGTAAAGAGGATTTTTAGGTACTTAAAAGGCACTTCTACTTATGGTTT
The DNA here is from genome assembly GCA_027924645.1 of Cunninghamia lanceolata. Classification (NCBI taxonomy): domain Eukaryota; kingdom Viridiplantae; phylum Streptophyta; class Pinopsida; order Cupressales; family Cupressaceae; genus Cunninghamia; species Cunninghamia lanceolata. The sequence continues at coordinate 1,677,821 of BSBN01000081.1, read as the reverse complement.
GTGGTATCCCAAGAACAATGGCTTCAACCTATGTGCATACACAAATGTAGATTGGACCAGATGTGTAGATGACACAAAAAGTACAAGAGGTGGAGTGTTCTTTCTTGGAGACAGATTTGTATCTTGGAAAAGCAAGAAGCAAGATTCAGTATCCTTATCTACTATAGAGGTAGAGTACATTACAGTAGCATCATGTTGCACACAAGTGTTGTGGATGAGACAAAATCTGAAGGACATTTAGGTTGAGTATAAGGATCCAATTCCTATTTTCTGTGATAATACTATCGCCATTAACATTTCAAAGAACCTAGTGATGCATTTAAGAACAAAGCATATTTCTATTAGGTATCACTTTCTGAGAGAGAAGGTTGTAGAGAAAGAAGTGAAGCTTGAGTATGTTCCTACAAAAGATCAAGTTACTAATATATTCACCAAAGCTCTTCCTAAGGATACATTTGTGTATCTTTGAGAGAAGTGTTGGTGTGAATAGGGTTATCACCTAATTGGTTTACCCTTGTGTGGATAATTTACATTATTTAACTATTTACTAGTTAAATAATATTCACACATCACACATAATTCACACATGTTAAGTTGAATTAGTGAGTCTTCTAGGTGTTTCTAGTTGAGTCTAGTTGAGTGCTAAGTTGTTGATAGTTGGAGTGAGTTGTCTTATCCTCCACATGTGCAATTAGTTATCATCCTCTAATTGTCACATGTAGGAATATCTCCACTTTCCACTCCACCTTTCTAGCTCTCACCTTGCCTTTATAAGCAAGGCTCTCTTCATGTATTATGTAATCCAATCAATTTCTTGTAATATTGTAATCTTTTGCATTCAATGATAGAATAGCATTATTCTCTCATCTGATATCTCTTGTGCTTTCATGAAGTCCTAGATCCTGGGTGGCTCCAATCATAGCCAACTCTAACATGGTATTAGAACTCTAGGAAGAATCACTTAGTGTTAGTCATTTTTTTGAGAGATCTTGAGTGCAATTCTCGGTGGATCTTGATAGTTGAGTATGCTCTTCTCTTGCATCGAATGATGACTTGGAGAATCAGAAAAACTTGATAGAAATACTAGATTTGTGAGGGTTTCCTCTTTGTAGCCTTGTATTGTAGGTTCATTTTGGAGCATGCTACTATAAATTGAAGTACACCATTATGTTCAAGAGGTCTGAGATAGTCAAGATCGGCTTTTGTTTTGTCCAAATCAGACACCGGAGGCCAAATCTATAGCATTTTCAATCTAGGGAGTGTGTACCTGATCCAGGACGTAGCTGCAATTTTGGAGTAGTTTGGGCAAAATTAGGCCCTACCATTGCACTTAGGATACTTGAAAACCTATAAATTGACTATAAAATTGTCCAAATCAGACAAAGTTGTAGCAAAAGGCAAATTTTGTTTGCAAATTGACATCATACATAATCAGTGAGAATATTCCTTATTGTGCAGGCAGATCTGAATCCCTACAAAATCAGCACAGGTCATACGTAGGTAGTGCAATATTTGTTGGGTAATATTTTCAATCACTAGTATACAAAATTTTATCTGCAGAGTTTTAAATTTCTACGAGGTTTGTACCCTATCTGCAAGCTATATCAGATCTGTAGGGTACTGGCAAATTGTGGGACACCACTTGTGGTGCAGGCCCCCACATTATTCGACACCCAAACTATCAGTCAACAATAGTATGGCATGTGGTGTCTAAAACCTCCTGGCAGTTAATAAAATAGTGGCCATCATCTAAGAAAACTCTGATCATCGAAGGTATTTTGTATTCTTTTCTTCAATGGTTGGCATTCTTTGTGAAGCAGTAGATCTCACATACTCGTCAGTTGTTTGTCAGCCTTTGCAAGCAGTTTCCTTCATAGTTGACATTCATATCACTTGGTTATTGTTTTCCATGTGATTGGCAGTGAATAATCCAGTGGCAATGATAGTTTTGTCTAGGTCTCCAAGCATTGACCCATCAGGGTCTTCACATCAATTCAGTTGACTATGCTAAATTTGGTGGTTTACTCCCCTGCGGTCTGTAATTTGATCAGTGGTTGTTAACATCACTCCCAACAAATTTTACAATCAGTTGGAAAATCTTAACCACCTGACCATCATTCACTCCACCTAGCATTGGAGGGCTCCAAATAGAGGCAGCAAGCCTAAACAATCAACGGTTATATCAACGTTAATTCCTTCATCGGCGGTGGTCCTCACTTACCTCCTCTGGTGCTCGGCAATCTTTAATTCCTGGCAGTTACATTTTTCAATCGGCGGGCTTCTAATAGTCTAGAATAGGTGGTCTACGCATGTACAATAGTGAACAATATAAAACTACCTGGTGGCTGTTAGACCACCAGTCCATGGCTCCAAAATGGCAGGCATAGTATCTTTTATATGTCTCACGCTGTAAAAGAAAAATGTTCATGTTGGGCAATCTTCTAAACTAGTCAGTTGTTCCTATCAACGGTTGCTCCCTCGAAAGGCCATTTACAACCAAAATCTAACTATTTCAAATTTCTTTGGTGGTTTCACGACTCCATCAGGCAGTTTCAAGAATAAAACCAGTATTTTTCGACATTTCCTAGGTGGTTTCGAGAACTCTGAAGTGGTTCCCAGCACATAAACAGTGGTTTCACCCAAAATAGAGAAGTTTTTTGACTTTGAAGGCCATTTTGTTTTCTTTTCTGGGGGGATTTTTTCCTGAAAAAGGAAATATTCTAGGAATATTCCACTAACATCAGCACTAGGGGGCCATTTTTGCCCCTCAAAGCCCTAAATAGGGGTTATTTTTTTTCTTTTTTCCATAACTTTTGCCCACGGAGGTAAAATTAGGCAAATGAGATAGTGTTAGAAAGATGACAAAGAGAACTCCACAGTGGCATCAGTATTTTTCTAATATTCTACTACAGGTGACTGATACAGTAGTTTGAAGACAAATCTTCTTTTTTTGCTTCTGAGCTCACAACTTTCTGCCATGATCTCCAATTTTTGTGATTCTTGCGGCATCGGAAAGGTATTCAAAAGCTCTTAAAATCCATCCATGCACTTTTCTCATATTCAACTCTAGGTTCATTTTATTCTATTTGTTAGTTTTTTGGCTTTTGTGTGATAACTTAGACATTTTGGCACTTGAGAAAGTGAAACTTATTTTGAAGGGATCTATTTGCTATGGCAAATCATTGTGTGTGACTACAATCTTCCTTGGATCTCTTTTTTAAGATATTGTTTATGCTTTCACAATTTTGGTCCTTTGAGGATAGTTGTAAATCGCACTAAGTATAAAGTGCTACAATCATTCCTTTTTGGGGAGGCAATCTCTTTGATTGAGTAATATGGGGGTTGTACTTGTGTTCTTTTTTGTACTCTTACATCATGGATCCAAACAAACTTCCTCTACTCACACCATATAACTATCATGAGTGGAAAACTAAAATGGAGATTCATTTAAGAAGTTTGAAAATTCATACAATAATAATGGGTACATAAATTGAACCAACAACAACTGCTGAAAAGAGAAAGTGGTACAATAGATGTAATCAAACCTATGGAACACTATGCTTGTCTATCTCTCCTCATCTTCTTTTTCATATTGAATGTTGTACAAAACCTAATGAAGTGTGGATTACCTTAGAAAATCTCTTTGGTTAACAAGATACTATGAGAGGCTTCAAATTGGAGAATGAACTAATTGGTTTGAATCCAACTAATTTTGCAAGCATCCAAGACTTCTTCACAAAGCTAAAATCACTTAAATTGCAGCTCAAACAATGTGGAATTGAGAAAGAGGACACTCAGTTGATTCTTTCAATCCTTGCCAAGCTTGGTCTTGATATTTAGTTTTTGTTTCTACCTTTTATGCTACTATGGATGCACTTGAGAAAGCTTTCACAATGCCTTAACTTGATGAGTTTGCTGCATCACTCACAGGGGAGCAAGCTAAGTTAGTACACATGGGCAAATTGAAGTCTCCTAAAACTCAAGCACTTCTTGCTAGTCAAGGTACAAAGGATCAAAAGGCTTCAACTAGCAAAGGCAAGAAATAGAAAAATAAGCATCTCAAGAACAATGAGCAAGGAAAAGAGTCAACTAAATCACCTAAGTCCTCATCCTCTCCCAAGGAGGAATCATCTAAGGAGAGACCAAAGTGTGCACATTGCAAAAAACTAGGACATGATGAGCATAAGTGTTATGAGAAGAAAATTGATGAGTTGACTCACATTATTCAAAAGCACAATGTCAAAATGCCATCATCATCACCTAGTACATCCTCTTCTTTGACACCATCATCATCTACATAGACAGGGACAATAGGCATTACCAATGGGACAAACAAAGGAAAAGGACAGGCAATCTTTGCTTCAATAAGTGTACAATCAGAGAGATGGCTTCTTGATTCAGGAGCTTCTCATCATATGGCATCTTCATAGGGGATGTTCTCTTCATTTGAGTCATGTACTTCACCACCTATCTTGATGGGTAACACTACATACATGCATGCAATTGGTAAAGGAACTATTGATGTTGGTGAGAATACATTCAACAATGTGTTGTGTGTACATTCCTTCTCAACCAATCTCCTTTCCATCTATCAGATTACTCATTGTGGTGCAGGCAAGACAGTTGAGTTCACTCCTGATTCAATGATCATACGAGACTTGGAGAGCAGAGATATCATTGTTGTTGGGATGGTTGATCATGCATCTTGCTTGTATACAATCTCCCATTTTGCTTCTTCTGATGATGTAGATCCATTGATTGATATTCACAATCATGCATCAAGTGTGAATCATGTTTCTGAAGAGAAGTTTGGTCACTTGAACCTTGGTGTTCTTTCAGCCACTTTGGTTCATGAGACTAGTGCTGAGCTTCCATCACCTCATCCTCATGCTTCTTCAGAGATAGACATTGACATGGGTTCTTCTACTTCAGTTGAGCAGTATCATACAGGTCTTTCAGACATAGCTTTGTGGGATACTTTCTTGGAAGGTATATTGAAGACTTGTTTTGTGAGTCTGATATTGCAAATTTGGAGGACACACTTGAGGGGCTATCTCTCCTCTTTGATGACATTTACAAAACAATTGCTATCCCATCTACTTCATCTTTGGACATTGTTCTTCATAAGTCTACCCAGGATTTTGGATTGGTCACACCTCATTGCATAGTGTCATTCCTTAATTCTGACATGTGGATACTTGAGCAGTTTTCAGAGACATCATCCATCATGAGACTTCTTCCCTCATTTCTTTTCTTGGAGATGGAGTTTCTTCTACATCAACCTTTGCATTAGTTTCTTTCTAAGTGGAGGGATGTTTTTTGTAGGTACAAGACACTTTCCAGTGTTCATCTTTAGGCATTCACCATTGGAACAAGAGCTACTTCATTGTGGGGGGGACCTATAGTCACACACTTGTTCTCCTATGGGGGGTATTTGATAGTACATATGTGATAGCAGTTGTCCTTGGGGGGTCATGTTGTGTCCTCCTACTATCACTTCTTTTTTCACTTTCATTGTTTCATGCATTCTCACTTTTGGAGAGGAGATTTTTCCCATGAGGTTTTCTCCTTTTCTCCACTTGAGATTTGTTGTACATGGGTACCTAACATGGCCTAGAATCTGGGACCCATCATAGTTATCCATCATTTCATCTTGCTTTAGTCAACTACTCCCTAAGTTGCACTTAAGGGGGGTGTTGGTGTGAACAGGGTTATCACCTAACTGGTTTACCCTTGTGTGGATAATTTACATTATTTAACTATTTACTAGTTAAATAATATTCACACATCACAAATAATTCACACATGTTAAGTTGACTTAGTGAGTCTTCTAGGTGTTTCTAGTTGAGTTTGGTTATGTGTTGAGTTGTTGATATTTGGAGTAAGTTGTCTTATCCTCCACATGTGCAATTAGTTATCATCCTCTAATTGTCACATGTTGTAGGAATATCTCCACTTTCCACTCCACCTTTATAGCTCTCACCTTGCCTTTATAAGCAAGGCTCTCTTCATGTATTATGTAATCCAATCAATCTATTGTAATCTTATAATCTTTTGCATTCATTGATAGAATAGCATTATTCTCTCATATGATGTCTCTTGTGCTTTCATGAAGTCCTAGATCCTGGGTGGCTCCAATCATAGCCAACTCTAACAATAAGTTCCTGAGTTATTGCCCCTCCTTTATTGAACTAGATGCATAAGGAAATGTATCAGTCTAGTGTGGTTCAGGAGTAATTTCTTTCTAGACTAATGATGGAGTCTACCTCTCAGCGGGAGCAGGTAGTGATATTGAAGAATGTTGTAGACTAAAGGAAGCATTCAGGGTAGTTGAGAACAAGTGCAAGTATGTGTAGTGGAAAGAGATGCGTTGCCCTTTTCCAGTGATGTCAAAGGGAGAGAGAGTTCATATGAAAAACTTAGAGAAAAAGAAAGCAGATGTGTAAAGAGAAAGGGGGAGTTCTAATGCAGAGTTGTATCTTGATGGTGGAATAGGTTGTTCAATTTTTCACATCATATGTTGCCATCAGTGACAAAGGGGGAGATTGTTGCATGTATGTGCTAACTGGTGTTGTCATTGATGTCAACATGTTTGTGTTGTCATTAGTGTCAACTATGCTCTTATTTTTGTTATGTTGGAAAATGTCCCCTTGGGGGCTTTTCCCTCTTAAGGTTTAGCTCGTGGGTCCTTAGAATGCATTTAGAGCATCTTACATGATAATTTTGACTCCTGATGAGAAAACCCTAAACTCTTATGGCCAATAGCACCTAGGGGGTGCTATATAGATGATCCTTGAACAAAAATATCAGGGTGGACTTGGGCACTATCACCCTAGTCCTGCCCTATTTTGTGTTTGCCCTAAATTTAATGTCAGTTTTATGATCATTATTTAGGTCCTATACTGACATCTCAATTACGAAATTCTTAGTGAGAATATTTGTAGTTGCATATATAATCATGATTAGGTTTCATTTACCAACTAGAGATGGAAATTAGATGAGCATTGTGAATTGGTGAAAGTGATTCAAGGCATTCATTGTGTTGCAGAGTAGTATTTTGTTGTTATTGTGTTTGTATTTGCAGATTTGGTTCCATCTCCTCATGGCATGAAGAGCATCTTCCTTCCATGAGATCTACACTTTAAGGTGATATTTATTGTGTTTTCAATCATTTATCATTTGGATTTTTGCCTCTATCCCTCTAGGATATGCACTCTTATCTGACAATGGTGTTCGGAAGACTTCAATGTCTCTCCAGGGCTTGACCGAGGCAAGCTTCTAAACACTAGATTCCCCTCCCACACTCCTTTGTGATTGCAGGTTACAGGTACCGAGTTTCATGGAGTGGAGTTACAGAAAGGAGGTTGCAAACAACAAGGATTCAAGATCTAAAAGAAAGAGGACAAGGGCACTAGTGCCAGTGTCCTCCATCTTTTCCAGGGCAGAAATGAAAGATACAATGCAGATCAGTGTTGGAAGGAGATTCAGATTCTGTGATGAAAATTGTACCTTGGACAAGGGCACTAGTGTCAGTGTCCTTGACTGTTCTACATTCTAAATTTTGAAAAATAGTGAGTTAACAATCTTTGTCCTTCACCTTAGTCTGAAAGGATTTGTTGTAATTCATTAATTTGCTTACTGTTTGGCTTATTTAGGGTTTTAAGAGTAATTGAGCATTAAATTGAGATATTGTTTGATACATCTAAGCTTCTATATCATTCCAAGAGGCAGCCCAACCTGTAGGTGTTTGCTCTCGCTTAGTGGAGATTCAACTCGATTGATATGCCCTTGAATGTTTGGTGAGAAGGGAGGATTTGCCTTTGAAACTAAAACCAAAACATTCCCGCCCTTTTTAACCCTAAACATTTTGGTGAACCCATTTTTTTGGACTATTTGGCACCTTGCTAAGTGTTGTGTGATAGATTTGCATTCATTCATTTTATTGCATTCAAAAAATTACAAAAAAATTGAAAAATTTGGAAAATTTAAAAAAAATGGCACCTTAGGCTTGCATTTTAGCATAATTTGAATTAATTTAATTAAATTTCTATCATTTTCATTATATCTAATTTAAATTACAGACATTCATTATTTAATGTTCACTTGCATTGCATTTTCATGCTTAAATTGATAAAAATTGCTTGAAATTGCACATTTTTCATAAAAATTTCATTTTGCATTAGCTAGGGTTTGTAGTCAAAATATTGTCTCAGATTTTAATACCCTTTTGAAAAACTCATTAGTACTTATTTCTAATTGTAGTGTTGCATCATAGTGGTTTTCTTGCAAAATTTCATGTCTAGGGTTTGAAAACCTTGCATTTTCACTAGATTTGGCCTGGCCCTATCGTCTCTTTAGAATTGCATTACAAGTGTATGGTGAGGGATTTTGCTGCATTATTGTCCTAATATTAGGGTTACTATCTTCCCCCCTCCTCAAATTCCTCAAAACAACCGTTCTATTAGTCTTTTACATTGAAAATCGGTGAAAATTTGCATATTTTAGGTGTATTTTCACTAGGTTTTGACTTGTCATCACTTTAGACTTGCATCAAAGGTGTGTTTTGAAAGATATTGTTTCATCATTGGACTATTATTAGGCATATTATTTTCTGTCCCTCTTGAAATTTTTCACAACACCTCTTCTTTCATTCATTGGCATTGGAAAAAGTAAAAATACCTAACATTTTAGATCATTTTCATACATACTTTTGCACTTGATCTTGCATAAGTTTTGAAAACTTTTGAAATCTGATTTGGAATTCATTTGAAAACATACATATGGATTCTCAATACAACAATAATTCTAGGCTTCCTCCTAGGCCTTATTGGAAAAGACGAACCCATGAACTTGAAATAACATTTACACCTCATGACAAAGAAATGGTAGATACTGAAGCCCCTCTTTACATTACAGTGAAAATAATGGAAATACATGTGGATGGAACACTTATAGACCCTAATTACATGACTAATGTGGTTATGGAAGAGTTTCTCCCTAAACATGATTTGGGACAAAACTATTATCAACCGTCGGATTTGAGAATTAAAACACATAATGGAGCTTTGATGAAAACATTTGGAATGATAAACTTATTGGTTTTGGTCTATGACAATGCCATGGATTGGTTATTTGATGTTATTCCCTTATTCAACCTCTTTCATGTAAAACTAGGATATCCATGGCTTAAGTCTATGAATGTCGTCTCCTTAACTATTCACAAATGCTTAAAATTCCCTTTGAATGGAGAGATACAAACTATCCAACATAATTCATATCAACCTCTGGCTAAGAGCAAGAACTTCACTCTTGATTATTTTTAGCCTCAACCTGACACAGACCCTAAGCCACAAAGAGACAAATCTTTCCTAAACTACATACAATACAAAGCAAAACAACTAGCTAGAGTGGCCAAGCCTCCTTTACAAACAATAAGAGAAGAAGAACACGCATTTGAAGATCCCCTTAGAGCAAAAGGAAAATGAAAAAATGACATAAGAATAACACAATATTATTATGACTATGATGAGATAATTGACATGATAGAAGTGGATAAGGGGAAGTTTCATAACTCACCTCGTCCACAGAGAGATGGTATCTATGCTGAGGTCCCTCCCCCATCATCCTTACAAGGATCGAGAGGTTTTCATTGAAAACAAAGCATTCCCTTGAGACCAATGAAATTTGAACATCATGCTTCCTCCTCTAATGTTCAAAACCCTATAGAAAAACATGAAAATTCCTTTGAAGAGATAAGTAGTAAGACAAGAAGCAATAGACAAGCAAGAGAAAGGAGGAAGAGAAGACAAGCTTTTGCCCAACAAATTGCAACTCAATAAGAAAACATTCAACCTAACATTGAATTAAACATAGAAAAAATTTACACTGAACAATTGGAAGACAAGAACAAAAATTTGGCTATGGTACCTTACACACCTCTCTCCTCTAGCACTTGAGATTGGGAAGAGGATGATTTTCTTGTCGACAACCCTTAAATTGGTTGTCCCTACAAGTAATTATTTTTAACCCTTTACCTCTGTGTTGTGTTTCCCCTATAACATGTTATGTATTGTTCAGGCCTCCTAGGATGACCCTTGATTCTCTTGTAAGGTCAAGGATACTAGGAGACTTCCTCTGTTGTGACCCTTATTCTATTTGTATCATCATTCTTCTATATTGCTTCTCCTCTACTTTTATTTTTGTGTGTTGTATCTTATGGACATAGTGTTGCGGTTGGTGACTTGGAGGCACCCTCCTACATGACTGTCCCTAAGGCACTTGTTTCTCCTCTCTTGATTTATTGTTTACCTTCCTCTAGTGGTTCTATCTAGCTAGTGGATGACTAAAAATGTGGACCTAGTGTCCCTTCGGCAAGAAATTAAAAAATGGACTTAGTCCATGCATGACGACAGGGTTGATATATATTATCCAATGCTTGGCTAGTAGAATCGCTCCATGTGATATATTGATGTTGTCTTATCACACTTACAAAATGTAACAATACTACTACTCCATGCACTTTGTCTATCTTGAATCTTGATTTCCTCAGCTTTCTATGTGAATAATTACATGCATTGTTGTTTATCATGATTATATGGATGCTAACACCTTTTCTTGCAGGAAATTGTGTTTGTGGGAACATTTGGTGATCATAAAGTACATGTCACCTTAGGGGGGCATGGGCTTTGCGAGAGCTTGTGTTCCCTCGTGTGTTTTCTCTCCACCTTAACGTGCTTGATATCGGTACACGATATCAACCACCTTAAGGTGGGGGCATATATAAGGTAAGCTATCTGATTTAGATGCTAGCAAAATGTGTTTGTAAAACTTGAAATCTATTAAGCCCTCTGCGAAGGTGGGATATCATGCATATACTTTTTATTTTAAGCCCTCTATGGAGGTAGGGATGCTGTATTTCTCAAGGAGATTGCACATCCTGTCATTTTCTAAAAGTCCTCCGATGAGGCGGGGTGGATCTGAGACTATCCTAACCCTTAAGCGTGTCTTTAGTGATTGTTGTGGTGAAGTGCAATCATCGATGTATACATATAATGTGCCTAAGATGGTTACAAACCTAGCAATAGGTTTCTTCTATTGCTTGTTTATCATGTTTTCTCTATCTTCCATGTGTGTGTGTATGGCATGTTTGTCCCCAAGAATAGTTTCAAGACCAGTGGTGATGAGCTCCTCCTATGCTTTGGAATTTGTATGGCGTGTTTGTTCTCAAGTGTAGTTTCAAGACTGGTGGGGATGAGCTCCTCCTACACTTTGAGATTTTTTTTGCATGTCTATTACCCCTTATGTAGTTTCAAGACTGGTGGTGATGAGCTCCTCCTACATTTGGGTTGTGTGTTCACTTTCCTTGTACTTGCATTTGCATTTCAAAAAGAGAAAGAAAATAATCACTACATTCACTATATTCACTATGTTTTTGTGTGTCTTCAATGTTGTCTTCTCCATGTTCTGTGTGACTGTAATTGTCTTCTCCGTGTTTTTCGTGCCTGTCCATGCCTTCTATATGTTTCTTCACCGTGTTTGGCATGTTTGTTGTGTTTGTTGACCTTACTTTAATGCATGTATTGGCCTTGCATTTATACATACATTAAAGTGGGGGCTAAATGTTATGTCAAAAAATGTCCCCTTGGGGGATTTTCCCTCTTATGGTTTAGTTCCTGGGTCCTTAGAATGCATTTAGAGCATCTTGCATGATAATTTTGACTCCCGATGAGAAAACCCTGAAGTCTTATGGAAAATAGGACCTAGGGGGTGTTATCTAGATGATCCTTGAACAAAAATAGTAGGGTGGACTTGGACGCTAGCACCCTAGTCCTACCTTATTTTGGGTCTGCCCTAAATTTAAATGTCAGTTTTATGATCGATATTTAGGTCCTATGCCGACATCTCAAGTTTGAATTATGAAATTCTTAGCAAGAATCTTTGTAGTTGCATATATAAGCATGATTAGGTTTCATTTGAAAACTAGAGATGGAAATTAGATGAGCATTGTGAACTGGTGAAAGTGATTCAAGGCATTTACTATGTTGCAGAGCAGTATTTTGTTGTTATTGTGTTTGTATTTGTAGATTTGGTTTCATCTCCTCATGGCATGAAGAGCATCTTCCTTGCATGAGATCTACACTTCAAGGTGATATCTATTGTGTTTTCAATCATTTATCATTTGGATTATTGCCTATATCCCATTGGGATATGCACTCTTATCTGACAACGGTGTTCGAAAGACTTCAATGTCTCTCCGGGGCTTGACCGAGGAAAGCCTCTAAACACCACAACCCCCTTCCACACTCCTTTGTGATTGCAGGTTACAGGTGTTGGCAAGAGACACTGCTAGGCATGTCAGGTGTTGTCATTTATGGAAACTAAATCTATCTTATACATCCACATTATATCAGTGGATCATACTAGAAGTCAGATTGCAGATTTGTCTAAGTCTAGATAGGTAGGAACAGAGCACATGACAGGGTTCGGCATTCTGGTCTGCATTTATCCACAAGAAATCATATTGCACTACAGATCTGACAGAGAGTTAAGGGATGTTAGGGCTACCTAAATCCAAGATTTTAGCCTTTGGTGATGAAGGGATTGAAAGTTAAAAGCATCTGAGTATCAGGTTCTGGTTAAACAGTGAAGAATAGGCCGACTTGGTGTTTGATCATTGTGCAGATGAAGAAAAGTGTTTGGTCAAGTAATTCAAGAGATCTAGTAGTATTGGCCAACATATGATGTGACTTAGATACATACGTTTTGGTGCGCATTGATGTGTGTGCATGGATTCAGCTGACAGAATAGTGTTCTTGAAATAATTTCCAAGTTTCCCTAAGGTCGATTGCAGTTGGTGAAATTTCATGTAGCGGATATATATGATCGATGGATTTGAGTATTTTGGAGTATGAAGATGTGAATATGAATGGTGAGGTGCGAAGAACATCAGTATCAAGTGTGAAGTAAAGAGATCTAAGCTCCAGATCATGGCAAAGTAGGGAAGCAGGGAAGAGAGAGATGAAGTGTGCAAAGTCAGTGTATTGAGCTCAACCGGAACTATAATCTTACATTGTTAGATGCTATTCCTTAGTTCAAACATTCTAGTGAATTTTTGTAATTGATTTGTAGGCAGTGATCTCTGGGTAGTGTGCCCGAAGGCATGTGCCTTCCCCATTTGTAATACTTTTAACAAAGTATAAATTCTTTTGGGTTAACCCCCACCGTGGTTTTTCCCTTAACTAGGTTTCCACGTAAAAATCCTGGTGTTCATGTGTTGTGATTTTGTTGTTTCTATTCTTGTGTTCATGCTTCTTTCTTTTGGGTGTATGTGGTAAATTAATAAAGGAGCAAAGTAATAAGTTTTGCAGAACATTGATTCACCCCCCCTCTCAGTGTTCCTTAATTTCAACAATAGGTACCAAGTTTCATGGAGTGGAGTTGCAGAAAGGAGGTTGCAGACAACAAGGATTTGAGATCTGAAAGAAAGAGAATAAAGGTGAACATTTCGGGACAAGGGTACTAGTGCTAGTGTCCTCCATCTTTTCTAGGGTAGAAACAAAAGATATAGTGCAGATCAGCATTGGAAGGAGATTCAGATTCTATGATGAAAACTGTACCTTGGACAGGGGCACTAGTTTTTAAAGGTTTTTTTTTTGACAGATTTTTATATACAAATGCAAGTGTTTTGGAGAATAGAGCAATTGTACATTCAAGGGACTAAGATTCTGGTTAAGGCATTTAGCTTTCATTTTGGAGACATTTGATATAATTCCTAAGGTGACATATAAGACATCTTTCATCAAACTTCTTATAAAAAATATTAAGTTAGTTGTACACTTGATGGTGTTTACTTTGCTTAACAATTTTTTATCTTATAAATGTAGGTGTTTTTGACTATAAAGTTATTGTATCCAAGGGATTGAGATTAGTGGCTAAAGCATTTAGCTTCCATCGTGGAGACATTTTTTATATTTGTATATTTTGTATATCCTATGAGGAGATTATGACCATAATATAATAATGTTTCCATCTTACATATCCTCCTAGAGTTTCTTCACATCTGGTGCCAATAATTGATAACCATTTCATGTGACTTTAGTAGTACACTCTTAAACGTGTGTTTTTTCATTATGTTTAATGCTAAATTTGATGGTTATATATGTAGTGATTTTATGTCATGAATATTTTAACAATAAACTAGTATATCTCTTGAAATCAGTCCCAAAAACCTCTTAAAAACAATCCCAAAAACCTCTTAAAAATAGTTCCAAAACCTCTTAAGAATAGTCCCAAAAACCTCTTTAAAATAGTTCCATAACCTCTTAAAATCACATGTTTCCCCCTATGAAAACAAGGGTCTTTGCCGATACATTGTTCCCTAAGAGCAAAGTCACTTAAGATCCTAAGAGCAAAAACCTTGCCAGGTACCATATTTTGTGTTTTGCTCATCGTGGGGCCAAACAGACTACACCAATGTATCAGGGTGGGTAGATAAATGCTAGGGGAGATCTCATTTCATGCGCCCAGTGTCCTAGTTGTTCGAGGCAGTATGCTACCAACAAAGTCCCTTAAGATCCCTAAGACCAAAAAACTGCCAAACTTTGATGGAGTAGTTATCCAAATTTGTGGTAGATAGGAATGTTTCATCTAGACCTACAAGTGCACGTGAGGTCTATCCATAATAACCTCTCTCATTTTTGGTCAACTCCAATCCATTTGATCATGTTGAAATCAAATGCATTCTTGCAAAATGCTTCAGTTTCATGCAGTGGAAAGGTGCTAGGAGTGACATTTTGTATTCCATAGCTCATGGGGCCAAATGGACTATGACAACACTTTAGGGTGGGTAGGTAAATGCTAGGGGAGGTCTTATTTCATGTGCCAAGGGTCCCAATCATTCTAAATAGTAGGCTACCATCAAAGTCACTTAAAATCCTAAGAGCAAAAACTACCAAAATTTGATGGAGCAGTTCTTAGTATTCATGGCAGCTGGGAATGTTCCATTTGGACCTACAGGTGCATGTGGGGTCTGTCCACAATAACCTCTTAGCTTTGGTCAACTCAAATCTATTTGACCATGCCGAAATCAAATGCATTCTTGCAAAATGCATCAGTTTCATGCAACACAACCTTGCCATGTGCCATATTTTTTGTTCTGCTCATCATGGGGCTGAATTGACTATGCCAACATGTCAAGGTGGGTGGTTAAATGCTAGGGGAAGTATCATTTCATGTGCCAAGTGTCTCACTCATTTGAGGCAGTAGACTACCGATAAAGTCACTTAAGATCCCTAAAACAAAAAAACTACCAAACTTTGACGGAGCAGTTCTTAGAATTCATGGTAGCTCAGAACATTCATTTTGGACCTACAAGTGCATGTGGGGTCCATCCACAATAACTTCTCTTAGTTTTGGTCAACTCAAATCCATTTGACCATGCTGAAATCAAATGCATTCTTGCAAAATGATTTAGTTTCATGTAACACAACCTTCCCAAGTGCCATAATTTTTGTTCTGCTCATCATAGGGCCGAACAAACTATACCAACATGTTAGGGTGGGTGGTTAAATGCTAGGGGATGTCTCATTTTATGGGCCAAGCATCCCAGTCATTCTGGGCAGCACGCTACTGGTAAAGTCCCTTAAGATCCCTAAGACCAAAAAACTGCCACCAAACTTTGATGGAGCAGTTCTCAGAATTCATGGTAGCTGGGAACATTTTGTTTGGACCTACAAGTGCACATGGGGTCCATCCACAATAAACTCTCTCAGTTTTGGTCAAATCTGATCCATTTGACCATGCTAAAATCAAATGCAGTCTTGTAAAATGCTTCAATTTCATGCAGTGGAAAGGTGCTAGGAATGACATTTTGCATTCCATAGCTCACGAGGCTGAACGGACTACGCCAACATGTTTGGGTGGTGGGTAAATGCCAAGGGAGGTCTCATTTTGTGTGCCAAGGGTCCCAATCGTTCGAGACAGCAGGCTACTGACAAAGTCACTTAAGATCCTAAGAGCAAAAACTGCCAAAATTTGACAGAATAGTTCTTGGAATTTGTGGCAGCTAAGAATGTTTAGTTCAAACCTACAAGTACACATGGGGACTATCCACAATAACCTCTCTCAGTTTTGGTCAACTCAAATCTGTTTGTTCGTGTCAAAATCAAATGCATTCTTGCAAAATGCTTCAATTTCATGTAGCACAACCTTGCTAGGTACCATATTTTTTGTTCTTCTCATCGTGGGGCTAAACTGACTATGCCAACATGTTAGGGTGGGTAGGTAAATGCTAGGGGAGGTCTCATTTTGTGTGCCAAGCATCCCAGTCGTTCCAAGATGTAAGCTACTGAAAAAGTCAAAAGTTGCTAGGCCTAAAATTTTGCATTCCATAGGTCATGGGGCTCAACTAACTATGCCAACATATCCATGTGGTTGGGTAAATGCTAGGGGAGGACTCATTTCATGTGCCAAGTGTTGTAGTCACTCCAAGATGCAAGCTACCGGTAAAGTCGAAAGGTGCTAGGAGTGAGATTTTGCGTTCCATAGCTTGTGGGGCCAAACCGACTGCATAAATGCATCAAGGTGTGCAAGTAAATGTTAGGGAATGTCTCGTTTCATGTGCCAAGGGTCCTAGTCGTTCTAGGTTGTAAGCTACCAGCAAAGTCACTTTGCTAGTGGCTTACAACCTAGAATGACTAGGACACTTGGCATACAAAATGAGACCTCCCCTAGCATTTACCCACCCACCTATATGTGTTGGCATAATCAGTTCAGCTCCATGACTTATGGAATGCAAAATTTCATTCCTAGGAACTTTCAATTTTGTCGATAGCTTACAACCCAGAATGACTGGGATGCTTGACATATGAAACAAGACCTCCCCTAGCATTTACCTACCCACCTTGATGTGTTGGTACAGTTGGTTCAGCCCCACGATGAGCTGAAAACAAAAAATATGGCAACTGGCAAGGTTGTTCTGCATGAAATTGAAGTATTTTACAAGAATGCATTTGATTTCGGCACAATCAAATGGATTGGAGTTGAGAAAAACTGAGAAAGGTTATTATGGATGGACCCCACATGC
This sequence comes from Cunninghamia lanceolata, assembly GCA_027924645.1. NCBI lineage: Eukaryota > Viridiplantae > Streptophyta > Pinopsida > Cupressales > Cupressaceae > Cunninghamia > Cunninghamia lanceolata. The sequence continues at coordinate 1,660,738 of BSBN01000081.1, read as the reverse complement.
ACCTATAGGTCTAAATAGAACATTCCCAACTTCCACAAATTCTGAGAACTGCTTCGTCAAAGTTTGGCATTTTTTTGGTCTTAGGGATCTTAAGGCTCGACTTTGATGGTAGCCTGCTACCCGGAATGACTAGGATGCTTGGCCCATGAAATGAGACCTCCCAGGGCATTTACTTGCCCATGTCGATGCGTTGGTGTAGTCCATTTGGCCCCATGAGCTATGGAATGCAAAATGTCACTCCTAGCAATTTTTCACTACATGAAATTGAAGCATTTTGCAAGAATGCAATTGATTTCGGCATAGTCAAACAAACTAGAGTTGACCAAAACTAAGAGAGGTTATTGTGGATGGACCCCACATGCACCTGTAGGTCCAAACATAATGTTCCCATTGTTAGAAATGAAGGTGCAAACCACACAATAAAAATCTAATTTAAACCTTATTATCCTCTAAACAATGTAGAATCAATGGAGATTGCAATAGAAATAAAAAACCCACTACACAGAAATAAAAAGCATAAAGAACTGAACACATAACACAGTATGTAACTTGGAGAAAACCCTTTTGGGTAAAAAACTCCACCAAGAAAAGAGGCTCCTGTTGAAATTAGGGCTGACAACTAAGAGGGGGGGTGAATCAATTGTCAAAAAACTTTTATCTCTTGCTTTGTTTAATCTTCTTTACCACTTATTAATAGATTGAAGATATAACCATGAAAGCATGAATTAACAACACAAGAGTAGAAACATAATCAACACACATAACACCAAGATTTTTACGTGGAAACCTGGTTAAGGGAAAAACCACGGTGGGGGTTAACCCACAAGATTTATTCTCTATTAAAAGAATATAAAATGGGAAAGCACTTGCCTTCAAGTGCACTACCCAGAGCTCATTGCCTACATAAACATTCACAAGTTTAATATAGAGAAATTGAATTGAGAAACAACATCTTCCTTATGCCAAGATCAGTTCCATTGAAGCGCATAACACCTATGCTCTGCCCCTTCTTACTCTTCCTCGCTATCTTCACTTACACACATTTCCACAACTTCACAACACTTATTTATACATGTCATCGACTTTGGAATGAACATCAAAGTTGGCAAAACAATCATCTAGCTAGAACATTCTCCAAGATAGGTATTATAAGCAATTATAATCACAAGACTTGAAATGCTTCATGCGAACCATCACACTGTCGGCCAAACATAGTTGGGACTCAAATCTTCCTCAAACATCACACCACACTCCATAAAAATCTTAGATCATCTGCAACATGCACCATGCATCCGGTTGGCCAAGACTAAAAAGAACAGCAACACCCAAGGAGAAATCTTCATCCATGAGCTCAATCCTCAATGCAGACCATCAACACAATAGGCACCTAATTCAGAGACCACCACAAGCACAATGAAATCATCAGGAACAACTGCACTACCTCATATCAATAGAACCACTTGCACCTTCATCCGAGAACTCAAGAACACCAACTGTCATGACTGTCACTCTAGAAATATTGCTTTCGGACCTCCAAACCATGAACCACTTGAGTTGAGGATACACACCGACATCCCAAACACACCTCTAGATCCGTAGATCATAATATTCCAATGCGGATCAATCTGGACCAAATTTCTGTCACTTTGTCACCTTTGAACAACTGTAAAACTCGGTCTTACTTAGATGGCCATAACTTCGCTAATTCTCCATGTGCACCTCTCATATCTTGACTAGAGAAACTTCTAACAATCCTCTACAAACCCTTTAATCCACAGACTCTAATTTTCATCTTACTGGGAATGCGGAGAAATCTACTTCACTAAACTACACTATCTTTATTCTCTCTGACAGAGAGATATGTAACTCACTTGTTTCTTTCAGAGAGGCTAATTTTCTCAATATCCTCAACAAACAAGTCTTCTAGATAAGCAATAGAATAAGATATAGTTGACACTAATGACAACAAGGATATGTTGACATCAATGACAACACCGATTAGGCACATATTTGTAACAATCTCCCCCTTTGTCATTAATGGCAACATATGATGTGAAAAAATGTTTCAACCATCAAGATAAGAACTTCTTCCCCTTTCTCTTATCACATTTACAATCACTTTCTTCATTGTTCCCCCTTTCACCAGCAACTACTTACTTTCAAATTTTTCACATGACTTCTCTCCCCCTTTGACAGCAATGGCAAAGGGCAGATATTTGTAATCATCTCTCCCACTTTTTCTTCTTAGATAAAACTAGACTAAACTCCAGAATTAGCATATAGACTACTCCCCCTAAGTAGCATCTCCTTTACACCAATCCGGATCACAAGATATGACTGTGAGTTCCACCAAACTAATGCACATTAGTGCATCTTAGTTCTGAATAGGAGGGGTAATCACCCCTAGCTTCCCTCTAAGATACTCCAAAGTGTCCTTAGGTAGAGGCTTAGTGAAGATGTCTGCAATCTGATCTTTTGATGAAACAAACTCCAAACTAACTTCATTCTCATTCACCTTCTCTCTCAAAAAGTGAAACTTGATGGATATGTGCTTTGTCTTTGAATGCAACACCAGATTCTTTGAGATGTTTATTACACTTGAATTATCATAGAAGATTGTAACAAGCTCGTCAAACACAACTTTAATATCCTTCAACATTTGTTTCCTCCACAAAACTTGAGTACAATTACTTGTTGCTGCTATATACTTTGCCTCTACAGTAGACAGAGATATTGCCTCCTACTTTTTGCTCAACCAAGAAACTAATCTCTTTCCCAAGAAAAATGCACCTCCACTAGTACTCTTCCTGTCGTCCACATCTCCTGCCCAATCAACATCTGTATATGTATGAAGAGTGAAATCATCACCCTTAGGATACCATAAGCCATAATTAGATGTTCCCTTCAAATATCTGAAGATTCTTTTGACTGCTACAACATGAGATTCTCTAGGATTAGCTTGAAATCTAGCAACAAGGCCAACTGCATTCATAATATCAGGTCTAGTATGAGTTAGATAAAGCAATCCTCCAATCATTGATCTATACCTTTTCTAATCTGCCTTAGGGGAATCATCATTTTTACTCAACTTGCATCTGGTTATCATAGGAGTACTCACTGATTTTGAATCTTCCATTCCAAACTTTTTCAACAACTCTTTCACATACTTAGACTAAGATATGAAGATGCCTTTTTCTGACTGAATGATTTGCAAACCTAAGAAGAAATTCATTTCACCAAGCATGGACATCTCAAATTCACTTTGCATCTGATCAGCAAAATTTTTACACATGCTCTCATTTCCACCAAAGATGTTATCATCAACAAATACCTCAACAATCAGGATGTGTTCATGGTTAATTTTGAAATAAAGATTACTATCAATAGTGCCTTTGCTAAAGCCTAACTTTAGCAGATACTTATCTAATCTTGCATACCAAGCTCTTGGGGCTTGTTTAAGTCCATACAATGCTTTCTTCAATCTACAGACCATATCTTTTGATCAGACAACTGGAATCCTTCCGGTTGCTCAATGTAGACTTCTTCCAACTCTCCATTCAGGAATGCTGACTTGACATCCATCTGGTAAACTTTGAAATCTTTACAAGCAGAAAAGGCAAGAAATAATCTAACTAATTTGATTCTTTCTATCAAAGAAAAAATTTCTTCAAAATCAATTCCCTCTACCTGAGAATATCCTTTGCACACCAATCTTGCTTTGTTTCTCACAACTTCACCATCTTCATTCAATTTATTCCGGAAGACCCATTTAGTTCCAATTACATTTTTGTCTTTAGGTCTAGGAACAAGATCCCAAGTGTGATTCTTTTTAATTTGCATTAATTCTTCTTCCATTGCTTTTGTCCAACTTTCATCATTACATGCTTCATTCATTGATTTTGGTTCAATCTTTGAAATTAAACAATATTCCACTTATTCTTTAGCAATTTTTCTTCTAGTTTGAACACCTTTATTTCTATCTCCTATGATCTGATCTTCAGAATGATTCAACCTTACATACCTGGGAGTTTTGGGATTTTCTTGAGCTTCTAATTCTTGAACTTCTTCCTCATCATTTTCACTAGCTTCTTGAGTCACTAGATTTTTCAGAGCAATCTGAATCTAAGTCTAAGCTTGAAATGTATTTTCATTTTCATCATCTGATTCATATCCACAGAATTTGGAAGGTCTCTCCATGCTCTCATCTACTTTGACATTAGCACTTTCAACAATCTTTTTCAATCTCTTGTTAAAGCACCAATATGCCTTGCTTTGGTTAGAATAACCCAAAAATATTCCTTCATCACTCCTTGCATCAAACTTGCCTAGATCTTCATCTCTTTTGATATAGCATTTACTACCAAATACTCTAAAGTGTTTCACAGTAGGAGCATTACCAAACCAAAGTTCATAAGGTGTTTTACTAGTATTACCTTTGATCTGCACCTGGTTAAGAGTGTAGACAGTAGTACTCACAGCCTCTCTCTGATAGATATCTGGAACATTTGCCTCCATCATCATGGTTCTAGTAGCCTCCTGAATAGTCTAGTTCTTCCTTTCCACAACTCCATTCTGCTAAAGAGTCCTAGGAGCAGATAATTGTCTTCTTATTCCATGCTTTTCACAAAATGCATTAAACTCACTGGAGGTAAACTCTCCACCTTTGTCAGATCTCAAACACTTTACCTTTACACCAATCTCATTCTCCACCTTAGCCTTGAACACCTTGAATTTGTCAAGAGCCTCTAATTTCTCTTTCAAGAAAGTGACCCACATCATCTAGGAGTAATCATCAATCAGTAACATAAAGTATATGTCTCCTTGCAAACTCCTAACTCTGGTAGGACCACACAAATCAATGTGCACAAGTTCTAACAATCCACTTGAAGATTGTTCTTTACTTTTGAATGTAGTTCTACTTTGTTTGCCCAACTGACATTCCTTACACATGCTATTAGTAGGTTTTACAAGTTTTGGAAGATCTCTCACAGCCTGAGTAGTACTTAGCTTGATAATGTTATCAAAGTTTACATGACACATTCTACTATGCCATAACCAACTTTGATCAATCTGAGCAATCAAACATCTTTCACCAGTGCAACTTAAATGAAAGATATTACCTCTAGTCTGTGTACCAAATGCAATCTTAGTTTTGGAGCTTTCTAAAATTCTACATTTTCCATCCTTGAATCGAAGGTCATACCCTTTGTCAACTAACTGTCCAACACTAAGAAGATTATGCTTCAAGCCTTCTACATACAAAACATCATTAGTGTTGTGCTTACCATCAAAAGAGGTGGATCCTCTGCCACAGATTTTGCCAGCTGAATTGTCTCCAAACTTCATAATTCCACCTTCATATCTTTCCATACTTACAAACTTACTTTTATCACCTGTCATATGATGAGAACATCTGCTTTCAATCACCCATTTATCTTTTTCTTCCACCTACGTAGCCAAGGCACTTTCCACATTCACATAGCTAGCAAATTCAGTAGGCACCGGATTCTCTTCTTTGATAGCAATGAATACCCATTAATTTCTAGATGTACTTCCCTTGTCAGATTCATCTATAACTCCTTCATTAGCAGCTTCTTGGACATAGTAGCATTTCTTCTAAAACCTAGGTTTGTTAGGGTCTGTCTTTGAAACCCTCTCTGAACATCTTGAGGCAAAATGACCAATCTTATTGCAAGAAAAGAATTTGAAAGGTAACTTTCCTTCATACTTACTGGATCCTCTTGGTAATCTTTTGGTAATAAGGGCTTCAATTTCTTCAAGCTCTGTTTCGTCTTCTTCAAGTTCCTTCTTTGATTTCTCATATCTGGTTAACCTTCTTGAAGAGCTTTCACCTGGATCAAATCTTTGCTTCCCAGAAACACTGGCCCTAAAAGCAGATTCTGATTTAGGAAGGGAATCACCAAACTCACTCATTTAAAATGCTAAAAGTTTTCCAACCAACTGATCCCTTGTAACAGTTGTCACAGTCCTGATCTCCTCAATAGTAGAAACTCTATGCTTGTATGAAGTAGGTAAGGATCTGAACACTTTGCCAACAATCTTTGATTCTTCCAATTTTCCACTAGCACACCTGATACTGCACACAAGTTCTATTGTCATATTTTACCTAGCCCCAAAATATTCCTATTCCCCTCTTTCTATCAAAGAAATCCAATCAGAGAAAGCCTGAATAAAAGGAGAAAAAGATTAAATTCTTCAAAAACCCATGCTCTACCTTGCCAAAATCCCCAAAAACCCTCTGAGAGAATCCTTGCCAAAAACCCAGAAAACCCAGAAATCTTTTGTCTTCAAGTGCCTTCGATTGCAGATAATTCTTAATTTTATACTTAAATCATTTTTGTATGTACCTTTGTATGTATCATTGTATGTATGTATGTTGTATCGCATATACAATCGCATATACAATTGTATATGCAAAGGAAGATGCAAAGGCAATATACAAGGTGGGATACAAAAGTGAATGTGCATCAGGTTATCTTTGTATATGCAATTGCATATACAAGGCAGGATACAAAGGGGCAGATACAAGGTCACATGCAAAGGTCAGATGCAATGCTTGTATGTACAAGCGATTGTATGTAGTTTTTTTTGGTATATTCGCATTGTATATGCGATATACAAAAGGTGATGCAAAAGGAGATACATACAATCTGGACGCGATGAAGAATCAAATGTGGCAGATAATCCGTTGGGGTCCATGATATCACATGTACAAGGTCTAAAAAGTGCAACATACAAGAAGGTAAGATAGAAAGGCTGGACCCGATGTTAATTTCAATTTGCTTTATACAATGTTTGGGTCCTCCTTTGCATGTACATGCAATTGTATGCATATACAAAGGTTAGATACAATAGGGATATACAATGCGGACCCGACTAGGAAATTAAATTTGGCAAACTTCAGTTTGGGGTCCGTAGTTGTATGTTGAAGTGCATGTATATGTCAATATGCAAAAAGGAAAAGATACAAGGTCGAACCTGTTTCGATGATCCAATATGGTTGATAATCCTTTGGGGTCCGCCAATTGTATGTACATGCGATTGTATCTCATATACAATTGCGATGTATAAAGACACATACAAAGGGTTTTCAGCGAGACAGGCCTTATCGGCAGCTCAGTTTGAGGTCTTTCCAATGGCTGATAAGGAGGATGCAGCGGTGGGTCCCAGGTTCAGCTCAGTGACCAATGTAGTGATGACACGTGGTAGGGGCATATATGCAAAAGATGATACAAAGGTAAAGGCCTGCTTTTGTATGTTGGCCATTGTATTATATATACAATTGCACATACAAAAGCATATACAAAGGGAGATTCAAAGACATGCAAAGCAGTTTGATATGCAAAGTGCAAAAAGTGAAGAAAATCACATAAGTGCAGAATCAAAGGATTTGAAGGACCCGATAGCATGATGACATCATCCAAGCCTGTTCTTTTCCCAAGTTCTATATGATGCTGACATCATCATGATTTTCAAAGTGCATCCATTTTTTTTGTATGTCTGTATGCATACAAATGACGGTTCTCCTTGCAGCGAAGACAAAATTGACAAACGGTCTGCATTCAGTCAGGAATGGTCGCCAATTCTGTGGATGAATGTCTAGTTTTGGTGACAAGACATCTTAGCGGCCAAATTAAGTTTTGCAGAGATCCCTTAAACACAAAATCAATGAAAACACAAAAAATTCAAAGGGTCGAGAATTTAAAGTGTTGTAAAAACTTTGTCAAGGGTTGATATGTCCCATCTGCCATCAATTCAAATCTGATCTCTCAACTGCCATGCTTCAGATATTTTATGTATTCATTATTGAAGATAGATGATGGAGCTTCCCATATTCAAGGCCCAAAATATCTTCCACCTACTTTGTTCCAGATATTTTATTCCATAACTTCTTGCAGGTGGACGTCCCTTCTAGTGATGATATTTTCTGACAGAGCCCATGGGGAGAATTGATTGTAACTGACTTGGGTCAAACGCAAAATGCTATATATGCATAAACATGAGATGTACCAAAAGGTTGGAAGATTTAGTAGTCTATGCTTCTGATTCCAAACAAAGCATTCCTCTACTGTAACCTTGCCTTCTGATTAAATACATGCTGGTTATTTTACCTCTTCATGCTATTTTAACTCTGTGTGATCTAAGAATGATGTGTTTGTGAATGTTTAATTCCTTCTAATCATCTCTTGCTCCTTGCCTCTATTAAAATTAGCTTGATCTATGTATGTTTATTGGTTGTATCTAGTCATTTTGTGCATTTTCTCAATTCTGTGAGGGTTCTTTTATTCAACCTGGTGTATCACTTAATTTCTATTTACATTTCCTTCTACCCCTTTTCCCCTACAGCATTAACACTAGGTTTATATATATTCCTCTAAGTAATAGGCTTAGAGGGAGGAAGTCGGCCTTCTTCAAAGGTCTAATCTCAATTCGCAAGGTCCCACACTTCAAGATCATTCCCATTGTGTCATTAGAATGCTTGGACTCTCTCCAAGTAGGGTGCAATTCTATGTGACAACAAGTTCATTCACCTTCTGCATGTAGCAAGTGATGTTTTCATCTTCACTCATTCTTAAATTTCGCATCTACCTTTTAGGCTCTGTAACTTAGCACATTTGACATATTCATGACCTTCATATAGAGTTTCCAATTTATTCCATATTTTATGAGCATTTTTCAATTCTAGGACATTTGTCATTTCTGTATCAGTCAAGACACTTAACAATGCTTCTTTAGCTTGAATATTGTTTTTAGCATCTTTGAGTTCATCTGGAGTTGGAGGACCTTTCTCTGGAGGCGTATACTCATCTTTTGTTATCAACCAATAACCATCACCCATGTATTGCAAATGGCACTCCATGTGACTCTTCCAAAGAGAGTAATTTGTTCTATCAAATCTCAAGCTATCCTTCTTGTAAGTCGACATCCTGGATCTCCTCAAGCGGTCAAGCTTCTTTTAGAGGAATCGGCTCTGATACCAATTATTGAAATTAGGGCAAACAACTGAGAGGGAGGGGTGAATTAGTTGTCACAAAAAAAAATTATCTCCTACTCTATTTAATTTTCTTTACCACTTATTAACAGATTAAATATATAACCATGAAAAAATGAATCAACAACACAAGAGCATAAACATAATCAACACACATAACACCAGGATTTTTATGTGGAAACTTGGTTTAGGGAAAAACCATGGTGGGGGTTAACCCACAAGATTTATTCTCTATTAAAAGAATATAAAATGGGAAGGCACTTGCCTTTGGGCGCACTGCCTAGAGCTCACTACCTATAGAAACATTCACAAGTTTAATACAGAGAAATTGAACTGAGAAACAACATCTTCCTTATGCCAAGATTAGTTCCATTGAAGTGTATAACACCTCTGCTATGCCCCTTCTTACTCTTCCTCACTACCTCCTCATCTTTGCTTACTTACACACATTTCCAAGACTTCACAACACTTTTTTATACATGTCATCAACTTTGGAATGAACATCAAAGTTGGCTAAACAATCATCTATCTAGAACATTGAAGCATTACAATCACAAAAATTGAAATGCTTCATGCAAACCATCACATTGTTTGCCAAACATAGTTGGGACTCAAATCTTCCTCAAACATCACGCCACGCTCCATAAAACTTCTCTTAGATCATCCACAATATGTACCATGCATCTAGTTGGCCAAGACTGAAAAGAAAAGCAACACCCAAGGAGAAATCTTCATCCACGAGCTCAATCCTCAAAGTAGACCATCAACACAACAGGCACCCAATTCAGAGACCACCACAAGCACAATGAAATCAATAGGAATAACCGCACTACCTCAGATCACTAGAACCACTTGCACCTTCATCCAAGAACTCAAGAACATCAACTGTCATGATTGTCACACTAGAAAGATTGCTTGTGGACCTCCAAACCACAAACCACCTTAGTTGAGGATACACACCGACATCCCAAACACACCTCTAAAACTGTAGATCATAGTATTCCAATGCTAATCAATCTGGACCAAATTTCTGTCACTCTGTCACCTCTGAACAACTTAAAACCTGGTCTTACTCAGATGGCCATAACTTTTCTAATTCTCCATGCGGACCTCTCAAATCTTGACTGGAGCAATTTCAAACAATCCTCTACAAACCCTTTAATCTGTAGACTCTGATCTTCATCTTACTAGGAATACGGAGCAATCTACTTCACTGAACTACACTGTCTTTACTATCTCTGACAGAGAGATATGTAACTCACTTGTTTCTTCCAGAGAGGCTAATTTTCTCAATATCCTTAACATACAAGTCTTTTAGATAAGCAATAGAATAAGATACAGTTGACACTAATGACAACACCAACTAGGCACATATTTGCAATAGCTCCAAGTTGTATTATCTTCAAATATGAGATTACAATACATGTACTTCCTCTCTCCTTCAGTCTCCAATCTAGTGCCACCTGTTACTCTCCAATCTAATAAAAATGTAGTACAAATACCTTATAAAAGGGGGTTGCCTTCTACGGCAAGATAACCGACAATATATCGACTATCAAATATGTGACCTAATGACAAATGGTCTAGATTTACAATGATAAAATATAAATAAAATGAAACCCCCTTGTGACCCCCCATCGTGGACGAAAGAGCGTAGTGAACCAGATATAAACATATGGATGAAAAAAGATCACCGCTGTTGGTGAAAGATTTCATCCTTTATAGGTGATTTACAAACAATATTAGGAGTAATTAATTACATAGGATTTACAAGGTTGATGACACCTTAATCCTAACACCCATCTGCCATAAATTCTGAGAACTGCTCTATCAAAGTTTGGTAATTTTTTTGTCTTAAGGATCTTAAGGGACTTTGTCGGTAGCCTGCTGGTCGAAACAACTAGGACAATTGGCACATGAAATGAGACCTCCCTTGACATTTACCTGCCTACCCTAATGTGTTGGCATAGTTTGTTTGGCCCCACAATGACTAGAACAAAAAATATGGCTCCTGGCAAGGTTCTGCTACATGAAACTGAAGCATTTTATAAGAATGCATTTGATTTTGGCACAGTCAAACAGATTTGAGTTGACCAAAACATAAAGAGGTTATTGTAGATAGACCCCATGTGCACCTGTAGGTCCAAACAGAATGTTCCCAGCTACCACAAATTTTGAGAACTACTCTGTCAAAATTTGGTTGTTTTTGCTCTTAGGATCTTAAGTGACTTTGCTGGTAGCCTATTGCCTTGAATGATTGGGACTCTTCGCACATGAAACGAGACCTCCCCTGGTATTTACCCACCCACCCTAATGTGTTGGCTCAGTCTGTTAGCCCCACGAGCTATGGAATGCAAAATGTCACTCCTAGCACCTTTCCACTACATGAAACTAAAGCATTTTGCAAGAATAAATTTGATTTCGGCACGGTCAAAGGGATTGGAGTTGACCAAAACATAGAGAGGTTATTGTGGAAGTACCCCACATTCACTTGTAGGTCCAAACAAAACACTCCCAGCAACCACAAATTCTAAGAACTAATTAGTCAAAGTTTGGCAATTTTTTGGTCTTAGGGATCTTAAGGGACTGTACCAATAGCCTACTGCCTGGAACGACTAGGACACTTGGCACATGAAATGAGAGCTCCCTTGGAATTTACCCACCCACGCCAATGTATTGGTGCTGTCCGTTTGACCCTACAAGCTATGGAATGCAAAATGTCACTCCTAGCACCTTTTCACTACGTGAAACTGAAGCATTTTACAAAAATGCATTTGACTTTGGCACAGTCAAATGGACTGGAGTTGACCAAAACTGAGAGAGGTTATTGTGGACATAGCCCACATGCACCTGTAGGTTGAAACAAATTATCCTAGCTACCATGAATTTGTATAACTACTCTGTCAAAGTTTGGTAGTTTTTTGGTTTTAGCGATCTCAAGGGACTTTACCAGTAGCCTGCTGCCCTGAACGACTAGGACACTTGGTGGATGAAAAAAGACCTCCCCTGGCATTTATCTGCCTACCTTGACATGTTGGCATGTTTTTTTTGGCTCCATGATGAGAAGAATAATAAATATGGCACATGGCAAGGTTGTGCTGCATGAAACTGATGCATTTTGCAAGAATGCATTTGATTTTGACACGGTCAAATAGATTGGAGTTGACCAAAACTGAGAGAGGTTATTGTGGATAGACCCAATGTGTACCTATAGGTCCAAACAAAACATTCTTAGCTACCATGAATTCTAAGAACTGCTTCGTCCAAATGTGAATCATGCCAAATGTATCTCTCTCCCTATGTAGTCAACTTCATCATTTGTAAGGGCAAAATGTTCACTCCCCCACAAACATTAGAAGGCACTAAGGGCACAACTCATGTTTTGGTCTTTCCATAACTTATGTAGATGCAAGGAAAATGAGGATATGCAAAGTATGTAGACCATATAGAAGTTAAAATGAGGATTGCAAATCACATCGAAATGTACATGTCTCTCCCTATGTCTCCTCTCTCTCTCTCTCTCTCTCTCTCTCTCTCTCTCTCTCTCTCTCTCTCTCTCTACCTCATTCTACTCTTACCATAACCCAAGGTGAAATGAGGGTATACTAGACCTATAGATGATGAAATGATGATAGGAAAATCATGTCAAACATATAGAAGGTGAAATGAGATTAAGAAAATAATGTCAAACATATAGAAGGTGAAATGAGGATATGTTATACATGTATAAGGTGAAACAAGGAAATGTTATAAATGGGTAAACACACAAACATGTCTTTGCTGATTAATACAAAAATAAATATCTTGGATTGAATGCAAAACATCACAAGTTTTATCATTTTTAACATGTAAGATGAGAAATTATCAGTGATTATCACATCAAATCTAGTAATTTCTATATCAAATGTAGTGTTCTAAGAAAATCTAACATGTCAAACCTAGTGTTCTTGAATGAAAAGAACTCATATGTCAAATATTCTAAGAAAATCCTATATCTAACTAAAATGACAATTACTAGCAATTAAGATCAACTTATGTATTGAGGTATGAAACTACATATAACATCTTTCTACTAAGAAAAACAATCATATCAAAAGAGCCCTAAAACTGCCCCAAAACTATTAACTACCATTATATAACTATGAGGGAATTTGGAAGTTATCTTGGTCAGTTTTGAATAGTCATGCTTTGATCCATGATCATATCATCTTTCCCTAAACCCTAGAATAGTCGCGGATCTCCTTGAATCAATCTTTACATAATTAGACACTATGTAAGTTGAAAATCTATCCATGTCATTATGTTGCCAATGATTACATAATTTCCATCTCAAATAGTGTATCCATGGATACATGAGGTTGTCATGACAATCATCTTTAGTTAAGATTATTGGGGGTGTGATAGGTAAAAATCAGGTTAATAAGATCAAGCATATAATTGAAAACCTAATCCTACCACCATCAAAGAATCAAATCCAAATGAAATCAAAAGCATACAATTCAAGAACAATATCACCTAGATTGTATGATTCCTTGTTTATGATGTGGATTGCTTCGCAACAATGAACAATTATGAAGATAAAAGTTGACATGATGGATAGATGATAATGATAATATGCTAGATGGGTGCTAAAGTGCTCAATATGATCAAGATGATAATGTAGACGCTCTATGAAAATGATGGATAGATGTTATGGAATGAGAGGGTGTTTATATAGACCTCAACCAAAATCAATCAACGGTAGAGATTTGGTGGCTGTGTGAACGGCTAAGATGAAATGATAATCATAGGTGAATGTGTAGATGACAAGTGGAGGGAAGATAAGGCTTATGTGTGACCGTGTACATAAAAAGTACTACATGTGAAAGATATTAAATAAAAGATGTAGTACCACACATGTTGGCTTATGAAGATAAATGATAAGAGAAATTAATTAATTAAATAAAATTTATTTAATTAATTAGAAAGTGGGCTTATGAGGGATTTTTAATTAAATAAATAAGATTTATTTAATTAAAATAGATAGAAATAAATAATTAAATAATTAAAAATTATTTAATTGTAGATTAGAAGAAATAGAAGAAATAGATAATGAATTAATTAAATAAATATAAATTTATTTAATTAATAGAAGAAATAAGTGATTGGAAAATTGCTCAAGTGTGTTAGACAAATGCAGATGATAGCTAATGCAATATTTTGATACTAATGATAATTAGGTCAATTTTGGGTGTCTACATTTTGCCCCTCTTTGATACAATGTTTGTTAGAGTGTTGTGTCAAAGAAGATACGTTAATTCACTTGATAAACAAGATTATGCCCTAGTGTAACTGGCAGATGATGCCCCCTCGAGAGGTAAGCCAGGCTATCTAGGAAGGGCTGGGTTGGCTCATGATAAGATGAAAGGCTAGAAACAAGGAAATGGGGTTGGTTTATTGATCTTGGTTGAGGACTATATAGGAATATGATGGAATGGATGGATGATATGATAGCTTTTAAAGTAATTGCTCAAAAATAAAGAAATGTAATCCTTATATTTGATATAGCATATGGATGTTATGCACCAGGGTATAGAAGACCAAGGTGTCGAGGTGTCTAATGCATAACTAGCATACTACAATCTTGTCTAAACGCATGGGGTCAAGATGTTGAACCACCATACACAAGAATTGAATAGCAGCTAATGTTTCGAGATGGACTTTGATGCTACAAGCAATGGTTTGAGCTTATCTCCACTACACATAATGACACCTTGCTGGTTATATGTATGGAAATAGTCTTAGCATAGAATAGTCGCAATGCATAAGAGACTATTTATCTTCTCAGATGGCAAAGATATTGATATGTAAGATGCTAATCCCAACACGTACAAGATACCAATATGCATAGGAAGAGAATAAGATCATCCCACAGACATGGCATATGAAAGAAATACAACCATGCCCCATTCCACACTTCATCACAACGTACCAAGATATAGATAGATCAAGGTAGTCTTGATTAGGCATAAGAAAGGGACAAAAGATAAATCAAAAGATATTGTCATCATGTTATCTTGCCAAATTTAAGTGCTCTTGGATGGATTAAGCTGGTGCCTTGTTGAGATGAAAGTTGTATCCTATTGAAGGATAAAGATGTTGATAAAATGCTATAGCAAATGTTGGCTTAAGGCATGCGGACAAATAGCTTCTAGCTTATCCCTAATTTGTTAAAGTGCTTGAGCTTTCACTAGTACACATAATCTGCTTCTTGCTTGAGCTAGTCAAAGAGAGGAAGATGGAAGATGAAAGATGAAAGTGGGGTGGATCGTGTGTGCTTGCATACTAGATACTTCCTTTGTATTCCAGACTGCCTACATACCCTGTATCCATGGGATCAAAGAACATTTACAATGGTGATGAGACATGATGAATATGTAGTTCTAGGCTTATTGATGATGTAAGTGATGAAAGATAGAAGAAAGAGATGAAAGATCAAAGGATAATTAGAAGAAAGATGAAAGATGGATGAGGAGAGAGGGGCTATTGTCTATGCCTGAATCAGAGTGCTTCCTTCACATCTTAGATTGCCTACATACCCTGTATCCATAGGATCAAGGCTTTGAATGATAGAGTTGAGATGTAGTTCTTGCTTATTGTGTTGATGGTTGATGTCAAAGGCTCAACTTTATTGCTTAGGTTCTTAATGTTTTGATTTGTTTGGATTTTTTCAGATATTTGTTTTTTTTTGGATTTTTGTTGTTTTGGTTATTTTGGTTGGATTTTGTTGTGTTTCAGTTTTGGGTGATTGTTGCACTTTCATTTTGGTTTTGGATGTTTGTTGTGTTTTAGTTGAAATGTTATGAGATAGAGTTGTAGGTATCCACTTCCAAATAAGGTGTAACAAGTGCCCCCAGTGTGGGATGAAGATTGTTAGGAAGATGTTGCAATGAATGCGGTCATGCGGATAGTGTACTAAGGTGCCAAATGATATCTTAACCCCAACAAAGTCTAATCTACAAAATCTAGCATGGTAGAGGTAAGGGTAGAAAGGCTTTTATTATGGAAGGATAAGGGATAATAGTTTATATAGGACAGTAGTGGATTATGATATGGATTATGTAGGCAAGATAGTAGATGGATGTCATAGAAAGTTGTGATCAAACAAACTAAGTGAATGATGGAGGTTGGTCTCTACACATAGTGCTTGTTTGCTAGGTTTTCACTATGGTACTTATCCAAGGTGCCTGTTTACCAAGTTTTCACCAGAGGATGAATTATTTATCTTGTACTATATTTTTTGTCATCCAAAGCGCCACAAAGTGGTTTTCACTATTGGATGGTTTTTTTTTTGGAATATGCTGAGACTCATGGGTAGAATTTCTTGAGATGAATGATGTTGACTGGTTCATCCAAGGGAATGCCTTTAGGTGTGGAGAGAGTGTATGTACCTGATCCATAGATTGATGTGATGACAAAAGGACCAAGCCAATTAGGTTCAAACTTGCCCTATTTCTCACGGTGTTGCTGATTCCTTTGATTTTCTTTAAGGACAAGATCTCCAACTTGAAATCTTTGTTCTCTAATCTTCTTGTTGTAACTGTGGCATAGTCGATTTTGATAGACTTGGAGATGATTGAGTACTGTAAGACGCCATTCATCTAATAGCTCAAGATCATGGAGTCTAGATACTCTATATTCTTCATCTGAGATAGTATGCTTGTAGGGATAGTCATGGTGAGGGGATCTCAACCTCAATAGGTAAGATAGCTTCAGTGCCATACACAATAGCATAAGGTGTAGCACCAGTGGGAGTTCTGATACTTGTTCTATAAGCCCATAATGTAAGATTAAGTTGTAGATGCCAATCACTTCATTGACTGTCTTTTTAAGGATCTTGATGATTGTTTTGTTAGAAGCCTCAGCTTGGCCATTACTTTGAGGATAGTAAGGTGTAGAGAATATATGTTGAATATAGAACTTGTTGCAAAGATCTCTAACCTCTTGGTTCTTGAAAGGATGACCATTATCAATGACAATGGATTGAGGAACTCCATATCAAAAAATGATATAGTGTAAGATAAACTTAGATGTTTGCTTGTGAGTAATGTAAGTCATTGCTACTACTTCCACCCACTTTGTGAAGTACTCAGTGGCGGTAATAATGAACTTATGACCATTTGACAAAGTAGGATGGATTTTACCTATGAGATCAAGTCCCCACTGTGAGAAGGGCCAAGGAGTAATGATAGGCTAAATTTCATGTGTTGGTGCATGTATTAGATCTCCATGTTTTTGACATTATTGACATCTCTTTGCAAATTGTTGTGCATCTTTCTCCATAGTTGGCCAATAGTATCCAGCTCATAGAAGTTTCTTAACAAGACTAGGGCCAGCAGAATGCGATCCATAGACACCTTCATGTATTTCACATAAGGAAACCTTTGCTTCCTTAGAATCAAGACATTTAATAAGGATACCATCAAGACTCTGGCGATATAGGGTGTCTCCTAAGATAGTGTAGCGAGAGGCTCGACGGATAAAGGTTTTTTGGTGGGTGTTAGATAGTTGAAATGGAAAAGTTTGATTGAGATACTCGCATATATCCTCATACCAAGGTGAATTGGGACCAACAATCTCACATATAAGCTCAAACTATAGTACTTCAAATGCTGGAATCAGAAGCTGTTCAACCAGAAACTCACACTTATGTGTATTGGACAGCATGTCTAGAAGAGATCCAATCATAGCCATGGCATCTGCTGCTTTGTTTTGTATCCTTGGGATCTGTTCAAAGGTGATATTGTCAAAGTACTTCTTGAAATCGTCAACAGTTACCTTGTATGGAAGGAGCTTCTCATCTTTTGTGTGATACTCATCTAAAACCTGTTTGATGACTAATTGGGAATCAACAAAAACTTTTAACTATTTAATAGCCCATTGTACTACCATGCGTAATCCTATGATTAAAGTTTCATATTTTGCTATGTTGTTGGTACATGGAAATGCAATTCTGTATGACTTCGGGATACAATCTCCTTGAGGGGTGACAAACAATATCCCTACCCTTGATCCATGTTGTGTGTAAGATCCATCAAAATATAGTTGCAACAATGTTGATGAAGTTAAATTGAACAATTCTTCATCAAGGAACTCTGGATGTATTGGATGAATATCTGTGACAGGTGTTGCGGCTAACTAATCAATGACAACTTATCCTTTTATGTCCTTACGATCCACATATTGTATGTCAAAATCACTTAAGATCATAACCCATTTTTTTAATCTTCCCGTAAGGATTGCTTTGGAGAGAAGATATTTGAGTGGATCTGGTGCAGGAGCACCTACCTGACAGCTGGCCTCCATGAGGCAGTTAGTTTATTTTAGGTCTGGTTAATGTTTCCAAGAAGGTCTTATAAGACCAATGCGTGTAATAAGGTCATGTTGACCATACTTTACTATTTTTAGATAGTTTGTTTGGACAGCTGTTTAGGTTGTTAGTTCGGTTGGATCCTCCCAGCCGCTGGGAATCGAGTGGTAGTACTTGCAGGAGATCCTATTTATGCATTAGGATCGGTTGGTTTTAGGCAGCATTGTAGATCATCGATCAGACTTTGCAGAGAGTGAGACAGAGGGAGAGACTGAGTATTGTATTTACATCTTTTGAAATCAATAAAGAGATCCTTTTTGTGTTCATTCTCTATTGAATTCCATTGTGTAATCGAGTTGCTGTTCTAGTGGTTTCATGGATTCGCTGATCCATTCCACCGGTTGATTCGTCGAATCAGTGGAATGGCTATGTACATTAGTTTAGGGTTTAGTCTGCATTTTGTGTTTGTTTGCATGCAGGTGTGCAGGATCGCAGTTGAGAGGTGTTGAGAACCCTAGCATGGGTATGTGCTAGGTCGTGCTGGTTGTTAGAGTCTAGAAAGTTATCCAAGAAGCGGATCGGGTCATCCCAGGAGGTTCAGCGGATCAGAATCCGTTAAGGTTGGAAATTCGTCACAACGGCATCATCAGGATATTTCTAGGTATATCCTGCAGTTACTTCGGGCGTCATCCGAGTAGATGGAGGTGAGCATGATGCAATCGATTGCATAAAGTGAATGTGCATTGGGGTGATCATCATCATGTGTTGCCGAGGAGGAGCGTATCGGCATAAGGTAGAAGATCAGGTTGATAAAACCATCGCGGGCCAATAATGTTAAGTTTGGCCAACAGCAGGATATTGAAGGAGCTGCATGTGATGTCATCGTCATCAGGATAATCGTCATCAGGATATCGGGGTGACATAAGCATCGAAGGAAAGGTGCATGAGGTTGTCGTCATCAGGATATATGGGAGGAACCAGATATTTTATATCCTGCTGATGAACATGATGTTGAACATCATGATGCTGCAGATAGAGGTTGGCGGTAAGATGAACAGTGAACATCAGGAGGATGTTTGCGCTTGCCGAATATGATGATGCTGCCAATAGCCAGATATGATGATGCTGCTGACAGGCGAAGGGTCGAAGGTTTGTCTGCAGGAGGATATCGGTTGGCAAGAGAAAATATGATGATGCTGACAATGTTAATAGAAAATATGATGATGATGATGGGTGGTAGACATACATGCTGTATGTCAAGGTTTTAGTGTGGATGCCTCTGCATCAGGATCCACATTAGATATGAGCTTTGTTGTTTGGTTTAACATATAATATCACAACTTTTGGGAAGGAAACACCAATGCTAAACATGCCTTTTCCATAGGTAAATAGTTAAGTTCATATCCCACAAGAGTTTTGCTAATATAGTAAATGGCTTGTTCTTTTCCTGAATCATCATGCTGAGCTAGAAGGGCACCCCATGCTGCTGTTGTTGAAAATATGTAGAGTAGTAGTGGTTGATCTAGTACAGGAGGTACTAACACAAGAGGTGTTGCTAGATATTCTTTTATTTTATCAAAGGCTTGTTGACATTTTTCATCCCACTTAAAAGGTTCACCCTTGCAAAGGAGATGTTGAAAAGGATGACACTTGTCTGCCAGTTATGAGATAAACCTGCGAATGGATTATAACCTTCCTTGTAGACTACAAAGCTACTTTAGATTTGATGGTGGAGGCATTTCCATGATAGCTTTTACTTTGTAAGGGTCCACTTCTATTCCTCATTGAGACACAATGTATCCCAACAATTTACCAGATGTTACACTAAATACACATTTCTTTGGTTCAGTATGACTTGATACTTCTCTAATCGATCAAAGATCTATGCTAATACTTGTAGATGTTCTTCTTTTGTCTTGGATTTTCCTAGAATATCATCAACATAACCTTCCATGATAGTGTGGATAAGGTCATGGAAAATAACTATCATGGTTCATTGATAAGTAGCTCCAGCATTCTAAAGACCAAAAGGCATTACAACCTAGCAATATGTACCCCATGGACAAATGAATGATGTTTTATCTTGGTCTTTCTATGTTATTTTGATTTGGTTATATCTTGAGAATCCATCCATCAAAGATAGCATTTCATGTCTAGCTGTGAGATCTACAATGTTGTCTATGCTTGGTAGTGGAAAGTCACCTTTAGGGCATGCTTTATTGAGATCTCTGAAATCTGTGCAATAGCGAACTCATGCATTAGGTTTTGCTATAGGTACCAAGTTTGAAACCCATTCTAGATAATCAATAGGCCTTATGAACTTTGCTTCTAATAGCTTCTAAATCTCTGCCTTGACCAAAAGAGCTATTTGTGGATGCATTTTGTGTAGTTTTTGTTTGACAGGGTTTGCATTAGGAGATACTGCTAAATGATGTACCACAAGTGATGGATCTAGACCTGGCATGTTGGTATAAGTCCATGCAAAATTGGTAGCTCTTTTTATGAAGAACGTTGTGAAATTTCTTCTTTCCTGCTCTGATAGTGATGCTGCCAAATATGTGATCTTCAAATTCTGCTATGTGCCTAAGTTCGTGTCTTGAGATTTTTCAACTAGCATTGTTGATTTTTCATGATAATCAGTGGTGACAGGAAGGTCAAATCCCCCATCCTTGGGCACCTCAGAGAGGTTTTCACCCTCAGATATGTCCTTTATTTTTACTTTTTCATGGTCAAAAGGCACCTTTCAGTTTTCACCTAGTGACCTATCTTTTTTTATTCTATTTATTTCACTTTTGTGATTGAAGGATTTGATGCTTCTGCCAAAATATGCTAGTTTAGGGAGATCCATCATGAAACCTGCTTTATGATCACCCAATGGAATGCCTTGTTGTAATCCCATGAATTCAACAATAGCTTTGTCATTTTCAATTGTGTCCAATATAGGTGCCCCTTGTTGGTCCCAATCGACGACGTCAGGATATACGACTGAAAGGGTAACAGACAAATGGTTTTGGCTAAAGGAAGTGGTAGAGATCATGAAGATGGAGGTTTCTTAAAAAAGGTCAGTGATATGAAGGGAGGAGTCGTCGATGGTATCCAAATTAGAAGTCTCTCCTATCGAAGAAGGTCTGGCTTCTACATCAGAAATGCACTTAATGTCTTTGGAAGGTGGTAAATCCGGCTAAAAGCCAAGGCCTTGCTTATTAAACTTCTTAGACACAACAATGGGTTCAATAGGTCCTTGTTCCTGTGATCCCAATCTGCCATGTCCTTTGTAGTCCATGTTCTTAATGATGTGGAACCCATTGTTATATCTCTCCACTTCAAGTTGTACTTGGTCATTCTCATCATAGAATATCCAAGAGTTAATGTCATCAATGTCTTCATCATCAAGGAATCTACCTTTGATGAATACTGTTGGTGGAGCTTTTATAACGGTTGTGGATGAAGATGCCTTGGATGTGGAAGGTTTGCCATGAGATTTGGGAGACAAGGGAAGAGTTCCAACACAACAAGATTCTTGCAATGTGTACTCACCTAGACCATGTTTAGTGTACTTGATACAAAGATTTAGAGTGGCTTTGCTAGATGATGGCTTGAGTAGGGCGGATGGGTCTACATCGGATGAAGATGGATCTGCTTCAGTGTTGATAGGAATACAGTTAGGGCTTTGATATTTAGCTTGAAAAGCATGACAAAACTCAAATGGATTAGGATCGGCATGGATAATAACTTCAACACTGTTATGTGGAAATTTGAGACATTGATGGTATGTAGAAGGAACTGCTTTGAGGGCATGGATCCATGGATGGCCAAGGATAATGTTATAGGGAAGATCAATATCAAGGACTTGACAATAGGTGTCAATAGTGACCAGACTAACTTGGATAGGTAAATGGATAATTCCTTCAGTATCTCTTTCAGCATCATTATATGCTTTGATAGTAATGACCTTAGAAGTGTCAACATCTTTCTCATAATATCCCAATTGTTTTATTAGTTTTAAAGAACATATATTAAGACTAGCTCCACCATCCACTAAGATTCATTTGATACGGCATTAGTTTACAAATACTTCTTGTTGATGACTGTTTTGATGCAATCATAACAATAAGTTAAAATTCACATATAATGAACTGAAACTATACTTGAAAGATAAGAAAGAATCATTTGAGATTCAACTAATCCCAAGTCTACAATGGTTCGATTGGTCAAGTTCAGTTGGTCAATGTGAAGCTGTAATGTTCAAGGGGCCTTACGTAGTTTAGGTTTGTTTGGTGGCTTACTGGACTAAGAATATGCAAAAAGGTCATAGATTTCAACAAGTATTCTGTTCATTTGCATACAAGTGTTACCGGGCTGCAAGTTTTAGATGGTTTTCTTGAATTTTTGCAGCTTTCTTCTTTATCTATTTATGAAAACTGTCTACTTATAGCTCTGTTATGCATGCTTCTTCAAATTTGAGACAATTTCCTTTAGATTTCTACGTTTTCAGCTAAATATTTCAGATGGGTTGGGAAAAGTTAGAAAGATCTAATCTATACCTTATTTAATCTACCGAAGGATCTAATTGTTTCTGTTATGCACTATGTAAATACCACAGTAATTTGATCAAATCCACAGTAAAAACTTTAAATGTAAGTTCTGAGCATTTTCACAAACATACATTTAAAATTGCAAGCTCTCAAAGAAAATATTTCAAAACACAAAGAAGGGCAGGAGAACACTCAGAAGATAGATGCAGAACTCCAGATTCTATTGTATTAGAAACGAATAGTCATACATGATTTACAATGTAGGAATGACTCTTAGTTTCATTGATCATACTACAGAGAACTTACAAGCTTTACAGATACACTAAGGTAGCCAGACATTCCACGCGCACCTTGCTGCAGACAAACAGGCGACCTCCTTCTTCTACTTCTAAACTATGCTAACTTGCTGTATGTTCCTAAAAGAAAAAATTCTGTTGTAGCCACTGTTGTTTTCCTAAAATCCCTATTGTAAAGTATTACAGTGTAGAGAGGCACAATATAAAGACATTCTGATGGTCCTCACTACAGAAAAAAACCTAACTGAACCCCTGGTTCAAACCCTTGGTTACAGCAATAAATACAGGTGAACCAGCTCTCAAAAATATCTCTGAGCAGTGTCAAATTTGGGCGAAATATTGCCCCTTCTGAGAAGTTCCGGCAGCTGGGTAATAACTTCTGTTTGTCTGTTGCAGTAATACCTTCAGCTGCAACCTTGTTCTTTACTTGAATGGCCTTGACTTTTTCACACTTCATCCTTATCTTCCTGCTCCTGAGATCGGATTTCCTTCCTCCATGAGGTCACTGTGTTGACTTTCCAGCTGCTTCCTCAACTGCAAGCCTGCAAGACAAGACAAGCAATAAGTATTACATTTATCACATAAACAGCAGGAAATTACAATAATCATTTAAATCCAGGTGACTGCACAAAATCGCAGAGATCAGATCCAGAATACTCCTCAAACGCGCCCAAAATGCGTTCAGACTGCTCAAAATTCATCGGGTCAACTATCGCTGACCGGGAAAATGCCACAGGCGCCAAAAAAACACTTTAAAATTCCACCACCTCATTTCCCGCCCATCGGCATGACTATCGCTATCGGCGTGTCAAAAAAACATGTTGGCCGATATTCTCTTCATCTGCATGATATTCTGGAAATATGATGCACTCCCTTCCGAAGGTCCAGATGATGTCATCAGGATGTTTCGCTCTTGTATATCGGGGAAAAGAATAACATCATCATCATCATCATCATGTTGAAGGAGAATAGGAGGATATGGAATATAATCCTGCTGCTGAGGAAAGGAAGATGATGGTGACATCATCGTCATATTCGGGCTTCATTAAAGTGCAAAAAATGATGTCATCATCATATTCGGGAACCGGATCGTGCTTTGGAAAATATCCTGCCGAAGGGAAAATGTGATGATGATGATCATCAGGATATTAGCTTCTTCATTTATTAGATTGGGATGACGTCATCATGATATTTTGCTAACCGGATCATGTTTTAGAAAATATCCTGCCGAAGGGAAAATGTGATGATGATGATCATCAGGATACTTGCAAAAGGTCGTTCTTCTCGGCAGGAGGACTTCACGAAATGTCGAGTGAACAAACAAGATCATGATGATCTTGACAATATGACAGGATAAAAAATATGATGATGATCCTCCTCATCGAATTATCATGATGACGTCATCATCATATTTCGTCTTCGGAGCACAAGGATGAGTTGAGGTCATCATGATATTTGCGCTAGGGTGATATTGTAACATATGATCATGCTGTTGAGGAATGGAATATCGCCTTCTTCTTCAAAAAGATAGGGTGATCATCATGATCATGCAAAAGGAGATCAGGAGGATATGAATATGATGATCCTCTTGATCGAATATCATGATGATGTCTCCATCACTTAGCGAATTTCAGCGAATGACCCTCTTGTGAAAGATCAGGATGATGATCATGATTATGCAAAAGGAGATCAGGAGGATATGAAGTCGTCATCATCATCTTAGCGAACTTCAGCAAATATCAGGATGATGACCTTCCGATAGGATTTGAACATGCGCATGCAAATATGCCGATGGCGGATTTTCTAAGTCAAGGTGATCTTATATTATCAGCATGATATTATAAGATTAGGTGATGCAAAAATATCATGATGCTCGCGATGCGAAAGACCGCTCGACAGGGGAAACTTACCGTGACTTAAAGTTGACGTCATCATGATATTTGAACCTCAGGATATTATCGGGGGGGGGGGGGGTTCAAATATGATGATGATGATGCTCTTCATACAGCAAAACCAAGTTTATAAAATATGACCCTCCTAAAATCATGATGCGCATAAGGCCTTTTGACGGGTAAAGGGCACTACCACCTAAGATTGACGTCCGGATATTGTGACTGCATGATTTTTATCGGGTGATAGACCAAGATCATGATGACCTTGACAACATAACAAAAATATGATGATCACTTGCGATTATCAGGTTTGACCAAAACTTTGACTGTGCATAACTTTCACATATGGACGAATTTTCAAGTGAAGTAAAAGGAAAACCTGCATGGAATTTCAAGCTCTTTCTAAATATGAGGTCACAGAAACAAAATATGAACTTTGACAAACTGACCTCATGATGATGACCTACCTCATCCAATATCATGATGATGATGCACCTGACCTTCATTTTTACCAAACCGCCAGAAAGCAGACAAACACAAGCAGAAGCAAAAAGCAAAACATCAGCAGGGGTCCCCATTTTGCTAAGGAGCATAATGGGGCGTGTTGTGAACATCACAACAACTAGCAACCAAAACAAAACAATTAAATTTAGAGTGTTCAAGGAAACTAGATGAAATGAACTCATAACTTCCAACTATCTTTCTTGCAAATTACTATTCAACTTGAGACTCAAAGTATTCAATAAAGATGCATGAACTCCCATTTTCAGTTTAGTTGTGTGCACGTGATTAATTATCCTCATCTTGAAGATCGGTTGAACAAACCAATGACTGACATTAGCCTACGTAGGTGAGGATATTCCCTCATAGCCGACCGGATAGAGCCTTGCTGCCAGTGAGCGTCCATAGCCCCGGCAAGGTTATCGTTACAATTCTCCTAAGTAGAGCCCCACTGCCAGCGAGCGTCCATAGCCCCGGTAGAGTTACTTAGATGGCTTAATCTGGATTTTCAATATAATCCGCTTTATTTATTTATTTATTTATTTTTTTGTTTTCTAATTTTGAAAGATTTCATAAGATATAGCAATTTGTAACTTCATGATGCAAGGAGTGGACACTTGCTGAAATTAAGCTGAGAATTGTAATGGTAGCAAGGGTGACCTCTGATTTTTCACC
Source organism: Cunninghamia lanceolata (assembly GCA_027924645.1). Taxonomy (NCBI): domain Eukaryota; kingdom Viridiplantae; phylum Streptophyta; class Pinopsida; order Cupressales; family Cupressaceae; genus Cunninghamia; species Cunninghamia lanceolata. The sequence goes on along the minus strand of BSBN01000081.1, from coordinate 1,634,477 downwards.
TAATATCTACACTAGTATGTTCAACAAACCCAAGGATTTTAGGTGTGTTATCGTGAGAAACCTGCTTCGAATTCTCAATCACATTTATTGAATACAAAACTTCAGAAGATGAACAACTCTCTACATTCATGATAGTGACAAATTATGTGTAAATTGCAAATGGTTAACCTGAATATCCTAAATTTTATATTGTTTTGAATGGTTGCTAGTTTTGCTCCTTAATACTCTAAAGTAAAATAAAGATCCCTGCTGAGGAGACAACAAACAAACCAAACCAACAGGCTGTACAAACAACACAACAAAAGAAAAAACTGTACAAACAGAAAGAAACAAAAAGCAAAAACAAACAGAGGACAAGCTATACAAATAGCCAACCCAAAAGAAAACAGCAAAAGAAGAACTATACATTATCTACAGCACTTTACATTAAGAAAAAGGGACTGCCCCCCTTTTTACCTCAAGCCTGGAAGTAGTGTTTCAAATGCTGGCCATTAACTGGTAATGGCACATCTTCTCCAGTCAAGGTCTTAAGTCTAAAGGTGTTATCTCCTATTATTTCTGAGACTTGTAATGGACCCAGCCATAATTTATCGAATTTTCCATGGCTTCCTTTCTTTTCATGTGCTTTGTCCCAGCACAACACTAAGTCTGATATCCTAAATGTCTTGACTCTTGCCCTTTTGTCAAACCACCTCTTAACAACTGCTTGGTGTTTGGCAAACTTCTCGAGGGCTTGACCTCTTTTCTCCTCTAGTTGTAACATTTGCACTATTCTGGCTTCCCTATGGTTATCAAAGCCTAGATATTCATTGGCAAACTTCCAGGTTGGTATTCTCAGATTAACCGGAAGTATGGGATCAGTCCCATAAACTAAGTGATAAGGTGTGCTACCTAAAGCTGTTTTAAACTTGGTCCTGTCTACCCATAATGCATATCTTAATAGGGTATTCCACTCTCTAGGACTTTTGGCAATTAACCTCTTGATGATGTCTAATAAAATTTTGTTTGTTGATTCAGCCAGTCCATTACCTTGAGGGTAATAATTCAAAGAACACCTTAGAATAATCCCATATTCAAATGCCCACTTAGAAAATTTTAAAGAAGAGAAAGCAGGGCCGTTATCACATACCAATGAATAGGGCGTTCCAAACCTGGTGATAATGTTTTCTTCAAGGAACTTGATAACTACCTCAGTCATGGAAAATTTGCAGCAGGTGGCCTCAGTCCACCTTGTACAATAGTCTGTTACCGTCAATATAAATTTGTGTCCTGCAGAAGATGGGGGATTGATGACTCTGATAAAATCCAAGCCCCATTGTGCAAACAGTTTGGATTCGATCACAGGCTGCAGTGGATTGGCCAGATTTTTTCCTTTGTCTGCTGCAGTCTGACAGGTGTGGCAACTTCTGATGTGACTCTTAGTATCTTTGAACATAGTGGGCCAGTAATAGCCCGCTCTCAGTATTTTGTGTGTTGTAGCTAAATGGGAACCATGGCCGGTTCTGTACTTGTCATGTAGTTCTGTCAACACTCTATCAGCTTCAGTTCTGTTTATGCATCTCAGATAAATTCCATCATGGTTCTTCCTGAATAGAAGACCTCCTTGCACCATATAATGCTGTGCCTTAATCTTCAAAGCTCTCCTCTGAGAAGCCTTCATCTTGCTTGGGTACTTTCCAGCTATCAGGAAGGTGCTTAAATCATCGTACCAGCCTGATGCGCCTTGGGAATTCAATACATATTGTTGTTTTATCAGATTTGGATCCATGTTTGCTATTGTCTGCACCAACGCCTGCCCTCTGACCAGCTTTGCGGGAATAATCTCCATGTCGAATTCTTGCAGTGTGGTGATCCATTTGGCTCTTTTTTCTCCAGGCTCGTTTTGCATCAGCAACATTTTTACTGTTGCGTCTGGTACTATGGCTTTAATCTGGCTGCGCAGAATATAGTGTCTAAATTTTTTCACAGCCTTCACTAATGCGAATGCCTATCTTTCGATATCTAGATATCTCAGCTGTGCATCCTTCAGAGGTGCACTCATAAATGCTATGGGCCTCTCTTCATTATTTTCACCTTTCTGTGTCAAGGCAGCCGCGACAGAATGAGAAGATGCAAAGGAGTAGATGTAAAACGGGCTTGTGTAGTCTGGACTTGCCAATACAGGGGCATTAGAAATTGCCTCCTTGATATCTTCAAATGTGGCTTTGGCCACTGGCGTCCATTCCATCTGTGCATCTTTCTTTAACATGGCATTCAACGGCTGCACGATCTCTACAAAACCTGTTATAAACTTCTGAACAAAGTTAATTTTACCAAAAAATGATTTCAATTCTTTCCTACTGTTTGGTATTTGCAAATTTTTTATGGATTCTATTCTATCCGGATCAATTGAAATTCCATTTTCAGAAATGACATGGCCTAATAATTTACCTTCAGTTACACCAAATATACATTTCTAAGGATTAAGGGAAATCCCATACCTTTCACATCGCTGGAGTACTTTTCTGAGGTCTTCAGCGTGGATGGATGCATCCTTGGAATATACAGTTAAATCATCCATATACACAACAATGCATTTACCTGATAATCCATGGAATGCAACGTCCATGGCCCTCTGAAAAGTGGCACCTGCATTAATCAGACCAAAAGGCATTCTTCTATACGCATAATTTCCCCATTTGCAAGTGAAGGTGGTTTTTAGTCTATCTTCTCTGTCAATTAAGACCTGGTTATAACCTGAAAAACCATCTAAAAAAGATATCATCTTTGCGCCATTTACTGCTTGCAGTACTTCGTCTATTGGGGGCAAAGGATAATTATCCTTTTCAGATGCCTTGTTTAAATTTCTAAAATCTACGCACAACCTGATGTCTCCATTTTTCTTCCTCACTGGTACTAAGTTAGCTACCCAGATAGAATGTCTGACTGGAAAAATTATTCCAGCGGACAGTAATTTTTTAACTTCCTCAAAGATTAAAGGCTCTAGAATGGCATTTACAGGCCTCTGTTTCTGCCTAAATGGTTTGACTTCTTTTCTTAAAGGTATTACGTGAGTTATGATGGACTCATCAAATGTTTTCAAATCTTCATAAGTCCATGCTATGACATGTTTATATTTTTTCAGAACGTCCAGAACCTCTTTTCTGATTTTCTCAGAGCAAGCTTTCCCAATTAGTACATTTTGTGGATTTAGCTCAGTCCCTAAGTTATGTAAATCACACTTACCCCCTTCTGTTTTGGGTAAGTCTTTCTGTCTTATTACCCCGTCGAAGTCAAAGATGTGTTCTAATTCAATTACTCCTTTTGGCAAGAAGTTGCTCTTTAAGTTGATCATATCTTCTTCGTCCCATGTTACTTCAGGCCTTTCTTGTTCATCAATAATTTGGGCCTCAAATGCCTCATTACATGTCAGAAAATTAATAATTTGCTGATCCTCTCCAAATACCTGAAAGTGTGTAACGTTGTCTGGTATACTGGGCACGTTAACTAGCTCAACAGCAAATCGTCTTAGTCCTGACAGTGTCAATGGTTCTAATGTACTAGCAGCAACTGCTAACGCATCTGGCCTATGGTTCAGCTCTCTAGGAATGTGCTCTATGTTAAAAGTATCAAATGAATCCATTAAACCCCATACTCTATGTCTGTAACTAATCATTTTCTTATAATTGCAGGCATATAGTTTCCTCACTTGTCTGACTACTAATTCAGAGTCTGAAAATACTCTGATGGTTTTTACCCCTTTCTTGATGGCCATGACAAGTCCTAAAATTAGGGCCTCATATTCAGCAATATTGTTAGTGCAGGAAAATTGTAATCTATATGCTGCCAAATGTGATTTACCTTGAGGATTTATGAGTTCAATACCTACACCTGCGCCCTGTTTTGATTTGGACCCATCACATTTTAACGTCCACATGCCATCTTTACTTTTCTGATCTTTTACCTTGGCATACTTTGTCCCTTTTATTGCCTGTGGGGTGTTGTCTTGTTTATTCATGGGTTTTTCCGTTTGGTTATCTTGTATATGTGGGTTTTTAGTTTGCAACTCAGAAAGATAACTACCCTGGTCCTCTATTTCTTTTCCTAAATCTGGAATCAAGGCATCTATATTATCCTGAACATATCTATGTGTCGGATCAGGATTCTCATTTTTCTCTTGTGATTCTACCCTCCCTATGCACCTTTTGTATTCATATTCAATGATGTCTTTGCATATTTCACAATTCTCCTCAGAATGTTGCCTATCATGGACTCTACACCTATTTTTATATAACTTACATTGGACTGGGAGATTGTGTGTAACGCACTCTTCCACCTCTCGTCTAATGGCACGACCAAATTTGTCTATTGCATTGTTTTCTTCATCTGAAGAATTTCCGTCAAACTTAATGAATAGTGCCGTTCTATTGCTGACACACTTCTTTCTAATGTTTAACATCATAATCTCTTCAATCTGCATCCCATTGTTGGTAATTCTATAGACACCTGGTTCAACAGCAGCATATAATATTTCATTAGTTCGATTATACTCTGTTATCATATGTTTCATTCTGGGCTCTGCCTCTATTCTGATCTGGTTTGGGATGCCTCTCCAAGGTAACCACATGTGTGAAAAGTCAGTAGCCATATATCCGTTTAATGTCTTGGACCAATCCCTACTTAGCAACATTCCATAATTTACGGGTATATCCACTACTTGAATGTCGATGATTTGGCTTACCCTAGGGTCTGAAGCTAATTGCACTTGAATGTTCATGAGTTCTTCTATCACGCTAACCTCGGTCTTATCTAATTGCGTGACAACCTTGGCAGATTTGGTGGGAGTCAGCCCGAGAGTTTTACATATTCCTAAGGGCATTACATTGGCTGAGGCACCAGAATCTACCATGCAATTGTGTATATTCTTCCCACACAACCTAACAGTTAACAAGAAAGGTTGAGTATCCCTCTTATCCGCATGTATTACCACATTTGTATTGGAAGGCTGCTCAACTTTCTTACCCTTCTCCTTAGGTGGTGAATCACTATTAGGAACAGTTATATCAGCAGACACCTTGTTTGTTATGGATGTATCCAGGGATTTTAAAAAAGCATTTCTGATCCCCGGGGTCTTCAATAATTCATTTAGAGGTATACTGACCTTAATTTTCTTTATTTCCTCTGATAAGTAATTCATTAATCTTGTTGTCTCTATTGCTTCTGTCTTACTTGTTTGATCCTTTTGCACTGTTGTTCCATTATTTGTGTGCTGACTAGCTTTAAGTATGGCAGGATTGTTGCTAGCATTCTGATCTGGGGGTGTATTGATGTTATTCGGAGGAGTGGAAGTGGTGAAAGGTCCTCCTGGCCTAGGGTTGTTCCTCAAATTGTAGGTGTGGCTTTTATTTGTCTGTTGAAAGGCCTGTACCTCTTCTGTTTCATTTAATATCTCATTTTCAGATTCAAAAGGAAACTGAAAAGCATTTAACACAAAGGCTGATTCAAGATAAAGACTTTCACAACAGTATGGTTCATCCTCTAGCAATTCATCCTCTTTCTCTTCTGCAGTTGCAAAGGTAAATGTTTCTAAGACTAATGCTGTGTCATATTCTGAGGGTACTACCTCATTACCCTTAGGAATGAGAAATTCAGAGGTAGGAGGCTGTACATCTATGTTGAAAATACTAGCTGCCAAGTGGAACTGTGGACAGTCGTGCTCAGCATGGGCATTGGTATTGTGAAATCTGCACCAATTTTTGGGTGTTGTACTGGCCATTTGTATGCTAGTCGTTTGTTTTGCACCATGATTATCTGTATTCTCAAAAGGAGAAGCCAGAGTACCATTGTTGGGCCCAGTGTTCCATGTCTTGGGTGGCCTAGGTTGATTCTGATTTTTGTTATTATTGCCCCAGGTCCTATTATCTATCACTAGCCCCCTATTTTGCATTGGTTGCCCCTGACTGGGGCCTTGATGCTGATTGTAGCTTTGGTTCTGATTGTACTGCTGATTTTGGTTGAGACTATAATTCTGATTTTGGCCTTGGTTGTGATTTTGATGTGGATTGTAGTTTTGGTTGCTTCTTCCATAGAGGTTCTCATTTCTTAGTTGTGTCACTTCGGTTGTTAATCTTTTCAAATGTGCAGTAATCTCTTTGATTTCTTCCCTATCTTCTTGTGCTTTTGCCATAGTTACATCCCTAGGAAGTTGGAAGAAAGGCTGACCATTATTTTGACTATTATTGGAAGTACTAGCCGTGTAAGGAGTTATAGCTTGGATTGGAGTAGGATTATACACAGGTGTGTAAGAAGGAACCGGATTTACTAGTGGAGCATGCTGCACAGGGATTCCATTCCATGGGTGTGCCTGATTCTGCACCCCAAAATTTCCTCCATTGACAAATGGACTATAAGTTGTATGTCTCATTTCTTGGTTCACTGAGGCTGCCTCTTTATAGGCTTTGGATATTGAATCTATGTCAGGTTTTCTTTTGACAAACATGGCAGTTAAAGGATCTAAGGCAGCATAGTACATAGCCAACAAGGAAGCATCATCTATGGTATAAGGGGGTACTAGCCTAGAATAGGCCTTTTGAAATCTGTCATTGAAATTATCAATTAGCTCTCCCTCACCTCGTTTTATAGCAGCCAATTTATGATACAAAGCGTAAGGGTCAATGGGTCCTCTAAATCTTGACAGAAATGCTTCTTCCATAAGTGCCCAGGAAGAAATGTAACCATTGGGTAAGTTTACGTACCAGCTAGAGGCCTGCTCATTAAAGGTGTAAGGAAACAATCTACACACAACATCCTTGTGCTCTAACATAGCCCTAAAACATGCTTCCTTAAATATTCTAATATGATCTTCTGGGTCCCGATGCAACTGGTATTTGGGACATATCTTTTCTGGATTTTTTGGCATGTCATGATAATCATTGAAGAGTATGGGAGAATTGACATCGAAATAAGCCATTGTAGGTGTTTGAGCTTGACTTGAACTTGCAGAAATACCTGGATTGATTGGTGGATTAGGATTTAGAGGAGGATTGAGACCTCCAGGAGTGCCTGAACCAAGATTTAAAGATCTGAACAGTGATCTGTCAGGACTTACAATACTACGGATGTTAAAAGGTGACCCAGGAGGTGTTCCAGATGAACTTCCTGCTTGCGATATTTTTGGATTCCAAATTAAAGGGCTTTTACTTCGCCTTGTATCAGGTAGTTGCACAAATATATCTCCTGAACTGGACCTAGACCTAGTCACTCTATTCCTGTCGTTAGCCAGTCTGAAATGAAACCTAACTCAGGAAGGCCCTCCTTCTAGCGCCAGAAAACTGTTGATGACTGTTTTGATGCAATCATAACAATAAGTTAAAATTCACATATAATGAACTAAAACTATACTTGAAAGATAAGAAAGAATCATTTGAGATTCAACTAATCCCAAGTCTACAATGGTTCGATTGGTCAAGTTCAGTTGGTCAATGTGAAGCTGTAATGTTCAAGGGGCCTTACGTAGTTTAGGTTTGTTTGGTGGCTTACTAGACTAAGAATATGCAAAAAGGTCATAGATTTCAACAAGTATTCTGTTCATTTGCATACAAGTGTTACCGGGCTGCAAGTTTTAGATGGTTTTCTTGAATTTTTGCAGCTTTCTTCTTTATCTATTTATGAAAACTGTCTACTTATAGCTCTGTTATGCATGCTTCTTCAAATTTGAGACAATTTCCTTTAGATTTCTACGTTTTCAGCTAAATATTTCAGATGGGTTGGGAAAAGTTAGAAAGATCTAATCTATACCTCATTTAATCTACCGAAGGATCTAATTGTTTCTGTTATGCACTATGTAAATACCATAGTAATTTGATCAAATCCACAGTAAAAACCTTAAATGTAAGTTCTGAGCATTTTCACAAACATACATTTAAAATTGCAAGCTCTCAAAGAAAATATTTCAAAACACAAAGAAGGGCAGGAGAACACTCAGAAGATAGATGCAGAACTCCAGATTCTATTGTATTAGAAACGAATAGTCATACATGATTTACAATGTAGGAATGACTCTTAGTTTCATTGATCATACTACAGAGAACTTACAAACTTTATAGATACAGTAAGGCAGCCAGACATTCCATGCGCACCTTGCTGCAGACAAACAGGTGACCTCCTTCTTCTACTTCTAAACTATGCTAACTTGCTGTATGTTCCTAAAAGAAAAAATTCTGTTGTAGCCACTGTTGTTTTCCTAAAATCCCTGTTGTAAAGTATTACAGTGTAGAGAGGCACAATATAAAGACATTCTGATGGTCCTCACTACAGCAAAAAACCTAACTGAACCCCTGGTTCAAACCCTTGGTTACAGCAATAAATACAGGTGAACCAGCTCTCAAAAATATCTCTGAGCAGTGTCAAATCTAGGCGAAATATTGCCCCTTCTGAGAAGTTCTGGCAGCTGAGTAATAACTTCTGTTTGTCTGTTGCAGTAATACCTTCAGCTGCAACCTTGTTCTTTACTTGAATGGCCTTGACTTTTTCGCACTTCATCCTTATCTTCCTGCTCCTGAGATCAGATTTCCTTCCTCCATGAGGTCACTGTGTTGACTTTCCAGCTGCTTCCTCAACTGCAAGCCTGCAAGACAAGACAAGCAATAAGTATTACATTTATCACATAAACAGCAGGAAATTACAATAATCATTTAAATCCAGGTGACTGCGCAAAATCGCGGAGATCAGATCCAGAATACTCCTCAAACGCGCCCAAAATGCGTTCAGACTGCTCAAAATTCATCGGGTCAACTATCGCTGACCGGGAAAATGCCACAGGCGCCAAAAAAACACTTTAAAATTCCACCGCCTCATTTCCCGCCCATCGGCATGACTATCGCTATCGGCATGTCAAAAAAAGCATGTTGGCCGATATTCTCTTCATCTGCATGATATTCTGGAAATATGATGCACTCCCTTCCGAAGGTCCAGATGACATCATCAGGATGTTTCGCTCTTGTATATCGGGGAAAAGAATAACATCATCATCATCATCATCATGTTGAAGGAGAATAGGAGGATATGGAATATAATCCTGCTGCTAAGGAAAGGAAGATGATGGTGACATCATCGTCATATTCGGGCTTCATTAAAGTGCAAAAAATGATGTCATCATCATATTCGGGAACCGGATCGTGCTTTGGAAAATATCATGCCGAAGGGAAAATGTGATGATGATGATCATCAGGATACTTGCAAAAGGTCGTTCTTCTCGGCAGGAGGACTTCACGAAATGTCGGGTGAACAAACAAGATCATGATGATCTTGACAATATGACAGGATAAAAAATATGATGATGATCCTCCTCATCAAATTATCATGATGACGTCATCATCATATTTTGTCTTCGGAGCACAAGGATGAGTTGAGGTCATCATGATATTTGCGCTAGGGTGATATTGTAAAATATGATCATGCTATTGAGGAATGGAATATCACCTTCTTCTTCAAAAAGATAGGGTGATCATCATGATCATGCATAAGGAGATCAGGAGGATATGAATATGATGATCCTCTTGATCGAATATCATGATGATGTCTCCATCACTTAGCGAATTTCAGCGAATGACCCTCTTGTGAAAGATCAGAATGATGATCATGATTATGCAAAAGGAGATCAGGAGGATATGAAGTCGTCATCATCATCTTAGCGAACTTCAGCAAATATTAGGATGATGACTTTCCGATAGGATTTGAACATGCGCATGTAAATATGCCGATGGCGGATTTTCTAAGTCAGGGTGATCTTATATTATCAGCATGATATTATAAGATTAGGCGATGCAAAAATATCATGATGCTTGCGATGCGAAAGACCGCTCGACGGGGGAAACTTACCGTGACTTAAAGTTGACGTCATCATGATATTTGAACCTCAGGATATTATCGGGGGGGTTCAAATATGATGATGATGATGCTCTTCATACAGCAAAACCAAGTTTATAAAATATGACCCTCCTAAAATCATGATGCGCATAAGGCCTTTTGACAGGTAAAGGGCACTACCACCTAAAATTGACGTCCGGATATTGCGACTGCATGATTTTTATCGGGTGATAGACCAAGATCATGATGACCTTGACAACATAACAAAAATATGATGATCACTTGCGATTATCAGGTTTGACCAAAACTTTGACCGTGCATAACTTTCACATATGGACGAATTTTCAAGTGAAGTAAAAGGCAAACCTGCATGGAATTTCAAGCTCTTTCTAAATATGAGGTCACAGAAACAAAATATGAACTTTGACAAACTGACCTCATGATGATGACCTACCTCATCCAATATCATGATGATGATGCACCCGACCTTCATTTTTACCAAACCGCCAGAAAGTAGACAAACACAAGCAGAAGCAAAAAGCAAAACATCAGCAGGGGTCCCCATTTTGCTAAGGAGCATAATGGGGCGTGTTGTGAACATCACAACACTTCTATGTGGAGGGCTTCATTATGTGATGGGTTGATGAATGGTCAAAGATCTTTGTCAGAGAAAGTTAGATGGCAAGGGGCTACAAAGCTGGCTACCATAGATTGGAATTGTGTAGTATCGAGATCATTAGGCACCGAGGATCCTTACAATGCTTTATCAAGAATAGCTTTGTGGGTGGGGGATATGCAAAGCAATTTAAGGATGGAAATATATGTGGGTGTTTTTCCAAGGTGATCAAGGATATTATAGCTAGAGGACAGTCGAGGATGATTGACAGGTGGTCCTTGAAAGGTAACGTGGCCTCTTCTAGTAGTTACAGAACAATCAGGTGCTTTTCCTTAGATAGTAATGGTAGAAATGTGGGCTTGGACAATGCAGCCAATCATGGATGACTCATAATTGTAATGCATAGCATTCCCAGCATGAGGGTTACTTGGTTTGTCATGCGATGGAAGTGGATTCTTGAAGGCATCTAGATCATAGTTCGATGTTGGTTGATGTGCAGGTTGTGATGTTGGTGTGATTTTAATTAGACCTTGATCGATGCAATCTTGAATGACATGCTTAAGCGCATAAAACTATTTGTTTTATGTCCCTTGACTATATGGTATTCACAATATTTGTTTTCTTTATACCAAGGACCTTTGAAGACTAGTTCGCCATTAGGTGGTGCATCTAGTAATGTGATATCTCCCGCTTGGACAAGTTTTTGAAAGACTACCTCCATAGGTTCTGCTAAAGGAGTAAATTGCCATTGAAGTGTTGGATTTGTTCTTGGTCGATTTCATTGAAAAGGTTGATTTGTTGTAGATGTGGCTTGGATGTTAATAGGAGCTTTCACTGTTCTTTGCATCCACAATACCGTCATTAACGACATTCTTGTTCTTGTTCCAAAAGTGGGATTTATCATTGGAATTTTGAGGATTCTCTTTGTTATCTCTGAAAATATTGATAGTGCCCTTAGCAATTAAAGCGTGTTCAATGATGGTTCCTTTGGAAACAAGTTCCTCAAAGGTGCTAGCACTTTGCAATTGTAGTTGGAATGAAAGCTCAGGATGAAGATTTTGGACGAAGATATCAAGCTGTTGTTTCTCGAGTATTTGTTATGATAGTTTTGTTGCAAGTATGGGCCTAACAGGTGTTGTCATTGATGTCAACACACTCATGTTGCATTAATGAGAAACATTGGATAAGCTGTGTGTTGAGGATATTGAGAAAATTAGTATCAATCAAGAACAATGAAAATTAGTGATGACAAGAAGGTGAAAGTCCACAACAGGTTGAGGATCAGAGGATGCGGTTTAAAGGTTTTGTAGATATAAGTCTTCAGATGCTCCAGTCAAGTTTTCAGAGGTCCGCATGAAGATCTAAAGAAGTTATGGCTGCTCAAGTAGAACTAGTTCTGGCAGGTGTTCAGAGGTGACAGGGTGTCACAAATAGGTCCGGTGAGCTCCGGAAGTGCATCATCCCATTCTGCGGATTGGAGGGAGTATTAAGGAAGTCCTTGAGAAGTGTCAACTAGATTCGCTCATGGTTTGAAGGTCTAGAAGAGCTCGTTCATTTGTGATAGTGATGACATATTGTGTTCTTAAAGCTCCAGATGAAGGAGAGAAGAATTCCAGTAAGCTGATAAAGTGTAGATGTTCTTGGTGGCTTAGGAAAGGCTGTGGTGATCTTTGGATCATGTCTAGTTCATGATTGGTGGTCCACATTGAAGTTAGCATTTGGATTTGATGAATAACCACTAGATGTTGGTGTTCTTCCTGTGACTAGCCGATAGGATGTATTACATGTCTTCTGAAGGATCTATAAGTGTTTGCCGACTTAGATGAGTGTTCCTAAGTCAATGCCTTGTATAAATAAAGGATTGTGAAGTCATTCCAAGTGTGTCTTGCGGAGATGAGAGTGTGGTAGCGAAGAAGAGAGTGAAAAGTAGAGCAGAAGTTTTTTGGGCTTTAATGGAACTAATTCAAGCATGTTGAAGATGCTATTCTCCAGTTCATGTATGTGATACTTATTTCTTTGCAGACAGTGTGTCTCTTGTAGGTAGTGAGCCTCTTGCGAGCAGTGTGCTCAGGCAGTGAGCCCTAATTGGCATGTGCCATTTATTCTTTCTATTCTTCTAATAGAGAATACATTCTTGGGTTAATCACCCTATGGTTTTTCCTTTAACCAGGTTTTCCACATCAAAATCTTGGTGTCTTATGTGTTGTTGAGTTTCTGCTTTTGATTTGAATGCATTATGTTTCATGTTTAATATACTGCTAATCACCAAGAAGTTTTAAGTGTGTGAATTGAAGAAAGTTTGGCATAACTGATTCACCCCCCCTCTCAGTTGTGTACCCTAAATCTAACAATTGGTATCAGAGCCAAGTTCCTCTGAAAGGAGCTTAACCACTTGAGGAGATCCAGGATGTCGTCCTACAAGAAGGATAGTCCGAAGTTTGATGGAACCAACTTTGTTCTTTGGAAAGGTCACATGAAATGTCACTTGCAGTGTATGGGAATGGCGTACTAGTCCATGGTTACAAAGGCGTATGTACCTCCACAAGGTGGTCCAACAACCCTAAATGAACTCACAGATGCTGAAAACAATCTGCGGACCAAAGAGGCTCTTCTAAGTGTTTTATCCGACTCAGAGCTCTCAAATGTTATTGACCTGTCAACTGCTTTTGAGATTTGGAATAAACTAGAACTTTTGCATGAAGGAGACCAGTATGTTAAATGTGCAAGGTTATAGAGTCTAAAAGGGAAATTTGAAAGGCTAAAGATGAGAGATGATGAAAATATTACTACTTTTATGCCAAGAGTAACTGAGCTGGTTTGTGGAATCAGAAATGCTGGTGGAGTCTTGGATGAGAATGAGATTATTGGTAAAATCCTCAGATCCCTTCCTATGTCTTACCAAATCAAGGTTGTTGCCATTGATGAATTCAAAGCCCATACAACTGTCACAAGAGACCAATTGGCTAGCAAACTGGCTGCATTTGAAATGACCAAATTTAGAGATGATCCCCCCAAGACTGAATCTGCATTCAAAGCCAGTGCCTCTGTGAAAGGTAAACAAAGATTTGATCTAGGAGTGAACTCATCAAGGAAACTGTCATGGTATGAAAAAGCAAGAAAAGACCTAGAAGAAGAAGTAGAAACTGCTCAACTTGAAGCCCTCATTGCAAAGAGACTACCAAGAGGATCTGGTAAGTATGAAGGAAAATTGCCTTTCAAGTGTTTTAACTGTAATAAGATTGGTCATTTTGCCTCAAGATGTTCAGAAAGATTTTCAAAGCCAAATCCAACAGATCAAGGTTCCAAAAGAATTCTTACTATGTTCATGAAGAAGATGATAATGGAGGAGTAACAGATGATGAATCAGAGACAGGAAACAAATCTGGAAGTGAATGGGTGTTCATTGCCATCAAGGAAGAAGAACCAATATCCTTTGTATCTGTCAATCATAAAGTTGTAGAAAGAGCTCTGGCTGCCCAAGTTGAAGAAAAGGATGATTGGGTCATTGATAATGGTTGCTCTCACCATATGACAGGTGACAAAAATAAGTTCATAGATTTGGAAAGGTATGAAGGAGGAGGGGTGAAGTTTGGTGATAATTCTACTGGTAGAATCAGAGGAAGAGGAACTATTTCTTTTGATGGAAGAAACAAAACTGGTAGTGTTCTATATGTTGAAGGCTTGAAGCACAATCTTCTCAATGTTGGACAGTTGGTGGACAAAGGCTATGATCTCCGGTTTAAGGATGGAAAATGCAAAATCTTTGAAAGTTCTGGAATAGAGATTGCATCCGGTGCTCAAACTAAAGGTAATATCTTCCACTTGGTTGGTACTAGTAAAAGTTGCTTATTTGTTCAAGTTGATCAGAGTTGGTTATGGCATAGAAGGATGTGTCATGTGAATTTTGATAATATCATCAAGATAAGCAATACTCAGGCTGTAAGAGATCTTCCAAAATTGGTGAAACCTACTAATAGCTTGTGCAAGGAATGTCAGCTGGAGAAATAGAGCAGAGTCTCATTCAAAAGCAAGGATCAATCCTCCACTGGATTATTGGAATTAGTTCATACTAATCTGTGTGGTCTGACAAGAATCAAGAGTATGCAAGGTGACAGATATTTCATGTTGCTGATTGATGACCATTCCCAGATGATGTGGGTTACCTTTCTGAAAGAGAAATCAGAAGCTTTTGAGAAGTTCAAAATCTTCAAGGCTATGGTAGAAAATCAAACCGGATTGAAACTGAAATGTCTGAGGTCTGATAGAGGTGGTGAATTCACATCTGGTGATTTCATAGATTTTTGTGAGAAGCATGGCATAAAGAGATAGTTGTCTGCTCCTAGGACTCCACAGCAGAATGGAGTAGTAGAGAGAAAGAACCAGACCATCCAGGAAGCAAATGTTTCTCAGATGTTTTGGAGAGAAGCTATCAGCACTGCAGTCTATACACTCAATCGAGTTCAAATCAGAAGCAATACCGGTAAGATTCCTTATGAACTTTGGTTTGGCATCACTACTACTATAAGGTATTTTAGAGTTTTTGGCAACAAATGTTACATTAAAAGAGATGAAGATCTAGGAAAGTTTGATGCTAGAAGTGATGAAGGAATTTTCTTGGGTTACTCCACTCAAAGCAAAGCATACCGGTGTTACAATAAGAGACTGAGAAAGATGATAGAAAGTACAAATGTGAAGGTTGATGAAGGAATTGAGAAACCTTCAAGGTTTTATGAATATGATGATGATGATCAAAATGGTGTTCTGATTCAAGGAGCCCAAACCTCTTCTGGTACTCAGAATCAAACAGATCCCGTAATTCAGGAAGAAGAGATGAATCATAATGAGCCTAATCAAGAATTAGAAGTGCAGGAAACTCCCAAAGTTCCCAGGTATGTAAGACTGAACCACTCTAAAGATCAGATCATAGGTGATAAAAGCAAAGGAGTTCTAACAAGAAGGAGAATTGCTCAAGATTCAGAAGAGTATTGTTTGATCTCTAAAATTGAACCTAAGACAGTGAATAAAGCTTGCAATGATGAAAACTGGACTAAAGCAATGGAGGAAGAGCTGGTACAAATAGAGAAAAATCACACTTGGGAGCTTGTTCCCAGACCTAGAAATAAGAATGTGATTGGAACCAAATAGGTCTTCCGGAACAAACTGAATGAAGTTGGTGAAGTAATCAGAAATAAAGCCAAAGTGGTCTGCAAGGGCTACTCTCAAATAGAAGGAATTGACTTTGAAGAAACTTTTGCTCCAGTGGCAAGAATTGAAGCAGTCAGATTATTTCTTGCCTTTGCTGCCTTCAAGGATTTCAAAGTATATCAGATGGATGTCAAGTCTGCCTTTCTAAATGGTGATTTGGAAGAAGAAGTGTATATAGAGCAACCGGATGGATTTCAATTGTCTGATCATGGTGATATGGTCTGCAAATTGAAAAAGGCACTTTATGGTTTAAAGCAAGCCCCAAGAGCTTGGTATGAAAGATTGGATTCAACAAAGGTACTGCTGACAGTAACTTATATTTCAAAATTGATCATGAAAACATCTTGATTGTTGAAGTATTTGTTGATGATATCATCTTTGGAGGAAGAGATAGTATGTGTCAAACTTTTGCAAATCAAATGAAAAGTGAGTTTGAGATGTCTATGCTTGGTGAAATGAATTTCTTCTTGGGTCTGCAAATTACTCAAACAAAGAAAGGAATCTTCATTTCTCAGACCAAATATGTGAAAGAATTGTTGAGAAAATTTGGGATGGAAGATTCAAAACCAATGAATACTCCCATGGCAATCGGATGTAAGTTGAGCAAAGATGATGACTCTCCTAAGGTAGACCAGACAAAGTATAGATCAATGATTGGTGGATTGTTGTTTCTCACTCAAACTAGACTAGATATAATGTAGGTTGTTGGTCTTGTGGCTAGATTCTAGGCTGATCCTAGAGAATCTCATGTCATGGCAATCAAAAAGATTTTTAGATAGCTAAAAGGGACAGTTGAGTATGGGTTGTGGTATCCTAGAGATCATGATTTCTCTTTTCATGCATATACAGATGCAGATTGGGTAGGAGATGTGGGTGACCGAAAGAGTACCAGTGGTGGAGCATTCTTTTTGGGAAAGAGATTGGTTTCCTGGCTAAGCAAGAAACAAGAGGCAATAGCTCTATCTACAACTGAAGTAGAATACATTGCAGGAGTAGGTAGTTGCACTCAAGTCTTATGGATGAAGCAGATGCTAAGAGATATCAAAGTAGAGTATGAGGAAACTATTATAATCTTTTGTGATAATTCAAGTGCAATAAATATTTCTAAGTATCCGGTGTTGCATTCTAAGACTAAGCACATATCTATCAAATTTCACTTTCTGAGAGAGCAAGTGAACAACGATGAAGTCAAACTAGAGTTTGTGCCCTCAAAGGATCAAATTGCAGATATCTTTACTAAACCTCTTCCCAAGGACTTGTTTGAGTATCTCTGGGAGAAGTTAGGGGTTATTACCCCTCTGGTGATGAACTAGGATGCACTGATGTGCATCAGTCTGGTGGATATCACAGTCATATCTTGTGGTCCGGATTAGTGATGGGGAGCTGCTACTCAGGGGGAGCAGCTTGTATGATTTTGATGTGTTGGAGTTGCAAGTATGAGCCCTTTGCCATTGATGTCAAAGGGGGAGAGAAGACATGTGAAAAACAAGTGGTTGCTGATCAAAGGGGGAGCGGTAAAGGAAAAAAAGACATGTGAATGGTTGTTGCTAATAGGGGGAGTTGTGACAGTAAGGAGAAGTTCTCGTCTTGATGGTTTTTCACATCATATGTTGCCATCAATGACAAAGGGGGATATTGTTACAAGTATGGGCCTAACAGGTGTTGTCATTAATGTCAACATACTCATGTTGTGTTAATGAGAAGCATTGGATGAGCTGTGTGTTGAGGATATTGAGAAAATTAGTCTCAATCAGGAATAGTGAAAAATAGTGATGACAAGAAGGTGAAAGTCCACAACAGGTTGAGGATCAAAGGATGCAGTTTAAAGGGTTTGTAGATATATGTCTTGAGATGCTCCAGTCAATTTTTCAGAGGTTCGCATGAAGATCTGAAGAAGTTATGGCTGCTCATGTAGAACTAATTTCGGCAGGTGTTCAGAGGTGATAGGGTGTCACAGATAGGTCCGGTGAGCTCCGGAAGTGCATCGTCCCATTCTACAGATTGGAGGGAGTATTGAGGAAGTCCTTGAGAAGTGTCAACTAGATTGGCTCATGGTTTGAAGGTCCGGAAGAGCTTGTTCATTTGTAACAGTGATGATAGACTATGTTCTTGAAGCTCCAGATGAAGGAGAGAAGAATTCCAGTAAGCTGATAAAGTGCAAATGTTCTTGGTGGCTCAGGAAAGGCTGTGGTGATCTTTGGATCATGTCTAGTTCATGATTGGTGGTCCACATTGAAGTTAGAATTTGAATTTGATGAATAACCACCGGATGTTGGTGTTCTTCCTGTGACTGGCCAACAGGATGTATTACACGTCTTTCAGAGGATCTATAACTATTTGCTGACTTAGATGAGTGTTCCTAAGTCGATGCCTTGTATAAATAAAGGATTGTGAAGTCATTCCAAGTGTGTCTTGTGGAGATGAGAGTGTGGTAGTGAAGAAGAGAGCGAAAGGCAGAGCAGAAGCTTTTTGGGCTTTAATGGAACTGATTCAAGCATGGTGAAGATGCTATTCTCCAGTTCATGTATGTGATACTTATTTCTTTATAGACAGTGTGTCTCTTGTAGGCAGTGAGCCTCTTATGAGTAGTGTGTTCGGGCATTGAGCCCTAATTGGCATGTGCCATTTGTTCTTTCTATTCTTCTACTAGAGAATACATTCTTGGGTTAATCACCCTGTGGTTTTTCCCTTAACCAGGTTTTCCACGTCAAAATCTTGGTGTCTTATGTGTTATTGAGTTTCTACTTTTGATTTGAATGCATTATGTTTCATGTTTAATATACTGCTAATCACCAAGAAGTTTTAAGTGTGTGAATTGAAGAAATTTTGGCACAACCCTCTCAGTTGTGTGCCCTAAATCTAACAAGTTTACTATCCATATTATGCCATCGTTGAGTAAATGAGGAGAAAGCTTCACCATTGCATTGTTTGTTGTTGACAAGGTCATTCATGTTCACTTCATGTTCAATGTTAAAAGCGAAATGTGATCAAAATTTGTTTGCTAGTTCTGCAAAAGTCTTAATTCTTGGAGTTAAGTGAGTGAACCATTCAAGAGCTTGTCCCACTAAACTTCAAGGGAATAGTCTCAAAAGATATGTATCATCTTGAGCAACATCAAGACATGCAACATACAATGCTCTAAGATGGTCATCTAGATTTCCTTTCCCTTTGTATTTGTCAAATTGTGGAATTTCAAAGTGTGGCAAAAAAGGTGTCATATGAAGTGACTTGTCAAATGGATAAGCGCATATATCTCCTAAGGAAAATGTTTTCTTGCTTTGTCCTACTGCCTTGTTAATCATTTGTTCAACATCCGCTTGAGATAGGTGTTGTTTTTGCAAAGGGGGTTGATGGTTCGAAGGTGAAGTGTAATATGATGTATATTGTGGTTACTATTGCAGGATGTATGAGGGCATCACCATTTGTTAAGGTTGCATGCTCACAGTATATGTCAAAGGATTAGTATGTGACACATATGTGTTTGAGGATTATTGTCCTTGAAACACAAGTGGTGGTTGGATATATTGTGATTGATTAGCGCCAAAGGTTTGCATCACATGGGAAGTAGAGGATGGATTGACATTGGTCAATGGTTGTGAATTTGGAGTTGGATTTGTAATATGGTAAGTGATGGAAGGATTGGTGGATACAGAAGAAGGATAAACATTTGGGTTTGTGTTTTGGACAACATGAGGATTGGTAAATGTCATGTGTTGGGTGACGATGGGTAATCCTTGGGTTGCATAAGATGGATTGATGGTTTGTGAAGGATTATATGATGGTGGTGAAAGTGATGTAAGTTGATCAACATAAGAGACAGTGGTACTAGGATTAGCGTGTGATATAATAGGTAGGTCACTCATGTCAATGAGACTAACATTGGGGTTATATGGTGTGTTGGATGGATTTGTGGAAATCATGGAGACCATATTAGCGGTAATAGGAATATGAGTGTGGGATGTGGTTTCCACATGTGATGTAATAGGAGTAGCAGATGAGACTTGTATGGTTTGTGGTGTTTGGATAGCTTGCAAAACTTGCAAAGTTTGCGATATTGGGATGGCTTGTGATGTTTGAGGAATTTGCACTTGTGCAACATGGACAGCTTGTGTTACCTAAGATTGAGATACAGTCATGGTAGGAGAAGGCGTATGTTGTGGAACATGAAAAGGTGGAATGCTCAAATTTTGCGAAAGGAAAGGAAGTACCTCAGTGGGAGTTATCAAAGGTTCTAGAGTGTACTCTGAGCATGGTGCCTTTGATAGGGTAGCAATAGGCAATAAAAGAGATGGGTTGGAAGGTGGATTTTGTAGCATGGACATGGTATGAGATGGTGTGGCTGTAGTGGATGGTCCCTTTGCAACAATCGAGGGAGTGTTTGGATCATGTTCTCAAATATCAGATATGTCAAAGTCACTTGGTAATTTGGATCCCATACGTGTTAATTGCAAGAAGTAACGATTAGGATCAGATAAAACAAGCTTCTCAACTTGATCCCATATGTGTGTGTCTTGAAATTTTGATAAGTCATCTTTGGATTGCTCTTCATAGATCTCTAAAAATGTTTGGGGTTGCACTTATTGTGAAGATGACGGTCCAGTAGTGTATCCTTCAGGCACAAACATGTAAGAAGGCATGCCAGTTGTGAATTGAGTTGCATCTCCAAGGGGCGTTGATCAGGATTGTTGCATTTTGGCTTCCATCTTAGCTCACAATTTTGCTTCCATTTCAGCTCTATATTGGCTCCTAGTTTGAGGCATGATGGTTGATGTTTTGAATTGGACTTTAGCTTGTCAAGATTGAGACCCAAAAGGTGATGGTTTGCTGATTGTTTGGTGTTGGTTTGTTTTTGCTAGTTTTTTGGTTGCTTGGTTGGTTGTTGTTGGGTTGATAAACTTCCCTAGAAGATAGCTTACACACTCAAGGGAAAACTTGGTTGTTGATGTTGTTTGCTAGTTTCGCTAGGGCTACGTAAAGCCAAAAGGACAATGTTTGTTTGTTGGTTTTGCAATTTGGTTGTTGTTTTGGGATCTTAAAAGGATGAAAACTCAAAAAAGTCTAATGGATTGGTATGCTCAAGATAGAAGACAATGCTCAAGTGACTGTGGATGCTCAGAAGACTGTCTAAAAGCTAATGACAAAGCTAAGAATGTTTGAAAGTGCTACTGATTGGGATAGATGGATACTGATTGCTGATATTTGACCAAAGGTGACTGGTAATAGTTTAGAAGCAACTTAGATGAGGCCAAAAGAAATGGATAATAGCTCAAAATCATTCTGGTTTTGTTTCAAATGATAGACTGTAGTGTTGACCAGAGGTGACTAGTTTTACCAGAGGCAATCAGTTTCAGGCTAAAAGTAATTTATTGTTGTTTAAAAGTGACACAGTTTTGCCAGAAGCGAGCAACTATGGGTTAAAAGCGATCCACTTTTTTCCAAAAGTGAATAACTAATGTTTAAAAGTGATTTGGATGTCTGAAGGTGAGAAGTTAAGGTTTAAAAGTGATCTATGTCTGACAGAGGATGTGTTTGAATGATGTTTTTGATAATAAAACAGTGATTGCAGTCACTCACACTCACAACATACACAAGCTTGTACAACCTAGGCTAGGAAAGGACTATATTTGATGAGTCCCCTTGCCATGTCTATTCAAAGCGAATGGCTTTAGGATATTGGTAGCATTAGCTCCCCCCCATGGCACTCACTTCTCACGCATACCAAGATTCAGGTTTCCCAAGGCTTGTATCCCCACTAAACCTTAAGATTGTCCCTGCTATCTCTACTAAGAACCATGAGAATTGGGGCAGCTTCAAAGGTCTCACCTTTTGCGTCAATAAATAGAGGGTTTTTTGGTACTACACAAGGTTGCTAGTAAGGGCATCTATTCAGGTGGCTATACGTACGATAGCGCTACTCTCCGTTATGGAGTCTCCCAGCCTTCAAGGCTTATACCTTGGAGGGTTTTGGGGGAGGTTGGTTGTTGGTATAACACAACAACACCCGTTGTTTGTGGCTTTTGACACAAACACTTTTCTTATATAGCGGTTCGGAAGGACTTGGCTTTAGCCCATTACCGCTTGGGTCGTACCCCTTCTCACACCAAGAAGGCAAGCCCTCTAAAGATAATAACAAGTTCTCATACACCCAAGATCCATTTGATAGGCAAGGGGAGAGGATACTTTTCTTATTAAATTTGGGTTACAAACATGCACAACAAGCAATCCAAAAAAGATAAATCAAGCACGGAGTAAACAATGATTCTTTCTAAGCACCAAGCCCAAATGTTCCTAAATTAATGATAAAATGTAATGTCTTAGACTGATTAGAGCTACAACAGATATGTTAGTAGTTTCACAACCTCCTTTTTCTTGGACAATCGATAAGATGCTGCACAAATAACTAATTAGTAGCCAAGAAAACCAAACGGTAAATGATAAAACTAAAAGTGGCACAGTTACCAGAGGTGATCAACTGTTGATCAAAAGTGATCTGTATTTGGCTGAAGGTGAAATGTTACTAATCAGAAGTGCAACAGACTAACCTAGATGCGAGATACTAAGACTCAAAAGTGATGCAAAAAATCAAGGTGTGAATTGTTAAGGCTTGTAAGTGACCCAAATATGCTAAATGCGTAAAAATCCCTACAAAAAGTCAGATGTAAATAGAAAACCCTAATCTATAGGAAGTGATCCAGACAGCCAGAAGCAATCAGTTTTTGGCTTAAAAGTGACATAAATTATGATAGACATGACCACTATTTTCTCATAAGTGATGTGAAAAAGACTAGAAGCGACCATTGTTGACTTAAAAATGATCCAGAAAATGTTGAAAGTGGTAGATTTTGGCTTAAAAGAGATGCGTATGTTCTGAAAGAGACTGGTTTTCAATTAGAAGCGATTGAAACTTGTTGTAAGTGCTCAGAAAATCTGATCTTCACAAAAAACAACTTCAAACAACAAAGTTAATCAAGGACGTGATTCCCACCGGGCATGCCAAAATGTGATAGATAAAAATTAGGTTAATAAGATCAAGCATATAATTGAAAACCTAATCCTACCACCATCAAAAAATTAAATCCAAATGAAATCAAAAGCATGCAATTCAAGAACAATATCGCCTAGATTGTATGATTCCTTGTTTGAGCAATTATGAAGATAAAAGCTGCCATGATGGATAGATGATAATGATAATATGCTAGATGGATGTTAAAGTGCTCAATATGCTCAAGATGATAATGTAGACACTCTATGAAAATGATGGATAGATGTAGTATGGAGTGAGAGGGTGTTTATATAGACCTCAACCAAAATCAATCAACGGTAGAGATTTGGTGGCTATGTGAACAGCTAAGATGAAATGATAATCATAGGTGAATGTGTAGATGACAAGTGGAGGGAAGATAAGGCTTATGTGTGACTGTGTACATAAAAAGTACATGTGAAAGATATTAAATAAAAGATGTAGTACCACACATGTTTTTAAATGAAAGAGGCACACGTGTCATCTTATGAAGATAAATGATAAGAGAAATTAATTAATTAAATAAAATTTATTTAATTAATTGGAAAGTGGGCTTATGAAGGGATTTTTAATTAAATAAATAAGATTTATTTAATTAAAATAGATAAAAATAAATAATTAAATAATTAAAGATTATTTAATTATAGATTAGAGGAAATAGAAGAAATAGATAATGAATTAATTAAATAAATAAAAATTTGTTTAATTAATAGAAGAAATAAGTGATTGGGAAATTGCTCAAGTGTGTTAAACAAATGCAGATGATAGCTAATGCAATATTTTGATACTAATGATAATTAGGTCAATTTTGGGTGTCTACAGGGGGTATCATATACATCATAAGTTTCTGCATTGGGATGAATACACTAAATATGTAAGGAGATTTCCATTATGTGCTTTAGAGACCATGTAAACATTGTTTGAAGAAGATTGTTATAGTCAAAAGGGATTGTATAGTCATGATTAGGTGGGTTTGAAGCATTGGAACTTGTGTCATAAACCTTAGGTCTTGGTGGAGTGAGGAAAGTAGGTGGAGTGAGGAGACTGTTGTAATATCCCAAATGGGATATATACAATAATTCTAATTTTTTTTCTCAAACCCTAATTTTATGAAGTTCTAATTTTTATATCAAACCTAAACATACACTTATCTCAGCTCAAAAAACATGTTCAATACATCACAAAAGCATCACCCATACACTTCCCAATAATATATTTGTAATCCAAAATGAATTATATAAGGAAAACCATTTTAGTTTGCAACTATAATGGACTAAAAGCAAATCAGATATCTATTGCTATAAGTTTGAATATATAATGTCAATTACAAAGCAGTTAGACCTTACAAAATGATAGGAGAAAGGTTCTAATGCTGTTGTTCGAAGTTAGGGCATAAACCCTAGGTCTTCTAGGCTCAAAGTACTTAAGAATACCTTCTCAAATGATTGCACTCAGGTCTGCTCTACCGCTGCCATGTACTCTACTTTATTGACCATTCTTAGAATGGCGACTTTAGACTACCATCATATCTTATCATCAAGGATCAACTAAAGAGTCTAATACACTACTATTCTATGCAAGAGCACTATCGTAAATGAGATAAAGTGGACTATCACCATGTTTCTCTGCTATTATCACACCCAGTTATGCAATTTGGTAATCAATAGGGTCTTGGGATAGTTTTTAGAAGAATTAATCATTTTGTCAATGTATTGAGAGAGAAAGAATTTATTTAAAAAATAAAACTCTTATAACTATATGATCTCTCTTTGACTGTCCTAATATCTCATCACAATACACTCACCAAACATAGTTTTTTGTTATCTCATATCATAGAACAAAAAATCCTTAGACTGTATGCAACACTTTGAAAGGGTTTAGATCTTGTGAATGCTTTTGTGTCCTTATAGGATAGTCATAAAGAGTTTTATCCTACTACCACAATCCATAAAGCTACTTGTAATCCTTTAAGAAAGTCACCTACACCCTTAGATCCCCATCTTATGCCTCATAAAGTTTGTCATAATAACAAGACATTATCATAAGGTTTGAAGGTGAATGTATGAGGTTCTAACATAGTCAAATGATTGAAGGAATGATTGTCATATCAATGAAGAGTTGTTATAAATGATGGACATCCATGATTGTGGAGGTCTATTGCACTATGGTAGGGGTAGGCTATACAAGTTAAGATTGTCAAAAGGTTGAAGGAATGATTGTCATAGCTCAAGAGAAATCATTTATAGTCAAGAGTAGGCTATACAAGTTAAGATTGGTCATGCATAAATGATGAAGATCTAGGAGGCCAAATTTGACAACATGGTTTGTGAGGCTAGAAACATTATGGAAGCATCTAGAAACAAGGTAGGTATATGGTGGAAACTTCATGAAATGGAAAGATCTTCTTTTCTACCTACATAATGAAAGCTAGAAGATGTCAATGAGTTTGAAGACAAACTCTAGGAGATGAAATGAAACAAGATTTTCCCATTTACCTAATTTTGAAAACCTTTTTGCAAAGTGTTGTTGTGACAACATTTCAAACTCCTAATTTGCTATACCATCCATGAAACAACTTGATTTTTAGACCTATATCACTATTGTACCTACACAATCATAGATAGAAATGATCAACAATGAAGGAATTGAGGTATTGGAGATGAATGAAAATGAACTTTATAATCATGTACTAGAATTACAGCCTTAGATATGATTGTTGTAGCCTTCCATGAGGTACCAAATTGCTATTCTAGATTGCAGATGTCCTAATTAAGGCTGAAAATGGAGAAAACATGAAGAAAGGAGGCTAGAAATGAAGTTTTGATGGTGAAATTAGTTATCATAAACTACTTTTTGATGTTTGTACTTGAAAAATGAAGAGCTGCAACTACATATGGAGGAGATATAAGTTTTCTATAGCCATCTTATAGGTCTACACATGTGTGAACCATTCAAATTTGTCATTTCATGAAAATCTTATATCTAACTAATACTACAATCACGTGGCAATTAAGATCAAGTTATGTCTTGAGGTATGAAACTACATATACCATCTTTCTACCAAGAAAAACAATCATATATAACAAGAAATCAATCTATAACATGTTATTGATAATAACTCAACCATTGTAAACTGATTATACATCAAACTTTTAAGTTTCAAAGTAGGAATACATGCACATAAGGAATTTAAATTATATTGTATATCAAGGTGTATATATATTAAAATCTAGTCCATAATGGTAGACATATACAAAAATTTAGCAAATATGCCAACTCAAAATATTTTTTACAAAATGTGGCATATGCCATGTCTCAAAATCTATATACAATCTACATGCCGAATAGCTACATCAAATACTAAAGTCCACTTGACCTTATGTCTTTGGTGAATCCTCAATCTATGATGGATCCTTAAATAGTGTCGTCTTCATACCATGATGTCTAGTAGTTGATGGAGGCAAAGTTGACTACATTAACAAGTCAAACCACAAATTTGATTAATCTCTTCAATGGTAAATATAAATAAGTTAGAGTTAGTAAATATAATCTTATCTACTATAATTTAGAACTTTCATTTATTAACATACATATGAATCACTACAATCAACTATAAGACCTCTATAAACTATCAATTATTTAGAAAAATCAATTCAATTACCTCAACTCTTTCTTGTCGTTCGGACAATCATTCTGCAAATGATTTTCTCTTAAGATGATTAGGTGTCCTACTCAAGCATGATGAGAAAGGTGGCACATCACTCACATTCTCAAGAGACTGTAAAAATAAAGTAACATTGAAATAAATCAATATATAATTATTAAATAAAAAAGGAAATGCATACATTAAAAAAGGTTAGATGTGTTACAAACAAACAATCTAGAGTGCACTAAACAAAAACTTATCTACTAGAAAACAAGAACATACCACCATCGAGGCCTCCTGCATCGATTGAGAAATACTCATCATGGATGAACCAATTAATATCTCCTGTATGAAAAAATGACAAAAATGTAAGACTCTATGTTTACAAATAATCATAATAAATTTTAAATTATTAGATCAATTTATCTATTCTCTATTTTATTATTTATCTAAATGACTATAATCAAATATTTAAGTTTTCTAAATTATCAATTAAAGTATAGTTCAGTCAAATTACCTCCACCCTTTGTTGGCGTTCAGAAAGTCATTCTGTGAATGATAGTCCCTTGGGTTGATCAGGAGTTTGAGTAAAGACCAAATTGGCAAAGATACCACATCATTCACATTTTGGATTAACTATAAAATTAAATTAACATCAAGATATAAATTAATATATAATTACTCACAAATAAGTAAATGCATACAATAAAAAAATTTAATGTTTAGAAAAAATTATACCGACAAGTCAAAGCCAAATTGGATGGCAGACAAAGTTCCATGATGAACTTCTGTCAACTCCTCCTCTATCATAAACTGTTATCCCCCTTAGATACATTAGTACTAATATTTTTTTATATTATTCAAATGGAATACACGATGAAATTTAGCTTTAAACTTTACTTGCATAAAAGATTGGCCATGTTCTTCTCCTTCTCTACAGTCCACTGATGCTTGTGCTTCTGCTCTTGTCCCCAAACCCTCATCTTGAGTTCTAGACCCCACTACCTCATCTTTTGAAGGGACATCATATTCTGAAGTTTTCAAGGGTGGCTCACTACTCTCCATAAGATAATCTAAGCACAACTAATTGCAAAAACTGTAATGATGGGGCACACAAACATGTGTGGACAAGGAGGATCTAGTAAAATTAGGTGATCCAATATCACCCTCAACATCATGTGGTTGTGCAAACTGAGAAGTCTATATAATCAAGTGCTCGATCAAAGAGTGTATGGCACTAAGGTCCTGTTGTGTTGCATTTGCAATGTCCAGGTGCTAAATTAGGGGTGAAGAAGGGATAGCAGGAGGGGGAATAAAAAGACCTTGTACTTGTCTCATTGCCCTAGGTCTATCTTCAGGCATTCCCTTACCTACTCCCTAAAACTCTCTAAAATCAAAATAGTTCACATAGTGAACCATTACAAACTCTGCATGTATAGTTTATGAAATAAATACAAAGGTACATCTAAATTGTTGTTGGGTGGTCCATCAAAAACCATCCACCAATGATTCCTAAAAATTATGACTAATACCCTCATGTGTACACCATTTGATTGAATACTTAGGCTTACGAACATCAACATGCAATCCAATTTTAGGATTGACAAAATATTGGGCTAACATAGCTTTGGTAATGTCTAACTCTTTCACTTGATCATATGATAAACCGTCAACATATTCTACCTTCTTGGTTTCTCACCATTGCCTAAATGATTCATGTTGGCTTGAGAGGGTTCAAACATGACTAATAATTCTCTCTAAATTTGATGTCATTGAAGACAATCGAGGGTGGCGGTGATACATTTCTACAATCCTACTTATTTGATCAATGTTTCTTTCAATTTTCTCTTCGATTGTTAGAGGGGGAGGGTTTGGGTTTTCATCTTGTTCATCCATTTTACCTATTTAAAATATAAAACATACCCATTTAGCAAAAAAATGTTGCAAGTATGCGCCTAACTGAAGTTGTCATTGATATCAACTGTGCCCTTATCTTGTTACTTTCTTGCAATGAGTTAGATGATTTGTACTTACCTATGTAATTGATTCTAATGCTGAGGATATTGAGAAAATTAGCTCCTATGGTAGAAACGGTGAGTTGTAGTAGAAACAATGTATTGCATACAGAAGAACAGTCCAAAAGATTGCTTCGCATTTCCTATAGAATGAATATGTTTGTTTGCAGATTGGAATTTATTTAGAAGTTTGTTTGAAGATGTTATATTCTAAGTTTGGGCCTCCGGTATGAAGATTTGAGTGAGTTATGTTCACTAGAGCACAAAAACTATTTTTCCTATATGTTTGGTGGTGATAGGGAGAAAGTGTTATGCTTTGCATTCCTTCGCATTGAAGTATTTTTGTTTGCAGTTCTAGAGTTAAGTCAAAGATGATGTTATGTGCCTTCAACTCCAATGGTTCATGATTTAGTGATCCACAAGTGATCTTTTCCTTGTGATAGTAGTTGGTTGTGTTGTTTATGTGTTTTGGTATGAAGAATCTTCTTGATAGATTGGTTAGAAGTTGTGTGGTTGTTCCTGATGATCTCAATATGCTTGTGAATGTCTCCTGATCATGTTCCTACCCTTGGATTGGTCTGTAAAGAGAAAGTTGGATTGTAGATGAAGAATGTTCTTAGAAGACTTAATGTTCTCACTAGTCTTGGCCAATCTGGTTGATTTCATTATTTGTGTAGATGTTTTGAAGATTGTGGAAGTGTGCCATGGCGTGAAGAATTGTGTTTGAGTCCCAGCTAAGGTGTGGCATTATCAACATACATCTTTACATCTTTTCCTTAGCTAATTTTTGTATTAGGTCTAGACCTATTTCTATGTATGTTTTTGTAATGCCAACCTTGGAGATTGTTCCAACGGTTGATGAATGTATTATCGACCTTGATGTACATTCCAAGGTTGATGACTTGTCTAAAGACTTGTAATGTAATTGCAAAAAAGTGTATGAGTGTGTGAAAATGAAGATATAAGTGCAAAGGTGTAAAAGAGTAGAGTAGAGAAGTTATATTGTGCTTCAATGGAATTGAACCCAGGCATGGAGGAGATGCTACTTAATTAGTTCACCATTTTTGGTAGTGAGCCACCCCTTGGCAGTGAGCCATTCTTGGCAATGAGTTGTTCTTTGCAGTGAGCAATTTGGGTAGTGAGCCCTGTAGGTAGTGAGCCTCTATTTTTTGGTATTGTTATAACTCATATATTTCTGTGGGCTAACACCCACCATGGTTTTTCCTTTATAGGGTTTTCCACATAAAAATTCATTATCTCATGTGTTGAATATGTGATGGTGATTAATTCTATGGTTTCATGCTTTCTTGGTTAAATCTGATTCTCAGTAAGTAAGTAATTGATGATTTGATATTTATATGAGGTTAATTTTTTATGACAACTAATTCACCCCCCTTCTCAGTTGTCCTGTGTATTTCAACAATTGGTATCAGAGCAGGTTCCTTGGAAGAAAAGCCTAGCATCTTGAGGAAGATCCAGGATGTCTTTTAAAAAGGAAGCACCACAATTTGATGGGACAAATTATGCTCTATGGAAGGTATGAATGAAAAGCCATCTCCTTTGTCTTGGTTATAAAGTATGGAAAGTTGTAGAAACATAATACACCATACCTAAAAATGGTTTGACAACTGAAGATGAAATCAAATAATATGAGTTGAATACAAAAGCTAGAGATGCCCCATTAAGTGCCTTAGTTGACATTGAGTTGATAAAAGTCATGGATCTAGAAACTACAAATGAAGTTTGGGAAAAATTGAAAAAATTGTATGAAGGAGATGATTATGTAAAAGAAGCAAAGCTACAGGGCCTAAAAAGCCAAATTTGAGGGTTTAAAGATGAATGAAGATGAAAACATAATAGCTTTTATGTAAAGAGTTGATGAACTTGTCAATGGAATAAAAGGAATGGGAGGAACCATTGGTGATAAGGAAGTTGTAATGAAAATTCTTAGATCACTACCAAAATCCCATAGTCACAAGGTAGTTGCAATTGAAGAAGTAATGACTGTGAAAACTATTAACAGAGATCAATTACATGGAAAGCTTACATCCTTTGAGATGAGAGAGTTTGGTGATGTTCTGCCAAAAGTTGAAACTACTTTCAAAGCCAGTACTTCAGAAAAGATCTCCAGAGCTGAGAAATATAAGGTGGAACCTGATGATGAATTTGATGAAATTGAAGCTAACTTTGTTGATAGATTGCAAAGAGGTTCCAGTAAGTTCAAAGGCAAATTACTTTTCAAATGTTTTTCATGTGGTAAAGTAGGTCATTATGCTTCTAGATGTCCTAAAAGAATTGAAAGGAATAGAAAAAGATTTGAGAACAGGCCTAGAGTTCCAAATAAATGCTACTATGTTAGAGATTTTAATGATGAAGATGTGACTGATGATGAATCTGATCATGCTAGTACTGGTGCAAACGAATGCTTGTTTATTGTTATTAAAGAAGAACCTATGTCTACTAATTTTGCTAGCTATACGAAGGAAGAAAAACTAGTGGAAGAAAGTGCTTTGGCTGTTCAGGTTGAGAAAGATAAGGATGAATGGATTATTGATAGTGGATACTCACATCACATGACCGGCGACAAAAGTAAGTTTGTGAGTTTGGAAAAATATGATGGAGGACTAGTTAGGTTTGGAGACAATGCAGCTGGTAATATTTGTGGAAAAGGATTTATTTCATTTGATGGAAAGCATAATACTGACAATATCCTATATGTGAAGGGTTTGAAGCATAATATTTTGAGTGTTTGTCAGATGTGTAACAAAGGTTATGATCTCATATTCAAAGATAATGGATGCAAGATCATGGAAAGCTCTGGAACTGTGATTGCTACCAATAAGAAGACCAGAGGTAACATCTATCAATTAAGAGGAACTAATGATTATGGTTTATTAGCCCAAGCAGATGAGAGTTGGATGTGGCATAGAAGGTTGTGTCATATAAATTTTGATAATCTCATAAAGGTAAGTTTAGGTCAGAATGTGAGAGATTTACCAAAACTTGTGAAACCCATCAATACCATTTGTAAGGAATGTTAGTTGGGGAAGTAGACAAGAACAAGTTTCAAGAGTAAAGAGCAATTTTTTGCAGGTTTGCTAGATCTAGTTCATATAGATCTATGTGGTCCTACAAGGATAAGAAGTCTACAAGGTGATAGGTACTTCATGTTGCTTATTGATGATTATTCTAGAATGACTTGGGTTACTTTTCTAAGACACAAATCTGAAGCCCTAGAGAAGTTCAAATCCTTCAAGGCAATCGTTGAAAATGAAATAGAAGTGAAAATCAAATGCTCGATGTTTGATAGAGGAGGTGAGTTCACATCAAATGAACTCAACATTTTCTGTGAAGAGAAAGGAATAAAGAGACAATTGTCTGCACCTAGGACTCCTCAGCAAAATAGAGTTGTGGAAAGGAAGAAAATGATAGTTCAAGAGGCTGCTAGAACAATGATGAAGAAAGGAGGTCTGCCGGAAGTTTTTTGGAAAGAAGCTATGCATACTACTGTCTACATTCAAAATAGAGTTCAAGTGAAAGGTAATGGTACTAAAACCCCCTATGAATTGTGGTATGGAAGAACTCCAATAGTAAGATATTTCAAAGTCTTTGGAAGCAAATGCTATATCAGAAGAAGTGAAGATCTAAGGAAACTTGATGTAAGATGTGATGAAGGAATCTTCCTTGGATACTCTACCGAGAGTAAGGCCTACCGGTGCTACAACAAAAGGTTGAAAAAGATTGTTGATAGTGCAAATGTGAAGGTGGATGAAGGCAAGGCAAGAACATTAGATCAGATTGGCTATGAATCAAATGAACCTACTGCTATAACTTATAAAGAAAAAGTTGAACAAGAAGATAGTCAAGATGAAGAAGAAAAGGCTCTAGAAATTGTTGCTAAGACCCCCAGGTATGTAAGAATCGATCACTCTGATGATCAAATTATCGGAGACAAGGAAAAAGGAGTATTGACAAGGAAAAGAGTTGCATAGAACAAGTGAATTACTATTTACTCTCTACAGTTGAACCAAAAACTGTGAATGAAGCCTGCAATGATGAGAATTGGGTAAAGGCAATGGAGGAAGAACTAATGCAAATAGAGAATAATGAAACTTTGGAATTAGTTCCTAGACCTGCTAACAAAAATATTATTGGAACCAAATGGGTTTTCAGGAATAAGATGAATGAAAATGGAGTTGTAAGGAATAAAATAAGGCTTGTGTGTAAAGGATATTCTCAAATTGAAGGAATAGATTTTGAAGAGACTTTTACTCCAGTAGCTCGGATTAAAGCAATCAGAATGTTTCTCAGCATTTGTAGCTCACAAAGATTTCAAAGTGTATCAGATGGATGTGAAGTCTACATTTTTGAATAGTGAGTTGGAAGAGGAAGTCTACATTGAGCAACCAGAAGGATTTCAACTATCAGATCAAGGTGATATGGTATGCAAGTTGAAGAAAGTATTGTATGGACTCAAGCAAGCTCTTAGAGCATGGTATGCAAGGTTGGATAAGTACTTATTACAGTTAAAGGATTCAATAATGGTACTAGTAATAGTAATCTCTATTTCAAGATTAATGGTGATCAAATTTTGATTATTGATGTCTTTGTTGATGATATCATCTTTGGAGGCAATGAAGGTATGTGTATGAAATTTGCTGGTGAAATCCAAAAAGAGTTTGAGATGTCTATGTTTGGTGAGATGAATTTCTTTCTGGGTCTGCAAATCAATCAATTAGATAAAGGAATCTTCATATCTCAGTCTAAGTATGTGAAAGAGTTGTTGAAGAAGTTTGGGATGGAAGAGTCTAAACCAGTATGTACTCCCATGGTGACTGGTTGCAAGTTGAGAAAAACTGATGAATCACCCAAGACTGATCAAAAAAAGTACAGATCCATGATTGGAGGATTGCTTTATCTAACTCAAACCAAACCTGATATTATGCATGCAGTTTGTCTTGTTGCAAGATTTCAAGAAGATCCAAGAGAATCACGTGTGATGGTAGTAAAGAAAATCTTGAGATATTTAAAAGGCACACTGGATCATGGCTTATGGTATTCAAAGGATAAAGATATCACCCTTAGTGCTTATACAGATGCTGATTGGGCCAGAGATGTTGATGATAGGAAGAGTACAAGTGGAGGTACTTTCTTTTTGGGTAACAGATTGGTTTCATGGATGAGGAAGAAACAAGATTCAATCTCTTTGTCAACTAGAGAAGCAGAGTATATTGCAGTAGTATGTTGTTGTACTCAAGTGTTATAGATGAAGAAGACTTTGAAGGACATAAGAGTTGTGTATAAGGATCTAGTTGCAATCTTCTGTGACAATACAATTGTTATAAATATTTCAAAGAATCCAGTGATGCATTCAAGAACAAAGCATATATCTATAAGGTATCATTTTTTGGAAGAAAAGGTGACAGAGAATGAAGTAAATTTGGAATATGTGTCCACAAAGGATCAGATTGCAAATATCTTCACCAAACCTTTGCCTAAGGATACTTTTGATTATCTCAGATAAAAGTTAGGGGTCATTACCCCTCCTACCCTAAACTAAGATGCATGGGAATGCATCAATCCAGTGGTGCCCAAAGTCTCATTCTTTGATCTAGATTGATGTTTTGAGAGCTACCTCTCAGGGGGAGTAGCTAGATGTATTGGTAATAGTTTAGTTGGATCAAAGCAGTAGAATGCAAGTATGTGCCCTATGCCATTGATGTCAAAGGATGAGAGAAATCATGTGAAAAACTTAGGGGGAGAAAGAATGCAGATGTGTAAAGAGAAAGGGGGAGAATCTTGTCTTGATGGTCTTTTCAATTTTTCACATCATATGTTGCCATCAATGACAAAGGGGGAGATTGTTGCAAGTATGTACCTAACCGGTGTTGTCATTGATGTCAGCATATCTATGTTGTCATTGATGTCAACTGTGCCCTTATCTTGTTACTTGCTTGTAATGAGTTATATACTTTGTACTTACCTATGTAATTGATTCCTATGCTGAGGATATTGAGAAAATTAGCTCCTCTGGTAGAAACAGTGAGTTGCAGTGGAAATAATGTATTGCATACAGAAGAACTATTCGGAAGATTGCTCCGCATTTCCTGTAGAATGAATATCTTTGTCTATTGATTGGAAGTTATTTAGAAGTCTATCTAAAGATATTATATTCCAAGTTTAAGTCTCCTGTATGAATATTTGAGTGAGTTATGTTTACCAGAGTGAAAACTGCTTTTCTTGTATGTTTGGTGGTGACAGGGAGAAAGTGTTATGCTCTGTATTCCTCCACATTGAATTATTTCTATCTGTTGTTCTAGAGTTAAGTCTAATATGATGTTATGTGCCTTCAACTCCAATGGTTTGTGATTTGGTGGTCTACAAGCAATCTTTTCCTTATGACAGTAGTTGGTTGTGTTGTTTATGTGTTCTGGTATGAAGAATCTTTTTGACAGATTGGTTAGAAGTTGTGTAGTTGTTCCTGATGATCTCAATGTGCTTGTGGATGTCTCTTGATTGTGTTCCTACCCTTGGATTGGTCTACAAAGTGAAAGTTGGATTGTGGATGAAGAATGTTCTTAGAATACTTAGTGTTCTCACCAATCTTGGCCGACCTAGTTGATGTCATTATTTGCGGAGATGTTTTAAAGATTGTGGAAGTGTGTCGTGGCGTGAAGAATTGTGTTTGAGTCCCAACTAAGGTGTGGCATGATCAACATACATCTTTACATCTTTTCCTTAGCTAATTTCTGTATTAGGTCCAGACCTATTTCTATGTATGTTTTTGTAATGCCAACATTGGAGGTTGTTCCAACAGTTGATGAATGTATTGTTGACCTTGATGTACATTCCAAGGTTGATGACTTGTATAAAGACTTGTAATGTAATTGTGAAAAAGTGTATGAGTGTGTGAAAATGAAGAGATAAGTGCGAAGGTGTAAAAGAGCAGAGTAGTGAAGTTATATTGTGCTTCAATGGAACTGAACCCAGGCATGGAGTAGATGCTACTTAATTAGTTCACCATTTTTGGTAGTGAGCCACCTCTTGGTAGTGAGCCACCCCTTGGCAGTGAGTGGTTATTGATAGTGAGTCGTTCTTTGCAATGAGCAATTTGGGTAGTGAGCCCTATAGGCAATGAGCCTCTATTTTTCAGTACTATTATAACTCATATTTTTGTGGGCTAACACCCACCATGGTTTTTCCCTTATAAGGTTTTCCACATAAAAATCTAGTGTCTCCTATGTTGAATATGTGATTGTAATTAAGTCTATGGTTTCATGCTTTCTTGGTTAAATCTGATTCTCAGTAATTAAGTAATTAATGATCTTATA
Source organism: Cunninghamia lanceolata (assembly GCA_027924645.1). Lineage (NCBI taxonomy): Eukaryota > Viridiplantae > Streptophyta > Pinopsida > Cupressales > Cupressaceae > Cunninghamia > Cunninghamia lanceolata. The sequence goes on along the minus strand of BSBN01000081.1, from coordinate 1,598,797 downwards.
TTTATATGAGGTTAATTTTTTGTGACAACTAATTCACCCCCCCTCTTAGTTGTCCTGTGTATTTCAACAAAAAAACCAAAAAAAATTACTTGAAAATACAAAACAAAAAAAATGCAAGAACTAACCTCTTCAGATCAGATATTAATTCTACAACTACTCTGATATCTGTTTTGCGAGAGGTTTGCATTGTTGAAATACACAGGACAGAAGAGAGGGGGGGTGAATTAGTTTTCTCAAAAACTTAACCTCATATAAATATCCAATCATCAACTACTTAATTACTTATAATCATATTTAAACATGAGAGCATGAAACCATAGACTTAATCACAATCACACATTGAACTCAGGAGACACCAGAATTTTATGTGGAAAACCCTATAAGGGAAAAACCATGGTGGGTGTTAGCCCATAGAAATATATGAGTTATAAAAATACTAAAAACCAGAGGCTCACTACCTACGGGGCTCACTTCCCAAAATGCTCATTGCAAAGATCAACTCACTGCCATGGGTTGGCTCACTGCTAAAGGGTGGCTCACTGCCAAAGATTTTGAACTAATTTGATAGCATCTACTCTATGTCTGAGTTCAATTCCATTGAAGTGCAATATTCTTCCTCTGCTCTGCTCTTCTTTCTCTTCACACTTATCTTCTCATTTTACACACAATTTTTTGCAATTACATTACAAGTCTTTATACAAGTCATCAACCTTGGAATGTACATCAAGGTTGGAAATACATTCATCAACCGTTGGAACAATCTCCAAGGTCAGCATTACAAAAACATACATAGAAATAGGTTTGGAGCTAATACATAAATTAGGTAAGGGAAAGAAGTAAAGATGTATGATGATCACGCCATGCCTTAGCTGGGACTCAAACACAATCCTTCACACCATGACATGCTTCTACAATCTTCAAGGCATCTCCACAAATAGTGAAATCAACCAAGTCAGCCAAGATTGGTGAGAACACTAGATCTACTAAGAACATCCTCCATCCACGATCCAAATTTCTCTTTGCAGACCAATCCAAGGGTAGGAACACGATCAGGAGACATACACAAGCACATTAAGATCATCAGGAACAACCACACAACTTCTAATTACTCTGTCAAGAACAGTCTTCAAATCGAAGCACATAAACACCACTGCCAGCTACTGTCATAAGGAAAAGATCACTTGCAGACCACTAGATCACGAACCATTGGAACTAAAGGCTCATATCATGATATTAGATTTAACTCTAGAACCACAGACCATAATACTTCAATGCAGAGGAATGCGAAGCATAACACTTTCTCCCTATCACCACCAAACATACAGAAAAGTAGTTTTCACTATGGTGAACATAGCTCACACAAATTTTCATATCGAAGGCTCAAACTTGGAACATAGCATCTTCAGACAAGCTTATAAATAACTTCCAATCCGTAGACAAAGATATTCATTCTACAAGAAATATGGAGCAATCTATTAGAACATTCTTCTGTAGACACAGATGTTCTACAACATATTGTTTCTACCAGAGGAGTAAATTTTCTCAAAATCCTCAATATCAGGCTTTCCAACACTTACATAGGCATCTAACTCATTACAAGAAATCATCAAAATAAGAGCACAATTGGCACTAATTACAACACTGATATGTTGACATCAATGACGACACTGGTTAGGCACATACTTGCAACAATCTCCCTTTTGTCATTGATGGCAGCATATGATGTGAAAAACTAAAAAGACCATCAAGACAAGATTCTCCCCCTTTCTCTTTACACATCTGCACTCTTTCTCCTCCTGAGTTTTTCACATGATTTCTCTCCCCCTTTGACATCAATGGAAAAGGGCACATACTTGCATTCTATTGCTTTGAATCAACTAAAAATTTACTATTATCAATACTTTCTTCATCAGGAGCTCATACTGGTAACATCTAGCTACTCCCCCTGAGAAGTATCTCTTAAAACATCAATCTAGATCAAAGAATGAGACTTTGAGCACCACTAGACTGATGCATTCCCATGCATCTTAATTTAGGGCAAGAGGGGTAACGACCCCTAACTTTTCACTGGGATACTCAAAAGTATCTTTAGGCAGAGGCTTGGTGAAGATATTTGCAATGTGATCCTTTGTGGACACATTCCAAATTTACTTCATTCTCTGTCACCTTTTCTCTCAGAAAATGATACCTTATAGATATATGCTTTGTTCTAATGTGCATCACTAGATTCTTTGAAATATTTATAGCACTTGTATTGTCACAGAAGATTGCAACTGGATCTTCATACACAAGTCTTATGTCCTTCAAAGTATGCTTCATCCATAACACTTGAGTACAACAACAAGTTGCTACAATATACTATCCTTCTGCAGTTGACAAGGAGACTGAATCTTGTTTCTTGCTCAACCATGAAACCAATCTGTTACCCACAAAAAAGTGCCTCCACTTGTACTCTTCCTGTCATCAACATCTCCGGCCCAATCAACATCTGTATAAGCATTGGGAGTGAAATCATTATCCTTTAGATACCATAAGCCATGATGCGGTGTGCCTTTTAAATACCTCAAGATTCTCTTTACTACCATCACATGTGATTCTCTTGGATCTTCTTGAAATCTTGCAACAAGATAAACTGCATAATATTAGGGTTGGTTGGAGTTAGATAAATCAATTCTCCAATCATGGATCTATACTTTTCTGATTAGTCTTGGGTGATTCATCAGTTTTGCTCAACTTGTAGCCAGTCACCATGGGAGTACATACCAATTTAGAGTCTTCCATCCCAAACTTCTTCAACAACTCTTTCACATACTTAGACTGAGATATGAAGATTCCTTTATCTGATTGATCAATTTGTAGACTCAGAAAGAAATTCATCTCACCAAACATAGACATCTCAAACTTTTTCTACATTTCACCAGCAAATTTCATACACATACCTTCATTGCCTCCAAAGAGAATATCATCAACAAAGGCTTCAACAATCAAAATTTGATCACCATTAATCTTGAAATAGAGATCAATGTCAACAATACCTTTATTGAACCCTAACTGCAATAAGTACTTATCCAACCTTGCATACCAGGCTCTAGGAGCTTGCTTGAATCCATACAATGCTTTCTTCAACCTGCATACCATATCACCTTGATTTGATAGTTGGAATCTTTCCAGTTGCTCAATGTAGACTTCCTCTTCCAACTCACCATTTGGAAATGCAAACTTCACATCCATCTGATACACTTTAAAATCTTTGTGAGCTGCAAATGCTAGAAACATTATGATTGCTTCAATCCGAGATACTGGAGTAAAAGTCTCTTCAAAATCTATTCCTTTAATTTGAGAATATCCTTTGCACACAAGCCTTTCTTTATTCCTTACTACTTCTCCTTTTTCATTTAGCTTATTCCTAAAAACCCATTTGGTTCCAAAAACATTTTTGTCAACAGGTCTAGGAACTAGTTCCCAAGTTTCATTCTTCTCTATCTGCATTAGTTCTTCCTTCATTGCCTTTATCCAATTTTCATCATTACAGGCTTCATTCATAGTTTTTGGTTCAACTATAGAGAGAAAATAGCAATTCACTTGTTCTTCTGCAACTCTTTTCCTTGTCAATACTCCTTTGTTTTTGTCTCCAATAAATTTATCCTTAGAGTGTTTGATTCTTGCATACCTAGGGGTCTTTGTAGCACTTTTTGGAGCCTTTTCTTCTTCATCTTGACTATCTTCTTGGTCAACTTTTTTTTCATATGTTATAGCAGCAGGTTCATCTAATTCATAGCCACTTTGATATGATGTTCTTCCATTCTCTTCATCCACCTTCACATTTGCACTTTCAACAATCTTTTTCATTCTTTTGTTGTAGCACTGGTAGGCCTTACTCTTGGTAGAGTATCCAACGAAGATTCCTTCATCACATCTTGCATCAAATGCCCCTAGATCTTCATCTCTTTTGATATAGCATTTGCTTCCAAAGACTTCAAAATATTTTACTGTAGAAATTCTTCCATACCATAATTTATAGGGAGTTTTAGTACCATTACCTTTCACTTGAACTCTGTTTTGAATGTAGACAGCAGTATGTATAGCTTATTTCCAAAAAAACTTCTGGTAGACCTCTTTCCTTCATCATTGTTCTAGTAGCCTCTTGAACTATCTTGTTCTTTCTTTCCACAACTCCATTCTGCTGAGGAATCCTAGGTGCAGACAATTGTCTCTTTATTCCTTGCTCTTCATAGAAAATGTTGAATTCATTTGATGTGAACTCACCTCCTCTATCAGACCTCAAGCATTTGATTTTCAGCTATATTTTATTCTCAACCATCGCTTTGAAGGATTTGAACTTCTCTAGGGCTTCAAATTTGTCTCTTAGAAAAGTAACCCAAGTCATTATGGAATAATCATCAATAAGCAACATGAAGTACCTATCACCTTATAGACTTCTTATCCTTGTAGGACCACATAGATCTGTATGTACTAGATCTAGCAAATCAGCAAAAAATTGCTCTTTGCTCTTGAAACTTGTTCTTGTCAGCTTCCCCAACTGACATTCCTTACAAATGGTATTGGTGGGTTTCACAACTTCTGGTATATCTCTCATAGTCTGACTTGAACTTATCTTTACCAGATTATCAAAGTTTATATGATACATCCTTCTATGCCACAACCAACTTTCATCTGCTTGGGCTAATAAACAGTAATCATTAGTTCATCTTAATTGATAGATGTTACCTCTGGTCTTCTTACTGGGAGCAATCACAGTTCCAAAGCTTTCCATGATCTTGCACCTATTGTCTTTGAATCTTAGATCATAACCTTTTTCACACATCTGACCAACACACAAAATATTATGCTTCAAACCCTTCACATATAGGACATTATCAGTATTATGCTTCCCATCAAATGAAATAGATCCTTTTGCACAAATCTTACCAACTACATTGTCACCAAACCTAAGCAGTCCTCCATCATACTTTTCCAAACTCATAAACTTACTTTTGTCATCAGCACTATCAATAATCCATTCATCCTTATCTTTCTCAACCTGAACAGCCAAAGCACTTTATTCCACTAGTTTTTCTTCCTTCACACAGCTAGCAGAATTAGTAGACATAGGTTCTTCTTTGATAGCAATAAACAAGTATGTTGGATCTAGGGCATACAACTGAGAGGGAGGGGGTGAATCAGTTGTATAAAAACTTGCTCTCTACTTCAAACACTTGATTCTTCTTTGTTAGTTAACAACATATCAATTAATCATCCATGAAAGCATAATGCACAAACACAAGAGTAGATAAACATCAACACATTGAACACCAAGATTTTGACGTGGAAAACCTAATTAAGGGAAAAACCATGGGGTGATTAACCCAATGATTATTCTCTGTTAGAAGAATAAGAAAAAAAAGAATGGCACATGCCAATTAGGGCTTATTGCCTGAGCACACTGCTCACAAAGAGGCCCACTGCCTACAAGGAGACACACTATCTACAAAGTGATAAAAATCACAATCTTGAACTGGAGAATGACATCTTTACCATGTTCGAATCAGTTCCATTTAAGTCCAAAAACCCCTGCTCTGCCTTTCGCACTTTTCTTCGCTACACCACTCTCATCTAAACAATCCACACTTCAAAATAAACTCACAAACCTTTATTTATACAAGACATCGACTTAGGAACAATCATCTAAGTCAGCAATCAACCATAAGAATATCCGCAAGATGAATAACACTTCCGGTCGGCCACCACAAGAACATTCGCAGGATGAACAACTCATCCGGTTGGCTAGTCGGAACAAGAACTTCATCTGGAAGAATATCTTCAATTCTAGGCTCTACCATCAATGTGGACCAACAACACAACCTCAACATGATCCAAGAACCTTCACAAGCCTGCCTGAATGACTAGGTACATCCGCACTTCCTCTACTTACTGGAATCTCTTCTCTTCCTCATCCAGAACTTCAAGAACACAGTCTGTCACCACTGTCACAATGTAAAAAGTACTTTCAGACCTCCAAATCATACACAACTCAAGATGAAACATCACAAGGACATCCCAAACACTCCTTCCAATCCGCAGATTAAGATTATACAATTTCGGACCTCACTGGACCTTTCTGTGATCCTCTATCACCTCTGAACACTTGCCGGAACCGGTTCCACACCGACAGCCACAACTCCTTCAGATCTTATGCAAACCTCTAAAATCTTAACTAAAGCATCTCAAGACTCATATCTACAAACCCTTTAATCCACATCCTCCGGTCCTCATCCTATATAGTACATTTGCCTTCTTTTCATCACTGTTCTTCACTGTTCCTGACTGAGGCTAATTTTCTCAATATCCTCAGCACACTGCTCATCCAATCCTTTTTGTCAATGCAATATAAGTATGTTGACATCAATGACAACACTGGTTCACCTCATACTTGCAACAATCTCCCCCTTTGTCATTGATGGCAACATATGATGTGAAAAACCATCAAGACAAGAACTCCTTTCTGTCACAGCTCCCCCTATCAGCAACATGTCTTCTCCTCATTTACTACTCCCCCTTTGATCATCAGCTACTTGTTTTTCACATGTCTTCTCTCCCCTTTTGACATCAATGGCAAAGGGCTCATACTTGCAATTCTAACACATTAGAATCATACCAGCTGCTCCCCCTTAGTAGCAGCTCCCTATCATCAATCCGGATCACAAGATATGACTGTGATATCCACCAGACTGATGCACATCAGTGCATCCTAGTTCATTGCTGGAGGGGCCATGACCCCTAACTTCTTCCAGAGATATTCAAAAGAGTCCTTGGGAAGAGGTTTAGTAAAGATATCTACAATCTGATCCATGGAAGGAACATACTCCAATCTGACTTCTTCCTTGTTCACTTGTTCTCTCAAAAAGTGAAACTTGATAGATATGTGCTTAGTCTTAGAATGAAATACCGGATTCTTAGAAATATTAATTGCACTTGAATTATCACAGAAAATTGTGATAGGTTCCTCATATTCAACTTTAATGTCTCTTAGCATCTGCTTCATCCATAAGATTTGAGTGCACCTACCTACTGCTGCAATGTATTCTACTTTTGTTGTAGATAGAGATATTGCATCTTGTTTCTTGCTTAGCCAAGAAACCAATCTCTCCCCCAAAAAGAATGCTCCACCACTGGTGCTCTTCCAGTCATCCACATCTCCTGCCCAATCTGCATCTATGTAAGCATGAAGAGAGAAATCTAGATCTCTAGGGTACCATAGACCATACTCAGTTGTTCCTTTCAAGTACCTGAAAATTCTTTTGATTGCCATAACATGAGATTCTTTAGGATCAGCCTGGAATCTTGCTACAAGACCAATAACCTGCATTATATCTGGTCTAGTCTGAGTGAGATATAGCAATCCACTAATCATTGATCTATACTTTGTCTGATCTACCTTTGGGGAGTCATCATCTTTGCTTAACTTACATCCGGTTGCCATGGGAGTGTTCATTGGCTTTGAATCTTCCATACCAAATTTCCTCAACAATTCTTTCACATATTTGGTCTGAGAAATGAAGATCCCTTTCTTTGTTTGAGTAATTTGCAGACCCAAGAAGAAATTCATTTCACCAAGCATAGACATTTCAAACTCACTTTTCATCTGATTTGCAAAAGTTTTGCACATACTATCTCTTCCTCCAAAAATGATATCATCCACAAACACTTCAACAATCAAAATGTTTTCATGATCAATTTTAAAATATAAGTTACTGTCAATAGTACCTTTGTTGAATCCAATCTGCACAAGATGCTTATCCAACCTTTCATACCATGCTCTTAGGGCTTGCTTTAACCCATACAATGCTTTCTTCAACTTGCAGACCATATCATCGTTATCAGACAATTGAAATCCATCCAGTTGTTCAATGTAAACTTCTTCTTCTAGATCACCATTTAGGAAGGCAGACTTGACATCCATCTGATATACCTTGAAGTCCTTAAAGGTAGCAAATGCAAGAAATAATTTGACTACTTCAATTCTTACCACCGGAGCAAAGGTCTCTTCAAAATCAATTCCTTCTATTTGAGAGTAGCCTTTGCAAACCAATCTAGCTTTGTTTCTAATTACTTCACCAGCTTCATTCAGTTTGTTCTGGAAGACCCATTTGGTTCCAATTACATTCCTATCTCTAGGTCTGGGAACAAGATCCCAAGTATGATTTTTTTCAATTTGCATCAATTCATCTTCCATTGCTTTGGTCCAGTTTTCATCATTGCAAGCTTCATTTATTATTTTAGGTTCAATCTTTGAAATCAGACAACATTCATCCTGATTTTTAGCAACATTCCTTCTAGTTTGTACACCTTTGCTTCTATCACCTATGATCTGATCTTTAGAGTGGTTTAGTCTTACATACCTTGGAATTTTGGGAGTATCCTGCACTGCTGCTTCTTGATTAGGCTCATTCAGACCTATCTCTTCTTCCTGATTTACCAGATCAGGCTGACTCTAACTTACCGGAGAGGATTGAGTTCCTTGAACCTGAACACCATCTTGGTCATCTTCATCAAACTCATAAAATCTTGAGGGCTTCTCAATTCCTTCATCAACTTTCACATTAGTGCTTTCTATCATCTTCCTCAGTCTCTTATTGTAACACCGGTATGCTTTGCTTTGAGTGGAGTAACCCAAGAAAATTCCTTTATCACTTCTAGCATCAAACTTTCCTAGATCTTCATCTCTTTTAATATAACACCTACTACCAAATACTCTGAAATACTTCACAGTAGGAGTGATGCCAAACCAGAGTTCATAAGGGGTCTTACCGGTGTTGTTTCTGATTTGAACTCGATTGAGAGTGTAGACTACAGTGCTAATAGCTTCTTTCCAAAACATTTGAGGAACATTTGCTTCCAACATCATTGTACTGGCAGCTTCCTGGATGGTCCGGTTCTTTCTCTCAACTACTCCATTCTGCTGTGGAGTCCTAGGAGCAGACAACTGTCTTCTTATACCCTGCTTCTCACAAAAGTCAATGAACTCACCAGATGTAAATTCACCACCTCTATCAGACCTTAGACATTTCAGTTTCAATTCAGTTGATTCTCTACCATAGCTTTGAAGATTTTGAACTTCTCAAGGGCTTCTGATTTCTCCTTTAGGAAGGTAACCCACATCATCCGAGAATGGTCATCAATTAGCAACATGAAATATCTATCATTTTGCAGACTCTTGATTCTTGTCGGACCATAGAGATTAGTATGTACTAATTCCAACAATCCGGTAGAGGTCTGATCTTTGCTTTTGAAGGAGACTCTGCTCTATTTACCTAGCTGCCATTCTTTGCACAAACTATTTGTAGGTTTCATCAATTTTGGAAGATCTCTTACAGCCTGAGTATTGCTTATCTTGATGATGTTATCAAAATTTACATGACACATTCTTCTATGCCATAACCAACTCTGATCAACTTGAACAAACAGACAACTTTTATTTGAACCAACTAGATGAAAGATATTACCTTTTGTTTGAGTACCGGATGCAATTTCAGTTCCGGAGCTTGTAAAGATTCTGCATTTTCCATTCTTGAACTGGAGATCATAGCCTTTGTCCACTAACTGACCAACACTGAGAAGATTGTGCTTCAATCCTTCAACATATAGTACATTACCTGTTTTGCTCTTTCCATCAAAGGAAATAGTTCCCCTACCTCTGATTCTACAAGCAGAATTGTCACCAAATTTTACCATTCCTCCTTCATACCTTTCCAAATCTAAGAACTTATTTTTGTCACCAGTCATATGGTGAGAACATCCACTGTCAATAACCCAATCATCCTTCTCTTCCACTTGAGCAGCTAAAGCTCTTTCCACAACCTTGTGATTGACAGATTCAGAGGATATTAAATCTTCTTCCTTGATGGCAATAAACACCCATTCATTTCTGGATTTGCTTCCTAGTTTTGATTCATCATCTGTTACTCCTTCATTGTCATCTTCTTCATGAACATAATAGCGGTTCTTTTGAAACCTTTGTCTGTTAGTATTAGACCTTGCAGATCTTTCCGGACATCTTGAAGCAAAATGACCAATCTTATTGCAGTTGAAGCACTTAAAGGGTAGTTTTCCTTCATACTTACCAGATCCTCTTGGCAGTCTCTTTGCAATGAGGGCTTCAAGTTGAGCTGTTTCTACTTCTTCTTCTTCCATGTCTCTTCTTGCTTGATCATACCATGACATCTTCCTTGAAGAGTTTTCACCTGGATCAAATCGCTGTTTGCCTTTCACATAGGCACTGGCTTTGAAAGCAGATTCAGTCTAGGGAGGATCATCTCCAAACTCAGTCATTTCAAATGTAGCTAGTTTGCCAGCCAATTGTTCTCTTGTGACAGTTGTGTGAGCTCTAAATTCATCAATGGCAGCAACCTTGATTTTGTAGGTAGCAGGAAGGGATCTGAGGATTTTGCAAACAATCTCATTTTCATCCAGAGTTCCACCAGCATTTCTAATTCCACACACCAACTCATTCACTCGTGGCATAAAAGTAGTGATGTTTTCATCATCTCTCATCTTCAATCTTTCAAATTTCCCTTTCAGACTTTGCAACCTTGCACTCTTGACAAACTCATCTCCTTCATACAGAAGTTCCAGTTTAGTCAAGATCTCATATGCAGTTGGTAGGTCAATAACATTTGACAGATCTGAGTCATTCAGTGCGCTTAGAAGAGCTTCTTTGGTCTGCAGATTGTTTTCAGCATCTGTGATTTCATTCAGAGTTGTCGGACCACCCTGTGGAGGTACATATGGTTTTGAGACCATAGCCAAGTATGCTTTTCCCATACATTCCAAGTGACATTTCATGCGACCTTTCCAGAGAGTGAAGTTGGTTCCATCGAACTTCAGACTATCCTTCTTGTATGACAACATCCTGGATCTCCTTAAGTGGTTAAGCTCCTTTCAGAGGAACTTGGCTCTGATACCAATTGTTGGATCTAGGGGATACAACTGAGAGGGGGAGGGTGAATCAGTTGTATAAAAACTTGCTCTCTACTTCAAACACTTGATTCTTCTTTGTTAGTTAACAACATATCAATTAATCATCCATGAAAGCATAATGCACAAACACAAGAGCAGATAAACATCAACACATTGAACACCAAGATTTTGACATGGAAAACCTGGTTAAGGGAAAAACCACGAGGTGATTAACCTAAGGATTATTCTCTGTTAGAAGAATAAGAAAAAAAAGAATGGCACATGCCAATTAGGGCTCACTGCCCGAGCACACTGCTCACAAAGAGGCCCACTGCCTACAAGGAGACACACTATCTACAAAGTGATAAGAATCATAATCTTGAACTGGAGAATGACATCTTTACCATGTCCGGATCAGTTCCATTTAAGTCCAAAAACCCCTGCTCTGCCTTTCACACTTTTCTTCGCTACACCACTCTCATCCACACAATCCACACTTCAAAATGAACTCACAAACCTTTATTTATACAAGACATCGACTTAGGAACAATCATCTAAGTCGACAATCAACCATAAGAATATCTGCAAGATGAATAACACATCCGGTCGGCCACCACAAGAACATTCGCAGGATGAACAACTCATCCGGTCAGCTAGTCAGAACAAGAACTTCATTTGGAAGAATATCTTCAATTCTGGGCTCTACCATCAATGCGGACCAACAACACAACCTCAACATGATCCAAGAACCTTCACAAGCCTTCTTGAATGACCAGGTACATCTGCACTTCCTCTACTTACTGGAATCTCTTCTCTTCCTCATCCAAAATTTCAAGAACACAGTCTGTCGCCACTGTCACAATGCAAAAGGTACTTCCAGACCTCCAAATCATACACAACTCGAGATGACACATTACAAGGACATCCCAAACACTCCTTCCAATCTACAGATTAAGATTATACAATTCTGGACCTCACCGGACCTTTTTGTGATCCTCTGTCACCTCTGAACACTTGCCAGAACTGGTTCCACACCGACAGCCACAACTCCTTCAGATCTTTATGCGGACCTCTGAAATCTTAACTGAAGCATCTCAAGACTCATATCTACAAACCCTTTAATCTGCATCCTCTGGTCCTCATCCTATACAGTACATTTGCCTTCTTTTCATCACTATTCTTCACTGTTCCTGACTGAGGCTAATTTTCTCAATATCCTCAGCACACTGCTCATCCAATCCTTCTTGTCAATGTAATATGAGTATGTTGACATCAATGACAACACTGGTTCACCTCATACTTGCAACAAAGTATTCATTTGCACTAGTATTAGCATCATCAGTCACACCTTCATCATCAAAATCTCTAACATAGTAGCATTTCTTTGAAGCTCTAGGCCTATTCTCAAATATTTTTCTATTCCTTCCAATTATTTCAGGACATCTGGAAGCATAATGACATACTTTACCACATGAAAAACATTTGAAAGGTAATTTGCCTTTGAACTTACCGGAACCTCTTTGCAATTTGTCAACAAGGTTAGCTTCAATTTCATCAAAGTCATCATCAGGTTCCACCTTATATTTCTCAGCTCTGGAGATCTTTTCTGAAGTACTAGCTTTAAAAGAAGTCTCAACTTTTGACAAAGCATCACCAAACTCTCTCATCTCAAAGGATGTAAGCTTTCCAAGCAATTGATCTCTGTCGATAGTTTTTATAGTCATTACTTCTTCAATTGCAGCTACCTTGTGACTATAGGACTTTGGTAGTGATCTAAGAATTTTTATCACAACTTCCTTATCACCAATAGTTCCTCTCATACCTTTTATTCCATTGACAAGTTCATCAACCCTTTGCATAAAGGTTGTTATGTTTTCATCTTCATTCATCTTTAAACCCTCATATTTCGCTTTTAGGCCCTGTAGCTTGGCTTCTTTTATAGAATCATCTCCTTCATACAGTTTTTTCATCTTTTCCCAAACTTCATTTGCAGTTTCTAGATCCATGACTTTTATCAACTCGGTATCATTCAAGGCACTTAACAGGGCATCTCTAGCTTTTGTATTCAACTCATATTCTTTCATTTCATCTTCAATTGTCAAAACATTTTTAGGTATGGTATATTTTGTTTCTGTAACTTTCCACATTTTATAACCAAGACAAAGGAGATGGCTTTTCATTTGTACCTTCCATAGAGCATAATTTGTCCCATCAAACTATGAAGCTTCCTTTTAAAAAGACATCCTAGATCTTCCTTAAGCTGTTAGGCTTTCTTCCAAGGAACCTACTCTGATACCAATTGTTGAAATACATAGGACAACTGAGAGGGGGGTGAATCAATTGTCACAAAAACTTAACCTCATATAAATATCAAATCATCAACTACTTAATTACTTATAATCAGATTTAACCATGAGAGCATGAAACCATAGACTTAATCACAATCACACATTCAACTTAGGAGACACCAAATTTTTACGTGGAAAACCCTATAAGGGAAAAACCACAGTGGGTGTTATCCCACAAAAATATGAGTTATGACAATACCAAAAACTAGAGGCTAACTACCTACGGGGCTCACTACCCAAAATGCTCATTGCAAAGATCAACTCACTGCCATGGGGTGGCTCACTACCAAAGATTTTGAACTACTTTGATAGCATCTACTTTATGCCTGAGTTTAGTTCCATTGAAGTGCAATATTCTTCCTCTACTCTACTCTTCTTTCTCTTCACACTTATCTTCTCATTTGTACACACATAATTTTTTGCAATTACATTACAAGTCTTTATACAAGTCAACCTTGGAATGTACATCAAGGTCAACAATACATTCATCAACCGTTGGAACAATCTCCAAGGTTGGCATTACAAAAACATACATAGAAATAGGTCTGGACCTAATACATAAATTAGCTAAGGGAAAGATGTAAAGATGTATGTTGATCATGCCATGCTTTAGCTGGGACTCAAATGCAATCCTTCACGCCATGACATGCTTCTGCAATCTTTAAGGCATCTCCGCAAATAGTGAAATCAACCAAGTTGGCCAAGACTAGTGAGAACACTAGGTCTACTAAGAACATCCTCCATCCACAATCCAAATTTCTCTTTGCAGACCAATCCAAGGGTAGGAACATGATCAGGAGACATCCACAAGAACATTAAGATCATCAGGAACAATTGCACAACTTCTAACCACTCTGTCAAGAAGATTCTTCAAACTAGAGCACATAAACACCACTGCCAGCTACTATCATAAGGAAAAGATTGCTTGTGGACCACCAGATCATGAACCATTGGAGCTGAAGGCTCATATCATCATATTAGACTTAACTCTAGAACCACAGACCATAATACTTCAATGCGAAGGAATGCGGAGCATAACACTTTCTCCCTATCACCACCAAACATAACGAAAAGTAGTTTTCACTCTGGTGAACATAGTTCACACAAATCTTCATACTAGAGGCTAAAACTTGGAACATAACATCTTCAGAAAAGCTTATGAATAACTTCCAGTCCACAGACAAAGATATTCATTCTATAGGAAATATGGAGCAATCTGTTGGACTGTTCTTCTGTAGACACAGATATTTTGCAACATACTGTTTCTACCAGAGGAGAAAATTTTCTCAATATCCTCAATATCAGGCTTTCCAACACTCACATAGGCTTCTAATTCCTTAAAAGCAATAATCAATACAAGAGCACAGTTGGCACTAATTGTACAACACTGATATGTTGACATCAGTGACAACACCGGTTAGGTACATACTTGAAACATGCATTTTGCAAGCCACGAGTTTGCAAAACATGACCTATTTTTTCCCTTTTTATGTTTTGCAAAATGGATATCCATTTTGGGTTACACAAAATGGATATCTGTTTATAACAGATATTTTTAACATGCCTATGAAAGTCAAAGTTGACCAACTCATGAATTTGGCTAAGTAAAAACGTGATTTTTTTTCTATTGCCACTGTTTGGCCGGTGATGATCCTACACATACCCAAAGGCTAATTTTAGAAGCACTCCATCTCCTTCCCACTCCCCACCTGATTTCTAAATCCCTATCTCATAGGATTAAATAGGTCTCTTATACTAGAATAGCCTACAATCTCCTGGATTGAAAATCATATTAAAGAGCAATCATATTGTTTACTTCATAATGCATTCATATCAATATTAGAAAAATAATTCCAAAGCAATAAAGTCAATGTCATAACTCGTGACATTCTATAGAAGTAAAAGTTTTTCATTTCAGTATTGCTTGTGTTCTTACATTTGCATATCATAACCTGCATTTCATATATATTCCAAAAAAGTTACAAAAACATGTCATCATTTTCATACTTGCATTCTTAGAGTTGAAGGTCTAAAACATAATCAAAGAGTTCTTAAACTTCCAAAGTGCACAAGAGATGAGTATTTGCACGATAGAAAAACAACCATAAAAAGACAAACTTTCATTGATACATCAGAAGTTTACATTCATAAGAGTACAAGAGCTAGAACAAAATGCTCTCAAAGGAAAGTAGGGCTCCCCATGCAAGGGGGCACGATGTCAAAAAGGTAAAAAGTAGACAAGCTCAAGGGCAGTTCCCTCCAACAGAACCCTCAGGACTCCTACTCCTATGTCTATGTGTAGCACTTGTCTCTCCATGAGACCTATGTGACCAAGGTGCCCTGCTATGAGTGTGAGAATGTGAAGGTCCCATAGTGCTAGACTCTCATTGACGAATCCTAAGGCGAGCCATCTTACGAAGAACCTAATTCTCACCCCTAAGGAGGAGATTCTCAACCTTCAAAGTAGCACTCTCTTGACACCCATGATAAGCAGGAGTGAAGATAATGTGTCGCCCAACCGTAGGGGGCACACCAGGATCAACCAAAAGCATCTCTCAGGTTAGCCTAATGAAGGGGGTAGCCAAACCAATGTTGACCTCGTGAACAAAACCCCTCCACTCCTCAACGCTACCTGCAAATCAAAGCAAAGACAAGATGTGATGATTCTTGACAAAAAAAGAAAGGAAAGGACAATGTGAAATCAATAAAACAAGAGAAGACACAAGTGGGTCGCTGGGCTACTAGGTAGGATCAAATTGTTGCATCACCTCATCAGAATGAGGAGGTCTAGGCACTATGGAGGAACCCTCATGTATATCATCCTCATCAGAATCTATTTCCTATGCATCCCTATTAGTCCCTCATTGGATAAGTTATCCCCATCAGGAACATAGTCCTCATCAATAGAATCAGAGTCATCCATGACAATGAGTCCATGGAAAGGAACTCCTCTCCCTACATTTTGTCCCCCTCTCAGGGTCCTAGAAGATCTGGTAATCAAAACCCCAAGAATCAAATGGGTCCAAGTGATGGTCCTCTACCCAATCTCACCCATCTCATTAATAAATCCGTAACAAGTAGGCATTGGGGGAAACTCCTCAGGAAAGTCCTCACCAAACTATTGTAAGATGTGCTTGACGTGATGAGTCTTGACTAGACCATTATGATATGAAAGCTTTGGTATGCTAAAACAATACTCTCTAACCTAACCATCATGAGACCATGCACCCTCCATATCTATGTACGGATCAGAGATCATATCTGCATCTGTAAGAGTAGCCACATCACATAGAGAAGTATCAAACTAGCCCACATGAGCCCACCTAGCATCTCTTGGTAATCATCAATTAGGAAAAGGAATCTCCTTCTGGTACGGCCTGATATACTCAAAGATTCAAGTCATGATCAAAGGGGAGTGGCTGAAAGAAAGAGCCCCTCACCACGCAATATGATAGAATTCTTGATAAGCCATGGCCAAGATATCTGGTCCCCATGCATAAACTCTACCCTGCTCAATGTCCTGTATGATTGGTACCCAACACCATCTCAAGTGAGCTGAGGCCTTGTCTCCAGATAGCCTCGATGCGATCAAACAAATTAGGAACTTCCTCAAGCAAGGATTGCAAAGTCATGGTACAGAGGTGAGTTGAACCCCAGTCTCATCCTTGAGGTGACTCACCCCCATAATCTATGCCCAAGATGTCTTGTCCTTGAAGGAATCACTAGCTAGTAGAACAACTGGGTATCCTCTCACAAGAACCTTGAGAATGTGATATACATCATAGAGAGCGATGGTCCACTCTCCTGAAACCTGAGGAAACTTGAATGTGTTCATGTTTGCATCCCAATAAGTCAAAATGTCACAACAAATGCATGTCAAAAGATGTACAATTGGCACGTGGCAGACCCTAGCATTCCAGCGGATCCCCAGGACAGCAAGCTCATCAAGGGTCAATGTGGAATACATCTCTGAGAGCCACAACTACTCATGGTTAGTATTCCATTAGATCCTCATATCCTACCAATCAGAAAAGAACTTTAGATTAGATCTCGTCAACTCAAAAAACCCCTAAAAATTGTAAAACTTGTAGAAAGTTTCACAAAAAAAAGCATATAAACCTTCAAAATTGCAATAAATAGATGAATACAGTGTTCAAATTAGATCAAAACAAAGTGAATTAAATATCATAAGACATCAAATTTCAGTCATAATTGATCCCTTAGGGTCACCCCTTTCATCAAATCGGATCTCCCCTGGGCAACCCAATTGTTCAGCAGGATCTCCCCCGAGCGACCCTGTTGCATAGGCAGATCTTCACTAGGTGACCCTGTTGCACAAGCAGGCTTCTCAACTTTAGTCTTCTCAGATATCTCAGCACTTGGTTCTTTCTTCTTCATCATAGGCTTATCTATTGATTCATTTGTTTTTGTGCTCCAGCCTTTCTCAAACCCAAGGTCAGCCTTATTCTTAGGTGATCTTTGATTGCTGATCATTTTGAAATCAAGAATGATTGTGTTTTTTTCAAATTTTAGACTCTTGTCTATTTGATCCTTGGATTTCTCTAGTTCTTTCCTTAGGGAGACAATTTATTCTTCAAGTTTGATGCATTCATGTCTAATTTGGCATTGAGCTTAGTGTTTAAACAATCCACAACTCTTTTACCTTTATCAATATGAATCTTCAAGTTGACAATTGCTTCTTCTGATTCTTCAAGGTTAGCCTTATATTCTTTATTCTCCTTCCTTATTGATCCTAGGTCCTCCAGAGAAAAAATGAGTTCTCCTTCAAGATCAACCTCACATTCTTCTTCATAAATGACTATCATGTCTTCACCATTCTCCACATAACTCTTATCATTATCCAAGACTTCATTTGCCATAAGTAGAACCTCTTCTCTTTCACTTTTAAATGAGCAATGATTGCCTTCATAGATGTTGTAGAGTTTTTGCCAAATATCCTTAGTAGATTTGCATTCTATCACCTTAGCAAATTCAGTGTTTGTCAAACCACATATGATTGCATAACCAAAGGATGATCCTAGTTGACCTGCCATGTGTTCCAATCCAAGATCTACCTTTAGATGTTAGATTGTATCAAGGAACCTTGCTCCAATACCAATTGTTGAACACACAGATATACTGAGAGGGGGGCTGAATCAATATATATTCAAATTATTTCCTTTTAAATGCATTCAATCCAATGTAAACAATTAACCCACGTGAAGCAAAAGAACAAATTCACACATGACACCAAATTTACGTGGAAACCTAAGATGGGAAAAACTATGGTGAGCAATCTACTTGGATCTACTATCTAAATCCATCCTCACAAATTAAAATGAACTATACAATAAGTTTTATGGGCACCAACCCAAAGGAGAGACAAATCCCCTATTTTATGATCTCCAACTCAAAGGAAGCTTCAAATCCCTGATACAAAGTTTTATGGGATCCAACCCAAAGGAAGTAACAACTCCCTAAAGTGCTACAACTTTTACAAAATGAGGCTCCAACCACTGCTCTGAACTTTTTAACTGATTCTGATAGATTAATCACCTCCACAACATCAATTTTGTTAACACTTTCACATCCATGACATATTCTGGTGACTTAACACCTCTGCACTATCATCTCTACTTTCATCTTGATCATTCAACTGAATCTGATGGCTCAAGACACCTTCACCAAAACTAGCTCTATTGAGGGTTATACATTATATCTAACAAAGTTACTTTTTTATCTTCCAGATTATGTTACATTTCTTATGCTAAATATTCATGCACATCCACTCATATAACAATCTTCGATCCTTCATATACCCTCTGCAAGTCTTCTAAACTTCATCTTTGTCAGCCTTAGGATAATGTGTAAGATGAAATATGTAATTGGTGTTACTTGTCAGCTCCCAAGTCAGCTGCCAATGCTCCCAATCCTTCTCCTTTAGCTAATTACTCATGACTGTCAAAGAACTTTGTACTGAGAAAACAAAGGATCTTCTGATAGTGATAACTTTCCGGTAACTGATCCAAATGCTCTGAATTCTTGATATGATGTAGATGAATGAATTGAGATGCTAAGTCTAGATCCACAAGGTGTGAAATGCTGAAACTAGACCACAAGCTGAGCTACTTCTGATTGAACTGCCTGAACTAAACTAGGAAATGAAAGAACTGAAATGCAAACAAACTAAAATGCAAATGCAAATGTTTTTTGGTTGATGCAAGATTACTCTTGAACCAGGGATGCTCCTGCATCAGACATCGAGGGTTATTGAAAAAGTGAGTCCCTCACTTTGTTGTGGCTAGGGGAGAACCAAGACAGACCACCTTAGCCTAAGAAATCCATGATCAATCTTCTTCCAGTCTGTCTTTCCACTTCACAAGATATTCTTTGTATTGTCTTCCTCTTGTGCTGTGTCCAACTCTGTTGTCTAAAATGTCTTCAATTTGTTCTGGTGCTTGCTATGGTAACTGTTTCTTCAAGTCTTCTTCCATGCTGTCATTGAACAACTCTACTTCATGATATTGGTAAAGGTCTGCAATGTTGAAAATAGGTGAAATACCCAATGTCTCCGGTAATTCCACTTCATATGCATTTCCTGAATCAAATTTCCTGAGTATCTTACAATGTCCAAACTTCTTCATCTTCAACTTGTTATATATCCCAACTAGAAATCTTTCTTTTCTCAAATAGACCATTACTTCCTCTCCAACTTCAAATTCTTTGTGTCTTCTGGGTAAGTGCAAGAAGATGGGGGCCAAAAAGTGGCCAAATTAATTTTAAAAAAAATTAAGTTATAACGCGAGTGCGTTATAACATGTTCGCGTTATGACTTCCTATAAATAAATAAAAAAAGGTTTCCAATTTCATTTTCCTATTTTCTCCTCTCGACCCGCGGCTTGCAAACCCTCAAAAGCACGCTCGCGTTTTGTAAAACACTATTCAACACAAAAAGTTTATCGATTAGTCACCAAAATGCTGCCACGATGTTGAGCACGCCAAAGGGGTGAGTTATATTTGTTTTTTTGTTTGAATTTATTTCTAAATAGGTAGGTTTTTGTTGATTTTTGATGTATATTTTGTTAATTGTTAGGAAATGTTAATGCACCTCCTCCTCCTCCTCCTCAAAATCCACAAAATCCTGAGGAGGAAATACCTGCAAAACAACAACCTCCTCCATTCATTTCTCGACATGCCCCTGGAACACAAGAAAATATAATGGAGCAAATTGAAAACAACAAAAAGGAAATTGAAGATATAATTGCAAGGTTGAAAGATCCTTCCACTTCAACCTTGCATGGGTCCACGCTTACCAAATATCTTGAGTCTATGTTATCAAATGTAGATTCAATTAGTAAGCAAATAACTAGTTGGATGGATAAAAAGAGAGAGTTTAGAGATTACTATGTGGACAAGTTGTCATACCAAGATGTGAAAAAATTACAAATTACAAAATTAGACTTGTGTTTAATTTTCACAAACCCACAAACAAATCAACCTCCACCCATTACATGCAAGAGGTTCCCTATCCATTGGTGCAACAACCAAGCGATAAGGGAAAATTTTGGGCAAAGGTGGTGGATGGTTTTTGACCATCCTCCATGCAATAATAATGAGGTCCCGCAATACTTTTTGAGGAAACTCTACTGCGAGTTTGTCCTCAATAAAGTGCCAAACTATTTTGATATGTGGGACTTCCACGGTAGAGGTGAGGGGTCAGCACAAGATAGACCAGGGGCACGTCTTGACCCACAGTGGGTAGTGAGACGAGTAATTAGCAGACCAGCCTACGAGCATGTTTCTATCCCTTCCATTGTGAAGGAGAGTGTTGAGGTTGATACACTTTAGTCGATTAGTGCCTTGACCAAGAGCATCATAGAGCATGCCAGTCCTGCAACATAGAGTGGGTTGGGAGATAGTGCGAGGAGTAGGGTCCCACCCCATACTTGCCAGGCTTGCAGGTCAGCCTATGGTTATGACCCCATGGACAGTCAGGACGTAGGTGCACAGGCTACATCTGCAACTAAGCAGATGGTGATGACAGATACCCTCCTGAATGAGACTTTCGGCCTTGATACTCAGGTAAATATTAGCAAGTTTATTGAATTTAATTTATTAAATTTCATTTTTGAAATACAAGATTAACTAATTTAAATTGATGATTTTAATAAAATTTTAGGGTCATAGCGTCGATGCAGTTTTCAGTGGTTCTCCACCTACATTTTTCACTAGATCATCTACTGTCGAGGTATGTAACTAGTAAACAATTATAAATATTACATGTGAATAGCATCGTTATATGAATGGTATTCTAATATCTAATTTTGGATGTTGAATAGGTTAATACTGTAGATTTCAAGGCAATACCTGCCAGTGGTGGTGGACTTCAAAGCTTTACGGAGGTAATAAAATAAATAGTTTAATGAATGAATTGTACTTACTAAATTTTTATATGTGATTTGTGTGCTTTATTGTGTGTACTTCCATGTTTAGATGAATGTGTGTGTATGTTAGGAGCCATGATTTGCATCACTATTATAGTTTTCGTAATTGAATAATGTTGTTTTATTTCCAGATGATGCAGGCTGCGGAGACACCTCCCCATGTTCCTAGGGCAATGGAGTAGGGTGTGGCCTCTGCGATTCATAGCTCCATGGCATTGACAGGGGTATGAGGTAGATTAGTAAATTTCAATTTACATTCATTGTTATAGTTATCTATTTTTGAAAAATCAAAAGATTATTGATTTGAAGTTTAATTTCTATCTAGATGGTTTCTATAGGACATGACATCACCAAGGCCTATTCCTGCTATTGAGGTAAGCGAGGAGATAGATTATATGTTAGCAGTAAGTGATTATTTTGTTAAATGTTTCATTTTATATAACATGTAATTTCTATATATTAATGTCTATACTTTTTATTGTAACAGGTAAAGATGCAGGAAGACCTAAATAGGAGGAGTAGCCCTCGGGTTCATAGTAGACCACCCACATGTGTGTCTCCATCCCCTAGAACATCAAAGGCTACTCGTGATGTATTCTCTTCACCAGCCAGAGGGGAATGACTTTTTATTGTGTTCCTTTGTTGTATGCTTATATGGCATTTGTGGATATATATTTTGTATTGTACATAGTTGACATTGTATGCCTATATGGCTATTTTGTATATATGTTATACTAATATCGACAGATATTGATGTATGCCTATATGGATATTTGGTTAAGACAAATCTTTTTTATTGATGGCGTCCATACTTGCATAATAAATCCACGTTTGAATGGATATTTGTAGATGGCTACTTCAAATATTTAAAGTCTGATTGTATTACATAGGATGTTTGCATTTTCTTTGATAGGCTTAATAGGCCATGGATTACATGATGGTGTTTGATGGAAAAGTATGGTACTAGAAGACTCTAGTTCATTCTTAATAGGCTTGTGATTGATAATATCTTTGCATGATTGCACTTGATCTTGGATCATGGGCATGTTGTTAGGATTTTGATTGCATTGTGGTGTTTGATGGATAGGCATGGTACTATGTGACTTTTGGATAGGCTTGGGAGAGGTACACTAATTGAATTTGTGATTTCTAGTTTGAGATTTTTCCTCCACTAGAAGTCCTTGGAGGAAATCTAAAAAGGATGATTTGGATGTAGTGGGTTTGGATTGATGGGATAAGTTGGAATGTAAGGATTATGAGATGGAGGATTTGAATAGGATACATAGGATAAACAGTTCTCACATGCAGTTGGGATTGGAGATATGAATTGAATATGAGGACCTTGGTCTAAAGTGGTTCTTCCCTTACCAAAGGTACCATAAGGATGACCATTAGATGTGTATTTAGGATTGGCATGATAGTTGGTGCTAGTCATTTCTTGTTTGAAATATTCTTACATGTTCATGAGTGGGAGATGAAGGTTTATGGAAAGTTTGCATGTAATGATCTCATAGTTAATGCTATTGTCATCTTGATATCATCTTGATCTACAAGACTATCATCATCATTGTCAAAGGGATTTTTTGATTGATTTGGATAAAAGATCTCATTTAAAGGATGCATGGTTTGAGGACCTATTTTGATTGTGATTTTGGGTTTTGCATGAGCCTCGCACAAGGTAATAGGCATAGGGTTCTTATCTTGCATAATAATTTTTTCAAACCAAGGGTCTATGATGGAAATGATTAAGGATGATAAAATGTTTGGATTTTGGACTTTGAGATGTTTATGGTTGTAAATGTTTATTGTTTGGACTCAAATTTTGTTAAATGGTTGTTTGAAAGAGGACACATCAAACACAACAATAAGATTGGTTTAAGTATGGATGCAAATGATGTTTACTAGTTTATTAAATGAAGACACATTAGGTACATTAATTGCCTATTCTATTGAAGTAGGTGTATCAATCTCCATGGGCTCAGCAATATTCTAGTTTGAGGACATGGTTGATACATGGTGAGACTAGGAGTCTTGTTT
Source organism: Cunninghamia lanceolata (assembly GCA_027924645.1). Classification (NCBI taxonomy): domain Eukaryota; kingdom Viridiplantae; phylum Streptophyta; class Pinopsida; order Cupressales; family Cupressaceae; genus Cunninghamia; species Cunninghamia lanceolata. The sequence goes on along the minus strand of BSBN01000081.1, from coordinate 1,575,012 downwards.
CAGTGGGATTTGAGCATAGGTATAGCAATGATGATAATTATGGTGTCATGGATATGTAGGTACATTTGAGCATTGGCAAGACTTGACCATGTTTGTAGTTGATAGGTATGGGTTATGATGTGTGATTCATGATTATAGTTGGTGTTGTGGTTTACTTTTAGCACATTGTTCTTATCTCTTAGATGCTTGATTAGTTCCTTGACTATGGTTACTCATTTGTAAACTTGTTTGGAAAGTTGAATCTATGATTGATTTGGTGAAGTCTATAAGTTATATTATTTGATATTTCAGTTTGGAAGTTACTAATGTGATGATGATTTTGCATGTTTTCAATGGTTGGGATCTACAAGTTATGCATTTTTTTGGGATGCACACCTCATTGATTGTAGTGGGATGACTTGAATGCATATTGCCTATATCCACGAGATTCATTCAGTGTTGATGTAGACTTTGTTATTTTTCCTTGTCTATGCTCATTTGCACATTGGTATGTTGCATTGGGATGAGAGGATGGATGATGAGAATGATTGGATAGTTGGTTATTGGGACTTGTAGCATGTTTATCATGATGTCATGGATATCTTAGTTGCATAGTTTAGTGTGAGGTTTTGACAGTAATGATGGTTTATCTTCTTAGATTGGAGATCTTGGTTCTACTTTAGAGTTATTAGTATTATAGTTGAGTGTGTGTGGACCATGGTGATCTTCATTTAGGAGATGGTTATCACAATGCCATGTGTAGTTCATATCATGGTTCAGTGGGAGCTTTGATAGTGATGTGTATTCGTCACCTAGTGATGGATGATCTTATATGGTGGTTGGGTGTAATGGACAAACTCTTCGATTATGATTATTATTTGTAGTGAGAGTGCTTTGACATCTTGTCTACTATTTTTAGGAGATGGTTATCTTCATGTGGTTGTAGATGTTGATCCTTGGTTTAGAGGTGTTTGGTAGTGTGTCTTGGTGGACTCTTGATTCTAGATTAGAGTATTAGCATGATACAAGTTCTCTTGAGACTAGGATGTTTGTATTGGTGCATGTGATCTTCTAGGAGGAGATGTTAGATCATGATGTCATGTTTGGATACCTAATTTTGTAGTTGGAGTTTGACAGTGGTCTTGTTGGTTCTCTTGGTATTGAGTACATTGGTCATGTGCTTGGGAGCTTCATGATAATGTGGTGTTGCATTTGGAGCTTAACATGGATTGATTGGTTGTAGGTTCTCATACATACTTCAAGACTTGGGTGAGGCTAGAGTTCTCTTGGGATTAGAGACACTTGTTGAGATGCTTACCCTTTAGAGGTTTTAGCAGGAAGACCAAGGAGACTTTCACTTGGATATGGGCGTGAGTTAATTATGGACCTAGAGAAGATTCTTATAAGAGAGAGTCATTGTGGCTTGGTGTATCTTCAAGGAGCATTCTCATTCCCCACTCTTGGTCTACTCACCAGACTATCATCTAAGAGGTATTTCCCATCCTTTAGATGAATTTTTTTAATGCTTTATCTTCTCATGGTTATGGATCTTGATCTATGGTTATTAGTTCTAGAGGGTTCATTCAAGGGGTGTCTCTAAACATGCTTTTTCTTAGGCGCTAAACTGGAGTTGTTTAGATGCACAAGTGCGCCTCCCTCAATGAAGTTCATTTTGTTAACTTAGTTCATCCTAGTGACTCAAGGGGTTGTTATATTCTTTAGGCGCAATCTTTCATAGACTAAAACATTCACTCCATGTTAAGGTGCTCAAAGGAGGCTCTAGAGATAGAAAATGGTGCCTTAAATCACTTATGTAAATTTTGGACTTTTAGGCAATTGCAAGATGTCTTAGAGGGCTCAATTCTTCAAGGCACCCATTTTGTTCACCACTTGTAGCATCACTTGTTCAAGGCGCATGTTTGGGATTCTCTGGCATGATGTGTGATTTGGTCACAATAGGTGCCTAGAGTGAATAGGCTTTCATCCTGACTTAATACACTACCTCCTTCTGACAATTTTTGGGGCAACAGAAAACCTTTCACCATGGGAAAATGTCTCAGAGATATAAAAAATTGAGAGAGGTTATTATAGAGGCACTCTACATGATCACGTTGCCTTTGACGGAATGTTTGTAAGTGACACAGTTTTTGAGTAACATCTCATCAAAGATTGTTGCCTTTTTGCACTTTGGACTCTTCAGGGATATCGTCAGTACAATGTAGCTCAGACTGTTTCGACATGTTTGGGTGAAAAATAGGACCATGCTTAGTGTAAATGTACCCATTCAGACGCGTTGGAATAGTCAGTTTAGTCGCATCAGGAGCAGGACGAAAGTTACACCCCTTTGCAACTTTACACTGCCTCCTTCTGATGATTTTTGAGGCAGCAGAAAACCTTTCACCACGGGCAAATGTCTCAAAGATATAAAAAATTGAGAGAGGTTATTATAGAGGCACTTTACATAATTGTGTTGCCTAAAATAGAATGTTTCTAAGTGACACAATTTTCAAGTAACATCTCGTCAAAGATTGCTACCTTTTTGCACTTTGGACTCTTTAGGGATATCATCAGTACAATGTAGCTCGGACTGTTTCAACATGTTTGGGCGAAAAAAAGGACAATACCTAGTGTAAATGTACCCATCTGGATGCGTTGGAATAGTCATTTTGGTTGCATCAGGAGCAGGACAAAAGTTACACCCCTTTGCAACTTTACACTGCCTCCTTCTGACGATTTTTGGGGTAGCAGAAAACCTTTCACCACGGGCAAATGTCTCAGAGATATAAAAAACTGAGAGAGGTTATTGTAGAGGCACTCTACATGATCACGTTACCTTAGACAGAATGTTTCTAAGTGACACAGTTTTTGAGTAACATCTCGTCAAAGATTGCTGCCTTTTTACACTTTGGACTCTTCAGGGATATCGTTGGTACAATGTAGCTCAGACTGTTTCGACATGTTTGGGTGAAAAATAGGACCATGCCTAGCATAAATGTACCCATTCGGACACGTTGGAATAGTCAGTTTGGTCGCATCAGGAGCAGGATGAAAGTTACACCCCTTTGCAACTTTACACTGCCTCCTTCTGACTATTTTTGGGACAGCAGAAAACCTTTCACCACGGGCAAATGCCTCAGAGATATAAAAAACTGAGATAGGTTATTGTAGAGGCACTCTATGTGATTGTGTTGCCTCAGATAAAATTTTTCTAAGTGACATGGTTTTTGAGTAACATCTCGTTAAAGATTGCTGCCTTTTTGCACTTTGGACTCTTTAGGGATATCGTGGGTACAATGTAGCTCGGACTGTTTCGACATGTTTAGGTGAAAAAAAGAACAATAGCTAGCGTAAATGTACCCATCCAGATGCATTGGAATAGTTAGTTTGGTTGCATTAGGAGCAAGACAAAAGTTACACCCCTTTGCAACTTTACACTACCTCCTTCTGACAATTTTTGGGGCAGCAGAAAACCTTTCACCATGGGCAAAAACCTCAGAGATATAAAAAACTGAGAGAGGTTATTGTAGAGGCACTTTATGTGATCACGTTACCTTAGATGGAATGTTTCTAAGTGACACAGTTTTTGAGTAACATCTCGTCAAAGATTGCTACCTTTTTACACTTTGGACTCTTCAGGGATATCATCGGTACAATGTAGCTTAGACTATTTCAACATGTTTGTGTGAAAAATAAGACCATGCCTAACGTAAATGTACCCATTTGGATGCATTGGAATAGTCAGTTTGGTCGCATCAGGAGCAGGACGAAAGTTACACCCCTTTGCAACTTTACACTACCTCCTTCTGATGATTTTTGGGGCAGCAGAAAACCTTTCACCACGGGCAAATGCCTCAGAGATATAAAAAATTGAGAGAGTTTATTGTAGAGGCACTCTACATGATCGTGTTTCCTTAGACAGAATGTTTCTAAGTGACACAGTTTTCAAGTAACATCTTGTCAAAGATTGCTGCCTTTTTACACTTTGGACTCTTTAGGAATATCGTGGGTACAATGTAGCTCAGACTGTTTCGACATGTTTGGGTGAAAAAAAGGACAATGCTTAGCGTAAATGTACCTATCTGGATGCATTGGAATAGTCAGTTTGGTCGCATTAGGAGCAGGACAAAAGTTACACCCCTTTACAACTTTACACTACCTCCTTCTGATGATTTTTGGGGCAGCAGAAAACCTTTCACCATGGGCAAATGCCTCAGAGATATAAAAAACTGAGAGAGGTTATTGTAGAGGCACTTTACATGATCACGTTGCCTCAGACAGAATGTTTCTAAGTGACACGGTTTTCGAGTAACATCTCGTCAAAGATTGCTACCTTTTTGCACTTTGGACTCTTCAGGGATATCATCGGTACAATGTAGCTCAGACTATTTTGACATGTTTGGGTGAAAAACAAGACCATGCCTAACGTAAATGTACCCATCTAGATGCATTGGAATAGTCAGTTTGGTCACATCACGAGCAGGACACCAAAAATGCAAAAGTTACTTTGTGTAACTTGACAACATTGGCACTTTTTTGCAACATGACTCAAAGACTCAAACTGACCCCAAATGACTCAAAGTGACTTAAAATCACCTTGATTTTGGTGCCCAATGTACATTATAGAGGTGAAGGTGCTCCTTATCATTCAAACATCTTAGATGAGCGCATAGGAAAGGAAAAAGCTCTAAGTTTCATCATCATGAGCGCCTAATATCAAGAGACTTTAATGGCTCAAACCTTAGCATGGAGTCCTAAGGTGCATTTCATGTCTCCTTTCATCTATTTTGGCGCCCTTATGTAGATTTTTCAACTTGATTTGGCGCCCTGTATGTGAAGGAAGATCTAAAAGCATGAAAGTGGATGTCATATTGCAAGAGTTTGGATCATCAAAATTGAAAGAAATAAGTCTATTAAGCTTGGGTGCCCTTGGTCTTCTTTTCATTCATTATGAGTGCCTTGGGAGAATGGTATATAGGTCATCATCATGATTGGGTGCCCTAGATCTAGAGTGTTGGAGAGATCATCAAATGGTGTCTAGAGGAAGTAGGGTGAGTTATGAGTTTGGTCGCATCAGGAGTAGGACACCAAAAATACATAACATGATGATGTAAAAATGTGTACATATGTGTAAAAATGCAGGAGGAAATAAAAAAAGACAAACCTTACAAATTAATGTGCATACTTACAACTCAATGTAACATAACTTTACAAAATCAATGTGAATACTTATAAATTAATCCAATGAACCATCCAGGTCTGCTCTACTCTTTATTGTGTCAAGTATTACTTCATGGTCAGACTCATGCACCTTCCACAATATTTTGTTCAAAGGTCTACCCTGATACTTTATGAAATGAACATTGGATGCCACGACAAGGTTCGAGTAATGAAGAATCTTTTGATGCATGTCAAAGTCGTGAAATAGCCAAATATTAACACTCTTATGTGGGTACCTTCTAAGCCATGTTCCAGTAATAACCACTGAGCCTAAAGGGTATTCGATGTTTTCTCCATCTATAACAGGGGCCTCCAATTTCTTTTTGGCCTCAACACAACAACATAAGTAATAATATGTTCCCTCTTCATTATCTTCATCTGCAATAACTGCATATACATGCCCTACATTGATATGTGTAGCAAATTAGATGAAATTAGTCAACATTACAAAAACACTACAAAGTAAGATGACATTACCTGGTTGAACTAGATGAAATTAGATGCATATATGTGCCCTATATTACCTGGTTGAACTAAATCTGATATGTGGTCAAAGTCAACTGATGATTCCATCTATGTTAGTTCCAGTGCCGTCGGGGATATGTGTCAAGTAGGCTAAGATAACTTAACTGCCATTTGTCAACCCACTCCTTTGACTCGCACTCATCCTAGACTTGAATTGTATAGGAAGAACAAAAGCATGACATCTTTCATGTATGGATACTCCATGAACCTGCAATTGAGCTTCTGAAAGAGTGCATCTCATTTGATCCTATCAGTGTACAACAATCCTCATATGGTGCAATGTTAGTATCATCTATCAACCAAAAAAATCTACAAACTAAAGACTTACCTTCATTACCTAAACCTATGGAAGCATTACACCACTCGACAATCAATTTTGCATCTGTCAACTTTGCATTGTCTTTATACTTTAACTCTTCTCGTGCTATGGCTCTTTTGATACATGCTCCTGCACCATCATGCTCCCCCTTTCCATGCCTGGCCTCACAAAAGTTCCACATATGTTGAATACCTGTAAAATTATGCCTCCTACTCAACCAATAGAAATTCTGTGAGTTCTTGAATTATGACGCACAATTATCCAACCATATGATATGCTGACTAAACGATATGCCCCTTCTAGCCAAATCATTGTAGAACACCTGAAAGCAACCTTGCACAAACTTCGTAGAATGCGTACGATCATCACTAATATAGAAATTATACTCCCTTATGATCTTTCTGTCATCCTCTGTACTATCATTCGCATGAATGAATGCGATGTGCACAAATATAGAAACTTGTGTGGAGTTGTAATATTGTGATTGCACCTCACGCTGTGGCTGTAGACTGTAGTTCTCTACAAAGTTGACGACTGAAACAATGCTACCAACCAGAAATGTGTCCTTGCATAACTTGAATTGCAAGTCCAACCATTGAGCTCTATGGGCATGTCTTGCATACTCATACACTATGCTGTCACGAAATATAGACATAAACTGATACACTAGAATCTTTTCAATAACTAATTCACACCTCTTTTCTTCTTTACCATCTTTTGTATTGTATGCCACTATTTTATACTTGCCAAACTCTACTAGTTCATTTCCAACTGCATGTGTTATTTCCATATGTTCACATATTGGCAAATGTTGCAAGCCACCGCAACAATGACATGTGCCATCCAAGCATAATTTCTTGTAGAATATTTGACCTTCCTCTCTTTCACATAAAATTCTTGATATGAAGTCTCTTGAAGATGTTGGTGGGGCACATATGGCACAACCCTGCAAATCATTGTTAGTATGCATATCTAAACATATAGACCTATAAGCATCAAAATGGTTAGAAAATTCAATATGTAATCTACAACAACAAGTAATGCGTGTGTGATTTATCTTAACATAGAAAGGTTTTAACAATTCAAAATATCTTTGACAAATTTTAATTTGAGGATACTTCTCTAGAAATTTACCATAAAACTGTGTTTGAGTCTCATCCAAAAAATGCTTTGGATGTGGCTCGTGGTTCTGACTACCGATTCTCCTTCTTACCACATCCCTTTGATTTGGAGATACCCTTGTGTAATTCTTCCAAAAGTCTTCAATTAGTGATCTCAATGCTTCAACAATTGGTTTATCTTTTCGTGGTAGTCTCCTTGAGAATGTCCATAATTCATTGGCATTAGTGTCCTCAATTCTTTGGTGTCTTCCAATGGCTCTTGATAAAGTTCTCCTATTAATTCTCAATTCTTGACTTTTCTTTCTAATGAGACGAGCTTTCCTCGTTTGACTACTTACTATAGTCAATGTAATCACACGTCGTGTTGCATTACTATCTTTTGTGCGTGAGATGTTATCCACACTCTCATATGCACTCATTAGATTCTTGACAATAGATTTTTCACTTGAAGCCTCTAATGTTCTCAACCCAAGAATCTTCACGATAGACCTATACTTTATACTTCGCATCATTTCAATGAATAGTTGACATCTTGCAGTCTCATTTAACTTTTCAAAGAACAATCTCCAAATCTTATTAGCATATCTTCTACAAGTGCATTTTGGAATCTTACCTTCCATTGGCTGCAAAATATTCTCATCAATATCAATCAAATACTTTGGATTTCTATGCAAAATTCTAGGTGGTGTCAAGTTAGGTAAATTCATCTCAACATTAGGAATTTCATCAATATTTAAATGAGATGGGTTAGATGGCATACCTTTGATCAAAGATGGAATAGATGACATACCTTGAGGTTGAGGTGGGAATGATGGCGTACCTCCTTCATCACATGTGAGTGATGATGTACTCTCAACTTGAGATGTGGTAGATGGTGTCCCTACATGTTGACTTGCGGTAGAGGACGTGTCTCCAACTATGGTATTCAAATCTCTCGTACCACAAAGTTTTTGCATTCGTTCTCTTTATGCCGCCAATACCATATCTCTTTGTGATGGTTGTGGTTCCTCTTCAATTGGTATGTCTTCATTTATCACGTCTATTTTTCTTTTCTCACAAAGTTCCCTCATAGCCACTACTTTCTTTGCATTCTTAGCTTCTATTTCTTCTTGTGTTGGTTTAATTCTTGATCATTTCCTCGGCATGACAGAAAATTTGTCTATAGCATGATAAAGAGACTAATATTAGTTCCTAAGAAATGAATACAAGATAATAGTGGGATTGTATTTTTTTTATGTTGTAAGGATTTATTCTTGTATAGTTTGACATCATGGTATGTTAAGGTTTGTTTATTACACATAATTATTAAAGAGCCCAAGTGTAGAAAATATACATGGCATCATGTGAGATTGTAGGCTGCTTTCTTGATTGGGAATATGTCTATTTTAAACATGTATGATAAAGCATGATAAAGTAATTCAATCCGAAATAAGGAAAATGTAAAGAACATGCATGTAAAGACTTGACATACCTAAAAAATGAAGATTTGAATGGAGAGACTACCCAATTATGTAGTGTTTTTATCTTCTTGCATCAAACTCCTCAACAATTTGAGTTTTTCACCACTTGCTTCCTTTTCAATGTTAAATTCAATAACACTCAAATATCATTACTAAAAACAATACTATTAACCAATCTATAATGTTAAATTCCTAAAGTTGAATCACAATTAACATTGCAACACTACAAAAAATGAAACTTGAATAGATATATATCAAACTTGGTGTGAAAACTATGTTATTTCCTCCTTCTCAAGTTGGCAAAGCAGAAAAGGTGGTGGAAAGATCATGCAAAGGTGGTACAATGTGTCAAATGTGCATGTGAACTTCCCGACAGCATGAAAGCACTTCTTTTTTGTCAGAGCATGCGTAGAATCAGTAAGAAAATAGAGCATGTGGGCCTGAATCACGGGGGTAACCACTTTTTTACCGTTTCAATAGAAAGACAAAACGCGAGCGCGTTATAATGCGCACGCGCTATAACGCGCTCGCATTTTGTCCTGCTATAGATTCATCACATCCTTTGCATTGATCACATCTCTTTCCTGCAAGAGCTTACTAGATGCTCCGCCATATGATAGGCATAACAATGAAGGGCAAGCCCTCATAATCAAGTTCTTGATAGAAAATGCCCTTAACCCTCAACGTCAAACCCTAATCCCTCAACCCTTAACTCTGATCCCTCGACCCTCAACCCTCACATCAAATCCTAATCCCTCAACCCTCAACCCTATCCCTAAACCCTTAACCCTCAACATCAAATCCTAATCCCTCAACCCTTCACTCTAATCCTTCAACCCTAAACCCTATCCCTAAACCCTCAACACTATACCTTAAACCCTAATCCCTCAGCCCTCAACCCTAAACCTTATCCCTAAACCCTAATCCCTCAACCCTCAACCCTAATCCATCATCCTTCAACTCTAATCACTCATCCCTAAACCCTAAATGCTATCCCTAATCCTACACCCTCAACAGACTCGATACTATACCTTAAACCCTAATCCCTTATCCCTAAACCCTCTAACCCTATCCCTAATCCTTATACCCTCTACACTCTACTTTAACCCTAATTCCTCAACCCTCAACCCTATCTCTAAACCCTTGACCCTCAAACCTCAACCCTCAACCCTCAACGTCAAACCCTAATCCCTCAACCCTTAACTCTGATCCCTTGACCCTCAACCCTATCCCTAAACCCTCAATGTCAAATTCTAATCCCTCAACCCTTCACTCTAATCCCTCAACCCTAAACCCTATCCCTAAACCATCAACACTATACCTTAAACCCTAATCCCTCAACCCTAACCCTAAACCTTGTCCCTAAACCCTAATCCCTCAACCCTCAACCCTAATCCGTCATCCGTCATCCCTCAACTCTAATCCCTCATCCCTAAAACCCTAAATGCTATCCCTATTCCTAGAACCTCAACAGGATCGATACTATACCTTAAACCCTAATCCCTCTACCCTCGACACTCTTATTTAACCCTAATCCCTTGACCATTAACCCTATCCCTCAACCTCAACCTTTAACCCTCAACCCTCAACCCTCAACCCTCAACTCTCAACATTAAATCCTAATTCATCAACCCTAAACCCTAATCCCTCAAACCTAAACCCTATCCCTAAACCATCAACCCTCAACACTATACCTTAAACCCTAATCCCTATCCCTCAACCCTTAACCCTTAAAACTTAAACCCTATCCCTACGCCCTCAACACTTGACTCTATATCTTAAGCCTTAAACCCTCATCCCTAAAGCCTCAACCCTCAATCCTTAAACCTTCAACCCTAAACCCTATCCCTAATCCCTCTACCCTCGACACTCTAACCCTAACCTTGACATTAAATGCTAATCCGTCAACCCTAAACCCTAATCCTAAACCCTCAACCCTCAACACTATACCTTAAACCCTAATCCCTCAACCCTCAACCCTAATCCATCATCCCTCAACTCTAATCCCTCATCCCTAAACCCTAAATGCTATCCCTATTCCTAAACCCTCAACAGACTCAATACTATACCTTAAACTCTAATCCCTTATCCCTATCCCTAATCCTTACACCCTCCACAGTCTACTTTAACCCTAATCCCTTAAACCTCAACCCTATCCCTAAACCCTTGACCCTTGAACCTCAACCCTCAACCCTTGATGTCAAACCCTAATCCCTCAACCCTTAACTTTGATCCCTCATCTCTCAACCTTGACCCTAAACCCTAAACCCTAAACCCTCAACCCTCAACATTAAATCCTAATCCCTCAACCCTTCACTCTAATCCCTCAACCCTAAACCCTATCCCTAAACCCTCAAGACTATACCTTAAACCCTAATCCCTCAGCCCTCAACCCTAAACCTTATCCCTAAACCCTAATCCCTCAACCCTCAATCCTAATCCGTCATCACTCAACTCTAATCCCTCATCCCTAAACCCTAAATACTATCCCTATTCCTACACCCTCAACAGACTCGATAATATACCTTAAACCCTAATCCCTTATCCCTAAACCCTCCAACCCTATCCCTAATCCTTATACCCTCCACACTCTACTTTAACCCTAATTCCTCGACCCTCAACCCTATCCCTAAACCCTTGACCCTCAAACCTCAACCCTCAACCCTCAACATCAAACCCTAATCCCTCAACCCTTAACTCTGATCCCTCGACCCTCAACCCTATCCCTAAACCCTCAACCCTTAACGTCAAATTCTAATCCCTCAACCCTTCACTCTAATCCTCAACCCTAAACCCTATCCCTAAACCCTCAATACTATACCTTAAACCCTAATCCCTCAACCCTAACCTTAAACGTTGTCCCTAAACCCTAATCCCTCAATCCTCAACCCTAATCCATCATCCATCATCCCTCAACTCTAATCCCTCATCCCTAAACCCTAAATGCTATCCCTATTCCTAGACCCTCAACAGGCTCGATACTATACCTTAAACCCTAATCCCTCTACCCTTGACACTCTTATTTAACCGTAATCCCTTGACCATTAACCCTATCCCTCAACCTCAACCCTTAACCCTCAACCCTCAACCCTCAACTCTCAACATTAAACCCTAATTCATCAACCCTAAACCCTAATCCCTCAAACCCAAACCCTATCCCTAAACCATCAACCCTCATCACTATACCTTAAACCCTAATCCCTATCCCTCAACCCTTAACCCTTAAAACTTAAACCCTATCCCTACACCCTCAACACTTGACACTCTATCTTAAGCCTTAAACCCTCATCCCTAAAGCCTCAACCCTCAATCCTTAAACCTTCAACCCTAAACCCTATCCCTAATCCCTCTACCCTCGACACTCTAACCCTAATCTCGACATTAAATGCTAATCCGTCAACCCTAAACCCTAATCCTAAACCCTCAACCCTCAACACTATACCTTAAACCCTAATCCCTCAACCCTCAACCCTAAACCTTATCCCTAAACCCTAATCCCTCAACCCTCAACCCTAATCCATCATCCCTCAACTCTAATCCCTCATCCCTAAACCCTAAATGCTATCCCTATTCCTAAACCTTCAACAAACTCGATAATATACCTTAAACCCTAATCCCTTATCCCTAAACCCTCCAACCCTATCCCTAATCCTTACACCCTCCACACTCTACTTTAACCCTAATCCCTTGACCCTAAACCCTTGACCCTTGAACCTCAACCCTCAACCCTCAATGTCAAACCCTAATCCCTCAACCCTTAACTCTGATCCCTCGACCCTCAACCCTATCCCTAAACCCTAAACCCTAAACCCTCAACCCTAATCTATCATCCCTCAACTCTAATCCCTCATCCCTAAACCCTAAACACTATCCCTATTCCTAGACCCTCAACGGGCTCGATACTATACCTTAAACGCTAATCCCTTATCCCTAAACCCTCCAACCCTATCCCTTATCCCTTAACCCTCATGATTAATATCCTTGAACATAAAAAAATTTAAGGGGAACATAACGCGAGCGCATTATAACGCACTCACGTTATGTCAAACATGACAAACAACAAACTTGCGAGTAAGGAAAAATGCAAAGCAAAACATAACGCGAGTGCGTTATAATGCGCTCACGTTATGTCTTGCTTTGGGAATCCCAAGCCTTGGGCTTGGGATTTTCTTTGGATTTCCAACCCAAAGGCTTGGAGTGCCTTATGAACAGTCACACACGTGTTTTTCTATATTCTTCAAAATTTCACATAATTTCGTTCGTGCTAACCCTCAGATTTGCACGTGTTTCAAGGTCAAACAAATCAAACACTTGGGTAATGTTAGGCTTTCTCTTAGCTATTTGACGATGTGATTTTTTCACATTTTAACAATGTTAAGCCTTTCATCTTTAATTTCTTTTGTTTGTGTGTCTGTTTTTAGGCAAAAACCATTGTTTGGTCTTTTTTTCATTGTAAATTAACTATTCATTCAAATTTCAAAATAATTACATATTTAGAGACTAGACTCCATTCTACAAATATTAAAAAAATAAAAAAATGATTTTCAATTAGTTTTCAAAATTTATAGGGGTAGCACGGCCAAAATTCTATTTTTTAGGATGTGTCCACTTTGAAAATTAGTAAAAAATTAAATATTCATCAAAAAATTATCAGAAAAATTGGGCATAAACTACATACTATTAGCTAATTTCTCACCAAAGCGATTTTAAAAATACCAAAAAAAAGTTGACCTTTTGAGGGAGCCACAAAACATGCTATGTTATGTTTTTTTGACAGAAACAACACCAATTTTTGTGGCTCCCTCTTTTGAACCCCTTAATCTATGCCATTTTCAAAACAAAATAGTAGTTTAGAAAGTAGACTTGGAGCACTACGAACATTGTTTTGGTTGCATCTCCAAATTTTGAGTGTAACTATGCTTAATTTCTCATCCAAGGCCAGTATTTCCTAATTTCAGAAAAAAAGTGGCCACTTAAGACCCCTTTTTGGCCCCCCATCTTCCTGCACTTACCCTTCTCTTCTCATCTGCCTTCTCTTTGTACTTACTATTCATGTCTTCCAAATGCTTCTTCACCTGATTATGGATTGTCTTCATATGATCTACAAATTGCTCTGCTTATGCACTTCTCTTTTCCTCTGCACTGATGTCTCTCAATTCTGCAACTCCTCTAGGATTCACTTTGGTAATAATCTCAAAAGGTGTTTTTCTGGTACTCCTATTCACTGAATTATTGTATGTAAAATCTGCTTGTGCAAGAATCAAGTCCCAACTTCCAGTTTTCTCTCCAACCAAACATCTCAACAAGTTTCCCAAACTCCTATTCACTACCTTTGTCTGTCCATCTATCTGTGGATGAAAAGATGAACTAAAATTCAAGTCTATCTTCATCTTCTTCCAAAGTGTTCTCCAAAAGTATCCAACAAACTTTGTGTCTCTGTCTGAAACTATACTCCTAGGTAATCCATACAATCTCACAATCTCCTTGAAAAATAGGTCAGCTACATGCACTGCATCAGTTGTCTTCTTGCAGGGTATGAAATGAGCAATCTTTGAAAATCTGTCAACCACTACAAATATTGAATCATGTCCTCTCTGTGTCTTAGGTAATCCCATTACACAATCCATGCTTATGTCTTCCCAAGGTTTCTCTGGTATTGTTAAAGGTTTATACAATCCAATGTTCTGACTACTCCCTTTTGCAACTTGACAAACTCTACAACTTTGCACAAATCTTCGAACATCCTTATGAATATGAGGCCAAAAGTAATGTTCACTTACCAAAGCCACTGTCTTATCAATGCCAAAGTGTCCTGCCAATCCACCACTATGCTTCTCCTTGATCAAGTTGTCTCTCATTGAACTTCTAGGTATGCATAGCTGACTTCCTTTGAACAACATGTCTTCTTGAATGAAATAGTCCAACCACTTGCTCCTATCTGTCACAACAGGTTCCTTACATGCTTTCCAAGGTTCTACAAAATGAATGTCTCCCTCATACATGTTCTTCAATTCATCAAAACCCAACACTTCAACTCTCATCTCTGTTAACAAGTTTCTTCTTCTACTCAAGGCATCAACAACTTTGATTGATTTACCACTCTTGTGCTTCAACACAAAAGTATAACTCTGCATGAACTCTACCCATCTCATATGTCTCTGATTCAACTTACCTTGACTATTTAAATATTGCAAAGCTTGATGATCTGTATATAACACAAACTCCTTAGGCAACAAATAGTGTCTCCACTTCTTCAAGGCTTGGATTATGGCATAGAACTCTTGATCATAAACTAAATATCTTCTCCTTGCATCATTCAACCTCTCACTGGAATATGCTACCGGTCTACCCTCTTGGCTTAACACTGCTCCAATTGCATTTCCACTAGCATCACAATCAACTTGAAATACCTTATTGAAATCCAGTAATGCCAAAACAGGTTGCTTTGTCACCTTCTACTTCAACAACTCAAAACTTTTATCTGCTCTAGATGTCCACTTGAAATCTTTTATGTCACATCTCATTGTCTCTGTTATAGGGTTACAAACTAAACTGGAATTTTTGATGAACTTCTGGTAGAAGCTAGCCAAACCATGAAATGATCTAACCTCTCCAATGCTCTTTGGTGTAGGCTATTCAACAATTGCTTTCACTTTCTCAAGGTCCATCTTTAATCCTTCTGCAGAAATTACAAATCCCAAATATACCAACTCTTCTTTCATGAAACTACATTTCTTGATGTTTATCAACAATTTCTCTTCTCTCAGTCTCTGAAAAACTTTTCTAATATGCCACAAATGTTCTTCCTTTGTCTTACTGAAAATAAGAATATCATCCAAATACACAATCCCAAACTTACCCAAGAATTTCTTCAGAACTTCATTCATCAACCACATGAAAGTACTTGGTGCATTTGTCAATCCAAAAGGTATCACTAACCACTCATACAATCCTTCATTTGTCTTAAAAGCAGTCTTCCATTCATCACCTTCTCTGATTCTAATCTGATGGTATCCACTCTTCAAATCTATCTTTGTGAAATATCTTTCTCCACTCAAACAATCCATGATATCATCCATTCTAGGTAAAGGGAATCTATACTTAACTGTGATCTTGTTTATTGCTCTAGAATCATTACACATTCTCCATTCTCCATCTTTCTTAGGTGCCAAAACTGCAGGTACTGCACAAGGACTCAAACTTTCTTTGATCAAACCTTTCCTCAGCAACTCTTGTATCTGTCTATTCAATTCTTCATTCTCTGCCAGTGTCATCCGATGTGTTACTTTGTTAGGCAAACTTGCTCCCGGTATAAGATCCATGTGATGGCTGATACTCCTTATAGGTGGTAATCCTTCAGGCACATTATTTGATATGATGTCTTCATATTATGTCAGCAACTCTCTTATCTCCTTTGGTTGTTCTTTTGTCTCTTTCTTCAATTCTCCGGCTTCTTAGGAATCAAGGCAAAACACATATTCTCATGTCTCAAACCATCCAAAAATATCCTTCCATCTACCAAACATATTCTAGCATTTCCACATACTTCACTCTTAGGATCATCCTCCAAAGGAATCAAGGTAATTCTCTTGACATTTGCTATTATGGTATATGTATTCTTTCTCCCATCATGCATTGCTTTTCTATCATATTGTCAAGGTCTACCCAACAAGATATGACAAACATCCATAGGCATAATATCACACAAGACTTCATCATGATAAGATCTAATATGAAATTTTACCAAACATTGTTCACTCACTAGTACCTTATGATCATCCTGAATCCATGCTATCTGGTAGGGCTTAGGGTGTTTCAATCTTTTCAACTTTAGCTTAGTCACCATCTCCTTTGAAACTAGATTATCTAAACTACCACTATCAATCACAACTTTACAACACTTACCTCCGGATTTGCATCTGGTTCTGAATAGACTTTTCCTCTGTGATGGTCCTTCATTTGTTTTTGTTTGAAATAGTGCTCTCCTCATCACCAATGATTCTCCTTTCTCCGGATTGCCAACTGAACTAGGTGATTCAACAGGTTCTTCTTCAACATAGGTTGCTTTTCCACTATTTTCAGTCTTCTTGTTGTACTACCTTGATTACATTCAAATGCTCTATGCCCTTCACCTCCACACTTAAAACAAGTACCTCTGAATGATCTCTTATCAAATCCTCTTCCTTCTCTTCTGTATCCTTCATTTCGGTATGCACTAGGATTTCCTCTTCGATAAGAATTTCTGTCATCTCTCCGATAAGCATTATTATCTCTGTCATCCTTCCTCAATGGGCTGTCAAACTTGTTATGTTCTGAATAAGATCTATCTCCTCTGGAAAATGTCTTACCTCTCATAATTTTACCTCCTCTGCCTCTTTATCTCTGATCATGTTTCTTATTCAACTTCTCTTCAACTTTTAGTGCAAACTAGTATGCTTCTTCCAAAGAGGTCATCCTTATTAGGCTTAGTTCTTCTTGAATATTCAATCGCAATCCATTGATGTATCTAGCCACTTTCTCCTTGCTTGCTTCACTGTGTCCTGTTCTTATGATCATTTTATGAAATTCTTCAGTGTATTCCTTTACAAATTTCTCCTTTTATCTCAAGTTTTGCAATCTCTTCAACATCTCCAACTCATAGTCAGTAGGTATGAATTGACTCTTCAACTTTGTCACCATGTGGTCCCACTTTGTAATCTTTTCCTTTCCTCTCCTATTTCTTTCCAATTTGAACTTCTTTCCACCATATAGCAGCATGTCCTTTCAACTTTGTCTTTGCAAATTTCACCTTCTCTGGATCTTCAATTTCCTCATAGTCAAAGTATTCTTCCATGTCATTTATCCAATCAATCAACTCTTTCGGATTCAAATTACCAGTATAGTTCTACACATCCACTTTAGATCTTTTCCCAATCTTTGAAATAGCTCGCAACATCTTTACTTGATATGATTCTTCTTCTTCATGACCTTCTAGGGTTTCGCCACTTTGTTCAATAGATTGAAATTCTTCTTCATCATCACTTTCAACATTAGGTCTAGATGTCAATCCTCTTCACTTATCTTCTTCAATAGCATCCAAATGAATTCGCATTGTTCTCATCAATTCCATCATCTCATCCATTCTATTAGCCATTGTACCAGCAAGAGGAACTCTTCGCAGTGGCATCTTCCTAGGATCAAGTGCAAACTGCCTCAAGTCAGCGATCGGGCTACAAGTGACAACTACCTCTCAATCGGTGATTGGTTGTGCACCAGTAACCTGCCTCGACTCGACGATCTACTTACAACAAGATCTTACGGAATCCCCTTCGCCAATTCACTCCAAAGAATTGAACTTTCACTCTGATACCACTTGGTGGAGTCACGATAGGAGGGTTCACAGAATGAACTGTCCAGACTGTGCAACAAGAGTAAACACAATGGAAACAACACAAGAATATAGAACAAATGTAGGTTTAGTCATTCAATATATCAAACAATTCAAATACAATCTAGCCAGCAACATGCGAGCTTACAACTAGGGCTCACAGGCCTGATTACATACATGCGAAAGATAAAGCTTTGAAGCTCTTTCGCACAAAATCTAAACTATGATCAATCTAACAATCAACAACTGCTTTCCTAAGGATCTATTACATCATTATATATCATTTCTGGACAAATAGATTCCTCTACGTCAGCCACAAGAGATCCAGAATCTTGATGAAGAGGTGTAACGTGTGTTCTTGGATAGGTCAGACCTATCAGCTTGAAAATCCTTCTCCAACGGATACCATGAAGTGCGGACCTATGAGGAAGGTTGGCCACAAACCAAGGAATATTGTAGAATGAATCACAAGGATCCACAAATTAGCCAATGCTCCCAATCCTTCTCCTTCAGCTAATTACTCATGACTGTCAGAGAACTCTGCACTAAGAAAATAGAGGATCTTCTGATAGCGATAACTTTTCGATAACTGATCCAAATGCTTTGGATTCTTGATATGATGTAGATGAATGAATTGAGATGCTAAGTCCAAATCCGCAAGGTGTGAAATGCTGAAACCAGACCACAAGTTGAGCTACTTCTGACTGAACTACCTGAACTGAACTGGGAAATGAAAGAACTGAAATGCAAACAAATTAAAATGCAAATGCAAATATTTTTTGGTTGATGCAAGATTACTCTTGAACCAGTGATGCTCCTGCATCAGGTAGAATGTGGTACAATCTCCTATGCGTCTATAGTACAGTTCCTTGTGCCTTTGACCTTTTTGATAACTTAGACAATTTCCTTCATGCAATGCTTCTCAACAATGCAACAAGCATGGCATCATATTATCAATGCATGACATCAATCAAAACATTTTGACAACCTTCACCTATCCATGAACTTTAGAAGATAAGGTACAACTATGTACAGATGATACTGATCTAGTAGCATGTTCATGTCTTCCATCATCATGTCTTTCACATCACAACTCTTTTGATCACCACTCTTTTGACATTAATGACAACATATGCAACACAATCTCCACAAACATACAGAGATTGCGAGTGATAAGTGGAAAGTTGGACAAACAATTGGCATTGTTTTCATACTTTGCAATTTGATTTATTTTTTTGGTGTCCTTTTTCTTTTAATTTTACAAATGAAATTTCATAAATTTCCCCAAAAAAATCCAACAAACCAATAATAAAGTTACATAATAAACTATTTGTAAGAAAAAAATTAACATAAAACCCAAATATTAAAAAATCGAAATAATTTTTTTAATCTTTAACACAGTTTTTTTTAATGAATAGGCGACCATATCTATATTAGTGAAAGATAATAATACACATATCCACAAAAAATGGCTGGGTGGTTAAAAGTCACACCCCAAAAGTCACATGCGCAGAGCCCAGAAAGTCAAATGATCATGGGTCATGCCCAGAAACCAGAAAACATAACAGAAACAACAATAAAAAAAGTCCATCAAGTGGCTAGAGCACTCCCAGAGGATGGCGGATCCTTATCATCCGGGTTGCCCCATACAATAGTGGGGTCTGGGATGACATCAGGAGGAGCCCAACCATCGTCATCTTTTTATGTTTCTATATTTATCTTCACGGCGAGGTGAAATTGCCAAATCCAAACATGAGACCCATTTAGAATTATCAATACAAACAATCTACTCGCATAAAAATATAAGTATCCCTATCACACATAAAGCTAATAATATAAAATGAGGGGGAAACAAAGGTAGCGTTTAGAGTTTATTTTATCCCTTCCATATATGCCATAGTAGTAACAAAGATGAATTAATGTGTTAGGGTTATATGAGAGAGGTATTTCTTGTGATAGTTTGAATAGGACCAATATCAATCAAGTCCTAAGTGGAGACAATAACCATAAGTGATGTGCCCTTAGCGTAGATGACGGGTTGCATTTTCAAACACCAACTTCTTTCGTTTGTTATGTCGTTGATTTCCACTCGGCGGAAATTTTCGTTGAAGCAAGCCTAGTCCCCGCCCAAATTGATGCGTATTGTTTCTCTTACGAGGGTCTTGCTTTCTAGCGGGTCATTTTGCCAGCTCTTTGTTTGTATGTATTGAAACTCTTTTGGTAGGTCTTATTATAAGTAGGAAGACAAAATATGGATGGTAGAAGACAAACTAATGTTCCTGCATTAATCACTTGCATCATGCTCAACAATATAATTTAAAGAAAATTGTACACACATCCAATTATTGTTTAATTTATTAGAAAGACTTGGATTTTGGCTTGTCGCCAACCAAAAAAAAAACTAACTTTGAAAATGTTGGCAGCTCCCTATTAAAAATAATTAAAGAATAAAATAGTAATTATTATTTTTATTGGTTAGAGAATTTTGTTTATTTAATGTTGTAATCGAAATAATCAAACTTTACATTAATTATTTAGATTAATTAAATAAACGTGTTTAATTAAAATACATAAATTAATTTAAATAAAGGAGGTATGATTAATAAATACATATATTTCAATTAATTGGAGGATTTAATTAAATTGAATGTGATGTTTAGCTCCATAATTAAGGATGGAAAAGTAATGTGTTAGATATTAGGAACCAATTTACTAATGTTTTAGATTTTAAAAGTTGACTTAATCAAAGATCTCTAATTCTATGAACTGATTGTTCTTCACCCAATTTCACTTCAACAAGTACAAATCTAACCTCCATATGTGTGGGCCTAATCTTTGACGTGAACCTTTTTTGATGCACACATGTCTAAATTGACAAAATGTGGACTATTGGAGTTCACTCACCTTGATTTTTGATGTTTGGATTTGCATAAGGATAGGTGATTTTAGAAACACCTTTGAGGAATATGTTGGATTGTGAACATCAAGTTCTCATGGGCCAAACTTGTAGCACACCAACTTTACAGTTCTAAGAAAAATAATTGAAGACAACAAACAAATATTTGATAGACCACCCGGTTTCACTTCAACAAGTACAAATCTAACCTCCACATGTGTGGGCCTAATCTTTGACGTGAACCTTTTTTTGATGCACACATGTCTAAATTGACAAAATGTGGACTATTGGAGTCCACTCCACTTGATTTTTGATGTTTGGATTTGCATAAGGATAGGTGATTTTAGGAACACCTTTGGGGAATATGTTGGATTGTGAGCGTCAAGTTCTCCTGGGCCAAACTTGTAGCACACCAACTTTACAGTTCTAATAAAAATATTGAGGAGAACAAACAAATATTCAATAGACCACCCGGTTTCACTTCAACAAGTACAAATCTAACCTCCACATATGTGGGCCTAATCTTTGATGTGAACCTTTTTTTTTATGCACACATGTCTAAATTGACAAAATGTGGAGTATTAGAGTTCACTCACCTTGATTTTTGATGTTTGGATTTGCATAAAGATATGTGATGTTTAGGAACACCTTTGGGGGATTTGTTGGATTGTGAGCGTCAAGTTCTCTTGGGCCAAATTTGTAGCACACAGACTTTACAACTCTAAGAAAAATGGTTGAGAACAACAAACAAATATTCAATAGACCTAGGATGCTGTTACAAGAAGACAAATGCAAAGTAGATTCTACTTTACATGATCATGTAGGATAAGTTAGAATGCCATACACCAAAGGCAAGGTATGCTTTAAGAACTAGCCATTAGAAAATTCTATAGAAATCCTGGCAAATGCCCTATGTAGAGATATAATCCTCTTGGCAATTTTTTCCTAAAATTGAACTGAAGTGATAGAGTGGGTTGATATTTTATGTTAAAACATAATTTTAAAAATAAATTATGGGCAATTTGGAAACCAAAATTTATTCTTATTTTTAATCAATTTGGCAAACGAGGACCTAAACTTTTGATAAAATATAAATTTAGGAGGTGAAATAAGACTATTTTTTTGCTAATTTTCTAATTGAGGTCATGAACAAAGGCTAGATTTTTTATCATTTTTATTGAGGTTGCAAATTAAACCTAAATTTCCCATAAATTTTTTAATTGAGGTGGGGAATTAACCCCAAATTATCCCTAAACTTTTAATTGAGGTGGAAAAATTAGCCTAAATTTTAATAAAATTTGTAAATGAGTGAGAAAATTAAAACCTAATGTAATATAAATTTTTAATTGTGGGAGTGAATTAAAACCTAAATTAATACGAATTTGTAAGTTAAGTGGTTAATTATAAAAAATAAAAATATTTGCACATATCTTACATAACATTAATGTCTTGGTTTGTAGGCATCATTAAGAATTTCATTGAATTCACCTATGAGAAGACAACCTTCATCATTATTTATTGATACCTATGTCATATAGTTCATAGTGCATTTGTGAGTTTTTGAGGTTCATTGTGCAAGTTTTGGTTTTAGTTTTTCTAGCGGTATTGCAATGTCAAGTGATAGATCTATCATGGCTATTCAAAGAAATAGAAGGCCTTTTTTGGCCCCTAACAAGTGAAAATTTTAAGATGTAGAGATAATTGATTCAATGAAATTAGGGAAGACCTTTTATATCTATTCCTTTAAATAATAGAAAATACTATAAGAATTATTATTGGTGAGGATATACTCTAGGCCTTTCCTCAAAAGAATCTTCCAACTAACATTACCTCATTTTTATGTCTAACATCATGGACATCATCCAAGATGCCAGATTAGTCAAGCTCCTAGCTAAGACATATGTTTATGATGCACTTGCTCCTAATGAGAAACTTATTACTACTTTGGAAGATTATGATAGAGATGATGGCCCATAGAATTTTGGAGGTTACTTTCCAATGGAGTTGGTTAAAAAATCATCTACTACAACTTGTATCCTCTGGGCTGCTAGGGATGATACTCACCATGGATCTTTGGATGTCTATGAAGTACTCTCCTTCATCACAAAAATGACATCTGCAACTGTCTCTTAGAAAAATCAAGGAAGCTGGAGAATGAGGTCTTCTTCTTGTGTAGGGTAACTTCGACTAGGGTAGGTATTTAAAAAATTTGAGGTGCTTTTAGATGTATTTCCTTTTTGTTTTCAAATTTTCATGTTTGACATGCTATAATTTTTACTAAATATTCATGACAAGGTAGCTTCTAGTTTTTATATGTTTTGGTTTCAAATTAATACATATTTGAATGTTGTGTGTTGAATTATTGCAACTAAAAACATCTTGTTGCTTGTATTACATTCGTATGATATCTTTTGTGAAAAGATAGTGTAGCACATCATTAAGATTTTTATTTAATTTAGTAAAACTTTAAAGAAAAGTTGTACCATCCTTGTGATCATCATTAATAACATTTATGTTTAATTCTACACACTGAAAATATCTATCCAAATGGTTTTTTAAGATATGCACAAATATTATCTAGACATATATAATATTATGTCGAAGGTCATCCTTTTACTCAAAGTATCACATGAATTGTCACTTACGGTAGGCTTGTACAAAAATATTATCTATCCATGTGTAATCTGACTATTGTATTCATATTCACTTTTGTTCAATTTAAAAACATTCATTTAATTTATCTTTAAATTACATAAACAAAGAGGTATCTAATTGCAAACTTGACCAACTATTATAATCTTGTTTTAGTCTCTTCATTTTGTTGAAATCTCATTATTCTCTATAATCTCAACTTACGAGATCATGGAGTTGCTCTTATTGCATGTTCTTTGTAGAGAGATGACTTTTTGTGGATTGGTTCACTAGAGACGCCTAAAGATAATTATCTTCAATTTTCCCTCAGACGAGATAAAGGTGTTCATTAAGGAAGTCATTGGCATCAACACCCTAGAACTTGATATCAAGAGTCATGTAAATTCTAAGGTAGCATCTTATTTCCTATCCAATTTCCTATGACTTTCTTAATCCATGACATCAATGGTACTAGTGGCAGAAATGTTTGTTTGGCCATGATTCAAACTTTGGATGGATGAAATTATAGCAATAGACTAGAAATTATTACAAAAGGTTTTACCTTTTATTAGGGATGAGTTCAAAGGCATAGCTTCTATGGGAGCACTATGGGAGCTAGAGTAAAGAATGATGAGGCTCACATAGAACCTCCAAACACTCTAAGTGATCCTACTTGGTAATTTGGGAATTGTGGCACCAGGAGTTATCGCTATTTTAGATTCAAAATGTGCACTCCTTCCACTAATTTTCATCCTTGTGCAGATAGAGTTCAATTCAAGAATGCTCATTGACAGGTAATATTTCTTCTTGGTTTAGCTTAAAATTCCAATGGAAATAAAGGTAGGTTACTAAAATAACTTTTAGTAAAGAGTGTAGTTTTCTATAAATAGTATACCAGTTTTTAGTAAATAGTGTAGTTTTAATAAATAGTGTAGTAGTTTTAAGACCTTTTCTTTGGAAAACAAGAAACTTAAAGTCTTCAACTCATGTAATCTTTTTTGAATCTTGTATGTAATATACATTATGAGAAATATGTTTAGACAAAATAAATGTTACTACTAGAATTAGATATATGGTTGATGAATTCTTAACCACTCCACAAATTATCCACTCACATCTTGGGAAATGTTTTTTTTATGTGGGTTACTCAGGTTTTTAGACTGGTCTGAGCTTAGAGAGACCATTTATGAGGGATCTCTTCCCACTTCATTGTTGCTTCACTACCGAGACCACTATTGGGGGGTCTCTCAGTCCCTAATGAATTAACACCTTGTTCAAACCCATGAGCTCATTGGCCCAGCAAAGGCCCATGGCCATGTGAGCTCATTAGTCCAGTAGGGGTTTGAACTCTAGTGGCCATCACAACAACCATGTGAACTAACCACCACAATGTGCCCTTATGGGCGCATAGGGAGATGTTAAAATACACCTAGAATTAATTTACATTCTTAAACCTTAAAATTATCTTCAGTTGATTTTAGCTAGGGAGATATTAAAATGCACATAAAATTAATTCATATTCTAGAAATATTAAATAATATTCACTTGATTTTACCTAGGGTAAGTGTAGAAAGATGGGGGACCAAAAAGTGGCCACCATTGTTGGTGTAATCAAATATTTAATTACACTTTATTAAGTTTACTTAGAGATTTTTAAAAGAACTTAGGGTTTTCTATCTTGCAAATATAAAAGTAAGATTTCATATATAATTTATTAATCCAATTTTATTACTGCATCCAATATTGTGTAAATTAATCCTCTTTGCTTTTTTCTCTTGTAGAAGGCAAATCCTTGGTTTTGCAGGTGATCCTGGCAACTTCAGTCAATCTGTGACTCTCATATGGTATCAAAGCTCTAGATCTACAAGCCCCTTCTCAAAATTAGAGAAAAACAAATTATCAAACCTTTTATTGGATTGAGAGCAGTCAAAGTAGTTAGATTAGCCTTTTATTTGGTTTAATTTGAGCTCCATCAGTGAGATCTGCAAGGGTTTCAATAGGTGTTTTTTTGGGGATCTGGAGGAAAGCTAATTTTTGGATCCAAGGGTCCTAAAATTATATCTTCTGAAACCAAAAACCCAAACCATGGACTGTAATGTACAAACAAACAAAACTACCTAGCTTGTAAAGTGATTAACAAGAAAAATTACTCAATAGTTCAACCTGATTGTACATACTATTCAAACAAAATAGTAATGATAAGTAATGTAATGAAAAGTGTAATGATTTATAGTATGGAAAACTACCTTGTAAAATGGTGCACATATAGTTCACCATAAACACTAGATAAAGTAAAATGCAACTGATCTATTACAGATATCAAAAGAGAAGGAATATAAACACTAGAATCACCTTCTTGGCCCAACGATGGTCTGATAGCTATAGTCTATGGTTTTAGAGGAACAACATGCATAGCCACAACTATTACATAAGCTATCTAGTAGAATGTTTTCATCCTTCTATCTCTCTCAAATTGTTTCTCCAATCCTCTCCTCTACTCATTATTCTGAAACTATTCATTTTCCTATCTTTCTTCACTTCGTTTCCATAAGTAGAAGAAGAAGATGCAAATTTTCTAGAGAAGAAAAACAAATTTCCTAATTTTTCTCCCTTATTATTTTCCATTAGAAGGTGTCCCCTAAGTTCACTCCTTGTTTATAGTTTTATAGCCTCCAATTTCTCTAGATTTTCCAAAAACATACATTTAAAAAGAAAAAGTAATTTAATTTCCTTTACTCCACCTTTTCCACTCTCTCATTTTCTAAAAGTCGGCCTTCCAAAATTAGATAACTAAAAAACACAATGTATTCCCTTTGTTATGACATGTAACTACTACTTCTTTCTTGCGGCCAAAATTAGAAACCAATAATAAATTCAAATTATGGCAATGCAATAATAAGAATCTTTTCAAAAAGAAATTCTACAACTAAAATTAAAAATGCCTATTTTGTTTAATTAGCAATTTGCACTTATTTAATTATTTGGAAATTTAGTTATAACTAAATATCTAATTTAGTCTATCCTTCAAAATAAATATTCTATCTACATAAATACAAATATTTTTACACACACATACTTACTTATGCAATCATGTCGCACTCATAAAATAAAGTTAGTTGATTTTTAAAAATCATAATTAAAACTTTCTATTAATCATGGATAAAAAATAAATCAATAATAATATTTCTTAATCACAAATTAATTAGATTAATTAAATATTATAATACATATTAAATCTAGGATCATGACACTTATACACACAATAATGAGTCAAAACTTCTAGAATAAAAACCTCATGTATTAATGCTTTCAATAAGAAAGAATCATAAATTTTATGTAACAATAGTATGTTACTCCTAAATAACTTTGGATGTTTCTGTTACATAGTGAATATAATATTTTCTAAGAAAAAATATATTTTTACTTCCTTCTACAATTTATAATTATAAATAAATAATTATAAATATTTTGCAATCATTAATAGTTATTTATTATGGGAATCAAAATTAAAACAATACTAAATCAAAACTAGTAATTCCGCTCACTGCCGAAAATGTAGAAACTCCCAAAAACTTCTTCTGCTCTTATCCCTAGGGTTTCTTCAGTCACCATTGCTTTGTGTGGCAATGTTTCTATTGGTTCTCCCTCGATGGTGGCTCCTTCGGTGATGAATGGCATTGCAAAGGATTCGTGGGTTGTTTATAGTGGTTTGATGGGCGTTCCAGCCATTGGATCAAACTCCTTGTCTGAGTTTGAAGCATCTCTTGGTGGCAAGATGCTGCCTACTCTTCTCCATGATTCTCCATTATTGCCCAACCACGCTATGATAAATGTTGGCCTCAGTCACAATGGATAGAATTTGTCTCCATCGGTGGATCAAACAAGTGTTGAGCAGGCTTCTAGGGCGAAGTCTTTCTTGGATAGTGCAAAAGGGGCACTGGTAGATGATGGTGTGCTGGTGAAGGATTTTCAGCTTGGTGTCAGCCTCGAAAAATCTAGATCTGGCGCGAAACACCCAGGTATAAACAATAGATGGGTTGTGCATTGCTCTAATATTCCCCTAAAACTACATTTTGATGACATTTTATTGAAGGAGCTACATGAAAATGAAGAGTTTTTCTCAGAGAATGGTTTGATAGGTAGGTTTAGTAATTTTTAGCCCAGTCTACATGAGCTCAACGATTGGATATCTAAATCTTGGCTCCCTATAATGGAAAAGAATTTGGAAATATATCTAAGTGCCAGAGGTTTTTTCATTGTGGTCTTTGACAACAAGAAAGATAAAAATGCCATCCTTAGTTACATCTGGTCATGGAGAGAAAGCACACTGCTTTTAAAATCTTGGCACCCAAATTTTAATCTGACCACTGAATCTTTTTTAGTTATACCAATCTAGGTTCAACTCCCAAATCTTCCCCTTCACTATTGGTTTGAGTCTTTTTTTATAGCGATCAAAAACACTTTGGGTAACTTCATTTCTACTGATGCAAATTCAAAAGACTTCATCCACACAACCTATGCTAGGATTTTGGTAGAGATGGATATCTCCAAAGCCCTCCCTACTGAGATCATCTTGACTTCGAATGGTCACAGCTAGACACAAACCTTGGATTACGAAGGTATAATCTTCAGGTGCAGTAATTGCTACAAAATTGGGCACATTGCAGCTAATTGCCCAAATGTTAAGTTACAAACAAGTGGGGAGGCCACTTGGTGGAAGGATGCTTCCCCAAAACATTACTCTATTATGAAATCTCCTAAGGATAATGTTCCCTCTCCAAATGATACCAGTGGGTTGAAAGATGAGACGGCTGGAGCGCTCTTCTCAGACTTAATGGGTAAATAGAATTTGCCTCACATGAGCGAATCTTGTTTTGTAGATTGTGGTTTGGGCAGCGAAGCTATCAGGCACTCCTCTTCAGACTTCAATATTCCTTCTAACTCCACGGTAACTGATGTAGGACTTGGCGCCTCCAGGGTTGTGAGCTCTCTCTCTGGTTCCACCTCAAGAATTTAAGGACTCAAATGTCGCTGGTGGTGTAAATGAATGACAAACAATACAGAAAAAGAAAAGGAATGCCAACAAAGGTGTGGATGGTGGCAATAGATTGCAGTTGTGGTATTACAACAAATCAGGGTCAAAAGAACAAAATAATGGGAGGGGCAATGAGTGGAATGCATTGCAGAAAAGGGAGCACATCCTCAAAATGGAGGAAATCAAGAATAAATTGTAGGTGCTCAGACATCGAAACTACAAATAGTTTTGGAGGTTCTTAAGATTATTACCATTTGTTAGGATTTTGGATTGGTGTGGTTTCTAAAAATATACATAGTCAATATGGTATATATGTTGTATAGCGGGTGATAGGGCTTTCATTTTGTCTAAGAAAGTTGTCAAGTATTATAGGACTCTGTAATGGCTGGCCCTACATGGCTTATGATTGTATAAGGTAGTTATGGGGGTCTTGTTTTGGCAATTTGTTTGGGTGG
This sequence comes from Cunninghamia lanceolata, assembly GCA_027924645.1. NCBI lineage: Eukaryota > Viridiplantae > Streptophyta > Pinopsida > Cupressales > Cupressaceae > Cunninghamia > Cunninghamia lanceolata. Next base: position 1,546,007 of record BSBN01000081.1, on the reverse strand, counting down.
GGTCTAAGTAGTTATTCTCTACATTTTGAATCTGCATAGCAGAAGAATGTAATCCCCCTTTTTTGAAATCAATATAAAAACTCTCTATTACGAATTTAAAAAATAGTTATGTATTATGCCTAAGTATTATTGAGTATTTATTACATGTGATTTAAAAGAAAAAACATTTATAAAATCCTCTCATGATTTACAATTATTAAGAAAAAATCCAACATACAAATTGAAGTCATTTTTTATAAAAAGATCTATGTCACTTCAAGATTAATCACAAAAAAGGTAGGTAGTATGTGAGCACACTACAAAGCCAATGTATCAAGTTGTAAAGCTAATGTATTAGGTTGTAGGAGACCTAGTGATTATAAAAATTACGAGAAAAACCTTTCAAAAGATTAGCACCATTAACCCACAATAATGTATAAGCACATAACTCCATCTCCACATAACTAGACCAACTTGTGATTAAATATGAATAACTGTCATGTAGTGGCATAGTACTTGACTTTGAAATATTATAACAATAAAATTTGTTTTGTATTAGTAATTTTAATTTTTCATTAATTATTATGTCAATTAATATGTTAATTATGTTAATTAAACTAGTATAAATATTCTGAATACATATGTATTTTATTTTAGTTTAGAATTAATTAAGAATTGTTTTCTTTTTATCTACTTGAAGAATTATTTTATTTACTTAAAGATTACTTTATTTTATTTACAACCATTTACAAATGATTTTACTTTACTTAAATTATTTATTCAAGAGTTATTTTTATTTACTTTATAGTTATTTTATTTACTGAAGTAGATAAAAATATAGTTATAAACTTTTAAAAAAAAAAAATTAATTATACTATTTATTTTTTATCTAAGAGCTATTTTTATTTACTTAAGAGTTATTTTATTTACTTCAAAGTTAATTTATTTTACATTGGAACTATTCAAAATTTGTTTTGTAATAGATTTTGTTTTTCTTTCTAATGTTAGTTATTTTTTCATTATGTTAATTAAGATTTTTATTTTATATTTTTTTGTAGTAAAAACCCTAGTTTGGGACTAGGGACCCATCAAAAGTAAGGCATAGCCCAAAAGTCTGAACATAGTCTGTCTTAACAAGATACATGCATATAAACTGGCTGAGATGGAAAAATACAAGGCCCTTTTCCCACCACCTAACTACATTCTAAACAACAAAACATAACAACAACATGCTCCTCCACAGGTACTCCCAATTTTATTGACAATCACTCCACAGTTTTACGGGTCTCAACCACACCCAACATTACATCATGGATGTGACCAAGAATCACTTCATGGTTTTCCTCTACTGCTTTAGAGGCCTCCACCATATCTTCATGCTTAGCACAAACGTCGTTGCAATGGACGTCAGTGTAGCCAAGGTTAAGGATTGTGCAGCCCCAAACACATTCCAATGACCACGCGAGGTACTAGGGTCAAGAAGAAGATTTGCCATCGCCTCCCAAACCTTCCCGCCATTCTGCCAATCCACATCTTTTGCAAGGGTAAGCATCGTACACAACCACTTCCTTAGAATATGATTTTTCACTTCAGAATCAATTATCACTACGAAATTGGCCATGACCTCCTCTCCTGAGAGCTTGTTCAACTGCCTGCGAGGGGTGTACGTATGCTTCATCCTTCCACCAATTGAGTTTCTCATCATCTTTTTCTTAATTTGGCATCACTGGCGAATGAAAGCCCCCCCTTCCCTTCCCCTTTGACACAACCTTGGCCATTGCCGCTCCCCATCTCTCAGCCCATGCCAGAGGATCCCCTGTTCTTTGTCATAACAGAAACAAAAAACAAGAAATGTCAGACTCACAAAATACTCAACGTAGAAAAAGAAATATCCTTCATTTCTGCCACATGCCACCCTAGTTAATGAGCAGCCACCCTAGCCTCCAACTCCTCACATGAGTCTAATCTCGAGATAACAACCGTTAAGTCTATCTAATGATCTCTCCCATTATCACGAGAAGATTTTTATTTTATATAAATAGATATATTTTATTTTAATTTAGAACTATTTCAATTTTTATTTACTAAGAGTTATTTTACTTTGTTATAATTATTATGTCACTTAATATGTTAATTAAGATATTTATTTTTAATAAATAAATGTGTTTTATTTTAGTTTAGAACTATTTAAAAATTATTTTTTATAATAGAATTTGTTTTTCGTTCTAATATTAATTACATCTTTACAAAAACAACCCTAAGGCTAGCCAAAGCAAACCCAAAATGTATTATGTTAATATATATATAGTCATAGTCTAGAACTATTTAAATATTTATTTACTAAGAGTTATTTTATTTTACTTTATCATAATGTATTAGATTGATTATAATATAATATAAATACAATATAATTACATTTATATTAATTTTTATAACCAATAATTTAATATTAATATTAATAATATTTATTAATATATTATATATTATATATGTATAAGCCTAAAAATGACAGGATTCGGTTAAATAAATATTCTTAATATTTATTCCATTTTTATTCCTCTATCAATAAATAAATAAATAAATTTATTTATTCGATTCATATTCTTCCAACAAATTAAATAAAATCCTTTATTTAATTAAACTCTTCCAAACAATTAAATAATTCTTAATTATTTAATTAAATCAAATTCATTCTTCCAAATTTGAATAAATCAAATCAAATTTATTTAAATCTTCTCAATCTCCAAAAATAAAATACAATCAAATATTTTATTTATTCATCCAAATCATGCATAAACAATTAAATAAATTTATTTATTTAATTTGCTTTCTTATCTTCTAAATTAAATAATACCAATTATTTAATTACTTCTTCCAATAATATCTTCTCTAAATTTAAATAAATTAATTATTTATTTAAGTTGTCTTTTTCTTCTAAATTGAGTTATCTCTAAATATAATTCAATCTTTTTGCACATGTAATTAAATATTCCTAATATTTAGTAAAGCAAAAATATCTTCTTATCCTCATGCAAATCTCTTCTTCTTGTTTTAAATCACTTAACTGATTATTATATTCTTTTAATTGCTTTAACTCATTCTTCTATTCTTAGCAAATCCTCTCATGCAAAAGAAAGCAAGACACATGTCTTCTTCTTATTCGTTGCACATTTCTCAACTGTTTTACACCGTTGATCTTCTCATTCTTTCTATACCGTTGATCTTCATTCTTTCAAGTCTATAAGTACAATCTCATTCTTCCATTTCATTCATCCAAGCTTTAAGTATCATTACTCTGCAAGAATTACAGTGCGCCTTTGGCACCAATTCCTTCATTGCTTGTGATCACATTCATTACTACACACCACTACCATCATTGTGAAGCTCCTCTTCATTGCGGTATTATCATAGCCATTCCCAATTGACATTCTTGAAGCATAGCAAAGAAGTGCACTCTCTGAGGGCCCTATTTCATACATGCAAAATCAATTGTGATAGGCAATCAATGGAAGACTTGAATTAAGGAGGTTTGCTTTGTTGTTCATTGCTTTATTTTATTGAATCTCCTTAGTTCACTATTTCATCAAGTTTTGGGTAACTTGATATGGATTATTATTGATTATTCATTGTCGATCCAATTTTCCCTTAATATTTTTGGCGCCCACCGTGGGGCTTTATGTTTTTTGTAAATTTTTGTAGTAAAAATTTGTGTTTCTCTAAACCCCATTGTCAAGTTTTGCAAGGATCTATCAAAAGGTGACCTCCTGGGCTGAAACTGACATCACCATCATGCTTAGAAGGGTCAAAAACCTTAGAATCACCTGTTAATTCACAAAAATCAGAGACTGAAAAAAATCTCTGTGATTTTTTTTTAGGGTGCATCCTTTTATCCAACGGTCCAAAGGGTGCTTCCACAGGGTGCATCACTTTATCCAGTGGTCTGAAGGGTGTTTCCGTGTCCTTTTATCCAACTATCCAAAGAGTTTTTCATAGGGTGCATCCTTTTATCTAGTGGTCCATAGGGTGCATCGCTTTATCCAGAGGTCTGAAGGGTGCTTCCGCATCCTTTTATCCAACTATTTGAAGAGCTCTTTCCCAGGGTGCATCCTTTTATCCAACGGTCTGAAGAGTGCTTCTGTAGGGTGCATCCTTTTATCCAGTGGTCCAAAGGGTGCTTCCATAGGGTGTATCACTTTATCTAGAGGTCCGAAGGGTGCTTCCGCATCCTTTTATCCAACTGTCCAAAGAGCTCTTTCCCAGGGTGCATCCTTTTATCTGGCAGTCTGAAGGGTGCTCCCGCAAGGTGCATCGTTTTATCCAGCAGTCTAAAGGGTGCTTCCATAGGTTGCATCGTTTTATCCAACAATCCTCCATCCTGCCTTCTTCTACATGCCATAAGGGTGGTATCTTTTTCGTTTTGCCATAACAAGAGCATACGAACTCGTAATTGCACAATTAAACACTCGTTGGAAAGGTAATTCCGTGAACTTCACAATGGAGTAGGTTTGATCAAGTGATTTTATCATTTTATCAGCTATTTTTATAGTCAAAGTTTAGTTATCTTTCTAAACTTAAATCTAGTGTTTTTTCTTGGAAATTAATTATTTATCTATGCAGCTTGACTTAAATGCTTATCAAAGAAAGGTGTAAATAAATTTTTGATATATTTTCTATAGGTTCGAGCAGTCAAAGAACAATCATTTATCACTAAATTAGGCACACTTTTGTTTTGAGCTTTAAAATAAATCTTTGTGTGTTTAGCTAGGCAAACATTTTATTTGGACTTTAAATTGAACCATTGCTATCTTGTTATCACTTCAATGTTAACAAATCACTACTATTTGGGTAAAAATTGAACACATCATTGCTATCTTGGTTAAAAATGAACCATTGCTATCTCAATTGACCACCACTTCAAAGTTAACAACTCATGCTACGTGGATAAAATTAAACTCATCATTACTATCTTGGTTAAAATTGAACCATTGCTATCTCGATTGACCATCACTTCAAAGTTAACAATTTGTGCTACGTGGATAAAATTGAACTCATCATTGCTATCTTGCTATCACTTTAAAGTTCTGTGCTTGCCCAAGTAGATAGCTCATCTAGTTTTTCTCATTTTAACTAGGGGAAAAGAACCATTGTATTCTATGTTTTGGGAATGATACCAGGCCTATGCTCTCCCCTATCTTGGGTGACCAAAATGCTGGACATATCATTTTCGCATGTGTTTTTCCTTTAGAGGGGCCTGCTCTTGGATACCGTTCATCCAAGTAGGAACGACCCTAAGTGGTAACACGCTAGATGCCAAGCCCTTTCAAGCCACTATAAATAAATTATGTTTGGAGTGAAAGCTTCAAACAATGAGTGAAGTTGTGTTATACAGACAACAAACCTCCCCCAAAACCCTCCAAGGTGCAACCCTTGCAGGCTGGGAGACTCCATAATGGAGAGTAGTGCTGCCACATGTATAACCACTCAAATAGTTGCCTTCATTAAACACCTTTGTTCTAGTGGCCAAAAACCCTTGTAATCCATTTGAAACCTAGGATTTGTACTTGTTTTTCCTTTTTAGTCCAAAAAGAGTGAAAAAAACAAGTCACAAAAAAATAAGAAACCATAAAAACATTCTTTGTGTTTGTTGTGTCTTCTTGCCATAATTTCAGAAAATCAAATCAGAAAGACCTTCTTGCAACCAAAGTACCAAAAACATCAGAAAAATTCCAAAAAATTGCAAAAATACTAAGAAAAACTAGAGCGGTGCATCCGCCCTCTGTTGTTGTGCATTTGTGCTGACCTGCGGTGCATCTATACCGACTTGCAACGCTTTTACTGTCTATTACAATGCATATACTTTTTTACCAATGTGGCACATTTGTCTTGACTTCTAGCGCATTTACCAGTTTCTACAGCTCATCTGTTCCAGCGCATGCATAACAGTGAGCACTTCCACAATCTTTTAGAGAAAAATTTTAGGTTTTCTAGGTACCCCTTTTCAGTCTTGTGTCAGTTTCTATTGAAATGACAAACCAATTAGAAGTAATTGCTCAAGAACTCCAATACCTATGAGAGAAATTAGACTTCGATATTTCACCCCAGGATCGTATAGCAATTGCTTAAGAACTCCAAGTAATACAACAAGAAATGATAATCTTATAAGCTGAGCAGGCTAGTACTAGCTACACCTCACCCCAAAGTCATTCTTTCTTGTGTCATCTTAATGATACTCTTGACAAGGCAAACACCACCTCAAGTGGGAAATCATATACCACTCTGTCTACTAGTCCTCCTTCACCATCTTCTAAGATACATATCCCAAAGCATACCAATCCTACACCAACACCACCATCGAGTTCCCCCAACTCTAAATGGACAACCAAAGAAACCTCCGGTAAGTTTTGGGAAAAATATTTTTTAGATTTACACAGCAAAAGAAAAGCTCAGGAGAACTGTAAATCCACTCATCCATTACCTCACTCCTCTACCTATGCACCTACCAATGATGTGATCCAAGGGCTACTAGCAAAGAGTCAACCATGTCCCCAAATTTCAGTCTTTGACCTTATCAAAGAGTCTCTGAGCATGTCAAATCCTACAACCCTTTCATGTAACCTACAAACCCTTGAGCATATTGAAGAACCTCCTACCATGCACCACAGTCAAGGTCCATCGCACCTTCATGTTGTTGACCAAGAGCCTATCCAAGAGTCTTCTACCTCAACTTCAATTCAAGCACATCAAGAGTTATGTCAAGAGCACACATTAGAACATGTGGAAACATCAACCCCTTGTCTAAATCAAGATCAAAGCACTCCCATCTAACCCTTACATAACCTTTATCTTTTCGATGATCCTATACCTATACATGAGCAAGAAGTCCAAATTCAAACCATTCATAACCTATATCTTTTCCATGATCAAGATACTACCTTTGATGAAGAAGCTATCCATGAGCAACTTGATCATGTACATGAACAAGAGATCAAATTCCAACCTCTCCATGGCCTATATCCTTTCCATGATCAGGATATTATCGTTGATAATGAACCTACACAAGAGCACCTTAATTCTATCATGCTAAATCCTATCTATGATCAAGATCCCATCTATGATCACGAGCCTATCTATGATCAAGCAGACCATGATGATCCTCTTAGTCCACTTTATGCATTCCATGGTCCTGAGCTTATAACCCCATCTAGTCCTATCCGAGATTCAACAACTTCCTCTTCCTTTGATGAGACACTTGCCTCCCAAGCAAGCATAGAAGATCAAACCAATAATACTCCTCTACCATCCATTATCGACCATGCTGCAAATCCCCCAACATATATCCTTGGTCTTACCACTTTCATTCATGAGTGTTCCTCCTTAGAACACCAGCAACCATTATCATCTATTTTGCCTTCTCCACCCAATAAAGAACTCATGTCTAGTGTTCTACCTATACACAATCCCACTATCCATCGCATACTCTAGAATATGAACTATCAAGGTAAAGGCTTAGGCCTTCATGAACAAGGTATTTTGGAGCTCGTCCATGTCAATGTTCCTCCTCCTTCATATGGATTTGGATACACACCCCAAGGTGAACAATCTCAAGATGTTGGTACTTCCTCCACTCCTCCAAAGTCCATGACTTTCCATTGCAAACCCTATCATATCCCCAAAACATATGTCACCATTCCATCTCCATCATCCTACAATTGTTAAAAGCATGTGACCATACACCTTCCATCATCCAATCTACCTCCACTACTTCCAACTCCTAATATCCCTCCATGCATTTTACCACCACTTCTTCCAACACCTTATCCATCCATCTATGAATCTTCTAACAATCCCAATCATAACCAACAAATGCACATGTTGTCTAAACAAAGAGCTTCTACCCACTCTACTTCCACCATCTCAAGAGAATTCACCAACAAAAATTTGGATACCTCTATGCCTAAATTCAAAAATCCTAAGAGTCCTCATGACCTAGGATACAAAAACCAAGAATCAAAGAAACATCCTTCTCAAGAGCTACATACACCCACACACCTCTATGCCAAGCTAAAAAAGGTGTGGGTCCGCATCCAACAAATGATTACTCCAAAAGTTGCACAAAAGCTGCATACACCCAAACCCATACCTTCACAGGTACTATCTAAAAACAAAATGGTTTAGGTACCTAAGAAAAAAGCCATCAAGTCAAATGAGGCATCCACCTCTCAAGAATCTCAACCATCCACTTTCTCCCATTCCATCCAAAAGTCTCAAAATCTTCCATCCCACATGACAAGCAAAAATCAGCAAAATACTCAATCTATGTGGATCCCTACATGCCTAAGTCATTCATCCAAAAGCAAAAGTCTCTGTTGCTTCTTACACTACTTTCCCATCACCATCTTCAATGTTTATCACGGTATGTGCAACCGTTGGTCATGATTGCCTTCCATCCCACAACATTTCCATATACCTCCATCTCCCCTTCCTTCCACTATTATCCTACATATCTTCCTCATCCTATTCCTATGGTCCATGCTTTTTCATAGACTTTTCATCCATCCTTGCATAAGTCCTTCATATTCCACATCATCATCCACTATCGCACCCTTCCGTAAACTGTTATCTACCTTCTCCATCTCACTTTCATGCAATCCCCTACCAACCTCTATGAGAACACTTGACATGGTCCATGCGATGACATTCATCTAGCGGGACTATCACCTTTCAAGGAACTAGATACTGGGTCCCTCTCTTCTGTATTCCACCCTCTCCTATCCAAAAAAAAAAAGTAAAAAAAAATCCCTTCGTCCAATGGTGAAAATTTGGCAAACAGGCGCCTTGGATAAGTACCATGATGAAAACCTGGCAAACAGGTGTCATGTGTAAGTTGATCTTCTACGTCACCTACACTTGGGAGCACCTTGTCTCATCGGCCTATCACTCTTCTCCTATCAGTTTCCTTCCATACCATTTCCTATCCTATCCTACCTATACTATCTAGCCTATCCATCCTAATCTTCCTTTCCTCTATTTTTTTTTGGTCTTGATAAAGATTGGGGGCACAATGTTGACAAATGTTTTAGATGTCTCTTGACATACCTTATCCCTTCAAACCATGAAAATCCTTCAATATCCTCTCATCCTCCTATCGTCATAAGCATTGTCATGAAAAATCCTAAGTATTCTACCTACAATGGGGCATGTTATTCTTATGCGACATAATCCTTGGAGATAACATCCTTGTTTCCTCATACCTACCCATTCCATTCTTTATCATCTGTACATCTACCTATCTGTGGTCTTTTCTTGTCATCAGTGTCATCTGTTCCATATCTGTTCCATATTGTGCCTTATCTATTCCATATATGTCCCATGTCGTGTATCATCTAATCCATATCTGTTCCATATCTGATCCATATCTGTTCCATATCATGTCTTATTCGATCCATATATGTCCCATATCATGTATCATCTAATCCATATCTGATCCATGTTTGTTCCATATCGTGTCTCATCCAATCCATATCTGTGGTCCATTAGGGTTTACCCTAAACTATGTTGCCTTTGCGTCGTCACGTAGGCAAGGCTATTTAACAATGAGCCCTCAAGGCACTAGGTTAGTCCCTTAGGGTTCATCTCACCAATAAAGATTGTTGAATCTTCTCACGAGGCAAGCAAGCGGAAGCAAAGCCCGCTTTCAAGCAGAAATCCTAACGCAAGACAATAACATATCCAAAACAAAGCAAACAAACTCCTAAAGCCTTCTAAATGATTTTACCCAAATTATGGCAAGAAACAAACACATCTAAATGCAAAAATATTTTGTGGATTGGAAACATGGTTAAAGTACAGAGTCTTGATTTTTGCTATCATGCCTTTCTATACTACTCGAGGATGCCAAAAGCTAGAGATACTATGATGAGGGCATGATTATTTCTTTGTTTGTTGTTTGTGGATTAAACTTTAGTAATGTGAAGCCTTGTCTAAAAACATGATCGGCAAAAGATCATCGAGGACATCAAAGGTCTAACATGAACGGGGGCAATCCTTGTTTGTTGATATGCAAGAAATACTCAGGTCATCTCGATTCAATTATACCTCGATGCTTGTATTAACTTGCTAAATTAAAATCCATGTAAGCAATACTCAGGTCATCTCGGTTTAGTTATACCTAGATGCTTGTATTAACTTACAACATTTTAAAAAAGTACCCAAACAAATTGCCCAATGATGAAATAAGCACTTCAAAATACTTGCACCATCAAGATGTCAAAATCAAAGCATCCATCATGCATCCATTTATACATCCATACATCCATACCCCATGCAATAAAAGATCCAAACAATGCAAAGTAACAATACAAAGTCAAAGCTTGTGAGTTCTTCTGTCAAGTCATTCTTCTATCGATCAAAATTCTATCTATCATTGTGATCCATTCTTCTCAATCTAGTCAATCCAAGCAATGATCCCCATGCAAGTCTATCCTTAATCCATACCAATCGAGTCAAGTCAATCTTGTCGAATGATCCAATCACAATCAGTGCTCTTGATCTTTGTCTAGTTACAAACCAACTCAATCAATTATAATCAATCAATTGTCTTATACAGGATGTAACATTGTCAAAATCAGACCAACACACACGTCTTACACAACATGCTTCATTTCCTGAAACCAGACATTATCCTTCGTGTTGCTCTAGGGATCTATCATTCCCCACCATGACAACACTGTCGTATATCGTTATCAGTATATCATTGGTTTACCGCTTGACAGGGGCAATACCTTGCTTGTTCTTGTATCATTTGTGCGTACTTGCTTACTTGCTTGTGTGTGTTATTATTTTATCTTGCATCGCATATCATTTGGCTCTTTCTTCAAGCCTAACCTATTTTTCCCTTCATCTTCGTGAGATTGTCTGTCTCACGTCCTTCTAAGTTTTTCTTGTCCAATCTCCCGAGGGGGCATCCTATCATCATAACCTATACTAGGGGCAGACTGGGGCATGGATCATTGTCAAAAAAATTCTATTTTTTGAATCAATGTCGCAAAGTGCATTGTATCAAAGAGGGGCAAAATGTATACGCCTAAAAATGACACGATTCGGTCTAAATAAATATTCTTAATATTTATTCCCTTCTAATTCCTCTATCAATAATTAAATAAACAAATTTATTTATTTGATTCATATTCTTCCAACAATTAAATAAAATCTTTTATTTAATTAAATTCTTTCCAAACAATTAAATAATTCCCAATTATTTAATTAAATCAAATTCATTCTTCTAAATTTAAATAAATCAAATCAAATTTATTTAAATCCTTTCAATCTCTAAAAATAAAATTCAATCAAATATTTTATTTATTCTTCCAAAATCATGCGCAACAATTAAATAAATTTATTTATTTAATTTGCTTTCTAAATTATTTCTTCCAATAATATCTTCTCTAAATTTAAATAAATCAAATATTTATTTAAGTTATCTTTTTCTTCTAAATTGAGTTGTCTCTAAATATAATTCAAGCTTTCTTTCACATGCAATTAAATATTCTTAATATTTAATAAAGTAAAATATTTTCTTATCCTCATACAAATCCCTTCTTCTTGTTTTAAATCACTTAACTGATTATTATATTCTTTTAATTGCTTTAACTCATTCTTCTATTCTTAGCAAATCCTCTCATGCAAAAGAAAGCAAGACACATGTCTTCTTCTTATTCATTGCACATTCCCCAACTATTATCAACTGTTGATCTTCTCATTCTTTCTATACCGTTGATCTCTTCTTTTCCAAGTTTATAAATTGAACCTCATTCTTCCATTTCAATCATCCAAGCTTTAAGTATCGTTACTCTGTAGGAATTACAGCGCGCCTTTGGCACCAATTCCTTCATTGCTTGTGATCACATTCATTACTACACACTACGCACTACTACCATCATTGTGAAGCTCCTCTTCATTGTGATACTATCACTACCATTCTCAATCGACATTCTTAAAGCATAGCAAGGAAGTGCACTCTCTGAGGGCCTCATTTCATACATGCAAGAATGATTTAGATAGACAATCAATGGAAGCTTCGATCTAAGGAAGGTTTGCTTTGTTGTTTGTTGTTTGTTCATTGTTATTGAATTTCTTTAGTTCACTATTTTATTGAAGTTTTGGGTATTTGATATTGATTATATTAATTATTCGTTTGATCCACCTTTCCCTTAACATTTTTTGCACAATCAAGATGTCAAAAAACCATTCGCATCCACTTGTATCCATAACATATCCAATTACATCACATATCCATATCCATATTCCATGCAATAAAAGATCCAAAACAATGCAGAGTAACAATACAAAGTCAAAAGCTTGTGAGTCCTTCTGTCGAGTCATTCTTCTATCAATCAAAATTCTATCTATCATTGTGATCCATTCTTCTCAATTCGGTCAGTCTGAGCAGTGATCCAAATGCAAGTCCGTCCTTAATCCATACCAATCAAGTCAAGTCAATCTTGTCAAATGATCCAATCATAATCAGTGGTCTTGATCCTTGTCTGGTCGTAAACCAACTCAATCAGTTAATCAATCAAATTGTCTTATACAGGATGTTACATTGTCGAAATCAGACCAATACACGCATCTTACACAACATGCTTCATTTCCTGAAACCAGACACTATCCTTCATGTTGCTCTAGGGATCTATCATTCACTGCCATGACAACATGCCTACCGTGTTGGTCTAGGGATATATCGTTCCCCGCCATGACAACACTGTCGTATATCGTTATCAGTATATCGTTGGTTTACAGCTGGACAAGGGCAATACCTTGATTGTTCTTGCATCATTTGTGCATACTTGCTTACTTTCTTGTGTGTGTTTTCATTCTATCTTGCATAGCATATCATTCGGCCCTTTCTTCGTCCTTCTTCTTCATGAGATTGTCCGTCTCACGCCTTCTCCCTTCTTCCCATCCAATCTCTTGAGGGGGCATCCTATCATCATAACTTAAATCAGGGGCAAACTGGGGCATGTATCATTGTCAGACTATCTATTCTTTGAAGCAATGTTGTAAACTGCATTGCGTCAAAGAGGGGCAAAATGTATATGCCTAAAAATGACACGATTCGGTCTAAATAAATATTCTTAATATTTATTCCATTTTTATTCCTCTATCAATAAATAAATAAACAAATTTATTTATTCGATTCATATTCTTCCAACAAATTAAATAAAATTTTTTATGTAATTAAACTCTTCCAAACAATTAAATAATTCTTAATTATTTAATTAAATCAAATTCATTCTTCCAAATTTGAATAAATCAAATCAAATTTATTTAAATCTTTTCAATTTCCAAAAATAAAATACAATCAAATATTTTATTTATTCATCCAAATCATGCACAAACAATTAAATAAATTTATTTATTTAATTTATTTTATTATCTTCTAAATTAAATAATACCAATTATTTAATTACTTCTTCCAATAATATCTTCTCTAAATTTAAATGAATCAATTATTTATTTAAGTTGTCTTTTTCTTCTAAATTGAGTTATCTCTAAATATAATTCAATCTTTTTGCACATGCAATTAAATATTCCTAATATTTAATAAAGTAAAAATATCTTCTTATCCTCATGCAAATCTCTTCTTCTTGTTTTAAATCACTTAACTGATTATTATATTCTTTTAATTGCTTTAACTCATTCTTCTATTCTTGACAAATCTTCTCATGCAAAAGAAAGCAAGACACGTGTCTTCTTCTTATTCGTTGCACGTTCCTCAACCGTTCTATACCGTTGATCTTCTCATTCTTTCTATACCATTGATCTTCATTTTTTCAAGTCTATAAGTACAACCTCATTCTTCCATTTCATTCATCCAAGCTTTAAGTATCGTTACTCTATAGGAATTACAGCGCGCCTTTGGCACCAATTCCTTCATTGCTTGTGATCACATTCGTTACTATGCACCACTACCTTCGTTGTAAAGCTCCTCTTCATTGCGGTATTATCACAGCCATTCCCAATTAACATTTTTGAAGCATAGTAAAGAAGTGCACTCTCTGAGGGCCCTATTTCATACATGCAAGATCAATTGTGATAGGCAATCAATGGAAGCTTCGAATTAAGGAGGTTTGCTTTGTTGTTCATTGCTTTATTTTATTGAATCTCCTTAGTTCACTATTTCATTGAGTTTTGGGTAACTTGATATTGATTATTATTGATTATTCATTGTTGATCCAATTTTCCCTTAACAATATATAATACTAAATAATATATGAATAAAATATTGTGAAGTTTCAATTCATTTAACATATAATAATACTTTTAGATTGGTTATTGTTGCTCTTCTTATTAAGAATGTGTGGTCATAGTCTGTTAACACATTAGTAGCAATTCAACGCCTTATAGTATAGGGTTAAATAACAATATTGACTTGTATTTGTACTATTATAATTATTATTAATATTTTTTATGAAGGTTGGAATAAGAGGTAAAAGATACTAACTAATCAAATTGCTAATAAATGGATTTTAAAATATTTTTAATTAAAAATTTGCATCTTAACTTTGCAAGCAATAAATATTTGCTTTGGATAAAAAAAAATTAAAATAATAAATAGTTAAAAAAAGATAGTTAGAATAGTATACTTGTAAAAGACAAATACTAATAATAAACCAACTTAAATATGTATTGTTTATCAGCGTTTAGGTGCACATTTGACCATATTTATTAATTAATTAAAATTTAAAATATAAGTATCCATTAGGATACACATTTAATCATATTTATTAATTAATCTATATTGAACACGTTCTGAATTTCAATTAATAAATACGGTCAAACGTATACGTAACGTTGCCCCCCCTTATGTAAATTAATTTGTAATCGTTGGAATATAAAAAGACTCACAACGACTTCTAAATTAGCAAGCCACGCGTCCTACCAGTATAAGACGACTTAGAAATCAAGAGTCTTTCGTTGAAAATCGAGCTTCCAATAATAATGCAACCAATGTTTTCTTTTCGACACGAGTATGATGGCCGTTTCGCAGGCCGCCTCCAATTTCCTGGTGGACCAGGCCAGCGTTAGTTAGGCATTGAAATCTAGAGCTTTAGAGAAAAAAAGGAGAAAAATGAAACCCCAAATCGTAAATCACGGAGGCTTATAACGTCACCGGCTGATTAGGTGTCTCCGTATTGGCCAATTTTTGCTGATCTCGTGGGAAATACGCAACAAAGAACAGAAACTTCCGAGGTAGAGGGGTTCAATTTTTCTCGCTTCTGTCAAGGAAAGCGTCCCTATAAATGGAGCCTCACTTTGCTTTGTTCTTCACAACTCATCATCACATTATAACTGCGACTCTTGTCCCTTAAGCTTCTTCTTTTTCTTGCTTTTTATTTTTGCTTGGGCAAGGCAAGAAGTTTGCAGATTGCATTAATCAATGGCTTTTGAAATGAGAGTTGCATTTGCCATTTGTTTGGCGCTTTTTGGCTTGCAAATGGTTCTGGTGATGGGTATGCATTTTTTGATTTTAAAAGATTGTGAGATGAAATTATGGTTTTCTGAAATTTTGTTTCTGTTCATAGGAATACATGAATTAAATTGTGTTAGGACTACTTTCAACAGATTCATAATGCCAGGCAATCTATAGTATATATTTTGATTTAAAAATCTTTAGATCTATATATTTGTGAAATTGCCCATGAACGATTTAAAGGGCTAGTATAAAAGTTCGGCTCTTGCCGTGTACCTTGATGTATATCTACTGGTTTTTTTAGTCTATTTTAAATTAGTTTTCAATTTTGTCACAGGTGACTTTTGTATCTCCAGGTCAAAATCACCATACACAGCCCGCATGTTACGTTGTGTGCCACTGTTGATGAAATTTTCCATCCCTGACGTGCCCAACCTAATTCCCTCAACCTGTTCGATCATATGTTTTGTTGACTAGATTGTCCAAAACTATTAGTCGATTAGATTTGGACCAACTCACTGTTTCACTGTTTTACCCAGTCAGCTCTTAGGTTCAAAATTACGTAAGTTTAAATTTTAAATATCATGATTAAGATTAAGGGGTATGTTTTCTATCTAATCTATTCAGAACTTGTATTTGAGCGATGTTTTACCTAATCCAGCTAGGAATTGTGCCTAGGCTTATTTTATGGAGGTAAAACATCTAACATGTTTTATGTGGAGTCTTATGGGTACAATTTCTGTCTAAGTTTGGTCAATAAAATTAGGAGAATTAGTTATCACTAAAAATTTTAGTAACATGTAATAAAAATTTAATATTTATTTTATTTAGCCCATTAATTTTCAGCAGTTATAGCTTGACAGGATCAGTTCTGAACGTTGTACAACACGGGAAAGAAAATGGATTGTTTCTCATAGAGAGAGAGAGTCTTATTTTAAAATAGAAATCGAATAGCTTTATACTGGATGGGTAACAACCTAATAAATTGTTATCATTCAGTATCTGATGTTTAAGTCCTGCCGCTTTAAACTTTTGATTGATGAAATGAAGTTTATACTTGAAAGGAGTTAATGGTGATTTTGTGCAGGTGAAGGAGGAGTAGAATGTGAGCAGCTGCCCGTAGAGATGTGTGCTTTCTCTGTGTCATCCTCGGGAGCTCGCTGTGTGCTGGAAAAGAAATACTCCTTCGTCCCCTCGACAAACGAAGCATCAGTTCAATACCAGTGCCAGGCAATATAATCTCTTCACTTTTTTCCCCTTATTTTTTCAAGGAAACACAACTGCAAGTATAATTTTATTCAATAATGAGTGGTATATTTCAGTCGTCGAGCATAATGGCGGAGAAGATGATGGAATGGATTGAGAGCGAGGAGTGCCTGCAAAGCTGTGGGTT
The DNA here is from genome assembly GCA_027924645.1 of Cunninghamia lanceolata. Taxonomy (NCBI): domain Eukaryota; kingdom Viridiplantae; phylum Streptophyta; class Pinopsida; order Cupressales; family Cupressaceae; genus Cunninghamia; species Cunninghamia lanceolata. The sequence continues at coordinate 1,529,163 of BSBN01000081.1, read as the reverse complement.
GCAGAGAATGAGCGTTGGCATGTCAACTGACGATCTTTCCGAATATTCTCATTTCACCTCTAAACTGTGCTCAGACAAATGCCAAAACAGCTGCCCCAACATTGTCAATCTCTACGTCAATCTCGCTGCAGGAGAAGGTAAGTGCCCCATTATTTTTTATCCATTCCTTCTCAGCAAACAGATATGATTTTATTCAGAAAAACAGATGGTAAGAAGAATTTAATGATTGCAGGAATATATTTACCTCACCTGTGCGAGGCTCACAAAACACGAAGCAGGCGAATGATGTTCGAGAGTGCACCTGCGCCAAGTCTTCTGAAGAGCTTTTCCCTTGGTGAAGCAGTTGCTCCTGCACCCTACTAGACTACAACATACACATATACATATATACAACGTTGCCAATAATATCGTATTTAATCAACGTTCTCTTTTCCATTGTTCATACACTAAGTAATATATGGATCGAATAATGACCGGCATCGTAGCTATGAAGCGATTTGTCGTAATGCATATTGTGTGGCTATGAAGTCGTCGTTAATAAAAAAGCATTTCACTACGATTTGTCAGAAATGTTTTCGGCTTTCTATTATTGGTTTGTTTTCAGTCAAATTTCGCTATGTAAAACCTAACAAAAGGCTTAAGCCAAGATGTTAGTTTTATTAAACTTTAATAATAATATTTTGATTGTCAATAACCGTGACGAACGGTTTGAATGAAGTCGTACGGCACACGTACATAAGACAAATTTCACATTTTGTGACAAATAATGGTATCTTGACCTCAAGTCTTTGGTTAGAATTTTATCTACCTAAATTAAAAATTTATCTTTTATAAAGTTTACATATAAGTATCTTTGACTCTTAGTTTTTGGTTAGAATCTTCCACAATAATAATAAATTTTATACCGTTTTCTAATAGTTACTTTTAAAAAAATTGTACAATTTATTAATAGTTTATGTAGACATTTAAGATTCCCCTATCATAACAATTAATTATTAAAAATATATTAATAGTTTATGTAGATACTTAAGATTAACCTTATCCCAACAATTAATTATTTTTAATAATTAATTAATTTCATCCACAATTCACTCCACTAATTATTTAAATAAATTATCCACTTGCACCTAATTATTAATTTAAATAAATGAAATCCACTTTTGTGCTCTATTATAAAAAAAAATTAAATCCACCTTCCACCTCATTATTAAATTAAATCAAATAGGTCCACTCCCATCCACTTAAGATAAACAAATAAATTTTAAATAAAGGTTTCCCTCCGCAATCACTTAAATTAAGTTCAATTAAAGGGCCCCTTACATATGATCCAAAGCCCCAAGTCATCTCATTTAATCTCAACTATCCATCCATCCATCATTAATCCTAGTCATCCACATCCTTGTGCCAACACCTATAAATCAAACCCTCAATCATTCATCTCTAATCCTCAAGACACAAGTTTCCTACGTTGATCTCATTCAAGAGCATCTATCAAGCATTAAGGTACATCAAACTTCTACATTAAGCATACATATGTAAGTACATGCTATCAAGATCTCAAGGAATCTAAGAGCAACTAGATCACTCATATCTATGATAAATCCACTCAACAAAGGAAATCTATTGCTTGGTAAGTGAAGGTAAGAATCTAATTTGATCTTCTTTATGCTCAATTTGAAGCTTTATTGCTTGGTTTAGAATAACGGTTTAATATGACTTTAATCTCTTGCATTATGTTTTAGATCTAGCATGCATACATTCTGGCATGTCCAGTGGGTCCCATTGGTTCTTGACAAATCTTGGTTTTGTAGGATCTTTTGAGTTTGATTTTGTAGGGTTTTTAATTTTTAATTTTACAGATCTTACAAGGAAGTTTTATTGGATGCATCCTAGAGAAAAATAGACCCCACGATTAAGTCCAAAAGGCCCAAAAACTTATAAATTGATATAAAACATAATATAACTTGGTTTGTTTTCAATAAAATTTTATCTTTCATAAAATTCAGTGTATGCACAAATTTCGCTATGTAAAACCTAACAAAAGTCTTAAGCCAAGATATGTTAATTTTATAGAAATATAAAAATATTTTGATTGCCAACAATGCCTAAATGAATTCGTACGACACAGATACATAAGACAAATTTCACATTTTGTCACAAATAATGGTATCTTGATCCCTAGTCTTTGGAAAATATAATTTAATCTTATTTTTTTTATCTTGACCCCTAGTCTTTGGAAAACAGAGTTTAATCTTATTTTTTTAGTTAGAATTTTTTATACCTAAACTAAATATTTATCTTTTATAAAGTTAACATATCAACTTTTTAACTAAAAGTATTTTTAAAATAAATTATTAACAATATGACTACATGTAGAGTTCACCTCTTATTACAACCTTCAACAATAATAATAAACTTTGTATAGTTTTCTAATAGTTACTTTAAAAACTTTGTACAATTTATTTATAGTTTATGTCAACACCTAAGATTCAGATAATCACAACAATTAATTATTTTAATAATTAATTAATTTCATTCACAATTCACTCCACTAATTATCTAAATAAATTATCCACTTGCACTTAATTATAAATCTAAATAAATTAAATCCACTTTCATGTTCCATTATCAAATTAAAATAAATTAAATCCCTTCCACCTCATTATAAAAACTAAATCAATTAGCTCCACTCCCATCCACTTAGAATAAATAAATAAATTTTAAGTAGAAGTTTCCTAGAGTAAAATAGACCTCGTGATTAAGTCCAAAAGGCCCAATATTCTCATTTCACCTCTAAATTATACTCAGACAAGTGCCAAAATAGTTGCCCCAACTTTGTCAATCACTACCTCTATCTCACTACAGGAGAAGGTTGTTGATGGGTGTTTTACACACAAAAACATAGATGAAATACAAAGTATCCCACCCCTCTTGAAAGGAATCTAATCCCAGAAAGCCCAAAAAAGACTAGTACCCCAAGGTTTATACTATCGGGACTTGACTTGGAGGATAACTAAGTTAGGTATGTTTTTTGTTGCAAGGTTGGTGCCTTCATCCCTTGGTTGTTCAATGTCGGCCTTAGGATTTGTGACATGGCTTAACAACCTCCCACGGTCTGTATATCTCTAGTGTTTGTGTCAGGCGTTAGTAGGTTGATCTTTTGGCACAATGGCAAAACCTTGGGCCAACAATTGGTATCAGACCCTAGGTCACATGTTCGAATCCCTCAGTCATGCTAGGGGGATTGTTGGAAGGTTGGTGCCTTCGTCCCTTGGTTATTCAGCATCAGCCCTAGGATTCATGACATGGTTTAATCACCTCCTACAGTCTGTATATCTCTAGTGTTTGTATCAGGTGCTAATAGGTTGATTTTTTGGCACAATGGTAAAACCTTGGGCCAATAGTTTTGTTATTCCAATAAAGGGGCCTTACATATGAAACAAAATCACTTAGGGTTTAGGAATAGTAACAATTGTTGGTTTGCAAAAACCCTATACAATTTTGGATCTTAAACTCTAAAAACTTCATCTTTTCTTATCAATGGTGTGATGGTTATGACCTAATTTAACAACTCCTTCAAAAAACTCTAAAGGTAAAGGGATAAAGGAAGGAAAATGAAACCTTAAGGACAAATCACGATAGTCGGTGATACTTTAGATAGATAAATTCCCTAAAAAATGATTTCAGCTTAACCAAGTTTTCCATAATGCTGCAGAAATAGTGCAATCTTCAAAGGTGATAAAGATCTTCAAATCACATAGGTTCATTAAACAGCCAATTGTTGGCACAGTTTAACAAAGCTATATAACTGAACTTAGCCCAATAAACAAGTTCAAATTAATCATGCAAAGTAACTTACAATCAACAAGATACAAATGATATGAACCAAGAAATTCATCAAATATCTAAAACATACATTCAAACTGTAACTAAACTTTATCTAAATCTAGTAGGAGATGAACCATGTAATCCAAAATCCAATCACACAACAACACATTTAATGTAGCAACACTTTTAAATGTGTTATGTATTAACTCATAAATTTGGCAGAGTCTCAACAATTCATTGTTCCAACCTTACAAAATGAAGAAAGTGATTGTCTTTATATATAGGCCAACTCACTTTGTCTACAATGGAGGGTGAGGATTGATCCAACACCAAAGACCCCGATTCATTCATCATTAAATTCAAGAAGCAAGTGTTTAAAAAGTTGTTTTCATTTTTGTCTTTTAGGAAAAAGACAAAAATATAGCTTTTAGGCATAAAAGAATAAGACAAAATAGCATCTAAGTTTTTATAAGTCTAATAAGATGAATCAAGATTATGATAAATTGAAAAGATAGGGAGGCTATGTGGCACTTTTTTAGCTGAAATATGCTAGCTGGAGTTGACGCTGACCATCTAGGTAGCTGATATCTATCTAAAAATGTGTCTTTTTATACTGCAGGGGCATCATCTTCAACTATCACTTTATTGCTCTCCTCTTCTTTCTTCTTGTATGTCATTAAGGCTTCTAACGCTAGATTGATCTCCTCTAGAGGAGGGTTCTTTACAAAAGTAATCCAAAAATTAAGAGTGTCTACTACTCTAGATAGATTGTGATAAATCACAGACTTAGTTCACACACTCTTCTTGAATTCCTTGATCTAGAGCTTTAGTTCAATGGCTTTATTCATATATGCTACATTAAAAGGGAAAGAATCATCTGTTGGATTACCTTGTAGCGAGTCCTAATTCAATTTTATTTTGCATTCTTCCACATCTATAGCTGTTGTATCATCCAAATATAATCCTATTAAGGCACGAATAAGATCAAAGAACCCATATATTACCTCCAGGAGTTGTATTTTTGTTGTTGTCCCCTATGTTGTAGCTTTATAAAAAAATTCCCTTCGCATCTTTAGCATATCCAACCAATGGAAAGGCATACTCATTTTGTCCTTGGCCAAAATGTTTTCTTGAATGAGAACTTTAGAAGACAACTTGCATATCATCTGTACTCGGGAATAGATATGAGAATGGTAATCATTGTATTCCTCGCAATCCTTAATGATCTCATCCCATTCATCCTTCAAAGAGCAAAAATATTTGCGTATCTCATTAATTTCATCAATGAACTCAAAACCCTCATTATAAATCTCTGTTAGCTAATCCTTCATTACAAAGGAGATTTGCCTCATCTTGTCAAAAATTTTGAGTTCTTGCTTGGAAAGAATAGAAGGAGCTATTGCAGTGCCATCATCACTGTGTATAGGCTTTATTAGATATTTTATACAAGCAAGTACTCTTTATTTTGTTGCTTTAGCTATTTCTTTATTAACTCATCCTTTTCCAACCTGTGGGTAATAGTAGAAACAAAGTCTTTGATCTCTTCAATTTCTTGTACTCTAGAGGTAGGACCAAGGTTTATTGTGGAGATATTATAATTCTTAGGGCTTGTAAGCACAAAAATCACACACAACCTCCATGAGGACCCCTATGATGATATATGATCCTTGTAACGTACATGTGAGCATGAAATAATGTCCTCCAAGTAGAAAACCTCTTGGTGATATGTCATTTCTTTCATCTTGTGTTGTTTCTTCTTTGTCATTTTCCCTCTTTCTTTGTCATTGAGGCTTTTTGACACTTTTGCGACACTTGTCGATTTACATTTTCTAAGTTTTTGACCTTGTTTCTATGCCTTGTATGCATCTTGTAGGTGAGTTTTCACCTTTGACCTATGTTTTTCATCTTCTCCACCACCTAGAAGCCTTCTAGAGAGGTCCTCCAGACCCATCTCCCACTTTCAGTTTTTAGTTTCACTTAACCAATCCAAATCTCCCCCTATTATTTCTAGATCTCCCGCCAGGAGATCCTACTTTGCAAGTGGAGATTTGGATTCTAGCACATGATTGACCTATTTCCAGAGGTAGATCCCCTCGTTTTCATCTCCTCTACCATATCCCATCATGCATTTCCTTGCAGACCCCTTTCTTTCTGGATCTCCCACTGGGCGACCCTCAAAATGTAGGATCTCCCCCTGGGTGACCTAGGGTCACCCCCTGAGTGACCCATGGTTGACCCTATTGGTGAAAGGGGTGACCCTATCACATTTCTAACCATAGAAAAAATCAAGTTTCTAACTCGAAATAGCTCCGTTTTCACCCATTTTTCTTCTAGTTCGCATGATTTTTTATGCCTAAAATGAAGTTGACTATTTCATGCACCCACACATGCATAATTAACTCCATTTCATCTAAAATTAACAATTCATTCTCTTCCATGCATTCTTCTAACTCCATTTCTTCTTCAGTGATAAGCTATTATTGTATTATTATTCTCAAATTAACTGAGTTCACTAGATAATCAATCTAATTCACTCCCTAATCAATCCATGTTAACTCATCAATGGGTCAGTGCAAGAAGTTGGGTCCACTTTTTGGCCAAAAAGTGGAAGTGTTTTCCCTGATTTTTAGAATTTGTCACATTTGACCTAAACATTTGAGGCACATAAAGATTGAATCTTTAAAAAAGTTAGTAATATGAAATGTAGTACTCAGAGTCTAGTTTCCAAATATGTAATTTAGTTTAATACCCAGATGATAAAAATTAATTTTCAATAGGCATTTCTAAAAACCACTATTTAAAAGTCACTTTCTTTTATCACACCATGCACATGTATGACCAACATAATTTGACCTAAATAAAAATATTTTTCTAAATTCTTTTGGGAAAAGATGTGTAGTATAGTGAAGTTTGATGAGGATAATTTTTTATAATTTTTTTCTAAATATTTTTTTTTATTAATTTTTTATTGGCCCTAATTGCCGTTTTCGAAAATCCTCGTGTACGACCAACATAATTTGAGCAAAACTAATCATAAAATAATTTTTTTTTATTGTGTAAAGAATGATGTGTAGATTGATGACATATATATTTTTTTAAAAAATACAAACACTTGTCATTTCAAATTTTTGGACCAGTTTGCTCATAAAATAAATAATAAATAGAAAAACAAGTCTAATAAAAAAATTACATATTTGAAAACTAGACACTGTTATCTATAATGGGTTTTAATTTCATAAAAAGATTCAAAAAAAATGTCGTCAGCCATATAGGTAAACTCAGCCTTTCCTCTTGTTCTGTACTTAGAAAAAAAGTTGTAGGTCCAAGGCTCAAGGTCAACTACCCATGCATTTCCCGAGCCTAAAACCAAACCAAAGGCAAGGGAAAAGGCGGTCAGCCATTTCAAATTTCTTAGAACATGTACCCGTTCTAAAACAGGTATCCGTTATTTTTAAGAATGGGTACCCATTTTATAACAGGTACCCGTTATGTTTATGAATGGGTACCCATTTCTTTTATATCTGTTATTTCCCATCATCAGAAAAAAATATACTATGATTGTATCCCTACAACTTGCAAGTCTGATGTATGGGCCAATAGTGATGTTTTCTACATTTTTTTACTTATAGGTGTCTTGTGGAATCTCTTGGCATATCATATTCTATTCATATTTTGAAAAGAATCAATCATATGAATAATTTTCAGGTGGAATCAAGTGCAGGAGCTATTTTCAAGAGGAATAAAAAAAGAGGCTTTTAGTTTTTTACATCTACTTTTACTTCAAAATCTATGCAACAAAGGATTTACATCTAGTTGTACTTCAAAATTTTAAAGAAGTACATCAATCTGAAATTGGATTAAATATCATTTGTTATTTTATCAAGAGGGTTTGGTAATCATGGGATCAAATCAATGTCAAAAAAAAAAGAGGGTCATGACACCTCCAACAATTGGTATCAAAGTTAAGTTCCTCTAAAAGGAGCTTAACCACTTGAGGAGATCCAAGATGTCTTCCTACAAAAAGGATAGTCTGAGGTTTGATGGAATAAACTTCACTCTTTGGAAAAGCCACATGGAATGTCACTTGCAATGTATGGGATTTCAATACTTGAACATGACTATAAAGAAGTATATTCCTCCAAAGAATGGTTCGACAACTATAGATGAAATCAAAGATGCTGAAGATAATCTTTGAGCTAAAGAAGTCTTACTAAGTGCCTTATCTGATTCAGAGCTAACAAATGTTATGGATTTAAAAATTGCATATAAAATTTGGTCAAAGCTAGCACTTCTGCATGAAGGAGACAAATATGTTAAATGTGCCAAGCTACAAAGTCTGAAAGGAAAATTTGAAAACCTGAGGATGAATGAAGATGAGAATATCACTACATTTATGCCAAAATTAAATGAGCCTATTTGTGGCATTAGATGTGCTGGTGGAACCTTGGATGAAGATGAGATTGTCGTCAAAGTTCTCAGATCCTTGCCTCCTTACAAACACAAGGTTGCTTCTATTGAGGAATTCAAATCTTTATCAAATATCACAAGGCATCAATTGATTGGGAAATTAGTTGCATTTTAATTGGTTGAGTTTGGAGATGCACCTCCCAAGACTGAATCTATATTCAAAGCTTGTGCCTCTGTAAAATGAAAACAAAGGTATGATCCAGGAGAAAATTACTCAAAAAAATTATCATGGTATGAAAAAGCAAGGAAAGATCTAGAAGAAGATGAGGCAAAAGCTGCTCAACATGAAGCCCTTATTGCAAAAAGACTGCCAAGAGGATCTGGTAAGTATGAAGGAAAATTGCCCTTCAAATGTTTCAACTGTAACAAGATTGGTCATTTTACCTCAAGGTGTCCAGAAATATTTTCAAAGACAAATCCAAATAGATCAAGATTCCAAAAGAAATGTTACTATGTTCATGAAGATGATGATGATGAAGGAGTAACAGATAATGAATCAAAGACAGGAAATGAATCTGGAAGTGACTGGGTGTTTATTGCCATCAAGGAAGAAGATCCAATGCCCATTGAATTTGTCAATCATAAACTAATAAAAAGAGCTCTAGCTACTTAAGTTGAAGAAAAAGATGATGGGTCATTGACAGTGGATGCTCCCACCATATGACTGGTGATAAAACTAAGATCATAGATCTAGAAAGATATGGAGTCGTAAAATTTGGTGATAATTCTGCTAGCAAAATCAAAGGTAGAGGAACTATTTCTTTTGATGGAAAGAACAAAACCAATGATGTACTATATGTTGAAGGTTTGAAGCATAATCTTCTCAGTGTTGGGCAGTTGGTGGACAAAGGCTATGATCTATGATTCAAAAATAGAAAATGTAAGATCTTTGAAAGTTTTGAAACAAAAATTACATCCGGCACTCAAACAAAAGGTAACATCTTCCACTTGGTTGGTACTGGCAAAAGTTGTTTATTTGTTCAAATTGATTAGAGTTGGTTGTGGCATAGGAGAATGTGTCATGTAAATTTTGATAATATCATCAAGATAAGAAACACTCAGGCTGTAAGAGATCTTCCAAGACTGGTAAAACCTACTAATAATTTGTGCAAAGAATGTCAGTTGGGTAAGCAGAGCAGAGTCACATTTAAAAGTAAGGAACAATCTTCTACTAGATTATTAGACTCAGTACACATTGATCTATGTGGACCGGCAAGAATCAGGAGTCTTCAAGGTGATAAATATTTCATGTTACTGATTGATGACCACTCCCAAATGATGTGGGTGACTTTCCTAAAAGAGAAATCTGAAGCTCTTGAGAAGTTCAAAATATTTAAGGCTATGGTAGAAAATGAAACTGGGTTAAACATAAAATATCTTAGGTCTGATAGAGGCGGTGAATTCACATTTGGAGAGTTCATAGAATTATGTGAGAAACATGGGATAAAGAGATAGTTATCTTCTCCAAGGACTCCACAACAAAATGGAGTAGTGGAAAGAAAGAACTGGACCATGCAAGAAGCATCTAGAACCATGATGATGGAAGTAAATGTTCCTTATATCTACTAGAGAGAAGTTGTAAGCACTGCTGTCTATACTCTTAATCGAGTACAAATCAAAAGCAATACTGGTAAGACCCCTTATGAACTCTGGTTTGGCATCACTCCTACTGTGAAGTATTTTAGAGTCTTTGGTAGTAAATGTTACATTAAAACAGATGAAGACCTTGAAAAATTTGATGCTAGAAGTGATGAAGGAATATTCTTGGGTTACTCTACTCAAAGAAAAGCATACCGATGTTATAACAAGAGATTAAGAAAGATTGTAGAAAGTACAAATGTGAAGGTTGATGAAGGCATTAAAAATCTCTTAAGGTTTTATGAGTATGAAGAAGATGATCAGAATGATGTTCTGGTCCAAGAAGATCTAGCCCATTCTATAGTTCAAATCTAGACTAATCCAAAGAATCCCAAAATATAGGAAGAAGAGATAAGTTTGAATGAACATGTCCAAGAAATTCCCAAAACTCCCAGTTATGTAAGACTAAATCATTCTGAAGACCAAATCATAGGTGATAGAAGTAAAGGTGTTCAAACAAGAAGAAAGATTGCTCAAGATTCAAAAAAGTATTGTCTGATTTCAAAGATTGAACCAAAAATAGTAAATGAAGCAAGCAATAATAAAAGTTGGGCTAAAGCAATGAAGGAAGAGTTGATGCAGATTGAGAAAAATCACACTTGGGATCTTGTTCCTAGACCTAAAGACAAAAATGTGATTGGGACTAAGTGGGTCTACCGGAATAAATTGAATGAAGATGGTGAAGTAGTCAGAAACAAAGCCAAATTGGTCTGTAAGGGTTATTCTCAAGTAGAAGGAGTTGACTTTGAAGAAACTTTTTCTTCGGTGGCAAGAATTGAAACAGTCAAATTATTTCTTTCTTTTGTTGCCTTCAAGGATTTTAAAGTATATCAGATGGATGTCAAGTCTGCCTTCCTCAATGGTGATTTGGAAGAAGAAGTATACATTGAGCAACCGAATGGACTTCAATTGTTTGATCATGGTGATATGGTCTAGAAGTTGAAGAAAGCATTGTATGGACTAAAACAAGCCCCAAGGGCCTAGTATGAAAGATTGGATAAACATCTTTTGAAGATTAGTTTCAACAAAGGTACTGCTAATAGTAACTTGTACTTCAAGATTGATCATGAAAATATCTTGATTGCTAAAGTATTTGTTGATGATATCATTTTGGAGGAAGAGATAGTATGTGAAATGTTAGGGTTAGTCGGCATAAGATATCAATTAAATGCAAATAAAGATTAAATAGAGGAATGAAAAATACACAGAAATAATAATAGCGAGAGACAAGTTTTAACATGGTTCACCCAAACTCGGGCTACATCCACCAACAGAGAGTCCAATATTATTATCCAGTAAATCAAACCGATTACAACCAGCAATCCCTGCAACTTAATATCATTGCAAATGCTACAATACAATATATCAAAAAACCCTGACCCTTAGTCACTTTTCTCAAGCCTTATGTCAGTTACAAAATAGGGTTTTTTTATGTTGGTCCAAAAAAAAATTTGGGGGCTACGCTCCCGTACCCTGGCTCAGTGCCCGACCCAGCCCTGAACCCCGGTGAGGATACATCGCTAGTGTATAGTACTTTCCTGATCAGTCACCACCTACCAACAATCTCCCACTTGGAGACTGATTAGGCTCCACACCAAACAATCTCTCACTTGGAGACTGATCCTGGATGACACCGTTGTGCGTGTAGCTCCCACTGGAAATAAACACCCTAGACTCTATTGTTCTAATTTAATTGTTTCAGTCTTGAAAACCAACTGAAGCTGAAGAAGAGCTCATCTTGTCCCTTGTCACTGCCTTTGTAAACATATTTGCTAGATTTTCATCTGTATGTATCTTTTCCAGCCTTAACTGTCCATTATCCAACACCGACCGAATAAAGTGATACCTCAACTGTATGTGTTTGGTGTTTGAATGCAAGGAAGAATTCTTGGCAAGATGTATGGCACTCTGACTGTCTATATACAAAGAACTGTTAGCCTGTTGTTTGCCTAATTCTTCCATGAAAGATTGTAGCCATATCATCTCCTTGCTCACCTCTGTTGCAGCTACATACTCTGCATCTGTGGTGGATAAAGCAACCACCTTTTGCAATCGTGAGATCCAACTCACTACTGTCCCACCTACAGTAAAGACATAACCTATAGTACTCTACCTAGTATCAATATCACCTACCAAATCTGAGTCTACATAACCTGCCAAATCAGTATTAAAACCTCCAAAACATAAGTGTTTATTGGATGTACCTCTCAAATATCTGAGAATCCATTTTACCGCATTCCAATGCTCTAATCCAAGATGACTCATATACCTACTGATGACTCCTACAGCATGTGCAATATCCAGTCTCGTGCATACCATGGCATACATTAAACTTCCTACAGCTGAAGCATATGGTACCTTGGACATTTTTTCTTCCTCCTCTTGTGTCTTTGGAGACATCTCCTTAGTCAATTTCAAACAACTAGGCAAAGGTGTGCTGACAGCTTTTGCATTCTCCATATGGAATCTTTGCAATACCTTTTCAACATAAGCAGCTTGAGATAGAGTCAATTTTCTGTTCTTCCTATCTCTACAAATTTTTATACCAAGGATTTGTTTTGCTGTCCCCAAATCCTTCATATTAAATGACTGTGCTAACTGCTATTTTAACTCTCTTATGTGATCCATGTTAGACCTAGCTACAAGCATGTCATCAACATATAAACATAAAATAATGTAATTATCTTATCCAACCTCTTAAAATAAACACAATGGTCAGAATTACATTGACTGTAGCCTTGCTTAGTCATAAAATTATCAAATTTCAGATACCATTGCCGAGGTGCTTGTTTCAGGCCATACAAACTCTTCTTCAATCTACACACCAGTTTCTCCTTACCTTTGACCTCAAATCCTGGGGGTTGTTCCATGTATATCTCCTCCTCTAAATCACCATGGAGAAAGGCAGTTTTCATATCTAGCTTTTCCAAATGCAAATCTTCAGTAGCCACAATACTTAAGACAGTACGAATAGAAGTCATCTTGACAATCGGAGAAAATATCACATCAAAATCAATACCTTTTTTCTGTGCAAATCCTTTTACAACTAACCTGACTTTAAATTTTTTCTTACCTCCATCTTCCTCTTTCAGCCCATAAACCAATTTTTTTGGTAAAGCTTTTTTACCTGCAGACAACTTACATAATTCTCAAGTCTGAATTTTTAGCAAGGAGTCCATTTCTTCTTTCATTGCAATCTCCCATTGAACCTATGTATCCACCTGCATAGTTTCATCATACCCTTGTGGTTCACTAGCATCTGCTAACAAAATAGAATATAAATAGGGAGAAAACCTTTCAGGAGGTCTACTTAGCCTTGTTAACCATCTAACATTCATTGGAGTTTGTGGTATTTCTGGTTACTGTTGCGGAGCATGAGGAACCACTGGAACGTCACTATTTAGAGTATCATCTAGCACCACATAATCCTTTTCTTTCTTCTCATGTTGTTGCAACTGATCTTTGTACAACTCCTTCTCATTGAATATAACATCCCTACTTCTCACAATTTTTTGATTTTCAAAATCTCAAAGCCTATAAGCAAATTCATCAATACCATATCCAACGAAGGTACACTTTTTTTATTTTGCATCCAACTTGTTTCTATTTTCAGAATCTACATGTGTAAATGCTTCACATCTGAAGGTTTTGAGAAAAGAATAACTCACCTTCTTACATGTCCATGCTTCCTCTAGAATACCACAGCCCAAAGGAACTAAAGGACCTCTATTAATTAAATATACAACAGTGTTGACAGCCTCTGCCCACATGTTTAAAGGTAGCCCAGCATGTAATTTCATGGTCCTTGCATGCTCCATTATTGTCCTATTCATGCGTTCAGCCACTCCATTTTCCTGTGGAGTCCCTAGAACCATTTTCTAGCTACAAATTCCATTAAAGGAATAGTAATATTCAAATTCTTTGCTACAATACTCACCACCATTGTTAGATCTAAGACATTTTAATCTTTTACCTGTCTCATTCTCAACCAAGCTTCTCCATTTCTTAAATGTTTCAAATACATCAGATTTCTACCTAAAGAAATAAATCCATACCTTCCTAGTTGTATCATCTATGAATGTAACATAATATCGAGAGCCACCGAGAGAAGATACTTGAGCCGATCCCCATACATCGGTATGCACAAGCTCCAACTTTTCATTTTTCTTTTGCTTCCCATCTTTGAGAAAACTAACTCTTTTTTGTTTTCCATACACACAACTTTCACAGAAATCTATATTAATACATTTCAGACCTGGTAAAACTTTCTTAGAATGAAGTACCTTCATACTTTTTTCACTCATATGCCCAAGTCTGTTATGCCACAGTGTTGTCTAAAAACCTGCAGCAACTGTTTCAGTCTCTTCCTGCAATCCTACAGCAATTGTTCCTAAACATGTTTGTTTTTCTCTACAATAGCTAAAGTAGAAGGAACAGTATGACATGTACAAAGATATAAGGTGCCTACTTTCACATCTTTTGCTACTATTAAGGCACCTTTTGAAACCTTCCAATTTTTATTAGTAAATATAACAATGGAACCTTCTTCAGCTAGCTACCCTACTGAAATTAAATTCCTATTGAGCCTTGGAACATGCCTTACCTCTTGTAGTAGCCAATGATTCTCATTCTATAACTTAATCTTGATTCTTCCCTTTCCAACAATCTAACAGGGTTCGTTATCTCCCAAATAAACTAGCCCAAAATCCCCTTAGACATAATCAAGAAAATAAATTCTATGGGGCATAGCATGAAATGGGGCCCCTAAATCTAAAACCCATGAATCATCAACATTATCTAGGGAAAGAATCAAAGCATCATCTTCAGATTTATTACTTACCACATTTGCCTCCTTATTGCCTTCTTGTTTATCTCCTTCTTTATTTTCCTGAGACCAGCAATCTTTCTTCAGATGACCTGGTTTCCCATAGTACCAGCAATCCTTCTATCCTCTAGTTTGGGATCTCTTATCCTTTGATTTTCCTCGTGACTTCCCATGACCTCCAGAATCTTTTCCTCTCTCCTTTGATCTACCCTTGCTTTCTTCATTCAAAACACTGCCTGATGTGGATCCACCTGAGCTTTTCCTATGAATTTCCTCACTCAGAATAACACCAACAACATCATCAAATTTTAGGGTATTTGAACTAGAAACAGAGTTACTAACTGCCATTACCAAACTATTCTAGCTTTTAGGCAATGAACATAATATCAAGAGAGATCTAACTTCTTCATCAAATTTTACATTTACAGAAGTCAATTGACTGACAATCGTATTAAATTCATTTAAATGATCTATCACAGATCCACCTTCAACCATTTTTTAGATTAAACAAATGCTTCATGAGAAATACCTTATTTGAGGCTAAGGGTTTTTCATACAATTTAGCCAAAGATTTCATCAGACCATCTGTTGTCTTTGCTTCTCTTATATTGAATGCCACCGATGGTGCCAGGCACAACCAAATGGTTCCTAGTGCCTTTATGTCAAGAAGATTCCAATCCTCAACACTCATTGTTGCTAGTTTCTTGGCTACTCCTTCCAGCGGCATCCATAAATCCTTTTGATAGAGGTAATCCTTCATCTACATCTTCCATAACTGATAGTTCTGCCCATTGAATTTATTGACCTTCAATTTACCCTCGTCTGCCATTGCTCCCACTCAATCATGAGACCTTCCTGCAGATGATAATTGAACACAACCCGCTCTGATACCACTTGTTAGGGTTAGTCAACAAAAGATATCAATTAAATGCAAATAAAGATTAAACAGAGGAATGAAAAATACACAAAAATAATAATAGTGAGAGACAAGTTTTAACGTGGTTCACCCAAACTCAAGCTACATCCGCCAATAGAGAGTCCAATATTATTATCTAGTAAATCAAACCGATTACAACCAGTAATTCTTGCAACTTAATACCGTTGCAAATGCTACAATACAATATATCAAAAAACTCTAACCCTTAGCCACTTTTATCAAGCCTTATGTCGGTTACAAAATAAGAACCCCGGTGAGGATACATGGCTAGTGTATAGTATTTTCCTGATCAGTCACCACCTACCAACATGAAAGACTTTTGCAAATCAAATGAAAAGTGAATTTGAGATGTCTATGTTTGGGGAAATGAATTTCTTCTGGGGTCTGCAAATCACTCAAACAAAGAAACGAATCTTCATATCACAGACCAAATATGTGAAAGAATTGTTGAAGAAATTTGGGATGGAAGATTCAAAGCCAATAATTACTCCCATGGAAACCAGATGTAAACTGAGCAAAGATGATGAATCCCTTAAGGCCAATCAGAAAAAGTACAGGTCAATGATTGGAGGACTACTGTATCTTACTCAAACTAGACCTGACATTATGAATGTCGTTGGTCTTGTTGCCAGATTCCAAGCTAATCCTAGAAAATCTCATGTCATGGCAATCAAGAGAATTATCAGATATCTTAAGGGAACAATTGAGTATGGTTTATGGTATCCTATGGATCATGATTTCTCTCTTCATGCATATAGATGCTGATTGGGTAGGAGAAGTGGATGACCGGAAGAGTACCAGTGGTGGTGCATTCTTTTTGGGGAAAAGATTAGTTTCTTGCCTGAGTAAGAAACAAGAGGCAATATCTCTGTCCACTGCAGAAGCATAATATATTGTAGTAGTAGGTAGTTGCACTCAAGTATCGTGGATGAAGCAAATGCTAAGAGACATCAGAGTGGAGTATGAGGAACCTATCACAATCTTCCGTGATAACTCAAGTGCAATAAATATATCAAAAAATCTAGTGTTGCATTCAAAGACAAAACATATATCCATCAAGTTTCACTATTTGACAGAGCAAGTGAACAAGAATGAAGTCAGATTGGAGTTTGTGCCCTCAAAGGATCAGATTGCAGACATTTTTACTAAACTTCTGGTTAAAAACACGAAGTTGTGTCACACTTTCAACTGACTTATCAGCACAAGTGAATTTAAGTATTTCTAACTAAAAATCAATTTTGGTCAAACATATGGTTTTGTAAGATTCATTCTAGCTAAGTTAGATATGTCCACAAGTTTTCCAACTAAAATTGTTGGCTAAATGCATATGTAGCACCACTATGAGGCCAATTTACCAAAAAAATAAAATTATTTGAAAAACTTGATATTTAAACAACTTCTAGTCGTGTAAATAATATTTTTTTAAAAATATAAAAATACCTTTTTGTAGATCTATATGTTTAGTTTTTAAAAATATATATATTAATAGTTTAATTATTATTTATTTTCCTTTCTATTTTTACTAAAAGTAGGTTATCAGCACAAAATATTAGGTTGATTACCATGTCAAGGAAAAATAGTAAAACTTATTAAAAAATTGAAAAAAAAATGATGCACTAGATAAAAGAATCTATATCAAGATGGTTTTTTTTCCTATTTTAGATAAATAGTTAATATGAAAGTTGATGTTGAATGGAAACAACTACGTTTTAATACACACATTTTATTATTTATTTAAAAATTTATATTTATCAAAATTAGAAAAAAATATATCCATGCACTAAAGTTTCAACTTATAAATACACACAAAAAAATTGAAAAAAAATACTATATAAAGATTGACGTCTCATGTAACTTCATTTTTCAGCATTTTATCAGCAACTAAATTATAGTGTCAATTTATTAAAAACTATATTCAAATATTTTTTAATTTTTTTTAAAAATACAAACATAAAATATACTAAAAAATAAATATTTTATTAGTTTACATCATTTCAAAATTCAAAACATATATGTCACTTTTTAGCAATTCAAGTTTAAAAGTTGAATCAGTTTTTGTCGTTTCTTTTATAAGTGTGACATAGCTTTGTGCTTTAATCCCTCTACCTAAGGACTCTTTTGAGTATCTCATGGAGAAGTTAGGGGTTATTACCCCTCCATCTCTGAATTAAGGTGCACTGATGTGCATCAGTTCGGTGGATCTCACAGTCATATCTTGTGGTCCAGATTGATGATAGGAAGCTGCCACTCAGGGGGAGTAGTCTGTATGATTTTGAAGTATTGATGCAAGTATGTGCCCTTTTCCATTGATGTCAAAGTGGGAGAGAAGACATGTGAAAAACAAAAGTGGTTGCTAATCAAAGGGGGGAGCAAAGAAAGAGAAGACATATGAATGATTATTGTTGATAGGGGAGCTATGTCAGTTAGTGAGAAGTTCTTGTCTTGATGGTTAAAATAGTTTTTCACATCATATGTTGCCATCAATGACAAAGGGGGAGATTGTTGCAAGTATGGGCCTAATCTATGTTGTAATTGATGTCAACATACTCTTGTTGCATTGATGTCAAGGATTGGATGAGCTGTGTGCTGAGGATATTGAGAAAATTAGTCCTATTAGAAACAAAGAAGAATAATGAAGACAATGGAGCTCTATGAAGTGAAGATCCCAGCTAGATGAAGATCAGAGAATGCGCTTCAAAGGGTTTGTAGATATGTGCCTAAAGATGATCCAGTCAAGATTTGAGAGATCCGCATGAAGATTTGAAGAAGTTATGGCCATATGAGTAAAACTGGTTTTGGTAGCTGTTCAGAGGTGATAGAGTGACACAAATAGGTCTGGTAAGATCCAAAAATGCAATATCTTGTTTTGCGGATCTGGTGGCATGTTTAGGAAGCTAATGTGAATTGACAACTCAATTGGTTCATGGTCTGGAGGTCCGTAAGCATTTATTCTAATGAGACAATTATGACAGACTGTGTTCTTAAGGTTCCAGATGGAGATGCAAATGATTTTAGTAAGCAGAAGTGGTGTGGATGTTTTTGGCGATTCAGGAAAGCTTGTGAGGGTCTCTAGGGTGTGTGTAGTTCGTATTAGCGGTCTGCATTGAAGATTGGGCTTGTAAATTGAAGATTTTCTTTTAGGTGATGGTGTTCTTCCTAATCTTGGCTGACCAGATGTTTTATACCTCTTGCAGATGATCTTGAAGATGTTCTGTGAAGCATGGCTTGTTCCTCAAAGAAGATTGAAGTCCCAGATATGTGTGGCCGACAGTGTGGTGATACGCATGAAGTCTTTGTAACAAATAAAGTTGTATGTTTGTAACTACTCTGTAATAAAATAAAGTATGTTGTGCTGACTTTGATGATTATCCCAAAGTCGATGTCTTGTATAAATAAGGTTTGTGAAGTCATTTGAAAGTATCCTTGGTCGAGATGAGAGAGTGGTAGAGAGGAGAAGAGCGAAAAGCAAAGTAAAAGTGTTCAGCTTAAATGGAACTATCTCAAGCATGGTGAAGATGCTAATCTCTAGTTCAAGTATGTAATAGTTATATTATTCTATAGACAGTGTGTCTCCTGTAGGCAGTTGGCCTCTTGTGAGCAGTGTGCTTGGGCAGTGAGCCCTAATTAGCAAGTGCCATCTTTTCTTCTTATTCTTTTAATAGAGAATACATCTTAGGTTAGTCACCCCGTGGTTTTTCCCTTCACCAAGTTTTCCATGTTAAAATCTTGGTGTCATACGTGTTGAATCTATTTCTGTTCTTAAATTATTGTATTGTGCTTCCATGATTGAATCATCATTATGCTGTAGAAATATAAGAAGGCTTTAAGTGTTTAAAGAATAGAAATTCTAGTAACAACTGATTCACCCCCCTCTTAGTTGTCTGTCCTAAAACCAACAATGTTTCATGTTTTTGGTATATATTCTTTCATTCTCATTTCACCTTCTATATTATTCCCTTTATCTTAAAATTTTTATCAACTCATGTAAATATATAGTTAATTTGTACTTTTACGTTTGAACATTATTTTTGTAGGAGTACCCTACAAGTAGATATTTGGATGCTTTCCAATAGAAGTTTTCACCATACAAATATGTGAGGTCAATTTTGTATTCTTCAACTAAAATGTGAACGCATTAGGTAATTGTATATACTTGTATATTTCATATTCAACATGTTATCTAGTTACATATGTCATTAATGTAACTTTGTGTTTTTAGTATATATTCTTTCATTCTCATTTCATCTTCTATATTATTCCCTTTATCTTAAAATTTGTATTGACTCATGTAAATATATAGTTGATTTACTTGTACATTTAAACATTAATTTTGTAGGTGTAACCTACAAGTAGATATTCGGATGACTGTCAATAGAAGCTTTTACCATACAAATATGTTGGGTCAATTTGCTATTCTTCAACTAAAATATGAACACATTAGGTAATTGTATATATACTTGTATATTTTATATTCAACATGTTAACTAGTTACATATTGCATCAATGTTTCGTGTTTTTAGAATATATTCTTTCATTCTCATTTTACCTTTTATATTATTCCTTTTATCTTAAAATTTGTATCGACTCATGTAAATATATAGTTGATTTCCTTGTCAATTTGAACATTATTTTTGCAGGTGTACCCTACAAGTAGATATTTAGATGATTATCAATATACGTTTTCACCATACAAATATGTGAGGTCAATTTTCTATTCTTCAACTAAAATGTGAACGCATTAGGTAATTTTGCCATCCTCTTACATCCCCTTAAGCCATCAAGTTTTATCTTATTTAATTTGTAAATTGACTCATGTACATCTCCCCTTAATCCATCCTCTTATGTATCCCCTTAAGACATCCTCTTAGGTCCCCTTAAGCCATCCTCTTACATCCCCTTAAGCCATTAGGTTTTATCTTATTTAATTTGTAAATTGACTCGTGTACATCTCCCCTTAATCCATCCTCTTATGTATCCCCTTAATCCATCCTCTGATGTATCCCCTTAATACATCCTCTTAGGTCCCCTTAAGCCATCCTCTTACATCCCCTAAGGCCATCCTCTTATGTATCCCCTTAAGACAACCTCTTAGCTCCCCTTAAACCATCCTCTTACATCTCCTTAAACCATCAGGCTTTATCTTATTTAATTTGTAAATTGACTTGTTTACATCTCCCCTTAAGCCATCATCTTACATCCCCTAAAGCCATCCTCTTATATATCCCCTTAACACATCCTCTTAGCTCCCCTTAAGCCATCCTCTTACATCCCCTTAAGCCATCCTTTGTGTTATCTAGTTAAATATTGCATCAATGTTTTGTGTTTTTGGTATATATATTATTTCATTCTCATTTACTTGTACATTCATTATTTTTTGTAGGTGTACCCTACAAGTAGATTTTTCCATGATTACCACTACAAGATTTCATCAACCTGTAAATGCTAGATTAATTTGTAGTCTTGTCAAACTAATAATGGACTAATGAGCTAATTGTATAGATACTCATATGTTTCATCATGAGCACTATAGTTGCATTGTATCTTGATATTTTATGTCTTCAATATATTCTTTCAAATTCAAATTGCATAATTTTTTGAGCTCTATGTATAGTGGTGCTATTGGTTCATTATTATTTTTCTCCTAATCTATATTTTTAAATTTGAGACTCTTTTTATGATATTTCTATGTCAAATGGATTATTATTTTTCTCCTAATCTCTATAGTAGCCATATTGTGTTGATTATGCCACAATCTACTTGAAACCCTAATCTTCCCTTACAAAGGCATTCTCATCTAAACCCTAACATGGATACTAATAAAAATGAAATATTTTAAGATTCTCATATTGAGGATCATGAAATGCCAACAAGATTTTTATCACTTGATGCACATATAGCTAGGAAAGAACTTACACTTACTAGATAATTACTTGTAGATGTAACTACGAATACATGTAATATCCCATCTTACATCATAAATTAGTGGATGCCCCATTTTGCATGGATATCCTTTATGATATTTACTCTAAATGATGGTTTCTTCTAATGGTGTATCATCCTAACTTGTTATGGCTTGCACAACATGCCCTAATTCTTTTTGAATTTGTGATCCACTCTTGAAAATTCATAAGGTTCACTTCTTTAATTTTGGTTCTAAATATGATTTATTGTCCACAGTAGTTGCTTAATGGCCTTGTTTATTATCACTTTAAAATATTCATTTGTATATAGGCTTCTCATATGATTTCCCCTAGTTGTAATGTTCATATCAAACCCCTATGTTATCATATTCAACATCTTTGGTAGTATATCTTTGTTAGATTAGCACATGTGAAACCTTTAAAATATTTTCTTCATACCTAAGTCTTTGTATTGTATTGTGAACTCTTGCATTTTTATTTTTATTTTAAGATGATTCTGATTAGGGGCAAATTGAGGCAACATGCATCTCTCATTTGGCCTCTTTGGGCCCACATTAAATTGATCCTTATTTATTTTTATTGTTCCATTGGATTTTCATGCACATTAGCACATAGGGAAAATAGGCCTCAATGTCTATGGTTTTATATCAATATTTTGGTATGTAGGAGCTAAACATGACACAGAAGAAAGCATAGTTACTAATCATAAGAGAAATTTAAAAAAGATACCCTTGAAGTGGGGAAAAAAAGCATGAGTCCAAATATAGAAGGTGAAAATGAGAATTGATAAACACAACAAACATGGGATAAATAAGAAGCCATAGTATAAGGACACACAAGGTAAATGGATGAATAAGGAAGGAGGATCACAACACATATGCATAATAAAAGAATAAATTAGAAATGATATGAAACACAAAGAAGTGACATGAACAACACAACACATGTTCAAGTTATTTGTGTTCTAACATGCACCACTAAGGAAAAGTGAAAGAACCAAAAATGACAAGTGATAAGAAATATAGATGATGATATGGAAGCAATGAAGTCATCCCCCATTAGGTGTGTCTATAATATACTCAAAATATATGTCACTATTAAAACCAATTCTCTCAATGGGTGTTATCCATGTTATGATGAAGTGTACTCACATGAACAAGAGTGGGATGTAGGGATACCAAATGTTATGATCTAAAAGTACTACTTTAGATGTTGTATCACTTGGTTTCTCATTTATTTTTGTGTAACTTCAACATGTAGGGTGTGTTATAGTGAATAAGACCAATTTATTGGTGACCATTATGAAAACCTTCACCATTTACTTTCATATAGTTAGCCTCATCAAGTGATGGAGTTGCATTCTCATGAACTTATGCCCAAAGTTTATCTTCCTTTTATCTATAAGAGTTAAGGTAATTTAAGATTGTGTTTAAAAAATTATTCTAAAATTTACCATATATGTAGGCTTATCTTATGTATTGAATTTTAAATTTGATTGGTTTGAGAAGTGTATTATTATCATCATGAATATATCATTAGGTACATCCTCATGTATGTCTAAACCATACATAGAAAAATACATGGATATTCGTGCATACTAGAACTATTTTAATAGTTTTTCATTTTAAATTCAAAAATGTATTAGAGATTCTAACATGTCTCGATAATATAATCTAGAAGTGAACAATAAAGCATAAACATACTAGATCTAACATACTAAAATGTATAAGCATATATTCAATAATATATATATACACATGTAGATCTATAGATAAGTCCATGAAATACTAAAATATAGTAGGACCCATGAAATGTACTAAGACATCTACTCATAGTTAGCATATAAATATTAAATACAAATCATAGTTCATGAAATACTGAAATATCTCTATGTCCATGAAATATCAAGTTCAACATATATAGTCATAGTCTTGGTGGCATATATATAAAACAATGCACCTAAAAGTCCATGAAATAAATATCTATGTCCTATGATCATCACTCAAGTTCAAATATGAAAGAGGTCTCTTTCTTCCTCATGAAATAGATGGATCTGCCTCATGCTGTACAGAAGAGAAAGAAACTTGAAATCAGATAAATTTTTTAAAAAACATGACACATACATGTGCATATGAAATTTAAATTTCATAATTTCATTTAATTTGATTTAATTTAATTTAATTTATAAAATACTCATTAAATATTTAAATATAGACTAATGTATGCCTAAATTACCATATGATGTTGGACATCTCCTCCCACATTTTGTTGCCCAGGGGATCGTATAGCTGTTGGTCCTGAACCAAAAGTCTCAGCTGCTAATTCCTGGATATTCAAATATTTAGCACTCAAGAATTGGGTTAGCATCCAAACTTGATTTAATTTATAAAAATATGAAATTAAATATTTAAATCTAGGCTTTAAAGTGTGCATAAATTACCACGCGATCATGCTCATCTACTCCCATATTTATTGTCCAGGTGGTATAGTTGTTTTAGCTTCTAGACCAAAAGTTTGAGCTACTAATTCCTAGAAATTCAAATAAAGCAAGTTTGAAATCTAGGTTAGAATATTTACCGAAACATGTAACCATATTATATAGCATATAAAGACTTAGAAAGTTTAGCAAAGTTTAGGACCTAAAAATATGTGGATGACTCATGAAATTGTCCCTGATCAGTATCCTGACCAATTGCTATCCTAATGGCACTCCTATTATCCCACACTTACATATATGGGCATATATAAATTTATATAAACTCAAAAAAGAAAAGTCCAAATTTAGTACAATTTTTGAAAACACACACCAAGGAATACTTAGGAATAACAGACGATGATGGAGGAACACTGCAAGCAACACCTTCAGGTGGTCAGTTAAACATGGAAACTGCCATGTGACCTCCTTGCTGCAACAAAATGTTTCACATACATGTATATTAGAGTTAAATTTAATTATACACTTGTTTCACATACTAGACATGTATATGGTTTTAGGGTTAATATATATTGGTTTACCCCATAAGGTATGCCAATCTCTATAGCTATCGATGCAAAACTCAGTGTATCAAATCGTGCTGAGGCCCTGGAAAGACTTGAGATCTACACCAACTAGTTCATAATATATATTTAAATCATGATTAAATATAAATTTTGATACCTTCAAATTAAGCACTTGAAAAAAAATAAAATGTTCAACCTCCATGTACCTGTGTAGGATGATCATCTGAATATAGTAGATCCAAGTATGACTCCACATCTCCTGTAGTTGCATCTGATGTGGATGTAGGAGAAGGACCATAACACGGTTGATTACAATTTTGACACAAATGTGCCCCTGACTCCTCGATGATGCTCTCCACCACTAAATTCAGTTGCCATGTGGGCAGATTGTTTGGTGAGATTACTCGATAGTCTACTCAATGTCCCTAATGTCGACAACACTGCCTCGTGCTGAATGGGTGCAGGAATCATGGGAAAAATAGGAGAAACCATAGGAGGAGCAGGAATGGGTCAATCAGGATCAATTCCTACCCCTACCTTGTGTTGTGGCATGCCACCACCAACACCCTGGAATGGTCTAATATCAATATAATTAGGTTTTTGACCCAACTGAAACTCCACCCATAATTTTCTCAAAAAATATAGTGGTACCTCAAAATTAGCATGTGGTGGGTGATCAAACACCATCCACCATCACTCCCAAAAATTTCTCGAGATCGCCTCATGCCTACACCACATAATTGATATTCTTTTTTTTTGTTGCAGGTATAGGTTGATTAGTTGTGGGGTGAACAAAAAATGGGGCTAATGTTTGTTTGGTAATGTGAAGATCAAGGATGTCTTTATATGAAAGACCATGTGCATAGAATTGCCTCCTCTCCTCTCGCCAACGGTGGAATGTATCTAGGTCTGCATCAATAGACCTAATAGAATCAATAATGGTTTGCATTGAAGATGCAAACCGTACTACATGTGGGGGCATCAAGTGAGGCTGATTATTAATCAAATTAATGTTTTCCTCAATTATATTAATATTTTCATTAATGCTTTGTCGCAATTCAGCCTTATTAGGTGGAGGGGGTGGGCGGTTTGAAGGTGGAGTGGGTGGGGGATTTGGAGGTGGAGTGGGTGGGGGGTTTTTGGGTAGATGGGGTGGGGGGTTTTGTAAAATAATTTCATCTATTAAAAATTCATCCACCCCTTGGTATTCCATTGGATCCATGTCACCTACATTTCCAAATATATCCATATCAAAAACTTACAAATTTACTCAAAAATATATCCATGTATTGAAAACTTACAAACAAATATCTAGAAATAAACTTAATGTAATATCTGAAAATGTAAGTTTAAAATATCCATGAATAGAAAGATTAATACTTGAAAATTATGCACAAGTTCAACTACCTGATTGTTGAGAGTACTATGTTTTTATTATATTTGACTCGAGATATGTATAGATATAAACCATAAATGTCAAAATTTAAATTTCTAAAATTGATCCATATTTCCATTTCTTACCAGTTGTTATAAACTAAATAAAGTATGAATTATTTCAAATTACACGCTAGGGTGATGTATAGTGCATATATAGTAGTCTTATTACATCAACATCAAGCATCAAAATCCTAGGAGAATATTGCATGACTACCTACAATCTTCAATCTTTGTTCATTGATATTAAATCTACCCATCAAGGGGTTTCACCAAGGGAGAAGTCCCTACTTAGAAAACTTGTGAATAATGTTCATAAATGCTACTAGTCAGCTATTACAAGTAATATATGTAGAGGCAAACATATTATAGAGGCCCAAAATCATAGAAGTTCATGTCTACAACCTCAAGTTTATTTATACACTCATGAAATTGAATCATATAATTGTACAGTCAATATTTTACTTCTACAATAGTCATTTGAGAAGTCTTGACTTTCTTATACATTAACAAATCAGTTTGTGACACCTAGCATAATAAAAAATCTATAGCTAAGTAAACTTGTTTTATTCATTTAATTTCTACATTAATTGTAGTATTTATGGCATCATCAATTATCACCCCCAACTCTACATTATAGGGTTCTTTGTTTATTGTTTTTTAATTAATCTACCCTAGGATATTTATGTGATTTGCTATTTATCCTCACATAAATTGGTTAAAATCACATTCCTTCATGATGCAAGAGTATCCTAGGTTGAAGTGGGCTAACCATAATCGAGGGAGAAGGGGAGAGAACAAGAGTGCAAAAATTCAGGGGCACTAGAGGAAGGTGCACACAGAAGAAGAGAGTGTAAGGTGAAAAAGTCATTGGGGATGGGTGGCTAAGGAAAACAAAGGTGCCTTGAAGAATGGAGCACATAGAAGGCATGCACAAGCTTCCCTAGGGCATGATGCAAAGGAAAGAGTAGGGTGGAGAAAGATGGTCCTAAAATATAGATGAGTAGAAGCAAGTGTTGAACCATTTGAATAATTGGTCATGAGATAGTTATAAAGATATAATGAACCATAGATAGTTAGGTAGATTCTTGAGCCCAAAGATAGAAAGGCACAGTGGCTAGAACATGAGAGAAAAATGAATATGTATAATAAGTGCAACCACAACTCTAAGGAAAGTAAGAGAGTGCAAGGTTGAGAGTGGCCACACTTAAGAGGTGAAGAGGCATTCAGAACCAAGAATGAAGGGACCATAGAAAGGAAGATGTGTAAAAGGATGTTGAATAAGTAGGACAATTTGGAATATGAAGTGCACACGAGGATAGAGAAAAGGAACATGCAAAGAAGATAAGGTGGATTCCTATATGAATTTGACATGTAGCTGAATTGATGAAGCTTATGAGAAAACAATAAGTATAGGAGTGGAAAATTATTAGGATCTATTGTAGATGAGTAAATTTATTTCATGCATCTATCAACCATTGGAAAGTAGGGTATTATTATTGGATCAGTGATTTTATTATGCATCATAGAAGTATCACTCACTACCATACCAACATAGGTCATTATTATACTGTATATTTAAGGAAAAAACCCTAGGAGTGCATGAAAAGAAAGGTTATCATGAGAATAGTCAAAAGGTTAGGCTAGAGATGGTCATGGTTTCTAGAAGATAAGTTTTTGATAAGGTGATTTGGATAGCTTGAAATTTGATTGCCTTTAGGAAATCCATGAAATTTTGCTGATTGAGTATCCATGGAACCCTATACAAGTCATACCAAGGTAGCTATTTGGAAGGTTTGAGGATTGTGAACTGAGTTAGGAGATTTTCTATAATTATATATCATGCCTCAACACCATTTGTAGACATGAGGGAGTGTGGGCATGATCTTGTTTTATTATGTGCCAATGGACTATCTTACCCATAATGTTGTAATATATAAACATTCTCATTTAGATGACTACCATAACTGGTGAAGTTAGTTCCATTGAGAAGGGGTTGTCATATGTAAGGCAAGGGTCATTATTGAAAGGAAAGGGTTCCATGAGATATATTAGGGAAAACATAGCATTTTTGTGGACATCATGAACTTGGAATATTCATATTAAAGGAGGACTAAGGAGTGTTGTTTCTGATGTCTCATAGTGCTCAAGCCTTACTTGTGTTGTTTTAGAATGAGTGCTTTCAAGTATGAATAATGTTCTAAGAATGTTTGGTGATGGCTTTAAGGATTGAGGTACTTCAAGAGGATAATATGGCATCCATAAACCACATAGAGAGCATTTCCATCGAAATACCTATGCATGGTTATCATCCCACCCTATCAAGAGTTGAGTTGTAAGCACTCCTATGTCTATTAGGTCTAGATGTTGTAAACATTGAAAGTATTTAAAAGTTATGGTAACTTTCAATAAGGGCTTATTTTATGGTAATTTATTTATATCACCTGAAACAAAGAATATTACCTCAACACTTTAAGATCTAAATCCAAAAGAAGATTTGAACAAAGTTCTTTATTCTTTCTCCAAACATGACATTCCCCTTATACAATCTCTAAAAAGCATTCCAAATCTTAAAATATTATTTCTAAAACAATAAATCTAACTCAAGAATAATATTATCTTCAACTTTTCATCTTCTATTCTAGCTCTCTAACTCGAAACATGCAAGTGAATAATGAGTTCAAAACAAATGAACCCCTATATCCTTATACTATTTCCAAGTTTTTGGAAGACCAAGTTAGATCTTAAGTTCTCCTTTGAATGTTGGTCATCCTTGTGCTAGGTTGCAAGAAGCTATCACAAAGAGGTATGGTAGTTTGGTGGCTAATTACTGGACAAATGCTAATGGCAGTAGGGAATGGAAAAGGTTTAATGAAGAAATAGATTATAAGTTACTGATGATTGATTATCTGTGCATAGATCATGTTATTTTCATCCTTATGAGATATGTTACTTATTGTTTCTATAACAAGTCATGGTTGGGATGTAATAGGTAGTGTGTCTCAAATTTTAAGGTTTATAGTTTAGTTTTAGGGTTTATCAAGTTCATATTTTTAGGGTTTATAGTTTAGTTTTCTAGGGTTTATCAAGTTCGTAGTTTTAGGGTTTATAGTTTAGTTTTCTAGGGTTTATCAAGTTCATAGCTTTAGGGTTTATAGTTGTTTATTGATCACAGTTTTAGGGTTTATAATTATTTATTGATAATAGGTTTAGGGTTTATAATTGTTTATTGATCAATGTTCTAGAGTTTATAGTTATGCTTAACATTTTAGGGTTTATAATAACATATTTTTAGGGTTTATCAAAACATACATAGCATAATTTTACTTAAACCCTAAATTTTCAATTTAAACCTACAATCATTAAAAAAATGCATAAAAAACAAGAAAGAAACCAACCTAGAGGTCTTTAGAACTAATGAGGTGGTGGGAGAAGGTGAGAAGGCAAAAAACACACTAGATTTGTGATAGCAGGTGCTTCAACAATGCATACCCATTCTTATACGTCGCTGTCCTTGTCGCCCTGTTGAAGAAAATGAGCCCACAGGGGCTTTTTTAAAATTATATACATTTTTAAAACGGGTACCCATTCTATAACATGTGCCCGTTTACTAATGGGTACCAAGTTAGGCTCAGGCACCCATTACTAAATAGGTACCCATTTAGGTTTGGGTGCCCGTTCTTAAACAGGTACCCATTCTCGTTAGGAATTTTTTTTCCCCATATAACTTCCCTGACATGTGGATCTAACTTCTTACTTTTACCCTAATCAATTGAGTTAACTTCTCAATCAATTCCACCTATCATCCCTTCTTCTAACTTATACATACCCGTCACCTCTTCATTATTTTCCAAGTTGAGCAAGTTCAAGAATACTCTTCTTATCTTCACAAGCTTTTTCAAGCTTCTTCACAGGCCTTCGAGCCTCTTTCATCATTTCTTTCTTTAGTTCTTCAAAGCTTCAAAGATTTCATTATTGCATAATTTCAAATCTCCCCATTTTAGGAGGCAAATTCATTGTGCACATAGCTCTTGCTAAGTTTTTGCTCTCTAATTAGCATTCTCATGCTCACACAGGATGAAGGTGCCTTTTATTTGTTCATTGTTCATCAAGCTTTCACATAAAGCTCTTCAATAATCATCACACTACTTCAACCAAGCCATTATGCTCATCAATAACTCTCATTAAGCTCATTTCGTAAAGCTTCCAAAGCTTCTTTTTGCTTCCTTGTGTTGTCTTGTTGCCAAGAGGTATTCCCATTGCTTCAAGAGGATACAAGGTTGCCATCAAGGATATCTGAGGGTAGTGAAGTCTCACAAATCTTCACAATTTTAGGTTCTTCTATGCTTTTGTCAATTAGTAGTGAGTAGAAAATTGAAATTGCTCTTGGGATTAGTAATTTATTGCTTTTTCCTTGATAGAATAGTCAGATCTAGTATTTTAGAGTAATTTGCATTCATAGTTTAATTTAATTACTTGCAATTTCCTTTTCTAGATTAAATCATTTCAAAACATTCAAAAACCCCCAACACATAGACTAATTGCATTAGTTAAAATTCATTCTAAAATGCATTCATATTTCCTTTCCTAGATTAAAAAGCATCTTTATTTCAAAAAAATACCAAAAAAAGCACAAAAAAAAGTTTTGCATGTCATATAGTTGCATTCATAAAAATATAGAAAAGAATAAAAACATTAGGTATTTAGATACATTGCAAACTCTTGATATCACCACAAGGTCAACCACAGTTGACAAAAGTCAACACACAACTAAAGCCTAGGTCAACTAAACCCTAGGTCAAATCCAAAATTCTAGTCAAGGTTAGTCCACATACACCTATCTCTTGTCTTGGCTCACGAATGTGTCCAAGGTTAAGAGGTGAGTGGGTGAGGGCAATCATCAGCAAGATTGAGGAAACAATCCATGACCTCAACAAGATTTGCTTGTCTTACAACTAGAGGCATTTAAACAACTTCAAATACAACGTGCAATCATTCAACAAATAGATAGACAAGAAATCATCAATGAAAGTAACAACTTACGCACATAGAGGTCAAATAGTAGAAACCCTAATAGACGAAGAGTAACTAGTGACCCTTCAGGTCATAGGGTTATCTCTACAACAACGCTCATTGAATGAAACATACACATTAGCACACAACAACAAAGGCCCTAAGACGTGCCAACCCCTCTCCGCGAAGTCCAGCTCTCCAATGAGCCAGACCACTGCTGTGTCTCACCTTCTCTTGACTAGATACTTCCACAAGAGTGAGAGGGATGTGGTGGTTCCCCCGTGGAAAGGAGGGAAGGGTCCGTGTGTGTGTTGAAATTTGACCCGACAACCCTAGGCAACCGAGGTCACGATTTTGAGCATACATATTTTGGTGTACCCAACATGAAGAACAAATCCTTTTGGGATGGGTTCTTTCAACGTTTTTCTCATCTTGCAATATTTCATGCGTAAAAAATCTAGGACAAAATCACAAAAAGTCCAAGGGAATGTCCCCTCGAGTAAACTTACTAATTCAAAACTGTAAATCCAAAGAGATCTTGACAACTTTGACCAAATCAAAATATAAGTGAACAATCAATCTAAGATCCATCAAGATGATCAACCCATAACAAGCCATAAAAAATGGCCACCAAAATGAACAATGAAATATGTTGTCAAGAGAACTTATAGGAAGCTGAGGAGGTACAAAAATTACTCCACATAGTACATCAAGATAAAAAGTCCACAACATGTGAAGTGTCATCAGAAAGAATAAATAGTGTCACTCAAACCCCAATGCAAAGCAATCCATCTCAAGGTTGTAAAACTTGAAAAATGGAGGAAGTCTCACTCACAAACCTTATAGGAAGTTTGGTCCAATGAATTGAGACCCTTGAGGCTAGGAGGGTTGAACAAAATTGAGGAAAAACTTAGGGCACATGGAAATCATTTCATTGAGAAGATTAAATCAAACTAGGGGGCAACACAAAATACCCCTCATCCAAACTTCCATGAAACATTCAGGCCTCCCTTGCCCTCACCATCAAACAAAAAAGGTCTCAATGAATTAGGTGGGAACCCTATGATGAAAAATCAACCACAAATAATCCCACCCAATCTTCAAAACATAAACATGACACCATCTAGTCATCCAAAATTTTTAGGATATCAACAATCTAACATACCCTTTCAACAAATGCAACAAGCTCCACCCGAAGGGATAATGTTTGGAGGAACAAAATGCTCTACACATAACCCCCTCTTACGAACATACCTCAAGTATTTAAAAGAGCCTCTTGACTACAACATTCATCAGGTTATACTACCACGGGCTCTCCCCAAACTTCCAAAATTTAGATGAGAGAGTGATCCCAACTCTCATATCAAGGCTTACATCATGGTAGTGCGAGAACTCCTTCCTTGTGATGGGGTGGTATCAAAGATTTTTCCAAGGACTTTGGAGGGTATCGCTTTGGATTGGTACTATCAACTTCCAAAAGCATCAATCCACTCTTTTTGGCAACTCATTGATCAATTTGTGGTTGCCTTTGACATAAACAAATTTTTCAAGACAGGAATATGAGAATTTTTAACAATCAAACAAGATGCCAATGAGTCGGTTGCACATTTTATCACATGATGGAGGAAGGTTCTCTATTCTTCAACTAGCACACCAAACATGGATCATAGAGAACTTTGTGATCTCTTCTTACATGCTCTCAAAAATGACATACAAGAACACTTGTACAAAAACTCCCTTATAAATCATATGAAGAAGCACTCAAAAGTGCCCTTAGAATTGACCAAGCTACTATTGATAGCAGAACAAGGGAGTATGGTTCTAATGGAAGCTTGATAAACCATGGTACAAATGACAAATCCTTGGCAAATGATCAAGACATAGATGGGTCAACAAACACTTCATCATCTAGAAACAACAACAATTGTGACTACCATAGTCATACAAATTTGGGAAATGAAAATGCCAACAACTATCCCTTGAGAATCAACAAGAAGTCATACAACAATCATCATAAACCTCAAGATCATAATCATGATAAATATTTTCACAAGAGAAGGGGGCAGGATATCAAGTCCGGTCGGGGGTACCATCACTCCATATCCAAACCTCCCAAAAGGTCAACAAAAAGTGTTCATGGACACATTCTCACAAGATGAAGAACTTAGTCACAAAATCTATCAAAACATCTTTGATCAAGACACCTTAGGCCTTGTGGAATTAGATAAAGATCAAGAAATTTGTGTCATACAAAGACCAGAACAACCAGATGAGATTCCAACAATTCAAATTTTTCTCACATGCTAGAGCTTGTTAAGAGTTCTCCTACACACAAGAAAGCTCTCCTCAAAGCCTTAGATCTAGGCCATCTAGTTCAAAACACTCCAAGTGAAAAGTATTTTTATTTGACATTTGATTTTGAAAATTTACCCTCAGACAATGACATAGCTAAATAGGGAGATCTCCCCCTCCATCTGATAGTCTAAGTGCAAGACTGTTCCATTAAACATGTAATGATTGATGATGGGCCTGCAATCAACATAGTCTCCATTTCACTTCTTCAAAGAATGGGTTATGATGAAACACAAATCACAAAACAAACTTACATCCTTAGAATTCATGATAACCCAAACACTCAAACCATGGGTAAGGTCATTCTTCGAATCACATTGGGTCCCACAACCCTCCCAACTAAATTTTATGTCATCAATGAAGAAACCACTTACAACATGATCCTAGGAAGGCCTTGGATCCATAGGATGAGGGCCATTCCCGCCAAATTATTTCAAGAAATACACTTCTCGTACATGGGACAAACCCATGTCATCAAAGGAGATCCTGATCCTTTAACCTTTATAGAGTTGTACAAGTCAAAAAGAAGTGAAAGTCCATGGAAACCACTAATGACCCAAAATCCAACACTTTTGAAAAAGGAGAGACATCAAAACAAATTGCAAACATAGACAAGACCTCAAAATGTATATGGAAGGGGGCAACAAGAGAATTCCCCTTCGATCCCAACTCTACAAAGTCTTATGCTCCATTCAACTTTGTGGCCATTCCAATTGATCCAGACATAAACATTCATATGATTGATATCATGAATAAAGAAGAAGAACCAAAACCCTCATGGAAACTAGGAGAGTTAGCAACAGCCTCATCACCCCTTAAAATTTCAAAAAAAAACAATGAAACTATACAAGATCAGAAAATGATAAAGCTAGGGGGCAAAATCATCAAACAATGAAACATGTGAGTACACAAAAATCTGTAATAAATACAAGGACATTTTTACATCAGGTCTTCGAGTGTCCTTGCAAAGACTTTCAAGTGAAGTTTAGACCAAATTGAATAGGTCAACACATAGTTAAGGAAGACATAAAAAATGATGCTGCCTCTTGTGCATTATGGAAGGAGAAGAGTTTAGCATCTCAAAAAAAAACAAAAAAATCCCAAAAATACAAAAAAAATATAAAAATAAAAAAATGCCAAAAAGAATTTTGTTTCTTGCATTTTGGTATCATTCTGTTCATCTTGTATTACAATGATTGACTCGCTCTTATATCATTTTCATTTCAGTAAGGAGTTTAAGGTTGCCTAGGTATATGTAATCCTTTTAGGTCCTAGAGATTCCCCATTTTTCACAATCTCCATATCCCTTTTCATTCCCAGTGATTATAATCAAAGCCTAGCTCTTATTTTTACACTAATCCCAATCTTAATGAGCCAAGATGTTAGGTTTAAACAAAGTCATTCAAACCTACGATGTTCAAAAGAAGCTTGCAAGTAGACCTTCCCAGGTCTTCCCTAGTAGTAGAGAAGTCTGAATAGATTGCAAAAACTTTAGGTGGCACTCAACCCCTTATCTTTCCTGGCCAAAAACGTTAGGAGGATCAAAACTCTAAAGGAAGTAATCTAAAATCTAAGTGAATAAAAAATGAGTGATCAAGAAAAGTGAGAATTGAGAGACCAAGCTTGCATATCAAAAGTTCCAAAGGCATTCATTTTCATAAAAAATCAAAAAAATCCAAAAAAAAATGAGAAAATCAAGTGAGGAAATTCAAAAAAAGTGAAAAAGCAAAAAAAGAGAAATACAAAAAAAATAGTGAAAGAGAGAAGATTGTTGAATGTACGTACTCTTGGGTGGAGACCAATCTAAGCTCAAAGCCTCAAGGGTGACATTCTAACAGAGAAAATAAAAAAGACAGGAACAAAGCACATGTATGCACTAGCTGAGCAAAGCCAAGAGTCTAGTAATCTCTAGGATCATCTTCTATTTAGTGACCTTGGTTATTTCCCATTTGTTCTTTACCTCGGGTCTATCTTGCTTGCCATTTATGATCTAAGTCTAGTGAACATCAACAAAATTTGTTACTTGTCTAAGTTGAAATCTTGTTAGATTATCTTATATAGATAAGGATCAGTGTTTAGCAAAGCCTAAGTTCAAAAACACTCCATTTCATTCCCGTTCCCCACTTGAGTTTTAAAACCCTATCTCACAAAGTTGATTAGGTCTCTTATACCAAAATAACCTGCAATCCCCTGGATTGAAAATCATACTAAAGAGCAATCATGTTGTTTGTTCCATATTGCATTCATACTAAAATCAGAAAAGGAGTCCCAAAGCAATAAAGTTAATTTCATGACTCATGACATTCCATAGAAGTAAAAGTTTCATTCAAGCATCCCTTGTGTTCGTTCATCTGCATATCATCATGAATGTTCATATATATTCTGAAAAGACAAAAACAAATTGTATCATCCATATGTGATCATCTTAGGTATGCATTCTCGTAAGCAAAATAAAAGCTCTATCCAACCACATGCACAAGAGGGAAAGTGAAGTACAAGATGTCAGTTGACTAAAGCTATGTATGGATTTTATCAAATCAAGTCTTGTAACAATTAGTGTAAAACAATGTCTGAGCACAAGTCACTCCTCCAACAAGTAAAAAAAACAATATTGTGTAATCAAGTACACAAGTCTCCCCATGTAAGGGGGCAAGGGTAGAGATCCCTTCAATAAATATAGGCCTTCCAAAGACCTCAAGGAGTGTCGAATCAAATCTTTGCAAAATCTCTAAAAAACCATAAAAATTAGAAAATTTAAAAAATCCTAAAAAAATTATAAAACATAAAAAATCCTTAAAGATCAAATATGTTCTTCAAAATCTGCAATAAAAGGAGAATATGTTCTCCTCCTCTCTAGCTTAGCATGTGTTCTATTTCTTTTATGCATCTCTCATGCGTTCATTTCACATGAATTCATTCCTACAGGTCTCACCGACAAAGGCAAAAAACTTGTTGAACTCTCATGATCTATGGTACAATTACGAGAAAATCAACAACAGGTAAGGCCTAGTTTGGGAATGGTACCTACCTTTCATGTAGAATACCATCCTCGAGGGGGCAAATATGTAAACACAAAAATCAAGCACAGCCTCCACAAGGACCTCTATGATGATATATGATCCTTGTCACATACATGTAAGCATGAAATAATGTCCTCTAAGTAGCAAACTTCTTGGTGACGTGTCATTTCTTTCATCTTGTGTTGTCTCTTCTTTGTCATTTTCCCTCTCTCTTTGTTGTTGATGCTTTTCAACACTTTTGCGACACTTGTCGATTTACATTTTCTAAGCTTTTGAACCTATTCCTAAGCCTTGTATGCATCTTTTAGGTGAGTTTGCACCTTTACCCTATGTTTTTCATCTTCTCCACCCCCTAGAAGCCTTCTAGAGGTTCTTCGGACCCATCTCCCACTTTTGATTTTCAGTTTCACTCAACTAATCTAAATCTCCCCCTATTATTTCTAGATCTCCCACTAGGAGATCCTACTTTGCAAGTAGAGATTTGGATTTTTGCACATGATTGACCTATTTCTAGAGGCAGATCCCCTCCTTTTCATCTCCTCTACCATCTCCCATCATGCATTTCCTTCCAGATCCCTTTCTTTCCAGATCTCCTGTCGGGCGACCCTCAAAATGCAGGATCTCCCCCAGTTGACATAGGGTTGCCCCTTAGGTGACCCTACTAGTGAAAGGGGTGACCCACGGGTGACCCTGTCACATTTCCAACTGTGGAAAAAATTGAGTTTCTAACTCAAAATAGCTATGTTTTTGCCTATTTCTCTTCCAATTCACATGATTTTTGATGCCTAAAATGGAGTTGACTATTTCATGCACCCACACATGCATAATTAACTCCATTTGATCTAAAATTAACAACTCATTCTCTTCCATGCATTCTTCTAACTCCATTTCTTCTTCAGTGATAAGTTATTATTGCATTATCACTCCCAAATTAACTGAGTTCATTGGGTACTCAATTCAATTCACTCCCTAATCAATCCATATTAACTCATCAATCAATTGAGTTAACTTCTCAATCAGTTCCACCTATCATCCCTTCTTCTAACCTATAAATACCCTCACCTCTTCATTATTTCTAAGTTGAGCAAGTTGGAGAATACTCTTCTAATCTTCACAAGCTTCTTCATAGGCCTTTGAGCCTCTTTCTTCATAGCCTCTTTCTTCATTTCTTTCTTTAGTTCTTCAAAGCTTCAAAGCTTTCATTGTTGCATAGCTTCAAAGCTCCCCATTTTAGGAGGCAAATTCATTGTGCACATAGCTCAAGTACTAAGTTTTTTCTCTCCAATTAGCATTCTCATGCTCACACAGGATGAAGGTGCCTTTTATTTGTTCATTGTTCATCAAGATTTCACATAAAGCTCTTCAAGCATCATCATGTTTCTTCAACCAAGCCACTGTACTCATCAACATCTTTCATTGAGCTCATTTCGTAAAGCTTCCAAAGCTTTTTTTTGCTTCTTTGTGTTGTCTTGTCGCCAAGAGGTCTTCTCGTTGCTTCAAGAGGATACGAGGTTGCCATCAAGGATCTCTGAGGGTATTGGAGTCTCACAAATCTTCACAATTTTAGGTTCCTCTATGCTTTTGTCAATTAGTAGTAATTAGAAAATTGAAATCGCTCTTGGGATTAGTAATTTTTTGCTTTTTCCTTGATAGAATAGTTAGATCTAGTATTTTAGAGTAATTTGCATTCATAGTTTAATTTAATTACTTGCAATTTCTTTTTCTAGATTAAATCATTTCAAAACATTCGAAAACCCGAAAAATTTGTAGAATAATTGCATTAGTTAAAATTTATTCTAAATTGCATTCATATTTCCTATCCTAGATTAAAAATCATCTTTATTTCCAAAAAATACCAAAAAAGGTCAAAAAAAAGTTTTGCATGTCATATAGTTGCATTCATAAAAATATAGAAAAGAACATAAACATTAGGTATTTACATACATTGTAAACCCTTGATATCATCACAAGGTCAACCACCCTCAACAAAAGTCAACACACAACTAAACCCTAGGTCAACTAAACCCTAGATCAAACCCAAAAGTCTAGTCAAGGTTAGTCCACATACACCTATCTCTTGTCTTGGCTCATGAATGTGCCCAGGGTTAAGAGGTGAGTGGGTAAGGGAAATCCTCAGTGAGATTGAGGAAAATAATCTAAGACCTCAACTAGATCCACTTGTCTTACAACAACTAGAGGCATTTAAACAACTTCAAATACAATGTGCAATCATTCAATAAATAGAGAGATGAGACGACATCTACGAAAGTAACAGCTTACCAACACAGAGGTGGAACAATAGAAACCCTAATAGATAGAGAGTAACTAGTGACCCTTTGGTTCATAGGGTAATCTCTACAACAACACTCATTGAACAAAACATACACATTAGCACACAACAACAAAGGCCCCAGGACGTGTCGATCCCTCTCTATGAAGTCTAGCTCTCCAACAAGCTAGACCACCGTCGTGTCTCGCCTCCTCTCAACTAGGTACTTCCACAAGAGTGAGAGTGACGTGGTGGTTCACCTCATGGCAAGGAGGGAACGGTTCGTGTGTGTGTCAAAATCTGACCCGACAGCCCCAGGTAAAAGAGATCGTGATTTTGAGTGTACAGGTCTAACCTCATTCTTATTCTTCTAAGCTAGTGGAACGAAAACCTCTGCAACCTTGGATCTTGAAGATTCCTTATATACCTTGGAGTGCACTTTGGCCTACTTCTTATAAGTAGAAGAAACTTCTTAGGATTTTCTAGCCAGGTGAGGAAGCTATCCAAATCTAAATCAACTTTCTCAATCTGGGGTTGTTTACCCTACAACCTTTGTTGCAGCCAGTTAGGAATTGTTAAAGAATCCATAGGGGGCTCCAATTGTCCTCCCTCTTTACTTTGTGAATCATCTTTTGAGACCAAAATTGTCTTCTCTAAGTCATATCCCTTAGGTTAGTCTGCAATATCCTCTTGAGGCTATCCAATATACTACAATTTATTATTAGCATCTTGCTTAGCCTTATCAAAGACACTTTGTTGTTTTGGCTGGCTCTTCGGAGGGCTATCTTCAAGATTTACAATTTCAATCATGCTCATATGCACATGTGTGTTGTCTGGTGCATTTTAAATAGGCACTTATTCACTGACAATATCTAGCTTAGCACACACCTTTTCTATGCCCTCCAATAAGGGAACCTTAGGAGAAGTGGGCTTAGAATTTACCTCAACATTCTGGAATGGCCGGTATGAGCTTCTATTTATTGCAAATAATGACTCAACAACTATTTTAGGTAGTTGTACCATAGAAAGGTTTACAAATTCTGCAAATCCTAAGGAAGGTGATGGATGGGTGAGCCAAAATGGATGGAATGACAATGGGAGGGGACAAGTTGAGCTATGGTAGGGATAAAGAAGGCGGTGAAAAAATGGAGGAAATAGGTGGCAGACATGAGAATGGTAAGGATGTAAGCAATGGGCTGGAAGACATAGGAAGTGAAGTGATAGGAGGTGCTTGGGAAAGTGAAGAAGTGGGAATGTCAATGGATGAAAGCACAAGAGAAGGTGGTGGAGAGACAAAAGGAGTGGTAACAATTAGACCGGTAGTGGAATAAATGTATATGGTAATGGAAGTGGGCGTGGAAGACAAGGCTATGGAAGTAGATGATGTAGGATGAGGGGATGTAGAAATGGATGGTCTAGTGGATACAACTATACCACTAGTTTGGCTTGATAGAGTAAGAGGTGTAGGGACAATAGGAACAACTGGTGTAGTAGAAGCAATTGGAAGAGAAGAAGTGAGAACACTAGGGGTAATTGGCACATCTGAGATGGTAGGTGCAATGACAGCCGGGAGTGGAGCAGAGGTAGTAACTGTAGCAGTAGGAAGAGCTTGTTATGAGTATGCATTTTTTGTTTCTAAAAGATTTGTAGAAATTGCCAAGATCATGGAAAAACAAACAAACATGAGATTGCAAGTGAAATCAAACAAATGTGTTAACAAATGAGAAGGTATAAATAGGAGAGATTGGATACTTGATTCTCTATAATTCAAGGATAGGTGGTGAGTAACCATCCATGATAATAGTGCAACTATCTATGAGAATAGCACAAGGTGTCCATTGAGTTGACACATCTCCTAAATGACTAACAACTTAGACAAAGTCAAAAGTCGCATGTGTGGAATTTTACTAACTATGATTGAATTAGTATAAATGACTTAGGATAAGTGTTTATACACCAACACCCCCCTTAAGCATAGCTTAGGTGAGTTTATGAAAGATGGGTCCCGGCTATGAGCCTGATGAGGTAACCATGTACAAATGCATCTCTCAAAAAGCAGAGAAAGAAAGAAAACCCAATGGGAAAAACTTTCCTCCAAAAAGAGAGAAAAAGAAGGAAAGGCTTAGATAGCCCCTCCAAAAGATGATGATGTTGATTTTGAAGTAGATATGAGGAACTCCTGAAGCATGTCAAAGTTGTAAACTCTATTATTCCCTTAATTCCAAGAGAATTGAAACTAATTGAAGTTGGTAGTGATCAAAAGATGAAGACTAGGATGTAGGTCCAAGAAATATACTGAACAACTAAAAACAAGGATGTGCATTGAGCGCACATACAAATGAGATGAGAATCTGTGTGATTCAAGTTGTGATTGTTACAACCCCCCCATTACACTTTATAAATCAATGTGAGTACAATTTCCCAATTCTCTTTACACTTTTTCAATTACATGACACTACATGAGTGTATTTACAAACAAAGATGCTAGTGGAGTTCAATCAACCTACTATATGGAACCAACTGAGCTGAGCTGTGAGCTGACACTTAGCTCTAAAGCTACATCTTGATTGTCTTCTTCACTGGTTGTGAAATGCGAAAAGATGAAACTGCAGTCAAAGTGACAAACCTTGCCTACTGCAACCAGTTTTCGATCTTTGGATTCTTGAATGAGGGCAGATGTAGCTGTGAACTCAATTATCTTTTCAGAATCTGTGAGTGCATACACTGAGAGGTAATTTTTGAATAAATTAGGAATGAAAAAGATATTGTGAACAAATCCATTTCCCAGTTTGACAGTTCCCTTTCCAAAAACATTGTAGTAGACTTGATCCATTAGTATTTTGTAGGTATTGCATGGTTTAATTTAGATAAACAATTCAATGAAAGGTGACATGTGATCACCCACTACTGAACTAAGGACCCATCTATTGACTTATGTTTTTGACGGTGCCATTAAATTACCCTTTTACCCTTTTGAGTGATGAAGTAGTGCAATTTAGACTCCTTAATGTTCAGTTTTTAAGTTAAGGTTGCACTTTACTTTGAGTGTTTTGAGCACTCTTGTTTGATACCCCCTTAAATTGGCACTTTATAATTTAGTGCATTGACATCATTTTACACCTTTTTATTGGTTTTATTCCCCCCCCCCCCCCAAATTGTGCACTGGATTGAAGAAGTGCTTTTAGGTCACCCTAAAATAGCCTAATCGGGCACTTTATAATTTTAGTGCAATAATAGGCTAGATAGAACGATGACAAAAAAAAAAAACCACTTTTGCAAAAGGAATGACTCGATTTCGAGTTGTTATGCAAAAGTTATAGGCCTTTGAAATTTTTGCATTCACAAAAAAAACACCTAATTTTTTTTTCCAATGTGCTGGAAAAAATTTGCATACACCTGATCTCTCGCCGAGATTGAGGTAGACTGGGGCCAATTTCGATGCAACGTGAAGGCCAAATAGCAGTGACGTGGAGGGCGGCTTCGAGCCACGCACCTCCCTGTTGTGTCATGGACGTCAGTGACCCCTGCTGTGGGATGGCGCCGAATGTGAATGCTGAGGTCACGCCTTCAGAGTGTGAGGTCGACCTCTGTGTGAGAGCCGATAGAGATTGCGGGGTCAGCCTCTCTGTGAGAGCTGAGTGAGAATGCGGGGTTGGCCTGAAAATGGCATTTTGTAGCCATCGATGGCTGCCTTTGACTGCCACTAAAGGATGCGTGAGCCGCTATGTCACCTATACACTGTGGGTTGGCCTTTGTGTAGGCCCTGGTCAATTTCTCCTCCTCTGCAAACTTAGTTAGTATGCATAGTAAAAAAAAAGACCAAAAACAATCCGCACAACAAGATGAAAACTGGAGTGAATGGAAGCGATTCGAACAGCGAGCAAACGACTTGAAGCTAACCACGAAAGCTCTGATACCATGTAGAAACTGCCAAGATTGTGAAAAAATAAACAAGCACGAGATTGCAAGTGAAATCGAATAAATGTATTAACAAATGAGAGGTTATAAATATGAGAGATTGGATACCCAATTCTCCACTAGACAAGGATAGGTGGTGAGTAACCATCCATGAGAATAGTGCAACTATCCATGAGAATAGCACGAGGTGTCCATTGAGTTGACACATCTCCTAAACGACTAACAACTTAAACAAAGTCAAAGTAGCATGTGTGGAATTCGCCTAACTATGAGTGAGTTAGTATAAATGACTTAAGATAAGTGTTTATACACCAACAAGATTGTGAGATGAAATTATGGTTTTCTAAAATTTTGTTTCTATTAATAGGAATACATGAATTAAATTGTCTTAGGACTACTTTCAATAGATTCATAATGCCAAGCAATCTATAGTATATATTTTGATCTAAAAATCTTTAGATCTATATATATTTGTGAAATATCCCATGAAAGGGCTAGTGAAAAAGTTCGGTTCTTGCCGTGTACCAGGATGGATCATCTACTGGTTTTGAGTCTATTTTAAATTAGTTTTCAATTTTGTAACAGGTGACTTTTGTATCTCCAAGTCAAAATAACAATTTTGTAACAGGTGACTTTGTCAAAATCAACGTGCCACTGTTGATAGAATTTTCCACCCGACTTGCCCAACCCAATTCCCTCAACCTGTTCGATCATATGTTTTGTTGATCGGATTGTCCAAAACTATTCAGTCGATTAGATTTCGACCAGCTAACTGTTTTACAACATACTGACTAGTTAAACTCTTAAGCTCAAAATTACATAGGTTTAAATTTTGAATATCATGATTAAGGGGTATGTTTTTTATCTAATCTATTCAGAACTTCTATTTGAGCGATGTTTTACCTACTCCAGCTAAGAATTGTGCCTAAGCTTATTTTATGGAGGTAAAACATCAAACATGTTTTATGCGGAGTCTTACGGGAACATTTTCTGTCCAAGTTTGATCAATAAAATTAAGAGAATTATTTATCACTGAAAATTTTAGTAAGATGTAATAAAACTTTAATATTTATTTTATTTAGCCCATTAGTTTTTAGCAGTATAGCTTGACAGGATCAGTTCTGAATGTTGTACAATACGGAAAAGAAAATAGATTGTTTCTCATAGAGGATAAGTCTATCATATATTTACCTCACCTATGCGAGGCTCACAAAACACGAAGCAGGCGAATGATGTTCGAGAGTGCACCTGCGCCAAGTCTTCTGAAGAGCTTTTCCCTTGGTGAAGCAGTTGCTCCTGCACCCTACTAGACTACAACATACACATATACATATATACAACGTTGCCAATAATATCGTATTTAATCAACGTTCTCTTTTCCATTGTTCATACACTAAGTAATATATGGATCGAATAATGACCGGCATCGTAGCTATGAAGCGATTTGTCGTAATGCATATTGTGTGGCTTCAGTTGTTAATAAAAAAGCATTTCACTACGATTTGTCAGAAATGTTTTCGGCTTTCTATTATTGGTTTGTTTTCGGCGTACAACCTAAAAAAAGGCTTAAGCCAAGATGTTAGTTTTATTAAACTTTAATAATAATATTTTGATTGTCAATAACCGTGACGAAGGCTTGAATAAAGTCGTACGGCACACGTACATAGACAAATTTCACATTTTGTGACAAATAATGGTATCTTCACCCCTAGTCTTTTTGTTTAGAATTTTTTTCTACCTAAACTAAAAAAATTTCTTTTATAAAGTTAACATATAAGTATCTTGATCCCTAGTTTTTGGTATGAGTTAGAATTTTTTCTACCTAAACAAAAAATTTATCTTTTATAAAGCTAATATATATATTTTTAATTAAAAACATTTTTGAAATAAATTATTAACAATATGATTAGGTGTATTTCACCTCTTATTACAACTTTCGACAATAATAATAAATTCTATATAGTTTTTTAATAGTTACTTAAAAAAAATATTTTCGAAATAAATTATTGACAATATGATTAGG
The DNA here is from genome assembly GCA_027924645.1 of Cunninghamia lanceolata. Taxonomy (NCBI): domain Eukaryota; kingdom Viridiplantae; phylum Streptophyta; class Pinopsida; order Cupressales; family Cupressaceae; genus Cunninghamia; species Cunninghamia lanceolata. The sequence continues at coordinate 1,484,518 of BSBN01000081.1, read as the reverse complement.
TGTAGTTTCACCTCTTATTACAACTTTCGACAATAATAATAAATTCTATATAGTTTTTTAATAGTTACTTAAAAAAAAATGTATAATTTATTAATAGTTTATGTAGACAACTAAGATTCACCTCATCACAACAATTAATTAATTAATTTCATCCACAATTCACTCCACTAAACTAATTATCTAAATAAATTATCCACTAGCACCTAATTATTAATTTAAATAAATTAAATCCACTTTATGCTCCATTATTGAATTAAAATAAATTAAATCAAATAGGTCCACTCCTATCCACTTAACATAAATAAATAAATTTTAAATAGAATTTTCGTTACATAATCACTTAAATTAAGTTAAATTGAAGGGCCCCTTGCATATGATCCAATGTCCCAAGTCATCTCATTTAATTTCAACCATCCATCCATCCATCATTTAATCTTAGCCATCCACATCCTCACACCAACACCTATAAATCAAACCCTCAATCATTCATCTCTAATCCTCAAGAGGAAAGTTTCCTACATTGTTCTCATTCAAGAGCATCTATCAAGCATTAAAGTACATCAAACATCCACATTAAGCATACATATGCAAGTACATGCTATCAAGATCTCGAGGAATCTAAGAGCAACTACATCATTCATATCTGGATGATAAAATCCACTTGACAAAGGAAATATATTGCTTGGTAAGTGAAGGTAAGAATCTAATTTGATCTTATTTATACTTGTTATATGACTTTTTACCCAAAATGGAAGAAGGAAGCTATTTATGAATAACCCTCTAAAATTACACGAGAATAAAGTTTATTTACCCTTTATAATTAAAAGGGAGATGGAAAATAAAGGATATTATGGTCATTTTGGTTAAAATGGAGATAAATACAGAATAATATGAAAATCCCTCTTAAAGGGAGGTGTTATTATGTTTATTAAACCATTATTAATGACAACCTTTGTGAAAGGGTGTGATGGTTTAAAAACCACCCCTTAAAAGGTTATATAAGGCATTTGTGTGAGACTTAGAATAGGCATGGAGATCGCTCAAAAGAAGAAGAAGGTGGAGAAATGAGGAAATAAGAGCATTGAAATTGCGAAGGAAAATGATTAGTGATTTGGTAGGCAGTGAGCATTCAAGAAGGGGCAAACAGTGTGTGTCCAACTTGTGGTACAACGTACACTAGGAATTGTCCTAGCCAGGGCTTGTGTGTGCACTTGTGTTGAGCATGTTTTGTTGAATATGGCTCTGGAACATTTGTGTGTGTGCTTTCTAAAAAGGAGCAGGATGCTTGGGAAACATGTGTGTTTTCTAAAAAAGAGATGAATGTTGGGAAGAACATGGTTGGTTCTGAATAAGAATTGGGTTCCTCCTAGAGTGCTCACTAGCTGAAAGGGGGTTGAATCTATGATCCATTTTTTGGAGTGATATTTGGGAGAACTTCCGAACCCAAAAGATATGTATTTATTCATTTCTATGATGAAAATTAAATAAGCACTAAACTTAATGCTAATAAAAGATATTAGAATCATGATATATGTGGGTTTTGATGTTAATCTAATTATGGATTGTGTTTCAATTGACTATGTTAATTATTTACTTTAGAGTTCTTATTAGAATATTACATGTTGTAATTTTCAATTTCTATTTATATCTATTTGATATCTTCACATATTCTAAACTATCTTAACTCTAAATATTAACCATAATAAATCTGCTACAAAATAACTCTAGGGAAAAGTAGCGTTATAATGCTCAATTCAAAGATTTATTGCTTGGTTTAGAATAACAGTTTAATATGGATTTAATCTCTTCCATTATGTTCTAGATCTAGTTTGTGTACATTCTAGCATGCCTAGTGGATCCCCTTAGTTCTTGACAAATTTTAGTTTTGTAGGATCTTTTGAGTTTGATTTTGTAGGGTTTTTAATTTTTAATCCTAGAGAGATCTTGCAAGGAAGTATTATTGGGTGCATCCTAGAGAAAAATAGACCTCACGATTAGGTCTAAAAGACCCAAAACTTATAAATTGATATAAGACATAATATATCTTGGTGTAAAAAAATAGTTTTTCCCTTGCTAGAGCAGGTGCCTCTGCACCCTACTAGAACATATATACTTCATTGCCAATAATATCATATTTAATCAACACTATCTTTTCCATTGTTCATAAACTAAGTAATCTATGTATTTAATAATGTTTGGCATTCTAGCTATGAAGCAATTTGTCATACTGCATATTGTGTGGCCATGAAGTTATTAATGAAAAATGATTTCATTATGATTTGTTTTCTATTGGTTTGTTTTCAATAAAATTTTATTTTTCATAAAATTAATTGTATTCATAAATTTCGTTATGTAAAACCTAACAAAAGTCTTAAGCCAAGATGCTAGTTTTATAGAATTTTAAAAATATTTTGATTGGCTTGAATGAGTTCGTACGACACACATACATAAGACAAATTTCACATTTTGTCACAAATAATGGTATCTTGACCCCTAGTCTTTGGATATATATATATATAATCTTGACCCCTAGTCTTTCGAAAACACAATTTAATCTTATATTTTTAGTTAGAATTTTTTCTACCTAAACTAAATATTTATCTTTTATAAAGTTAACATATAAATTTTTTTAACTAAAAGTACTTTAAAAATAAATTATTAACAATATGACTACATGTAGAGTTTCACCTCTTAGTACAACCTTCAACAATAATAATAAACTTTATATAGTTTTCTAATAGTTACTTTAAAAAATTTGTACGATTTATTTATAGTTTATGTAGACACCTAAGATTCACCTCATCACAACAATTCATTATTTTTAATAATTAATTAATTGCATTCACAATTCACTCCACTAATTATCTAGATAAATTATCCACTTGCACCTAATTATTAATTTAAATAAATTAAATCCACTTTCATGTTCCATTATTAAATTAAAATAAATTAAATCCCTTCCACCTCATTATTAAATTAAATCAAATAGCTCCACTCCCATCCACTTAAAATAAATAAATAAATTTTAAATAAAAGTTTCCTAGAGAAAAATAGACCCCATGATTAAGTCCAAAAGTCCCAATATTCTCATTTCACCTCTAAATTGTGCTCAGATAAGTGCCAAAATAGTTGCCCCAACATTGTCAATCTCTACCTCAATCTCACTGTGTTAGGATTAAGGTTTCATCAACCTTGTAAATCCTATGTAATTAATTACTCTTAATATTGTTTGTAAATCACCCATAAGGGATGAAAGGTTTCACCAGCAGCGGTCTTGTTTCAGTTACATGTTTATATTTGGTCCTTGACACCTATTTATGTGCAACAGGGGGTCGCAGGGGGTTTCTCCCTGTGAGGGGTCCGAGGGGATCATCCCCCTAACAGGGGGTTTGAGGGCCGTGCACCCTAGTGGGGGTTCAGGGGAAGCACCCCCAAAACCACATTTTATTTATATTTTATCATTGTAAATTTGGACCATTTTTTATTAGGTCACAAATCTAACAATCGATATTATGTCAGTTTTCTTGCCCTAGAAGTCAACCCCCTTTTATATGGATATTTGTACTACGTTCTTATTAGATTTGAGAGTAATAGGCACTGTTGGATTGAAAACTGAAGAAATACAAGAAGTGCATGTATTGTAATCTCATATTTGAAGATAATACAACTTAGAGCCTCTTTTCTTGATGTAGTTTTTTACCTGAAAGGGTTTACTCCACGTTACATACCATGTTATGTGTTTAGTTTTTAATGCATGTTATTTTTGTGAAGTGATTTTTATTTTTGTTGCAATCTCTATTGATTCTACATTGTTTAGAGCATATAAATAAGGTTTTAATCAGATTTGTGTTGTGTGGTTTGCACCTTCATTTCTAACATTTGGTATTACAGCCTGGCCAGTTTTGATTCTTGGGTGGTAGTGTGAAGGTTTTTTAGTTGTAGTGGGAGATTTGGTTGTTGTTTATTTACAGATCTTATGTAGATATCATGGCTTCATCCACTGTTGCTTCTACCTCTCAGTTGGACATAAAAAAGTTTAATGGCATGAGGTATGAATTGTGGAAGTTAAAAATAGAGGATTTGCTAGAAGAAAGAAGCTAGTCGCTGACCATTATGATGTTGCTCCTAATGAGTGGAAAAGACTGGATAAAAAGGCATGAGGTATAGTCTGGTTGTGTCTTACAGATTCTATTCTACTGAATGTTATGAGTGAGAAGTCTGCACATAGCTTGTGGAAGTGTCTAGGTGAGATCTACCAAGCCAAGAGTATGGTAAATAAACTTTATTTAAAGCATAAGTTATTTTCCATGAAAAAGAAAGAGGGTGAATTGATTGCAGAGCATTTGAACTCATTTAATTTGTTATTGAGTCAACTAGCATCTGTACATGTGGAGGTGAATGACGAAGATAAATATATATTGCTTCCCTATTCTTTACTTGAGTCATGGGAGAATGTTATTTTGGCTATCACTACTAACCTCATAGATCCAAAGTTGGATGCTCTTGTTTCAATTCTGTTGTCACATGACTTGAGGAAGAAAAGTTTAGATAGTTCAGAGGATACTCTCAGTGTCAGGGGAAGGTCTATGGAAAGAGGACCAAAAGGAGATTAGAAGGGGTCTTATATAGACAAGTCTAAGGGTTGTTCTAAGACTCCTAGAAAGAAGAACATAGTCAAGTGTTGGAACTACAGAAAGAGAGGACATGTGCAAAAGAAATGTAGAAACCCAAAAAAATTATGGGATTCCGCTACTGATAAGTCTTCGAATGCAAGTGATGAGGTTTTACTTTATGCATGTAATGTTGTTTCTCATGATCATTGGTTGGTTGACTCAGGATGCTTGTACCACATGACCCCACATAAAGAATGGTTTTCCACATGCGAAGAGTATGATGGAGGAAATGTGTACCTTGGGGACAACTCTTCATATCCTTTTGTTGGATGAGGGAAGGTAATGTTGTGTTTCAGTGATGGGAGAATTAAAACCCTCCCTGGTGTTTTTCATGTTCCTAGATTGGATAGAAATTTGATTTTTGTTTCAAAGATGAATGATTTGGGAATGCATGTGACATTTGATAAGCATGGTTGCAGATTGGTAAGAGGAAACTTGGTAGTAGCAAAGCGGAAAAGATTGGGAACTTTGTTTAAGCTAGAAGCCACTACTATTTGTAATGTCTCTTATATATCTGAGGCTAATACTGAAAATACATGTATGTTTTGGCACCATAGATTGGGCCACATAAGTCAGTCTAGTTTAAAGACTATCTTAAATAAAAAATTGTTAGATGGTTTATCCTATTCTGATGAGAGTTTCAAATTTTGTGAACATTGTGTGTTTGGAAAACAAAATAGATCTCCATTTCCTTTAGGTAGTAATAATTCTAATGATAAATTGGAACTTATTCATTCAGATGTTTTTGGTCTAGTGGATGTTTGAAATCAATTGGAAAATCGAGATATTTTGTTTCCTTCATTGATGATGTCTCAAGGTTTACCTGGATTTATTTTATGCATCACAAATCTAAAGTTTTCACTAAGTTTAAGGAATTTAAAGCCTTAGTTTAAAAGCAATTAGATTATAAGACAAAGGTTTTGAGATCTGATAATGGAGGGGAATACTCTTCTAAGGAATTTGATGAATTTTGTAAGCATGTAGGTATTGTTAGACAAAGAACTACTTTATATACTCCACAACAAAATGGAGTGGCAGAAAGGATGAATCAAACAATAATGGAAAGAGCCAGAAGTATGTTAAGTGAATCACAGTTGAATAAATGCTTTTGGGCAGAAGTGTGTACTACAAACTACTTGATTACTAGATCTCTATGTAAGGCTCTTGTTTCAACTCCTTATGAAATGTGGACAGGTAAGAAACCTTCTATTTCACATTTAAGGGTATTTGGATGTGAGGCTTATGTTCATGTGCCTAAAGAAAAATGAACTAAGTTGGATCCAAAAGTTGAAAAGTGTACTTTTATTGGATATGGTGATAATGTAAAAGGTTATAAGCTTTAGAATTCTCTAACCCAAAAGATTATCTATTCTAGAGATGTTATTTTTAGGGAACTTTGTTATTTCAGAACCTAAACAACCAAAGGAAAAAGAAGAAAAGGTGAAGAGAGTGCATTTTGAATTAGAGCATGAAGATGCACCTTAGGAAGAACATAATGATGGATTGGGGGGTGAAGAAGCAGAAGAAGACTTGAGTGAAAGCTCTGATGAGGAAGAATCTATTGTGACAGAAGAAGTTGGTATATATGAGCATGCGTAAGAACCTAAAGAGTCTATTACTCCACCTCTAAGAAGATCCACAAGACAATGGAACCTAGTTGACACGTATATAGCCCACTACATTTCCATTGTGTATTTGCTTTATTAAGTACTGGCGATGAGCCTCAATCCTATAGGTAAGCTATTCATGCAGATGATAGTGAGTCTTGGCAGTTAGCCATGTAGGAGGAGATGATGGCTTTAGACCCTTGAAACACTTGGGATATTTTTCATTTTTGCAAAGGAAGAAAGGCCATAGGTTGGAAGTGGGTCTTTAAGAAGAAGTTTGGAGTAGACGGTTCATTGGAGAAGTACAAGGCTAGACTGGTAGCCAAGGGCTACTCCCAGAGAGAGGGAGTTGATTTCGGTGAAATTTTCTCTACTATTGCTAAATTATCTTCTATTAGATTTCTCTTATCCATTACTGCAACTCTTGATTGGGAAATAGAGCAAATGGATGTTAAGACTGCATTCTTGCATGGATATCTTGAGGAAAAAAATTACATGCAACAACCTACATATTTTGAGGTAAAAGGGAAAGAACACTGGGTTTGCAAATTGAAGAGGTCTCTTTATGGTCTAAAATAGTCCCCCAGAATGTGGTACCAAAAATTTGATTCATTTGTGTTGAAATTGGGTTTTGTTAGAAGTAAGGAGGATCGCTGTGTTTACATTCATTGTATGTTGATGACATGTTATTTTTTAGCAATATTAAGGGGATGATCAATGAGTTGAAAGCCCAACTTTTAGGTGCATTTGAAATGAAGGATCTTGGATCTGCAGGTATATTTTGGGGATGGAGATCAAAAGGGATAGAGGTAACATAAAACTTTGGTTATCTCAAAGTAAGTATGTGAACACCATTTTGCAGAGATTTAGTATGCAGGACTGTAATCCAGTTAGAGTTCCTTTGCCCATTGGTACTAAGCTTTCATTAGATATGTGTCCAAAGGATGATGATGATTTCGAGGATATGTTTAACGTGCCATATGCTAGTGCTATAGGGAGTTTGATGTATGCAATGGTTTGCACTAGACCAGATATTGCCCAAGTAGTGGGAGTTTTGAGAAGATTTATGTCTAACCATGGTAGACAACATTGAAATTATGCAAAGAGGGTATTTAGATATTTAACAGGTACTCCTAATTATTGTTTGTTTTATTCTAGTGCTGACAGTGCTAATAAAACTTTGGACATATTGAGCTAAAGAAGGTAGACACTCAAGAGAATGTTGCAGATGCTTTGACCAAGTGTGTGAGCAAAGAGAAATTTGTTTGGTGCAGAGAGGCCATGGGCCTTGCCTCTAGTGCCTAATTATTTTATGGTTTTCCTATGGGTATTTACAATGTATGATGTCAAGTGGGAGAATGTTAGGATTAAGGTAACATCAACCTTGTAAATCCTATGTAATTAATTACTCCTAATATTGTTTATAAATCACCCATAAGGGATGAAAGGTTTCACAAGTAGCGGTCTTGTTTTAGCTACATGTTTATATCTGGTCCTCGATGCTAATTCATCCACGATGGGGGGTCATAGGGGGGTTTCCCCCCTATGAGGGATCCAAGGGGATCATCCCCTTGGTGGGGGGTCTAGGGGCCACACACGCCGGCGGGGGTTTGGGGGCAGTGCCGCTAAAACCATATTTTATTTGTATTTTATCATTGTAAATCTATGTCATTCATCATTAGGTCACAGATCTGATGATCGATATTATGTTAGTTTTCTTGCCCTAGAAGGTGACACCCTTTTATAAGGATATTTGTACTACATTTTTATCAAATTTGAGAGTAACAGGTGTCGCTAGATTGAAGACTGAAGAAACAGAGGAAGTGCATGTATTGTAACCTCATATTTGAAGACAATACAACTTGGAGCCTCTTTTCTTGGTGGAGTTTTTTACCCAAAAGGGTTTTCTCCACATTACATACTATGTTATGTGTTCAATTTTTAATGCATGTTATTTCTATGAAGTGGGTTTTATTTCTATTGCAACCTTCATTAATTCTACATTGTTTAGAGCATATAAATAAGGTTTGAATTAGATTTTTGTTGTGTGGTTTGCACTTTCATTTCTAACACACTACAGGAAAAGGTAAGTGCCCTATATTTACCTCACCTGTGCAAGGCTTACAAAACACGAAGCAGACAAATGATGTTCAAGACTGCACCTACACCAAGTTTGAAGAGCTTTTCCCTTACTAGAGTAGATGCCCCTACACCCTACTAAAACATATATACTACATTGCCAATAATATCATATTTAATCAGTGTTATCTTTTCCATTGTTCATATACTAAGTAATCTATGGATCTAATAATGTCCAACGTTCTAGCTACGAAGTGATTTGTTGTACTGCATATTGTGTGGCTATAAAGTAATTTGTTGTACTATATATTATGTAGCTATGAAGTTATTAATAAAAAATCATTTCATTATGACTTGTAGAAATGTTTTTGGCCTTTCATTTGTTTATTTTCAATAAAATTGTATTTTTCATAAAATTAATTATATATGCACAAATTTCATTACATAAAACCTAACAAAAATCTTAAGCCAAGATGTTAGTTTTATAAAACCTTAATAATATTTTTATTACCAAAAACTGTGACAAATGGATTGAATGAAGTTGTACGATACACGTACATAAGATAAATGGGTAAGTGCACAAAGATGAGGTACCAAAATGGGGTTTTAAGTTGCCACTTTTTTTCTGAAATCAGGGAACATTGATGTTGGATGAGAAATTGAAGATAGATACACTCAAAATTTGAAGATGGAACAAAAACAAGAGTTGTAGTGCTCTAAATCTAGTTTCTAAACTACTATTTTTTTCCAAAAATGGTTGAGATTAAGGGGTTCAAAAAGGTAGAGCACACAAATTGGTCCTATTTTTCTCAAAAAAACATAACATAGCATCTAGTGTGCTCCCCCTAAAATGTTAACTTTTTTTTAGTATTTCAATATTCGCTCTAGTGAGAAATTACGTAACACCATGTAGTTTATCCATAATTTTTCTGATAATTTTTTAATGAATAATTAATTTTTTAGTAATTTTTAAAGTGGACACATCCTAAAAAATAGAAATTTGAGCATGCTCCTCCCTAAAATGTTTGAAAACTAATTGAAAATCATTTTTTTTTAATTTATGTAGAATGGAGTCTAGTTTCTAAAAATATAACTTATTTCAATTTCTAATGAATGGTTAAAAAAAAGTCAAAAATACTAGACACTAGTGTTTGACAAAAACTAGACACACTAACAAAAGAAATTCAATATGAAACACTAAATGTACTCAAAATGTGAAAAAAATTATATGCTTAGATAGATAACAAAGAGCTTAAGATTATGGTGGTTTCTTTCTTTAGTTTTCATTGAAAAAAGTGGCATCCTAATGGGGAGCATGCTCCAGATTATCTCCAGATTTTGCTAAAACTGATAAAAACATGTCAAACAAAGCTAAGCATAACGCGAGTGCGTGATGAGCATAACTGGCAATACACATGCTGATTGCATTTTCTTGAAAGTTTCTAAAGCCTTTTCAACAAATCCATTTTTTGCATATCTTGCAATCATTGCATTCCATTATAGAACATCTCTTTGAGGTGTTACGTCATACAATTGACATGCCTTATCTATGCTTCCACACTTTACATACATGTCTACAAGGATAGTTGCACTTCTTATCGTCTCTCTCACTCTCTATGTCTCTCCCCTCTCTATGTCCTACCCTTTCTGTAAGTCTCTGCTTCCCTCCCCTCTCTACCTCCTACCTTCTCTCTCAATCTCTTCTTCCCTCCCCTATCTACCTTCTACCCTCTCTCTCACTCTCTACTTCCCTCCCATATCTACCTCTTACCCTCTTTCTGAGTCTTTTCTTCCCTCGTCTCTCTACCTCCTACCTTCTCTCTCACTCTCTTCTTCCCCTCCCTCTCTACCTCTTACCCTCTCTTTCACTTTCTACTTCCCTCCCCTATCTACCTCCTACCCTCTCTCAGTCTCTGCTTCCCTCCCCTATCTACCTCCTACCCTCTCTCTCTTCTTCCTTCCCCTGTCTACCTCCTACGGTCCTCTCCTACTCTCTACTTCCTTCCTATCTCTACCTCCTATCCTCTCTCTCACTCTCTACTTTCCTCCCCTCTCTACCTCTCCTCATTCTTCCCATCCAATGAAATTTCATAAATTATCTTGTTTCCATTTCATCATTCCAATTTATATCCTCATCTATCTTTACATGTCCTATTTTTCTTGTTTCCATGTTCTTTGTCTACAAGGGAGAGTGAGAGGGAGGAAAAGAGAGAGAGGATTGAGATGGAGGGGAGAGAAAGGGGAGAGAAAGGAGAGAGATACTTGGTGATAGGGAGAGGGAGATCTAGAGAGTCCTAGTTTTCTTGTTTTGGATAGAGAGAGAGGGTGGGTCAAGTTTATGAGTTTAGGGTTGCTTAATTTCAGGGTTTAGGGGAACTATTTAGGCTTTAGAGGTTTAGAGCTGCTCAGGTTTATGGTTTATGGTTTAAGGGTTAGGATTTAGGGGCATTATTTAGTGTTTAGGGGTTTTGGGAGAGAGAGAGGTTTAGAGTTGCTCAGGTTTAGGGTCATTATTTAGGGTTTATGAGCTTAGGGTTGCTTAGACCTTTAGGTGCATTATTTATGGTTTATGAGTTTAGGGTTGCTTAAGTTTAGGGTTTAGGGTTTAGGGTTAGGGTTTACGGGTTTACAGTTGCTCAAGTTTATAGTTTAGGGTTTAGGGGTTAGGGATTTAGGGTTGCTTGGGTTTAGTGGTTAGGGTTTAGAGAGAGAGAGAGTGAGGGGATCGATAGATATTGGGAGAGATAGGGAGATAGAGGATTATAGTTGCTTCCATGGTTGATGGTTTAGAGGTTTGGGGTTTAGGGTTGCTCAGTTTTAGGGTTTAGGGGTTGGGGTTTAGGGGCATTATTTAGGGTAACTTAAGGTTTATGTTTTAGGGGTTGGGAGTTAAGGTTTAGAGGTTTAGGTTAGGGTTTAGAGAGAGAGAGGACCGATAGGGAGATATAGAGGAGACCGAGGGGAGACATAGGGAGATAGAGGGTGAGGGACATGGATAGAGACATAGGCAGAGAGATTGAGAGGTAGAGGGATGATAGAGATAAGGAGATAGGGTTTAGGGTTTATCAGATTTAGGGTTGATCATGTTTAGGGTTTAGGGGTTAGGAGTTTCGAGAGGGAGAGATCTATGGAGATAGAGGGTGAGGGACATGGCCAGAGACATAGCTAGCGAGATTGAGAGGTAGAGAGATGATAGAGACATGGAGATAGAGATTTAGGGTTGATCAGGTTTAGAGTTTAGGGGTTAGGAGTTTAGAGAGGGAGAGATAGGGAGATAGAGGGTGATGGACATGGCCAGAGACAGGCAGAGATATTGAGAGGTAGAGGGATGATAGAGACAAGGAGATAAGGGTTTAGGGTTGATTAGGTTTAGGGTTTATGGTTGGTATATATGATGTATAGAATGGTGTAAATGACTAACATATTGCCGCTTATGATGTTCTGATGGCTCCTGTGGCTAGCAGAGGGTAGAATGACACCTGTGACTGGCTAGGTGTAGAATGATGTTTTTGATTGATAAGTAGGTGCTACTAGGGAGTATATTGGCACATACGATATATAAAATGGTTCAAATGACTAACAGATTGGCACTATGATCTTCTAATGGCTCCTGGTGAGGTATTTGTTTGATTTTGATTATTTTTGGGATCATTTGAGATGGAGCTTAGATTGATTTGGGATGGAGTTGGGATGAAATGGATTGGTTTAGGGATAATGAGAGGTGGAAAGGACTAGATTAGGAATGATTTGGGAATGATTAGAATGGTTTTAGGGATGGTTTGAAGTGGTTTAGTGTTGATTAGGGAATGATTAGAATCATTTAGGAATAGTTTAGGGATGGTATTTGAGATGAAATCCAGGTTGATTTGAAAATGATTAGGGATGAAGTTAAATTGATTTGGATGTGATTTGGGATGGTGTGAAGTGGCTTAGGGCTGATTAGAAGTGGTTTAGAGGTGATTAGAGATTAAATTGAATGGATTAGGGATGATTTGGGATTGATTAGGAATGAATTTGGTTGGAATGAAAGCTTAATGTTTTCATGTTTTCTCTTTATAGACATTGGGGGAGATATAGGGAGATAGAGGTTTAGGGTTGCTTCTAGGTTTTATGGTTTAGGGGTATTATTTATGATTTAGGGTTTATGGTTTAGAGGTTAGGGGTTAAGGTTTAGAGGTTTAGGTTTATGGTTTAGGTAGAGAAGCGAATAGGGAGATATAGAGGAGACTGAGTCTGGGAGAGATATCTCTGTCTCCTCTATCCCTCTCTCTAACTATACCTACCTCTCTATCTCTCTCTCCCTATCTCTTTATCTTGCTAGATCTCTTTCTATCCCCTCTCTCTAACTCTACCTTTCTATCTCTCCCTCCCTCACTATTTGAGGTTTACATGAGTTTAGTGCTGCTTAAGTAAATAGAGTTTAGGGTTTTGGGTAAGGGTTTAGGAGAATTATTTAGGCTTTACGGGTTTAGGGATGCTTGAGTTTAGGGTTTAGGGTCTAGGGGTTAGGGTTTAGGGTTTACAGGTTAGGGGTTTAGGGTTGCTTGAGTTTAGGGGTTTAGGGTTGCTTGATTTTAGAGTTTAGGGGTTAGGGGTTAGGATTTAGGGTTCAGGGTTTAGGGTTCAGAGGTTTAGGTTTATGGTTTAGGTAGAGGGGAGAATAGAGATCCCTATCTCTCTCCCTAGACATATGGATCCATATCTCTTAATCTATCCCTTGCTACCTCTCTCTCCTCCTCTTTATCTCTCTCCCCATCCCTCTACCTCTTGAAATCTCTCTCCCTATGTCTCTAGACATCTCTTGATTTCTTTCCCTATCGAGCTATCTATCCTCATAACCCCATCTCTTAATATGCCACTCTCTACCTCTCTCTTTGTATTTCCCTATCTAACTCTCCCTTGCTAGATCTATCTCCCTATATCTCCCCTCTCTCTATATATGTATCTCTATCTTTCTCCCTTTATAGACCCGATTCTCTATCTCAATCCCCATCTCTCTCTCTCCCTCTCCCCATCTCTATCTCACCTATCCTCTCTATCTCTTCATGTCTCCTGATCCCTCTCTATACATAGGATAGAGAAATGAAGAGAGAGAGAGAGACTCTCCCATGTAGATACAAGGTTAACTTTATGTTATCATACTTCCCAGAATGCGCTCGCATTGTGGGAAGCATGGAAAATGGTAAAAAAACATGTGGGATCCACGTTTCAGACCCCACATGACTATTATTCCTACTTTTCACAAGTATATCAGACAAAAAATGTTTTTCATGTTGTTTGACTAATTGACAATCATTTTTATATCAATCCACGACCTTTTTTTGTTTTTTCAATGTAGAACAAGTGATTTTTCATGTTTTTGGAGAAAATTTGATTATTTAAACTAAAAGTTTCATGTTTCATGTGTGATTTTGTTTCAAAGCTAATTACCATTGATATATAGATTAAATTTCATGATATATGTTTATTTTTTCCATAAATTTTAGTAATCCTATTCTAGAATTATATATAATTCATATTTAAACTTGCAAAAAATAAGAATTTAAGGATTTTGAAGTCATCTTTTGGAGAATTGGTCAACTGCAATATCAAATTCTAAGGTATGTTTAATTTATGTCCAATTTAATTCACATATATATGTTCTTATGTTCTTTATGTCTTTAAATGTCTTTATGTCTTTATGTCTTTATGTTTTTTATGCTCTTTATGTTCTAAGATATATATGTGTCTAGGTATATTAGTTAGTTCAGTCAAAGAGACTCCAAATTCCTCATGTTTCCACCTTATTTCGGCCCTTCATGCCTTCATTTCACCTATTTTCAGCTATACAAGAGAAAAACATTATCAGATACTTCATAAAATAATTTTAGTGAACAATTGTTTGTCATACTCATATTCGAGTGTATACATGGAGCCAAAATTGAATTTTTCTTACAAAAATGGAGGAAATGAGCACCACAACCTATTTGACAAATTGTTACAACTCACTTTGATACCACTCAATCCATAAAAAATATGATGGAGATTATGTATTTACTTCATCAACATAAAAAATTTTTAGAGAAGAGAGTTATATACAAATATACGGATATACAAGCATCATGACACAAGATGATACAAAGGGAGTTACAAGGAGATAAAATACTAAAAAGGAGGTTATCATGAGTGTAGGATAGTCACAAGTCTATATAACAGTCCACTATCATAGTCATGACCATCATGAAGTAGTTTTTAATTTATGCATTACTTAACATGTCTTTGATCTTTTGTCATGAGTATCTAGAAGTTTATCTTCAACGATTAATGTTCTTTTGACTATCACAAAGTTTTTGTACTAATTTAAGACTATTGGGTAAGTACAAAAAGATGGGGGGCCAAAAAGGGGTCTTAAGTGGCCACTTTTTTTCTGAAATTAGGAAATGCTGGCCTTGGATGAGAAATTGAGCATAGTTACACTCAAAATTTAGAGATGCAACCAAAACAATGTTCGTAGTACTCTGAGTCTACTTTCTAAACTACTAATTTTTTTTGAAAATGGTATAGATTAAGGGATTCAAAAGAGGGAGCCACATAAATTGGTGTTGTTTCTGTCAAAAAACATAACATAGCATGTTTTGTGGCTCCCTCAAAAGGTCAACTTTTTTTTGGTATTTTTAAAATTGCTTTAGTGAGAAATTAGCTAACAACATGTAGTTTATGCCCAATTTTTTTGATAATTTTTTTATGAATATTTGATTTTGTACTAATTTTCAAAGTGGACACATCCTAAAAAACAAAATTTTGGTCGTGCTACCCCTATAAATTTTGAAAACTAATTGAAAATTATTTTTTTCTTTTTTTAATGTGTAGAATGGAGTCTAGTTTCTAAATATGTAATTTTTTTGAAATTTCAATGAATAGTTAATTTACAATGAAAAAAAGACCAAACAGTGGTTTTTGCCCAAAAACAGACACACAAACAAAATAAATTAAAGATGAAAAGCTTAACATTGTCAAAATGTGAAAAAAATCACATCGTCAAATAGCTAAGAGAAAAGCTAACATTACGCAGGTGTTTGATTTGTTTGACCTTGAAACACATGCAAATTTGAGGGCTAGCATGAACGAAATTATGTGAAATTCTATAGAATATTGGGAAGACACTCCAAGCCTTTGGGTTGGAAATCCAAAGCAAATCCCAAGCCCAAGGCTTAGGATTCCCAAAGTAAAACATAGCGCGAGTGCATTATAATGTGCTCGCATTATGTTCAACTTTGCATTTTTCCTTTTTCGTAGAAGTTTGTGGACCATTTTTCATGTTTGCAATAATGCGAGTGCGTTATAACGGGGAGCCCGTTATAACGTGCTGGCGTTATGTCCCCCTTGAATATTTTTATGTTCAAGGTTATTAATCATGTATGTATGTATGTATGTATCCATGTATGCCTATATGTATGTATGTATCTATGTATGCCTATATGTATGTATGTATAGTGTCGAGGGTAGAGGAGGGTAGAGATGGGGGTGAGCCAAATAGGGGAGGAGAGGGGTGGATAAGGATTGAGTGATTAAGGTTTAAGGTTGAGGATTTAGGGATATGATTTAGAGTTTAGGGATAAGGGATTAGAGTTTAGGACCTTGAGGGATTAGGGTTTAGGGTTGAGACTTTAGGGATAGCGTTTAGGGTTGAGGGTTGAGGGATTAGAGTTAAGGTAGAGTGTTGAGGGTAGAGGGATTAGGGATAGGGTTTAGGGTTGAGGGATTAGGGTTTAAGGTATAGTTTTGAGGGTTGAGGGTTTAGGGATAGGGTTTAAGATTTAAGGTTTAAGTGCTGAGGGTTGAGGATTTAGGGATAGGGTTTATGGTTTAGGGATAAGGGATTAGGGTTTAGGGATCAAGGTACCATAAATTATAATTAGGGATTAGGGGTTATGGTTTAGGGACTAGGGATTAGGGTTTAGGGTTAAGGGATTAGGGTTTAGGGATGTACAAATAAGGGGTACTATAAATAAACTAGAATTTAGGAAGGGTTGGGAAAATTTTGTGAATCATCATGGGCTAGAGATTAGAGATTTTGTTATGTTCAAGTACATATCCAAGTCATAATTGAAGGTTAAGATATTACAAAGAACAGGGTGTGTGAAAAATATCAATGCTCTTTGGCTTATGAATACCAACATTGATACAAATGAAAGATGCCCTTCTTCTAACAGAGTATGCAGTTCAAGTCAACCAATGGGCAGTAAGTTGTCGAATGAGTTGGTTTAATGGGCATGCCTCCTTCTTCAAGGCCTAGGTGGGTAGGAGTGGAATGTACAATTAAGGGGTACCATAAATAAACTAGAATTTAGGCAGGGTTGGAAAAATTTTGTGAATCATCATGGGCTGGAGATTGGAGATTTCATTGTGTTCAAGTACATATCCAAGGCATATTTTAAGGTTAAGATATTTCAAAGAATGAGGTGTGTGAAAAATATCAATGCTCTTCAGCTTATGAATACCAACATTGATACAAATAAAAAATGCCCTTCTTCTAACAGAGGATGCAATTCAAGTCAACCAATGGGTAGCAAGTTGCTGATCTTGAATTGGTTTCTGATGAAGAAAATAATGATGTTGTTGAAGCAATGGAAGAAAATCAAAATTGTAAGTCTAATTTAATTTATGCCAACTTTCAAAGTAGGCATTGGAATTGTAGCTTTACCTAGAGGATTGGTATAACAAAAACTTAATTATGTTACAAGCCTTTCTTTAAAGAACCCTGGACATTATGGACCCTATCATCTAGAAAAGCACATGACAGTGAACTCTCCCCACCTTTCAAATCAGATATTTACCTTTTTATTCAATGAAAATGAAGTCACGGAATGTAAACCAACCATGCATACTAGTAAGATCAAATTCTCTGCCTTTTATTCTTATTACTTTTACTTTATTAAGAGAAGAGTGTCAAAAAGAATGGGTTTAATTGTAAGCTAACATAAGGCAAAGTAGTTTTGTTATTACATTTTTTAATTGATCTCTAATAGTCTAATATAATGCAGTCTTCTATAATACGAACATCTGCATTTGTGTGAATGCTAAGCTTTAATATAGTAGAGTATTAAATCAATGCAATCAGCTATTTATTGGGTTAAAACAACTTAGTTTTTGTAATGGTTTGGGAATGCAAGAGTTGCCAAAAATATGTGATTGTCCTCTACAATTACCAAGAGAAAAAAGTTTAGTAGTTCTTGTTGATAGAGCCAGTAAACAATGGAAGATTATTTTCCTGTTTCATAACAATATACCTCCCCTAAGTGCGGGGTGGACAGCAAGAAACATAGATGTACCCCAATGCAAATCTTTTCTCATAATGATCATCCTTCTGATTTCAATTGTTAATTACTCACTGTGGATGTACCATATGCAAAGCTTTTCCCATAGTGTGTACACATACTAGCATAATGAACCCCAGATGGGCTAGAAAAACATGCCATATAACATTACTAACATTAAAAAAGTTCATAGCCATTTTTCTAACATATTCTTGCAACTTAGATATCTTTAAGAGAAGAGTGTCAAAAATGATGGGTTTAACAACCTAACATAAGGCAAAGCAGTTTTGTTGGGTTTAGGGATAGGGTTTAGGGTTTAGGGTTGAGGGATTAGGGTTGAGGGTTGAGGGATTATGGTTTAAGGTATAGTGTTGAGGGTTGAGGGTTTAGGGTTGAGGGATTATGGTTTAAGTTATAGTGTTGAGGGTTGAGGGTTTAGGGTTGAGGAATTAGGGTTTAAGGTTGACGGATTAGGGTTTAATGTTGAGAGTTATGGGTTGAGGGTTTAGGGATAGGGTTGATGGTCAAGGGATTAGGGTTAAAGTAGAGTGTTGAGGGTAGCGGGATTAGGGATAGGGTTTAGGGTTGAAAGTTTAATGATTGAGGGTTGAGGCTTTAGGGCTGAGGGTTAAGGGATTGGGGTTTAAAATATAGTGTTGAGCGTCGAGGGTTTATGGATAGGTTTTAGGGTTTAATTTTTAAGGGTTAAGGGTTGAGGGATAGGGTTTAGGGTTTAGGGATAAGGAATTAGGGTTTAAGGTATAGTGTCGAGGGTTGAGGGTTTGGGAATAGGGATAGCGTTTAGGGTTTAGGGATGAGGGATTAGGGTTGACAGTTGAGGGATTAGGGTTGAAGGTATAGTGTCAAGGGTTGAGGGTTGAGGGATTAGGTTTTAGGGTTGATGGATTAGGGTTTAAGGTATAGTGTTGATGGTTAAGGGTTTAGGGTTGACGGATTAGTGTTTAATGTCAAGGTTAGGGTTAGAGTGTCGAGGGTAGAGGGATTAGGGATAGGGTTTAGGGTTGAAGGTTTAAGGATTAAGGGTTGAGGCTTTACAGATGAGGGTTTAAGGCTTAAGATATAGTGTCAAGTGTTGAGGGTATACGGATAGGGTTTAAGTTTTAAGGGTTAAGGGTTGAGGGATAGGGATTAGGGTTTAAGGTATAGTGTTGAGGGTTGATTGTTTAGGGATAGGGTTTAGGTTTGAGGGATTAGGGTTTAGGGTTGATGAATTAGGGTTTAATGTTGAGAGTTGAGGGTTGAGGGTTTAGGGATAGGGTTGATGGTCAATGGATTAGGGTTAAAGAGAAGTGTTGAGGGTAGAGGGATTAGGGATAGGGTTTAGGGTTGAAGGTTTAAGGATTAATGGTTGAGGCTTTAGGGATGAGGGTTAAGGGATTAGGGTTTAAGATATAGTGTCAAGTGTTGAGCGTGTAGGGATAGGTTTTAGGGTTCAAGTTTTAAGGGTTAAGGGTCGAGGGATCAGAGTTAAGAGTTGATGGATTAGGGTTTGACGTTGAGGGTTGAGGGTTTCAGGATAGTGTTGAGGGTCAAGGGATTAGGGTTAAAGTAGAGGGTTAAGGGTATAAGGATTAGGGATAGGGTTGGAGGGTTTAGGGATAAGAGATTAGGGTTTAAGGTATAGTATCAAGCCCATTGAGGGTTTAGGAATAGGGATAGCGTTTAGGGTTTAGGGATGAGGGATTAGAGTTGAGGGATGATGGATTAGGGTTGATGGTTGAGGGATTAGGGTTTAAGGTATAGTGTTAAGGGTTTAGAGATAGGGTTTAGGGTTGAGGGATTAGAGTGAAGGGTTGAAGGATTAGGATTTGATGTTGAGGGATGAGGGTTGAGGCTTTAGGGTTTAGGTTTTAGGGATAGGGTTGAGGGTCGAGGGATTAGAGTTAAGGGTTGAGGGATTAGGGTTTGACATTGAGGGTTGAGGGTTGAGGTTCGAGGGTCAAGGGTCGAGGGTTTAGGGATAGGGTTGAGGGTGGAGGGATTAGGGTTAAAGTAGAGTGTTGAGGGTACAAGCATTAGGGATAGGGTTGGAGGGTTTAGGGATAAGGGATTAAGGTTTAAGGTATAGTATCGAGCCCGTTGAGGGTTTAGGAATAGGGATAGTATTTAGGGTTTAGGGATAGGGTTGAGGGTTGAGGGATTAGAGTTAAGGGTTGAGGGATTAGGATTTGACATTGAGGGTTGAGGGTTGAGGCTTTAGGGTTTAGGGTTTAGGGATAGGGTTGAGGGTCGAGGGATTAGAGTTAAGGGTTGAGGGATTAGGGTTTAACGTTGAGGGTTGAGTACATTGAGGTTCAAGGGTTGAGGGTTTCAGGATAGGTTTTGAGGGTCGAGGGATTAGGGTTAAAGTAGAGTGTCGAGGGTATAAGGATTAGGGATAGGGTTGGAGGGTTTAGGGAAAGGGATTAGGGTTTAAGGTATAGTATCAAGCCTGTTGAGGGTTTAGGAATAGGGATATCATTTAGGGTTTAGGAATGAGGGATTAGAGTTGAGGGATGATGGATTAGGGTTTAGTGATAAGGTTTAGGGTTGAGGTAGACAAGGAGCGACTGAGAGACATGGAGAGGGGAGAGGTAGAGAGGTAGAGAGGTGAGGGGGAGAGATAAGTGAGATATAGAATATGATCTGATGGAACTAGAGGTGAGATATTGTAAAGGTGAGATACGCACAAATATCTACTGATCAATCTATAGCAGGACAAAATGCGAGCACGCACGTTATAACGCACTCACATTTCTCCTGCTATAGAAACAGTAAAAAAATGTTGACCCCCATGATCTAGGCCCACATGCTTTGTTTTCATGTTGATTATGCGTGTGCTCTAACAAAAAAGAAGTGTTTTCATGCTATTGGGAAGTTCACATGCACATTTTACACATTCTACCACCTTTGTATGATCTTTCCACCACCTTTTGTTCTTGGCCAACTTAAGAAGGAGGAAATAACATAGTTTTCACACCAAGTTTGATATATATCTATTCAAGTTTCAATTTTTGTAGTGTTGCAATGTTAATTGTGATTCAATTTTAGGAATTTAACATTATAGATTGGTTAATAGTATTGTTGTTAGTAATTATATTTGAGTGTTATTCAATTTAACATTGAAAAGGAAGCAAGTAGTAAAATACTCAAATTGTTGAGGAGTTTGATGCAAGAAGAAAAAAACACTACATAATGAGGTACTCTCTCCATTCAAATCTTCATTTTTTAGGTATGTCAAGTCTTTACATGCATGTTCTTTACATTTTCCTTAATTCTATTTAAATTACTTTATCATGCTTTATCATACATGTTTAAAACTCTTCACATTCCCAATCAAGAAAGCAACCTACAATCTCACATGATGCCATGTATATTTTCTACACTTGGGCTCTTTAATAATTATGTGTAATAAACAGACCTTAAAATACCATGATGTCAAACTATACAAGAATAAATCCTTACACCATAATAAAAATACAATCCCACTATTATCTTGTCATATTAACAAGTTAAAATATAAATGAATAGGTGCCAAGATCATACAAGTATGCACATATCTTAGCCTAGAACATTCCTTATGCACCTATTCATGATGATTTGTACATGCACATGACATAATAATTGTTGTCTATTCCTTCACAAGCCACCCAAATCCTAGTATCCCTAGTACCAACAAAACACCTCAATTCCAAATCCTAGTAGCCCTAGTAACAACAAACATGTCAAATTGGGTCTGCCTCAACCTTTTCAAGCATGAAGTCCCATGTACTATTTTCATGGCTACAATAATTTGCTTTGTATACTTTGTACCTATTTTGGTTGAGTGACATTTACTCTTTTACATGATGATTGTATGTACATTTACTATGAAGGGTTGAATGACATATTTTAGTTATTTGTATGGATACATTTCTTAGGAACTAATATTGGTCTCTTTATCATGCTATAGATAAATTCTCTGTCATGCCGAGGAAATATCAAGAATTAAACCAACATAGGAAGATATAGAAGCTAAGAATGCAAAGAAAGCAGTGGCTATGAGGGAACTTTGTGAGAAGAGGAAATTAGACATGATAAATGAAGACATGCCAATTGAAGAGGAACCACAACCATCACAAAGAGATATGGTATTGGCGGCACAAAGAGAACGAATGCAAAAACTTCATGCTATGAGAGATTTAAATACCATAGTTGGAGACACGTCCTCTACTGCAAGTCAACATGTAGGGACACCATCTACCACATCTCAAGTTGAGAGTGAATCATCACTCACATGTGATGAAGGAGGTACGCCATTGTTCCCACCTCAACCTCAAGGTATGTCATCTATTCCATCTTTGATTGAAGGTATGCCATATAGCCCATCTCATTTAAGTATTGATGAAATTCCTAATGTTGAGATGAATTTATCTAACTTAACACCACCTAGAATTTTGCATAGAAAGCCAAAGTATTTGATTGATATTGATGAGAATATTTTGCAGCCAATGGAAGGTAAGATTCCAAAATGTACTTGTAGAAGATATGCTCATAAGATTTGGAGATTGTTCTTTGAAAAGTTAAATGAGACAGCAAGATGTCAACTATTCCTTGAAATGATGCAAAGTATAAAGTATAGGTCCATCATGAAGATTCTTGGGTTGAGAACATCAGAGGCTTCAAGTGAAAAATCTATTGTCAAGAATCTAATGAGTGTGTATGAGAGTGTGGGTAACACCTCACGCACAAAAGATAGTAATGCAACATGGCGTGTGATTAAATCGACTATAGTAAGTAGTCAAACAAGGAAAGCTTGTCTCATTAGAAAGATGAGTCCAGAATTGAGAATTAGTAGGAAAACTTTATCAAGAGTTGTTGGAAGATGCCAATGAATTATGGGCGTTCTTGGGGAGACTACCATGAAAAGATAAACCAATTGTTGAAGCATTGAGATAACTAATTGAAGACTTTTGGAAGAATTACACAAGGGTATCTCCAAATCAAAGGGATGTGGTAAGAAGGAGAATTGATAGTCAGAACCATGAGCCACATCCAAAGCATTTTTTGAATGAGACTCAAACACATTTTTATGGTAAACTTCTAGAGAAGTATCCTCAAATTAAAATTTGTCAAACATATTTTGAAATGCTAAAACTTTTCTATGTCAAGATAAATCACACACGCACTACTTCTTGTTGTAGATTACATATTAAATTTTCTAACCATTTTGATGTTTATAGGTCTATATGTTTAGATATGTATACTAACAATGTTTTGCAGGGTTGTGCCATATGTGCCCCACCAACATCTTCAAGAGACTTCATATCAAGAATTTTATGTGAAAGAGAGGAAGGTCAAATATTCTACAACAAATTATGGTTGGATGGCACATGTCATCGTTGCGGTGGCTTGGAACATTTGCCAATACGTGAACATATGGAAAGAACACATGTGGTTGGAAATGAACTAGTAGAGTTTGGCAAGTATAAAATAGTGGCATACAATACAAAATATGGTAAAGAAGCAAAGAGGTGTGAATTTGTTATTGAAAAGATTCTAGTGTATCAGTTTATGCCTATATTTCGTGACAGCATAGTGTATGAGTATGCAAGACATGCCCATAGAGCTCGATGGTTGGACTTGCAATTCAAGTTATGTAAGGACACATTTCTGGTTGGTAGCATTATTTCAATCATTGACTTTGCAGAGAACTATAGTCTACAGCAACAGCGTGAGGTGCAATCACAATATTACAACTCCACACAGGTTTCTATATTTGTGCACATTGCATTCATTCATGTGAATGATAGTACAAAGGATGACAGAAAGATCATAATGGAGTATAATTTCTATATTAGTGATCGTACACATTCTACAGAGTTTGTGCAAGGTTTCTTTAAGGTGTTCTATAATGATTTGGATAGAAGGGGCATATAGTTCAGTAAGCATATCATATGGTCAGATAAGTGTGTCACAATTCAAGAACTCACAAAATTTCTATTGGCTGAGTAGGAGGCATAATTTTACAGGTATTCAACATATGTGGAACTTTTGTGAGGTCGGTCATGGAAATGGGGAGCATGATGGTGCAGGAGCATGTATCAAAAGAGCCATAGCACGAGAAGAGTTAAAGTATAAAGATAATGCAAAGTTGACAGATGCAAAATTGATTGTCGAGTGGTGTTATGCTTCCATGGGTCCAGGTAATGAAGGTAAGTCTTCAGTTCATAGATTTTTTTGGTTGATAGATGATACTAACATTGCACCATATGAGGACTGTTCTATATTGACAGGATCAAATGAGATGCACTCTTTCAAAAGCTCAATTGCAGGTTCATGGAGTATCCATACGCAAAAGATGTAATGCTTTTGTTCTTCTTGTACAATTCAAGCCTAGGATGAGTGCAAGTCAAAGGAGTGGGTTGACGAATGGCAGTTAAGTTATCTTAGCCCACTTGACATGTATCGACCCCCGTTGACACTCGAACTAACACAGATGTAATCATCAGTTGAATTTGACCACATATCAAATCTAGTTCAACCAAGTAATATATTTATTTGTATAGTTTTTGGAATTCCTAATGTCATCTTACTTTGTAGTGTTTTTGTAATGTTGACTAATTTCATCTAATTTGCTACACATATCAATTTAGGGCACCTATATGCAGTTATTGTAGATGAAGATAATGAAGAGGGAACAAATTATTACTTATGTCATTGTGTTGAGGCCAAAAAGAAATTGGAGGCCCCAGTTATAGATGGAGAAAACATCGAATACCCTACAGACTAAGTGGTTATTACTGGAACATGGCTTAGAAGGTACCCACATAAGAGTGTTAATGTTTGGCTATTTCAGGACTTTGACACGCATCAGAAGATTCTTCATTACTCGAACCTTGTCGTGGCATCCAATGTTCATTTGATATAGTATCGGGGTAGACCTTTGAACAAAATCTTGTGGAAGGTGCGTGATTCTGACCATGAAGCAATACTTGACACAATAAAGAGTAGAGCAGACCTAGATGGTTCATTGGATTAATTTGTAAGTATTCACATTGATTTTGTAAAGTCATGTTACATTGAGTTGTAAGTATGCACATTAATTTGTAAGGTTTGTCTTTTTTTATTTCTTGCTACACTTTTACACATATACACATTTTTACATCATCATGTTATTCTTCATGGGGTTAGACCTAAGTGATATATGAAGTTGATCCTGAGAATAATGTATAAAATCTAGGTAATGTATAAAATATAGGTGTCTCTAGGTGTCTTTGTTTCTAACTAGATAATAGGTGTCTCTAATTGTTATGTAGAGGCAATGGGATAGTTGGAGGATGGCAAACTAGACAAGGTTTCCTTATGCTCTAAAGCCCAAATTTCATGATCATTATACAAAAGTGCGAATAGTAATTAGAGACTCTAAATTCTTCATGGAAAAGGTGATTTCAAATGCTATGGGACCCATTCCAATCATTGCCAAAGGCAGACCAAACTCAAGATTAACACTTCCTTCACAAACCTAAGAAATGACTTGTAGCCCTAAAAAAGGAGAACAATCCTAATAAATTTTGATATAGATCTTCAAACATAGAACTTGGACAATCAGTAGATACCCATTTGGACTCCCTATCACATATCCAAAACTGGGTATAGGTTGTTTTGGATGATATACCCTAACCTATAACTCCTCTCAATAACCTAAAGCTCCAATTAGGCCTAAAATACAAATAGACCCCCCTTAAATCCACACACATAACTCAACTAATGACTTGAGCACTTACTATTCATGTCAAAACTATGAATTTTGTGGGTTTTGTCCTCCTACAATCTATTGTTCCCAAAAATGCCTCTATGGTTCCTTCTCTATGTCTCTAAACATCACCTAACACATGGTATTGTTAGGTTTCCTCAAAGAAAACTTCTTCTCCTCAGATTTCCTATCAAAAACTCATCATAGCATACTAGAATAGACCTACTACAACCCATTCCACTGATCAAAAGTGAATCAAATAAGTGGAATGGCCAAAAAATGCATGATTCTTACCAAAACCCTAGATAAGGGTTTCTTAAATTATTTTCAAGAAAATGAGTTTTACTCTACTCTAGAATTGTTTCAAGATGCCAAACTAGATGCAAATGAATGTCAAATCACTCTAGTTTCATGCCACCACCATAGTCCTTCAGTTGTACTAATGGTGCAGGAGCACCTAGGTTGTCATGCCTCCAAGAGGGGTCAAAAAATAAAATTTTGTTTTGATTGAGTCAATTGTATGTAATAAGGTCTTCTATGACCATTTCATTTATTTTTAAGTCACTTTGAGTCTTTGAGTCCTGTTGCAAAAAAATGTCAATGTTGTCAAGTTGCACAAAGCAACTTTTGCATTTTTGGTGTCCTTCTCTTGATGCGACCAAACTAAGAGTTCCAACACGTCTGGATGGGTATGTTTAGGCTAGGCATGGTTCTATTTTTCACCCAAACATGTCGAAACAGTCTAAGCTACATTATACTGATGATATCCCTAAAGAGTCCAAAGTGCAAAAAGGCAGCAATCTTTGACAAGATGTTACTCAAAAACTGTGTCACTTAGAAACATTCCATCTAAGGAAACACGATCATATAGAATGCCTCTACAATAATCTCTCTCAATTTTTTATATCTCTGAGGCATTTGCCCATGGTGAAAGGTTTTCTGCTGCCCCAAAAATTATCAAATGGAGGCAGTCTAAAGTTGCAAAGGGGTGTAACTTTCATCCTACTCCTGATGCAACCAAACTGATTGTTCCAACGCATCTGGATGGGTACATTTATGCCAGACATGGTCCTATTTTTCACCCAAACATGTCAAAACAGTCTGAGCTACATTGTACCGGCGATATCCCTGAAGAGTCCAAAGTGCAAAAAGGTAGCAATCTTTGATGAGATGTTACTCAAAAACCATGTCACTTAGAAACATTTTGTCTAAGGTAACACAATCATGTAGAGTGCCTCTACAATAACCTCTCTCAGTTTTTTATATCTCTAAGGCATTTGCCCGTGGTGAAAGGTTTTTTCTGCTGCCCCAAAAATCATCAGAAGGAGGCAGTGTAAAGTTACAAAGGAGTGTAACTTTCATCTTTCTCCTGATGCAACCAAACTGACTATTCCAACTGACTATTCCAACGCATCTGGATGGGTACATTTACACTAGGTATGGTCTTATTTTTCACCCAAACATGTCGAAACAGTCTGAGCTACATTGTACTGATGATATCCCTAAAGAGTCCAAAGTGCAAAGAGGTAGCAATATTTGATGAGATGTTACTTGAAAATCATGTCACTTAGAAATATTATGTCTAAGGCAACACGATCACATAAAGTGCCTCTACAATAACCTCTCTCAGTTTTTTATATCTCTAAGGCATTTGCCCGTTGTGAAAGGTTTTCTGCTGCCCCAAAAATTATCAGGAGGCAGTGTAAAGTTACAAAGGGGTGTAACTTTAACCCTACTCCTGATGCGACCAAACTGACTATTTCAACATGTCTGGATGGGTACATTTACTCTAGGCATGGTCCTGTTTTTCACCCAAACATGTCAAAACAGTCCGAGCTACATTGTACCGATGATATCCCTGAAGAGTCCAAAGTGTAAAAAGGCAGCAATCTTTGACGAGATGTTACTCAAAAAATGTGTCACTTAGAAATATTCTGTCTAAGGCAACACGATCACGTAGAGTGCCTCTACAATAACCTCTCTCAATTTTTTATATCT
The DNA here is from genome assembly GCA_027924645.1 of Cunninghamia lanceolata. Classification (NCBI taxonomy): domain Eukaryota; kingdom Viridiplantae; phylum Streptophyta; class Pinopsida; order Cupressales; family Cupressaceae; genus Cunninghamia; species Cunninghamia lanceolata. Next base: position 1,457,130 of record BSBN01000081.1, on the reverse strand, counting down.
CTGAGGCATTTGCCCGTGGTGAGAGGTATTCTGCTGCCACAAAAATTGTCAAAAGGAGGCAGTGTAAAGTTGCAAAGGGGTGTAACTTTTGTCTTACTCCTGATCTGACCAAATTGTCTATTCCAACACATCTAGATGGGTATATTTATGCTAGGAATGGTCCTATTTTTCACCCAAGCATGTCGAAACAGTCTGAGCTACATTGTATCGATGATATCCCTGAAGAGTCCAAAGTGCAAAAAGGCAGCAATCTTTGATGAGATGTTACTCAAAAACTGTGTCACTTAGAAACATTATGTCTGAAGCAACACAATCATGTAGAGTGTCTCTACAATAACCTCTCTCAATTTTTTTTATCTCTAAGGCGTTTGCTCGTGGTGAAAGGTTTTTTTCTGCCCCAAAAATCATCAAGAGGTAGTGTAAAGTTACAAAGGGGTGTAACTTTTGTTCTTCTCCTCGTGTGGCCAAACTGACAATTCCAATGCATTTGGATGGGTATGTTTAGGCTAGGCATGGTCCTGTTTTGCACCCAAATATGCCAAAATAGTCTAAGCTACATTGTACCGGCATATTAAATTATTGACAAATATTAAATCATATAAACATAGAAATCATTTTAAAGCATAAACTAACTCCTCCAAGTCAAGGCATAGATTAAGGTATGTGAAAAAACTAAATATTGAATGGGTGCCTAAGCTAGATGAAGACTTTTTACCCACCTCATCCTTCAATCATTATAATTGTTCTCAAAAGACATCATCAAAACATGAAAAAACTCCAAGACTTGTAGTTTTAAGTTGATTTCCTCCAAGGTGCCAATGTGAGGTTGTTTTAATGGAAAAGGGTACCTTGATTCATGATGTTGAATCTCCTTCCTCCTAGGTGCCAAAATGGATAGTTTAGACAAGAAAAGGCGCCTTAGTATACTTAGCTCATTTCTTGGCAATTTGATGGCTTCAATCACTTGTTCAAACCTATAGGAGACCATTTTACACTTAGGCGCTAGATCTTAGGATTTAGAACATCTTCCTTCAAGGCACCAAAATTAGGTTATTTAGACACAAAAGTGCGCCTCTATACAAGATGCTTATTCTTCTTCCACTTAGGTGCTCATTCATGATGATCCAAGTGACAATAGGTGCCTAGACTTCCTTTGGTAAGATTTAGTCATTTTGAAGGTTCTAACACTAGGCACTACAGTTGGAAGTGATTTGAAGTTCATTTTCCTCTAGGCATCCATAATGGATGGTTGAGACAAGAAAAGGCGATGACTCTAGGTGCATATCCAAGGTGATATCTTTCTAGGTGCAAGCTTCACTAAGTTTAGACTTCACTTTACATCAAAGAGCCAAAATGGATAGTTTAGAGAGAGGCAAAAATGCGCCTAGAGGTATGATGCTCAGTTTGATGTGTTTGATCAACTTTGATAATCAAGATGAATTACCTCCCTTAAGGCACTCTCCTTTATACTTTGAAACATCCTTTCAATATCAAGGCACAATTTTGAGGTTGTTTGGATGATGAAAGGTGCCTTGAGTTCTAGGCAGAGTTTTGAGGTTGTGCAAGTAGATAAATGCACCTAAGGTCTTAAAGCAAATTTGTGCCTAAAACTGAAAATCCCCGAGGTATAACTTATAGAAGCCTATAGCCCCAATGTTATGTTGCATACTAAAATTAGGTAAGACTCAATGTAATCTCATAACCTCACCTTATATGCAAGAGGAATTACATTTAATAACCACAATGGTCATCAGGTGCTCATAAGCATATGATTTTGACTAGCTTATTCAAAACAACAAACATACTCTTTGCATCCCGATATGGTATAATAATAAGAAATTAAGAAAAATTTTCAATTCACCAACTCATAAAGAATATGGATCAACATACTCATTTGAATATTTTCAATTGAGCAACTCATAAAGAATATTAATATTTTCTATTCAACATGATGATTCATTTTTTTTAAAATACAACTTTTATCTTTTAGTTCTAAAATGAGGTTTAGGTGATACTTGAATAACAATAGCTAGCTTATTGGATCAACAAACATCCTATGTAATACAATTGGAATTTAAATATTTGAAATAGCCATCTACAAATATCCATTCAAATGTAGATTTATACTGCAATTATGGACGCCATCAATAAAAAAGATTTGTATTAACCAAATATTCATATAGGCATACATCAATATCTATCAATATAAGTATAACATATATACAAAATAGCCATATAGGATTACAAGAATTCTATATAGGCATACAATGTCAACTATATGCAATACAAAATATATGTCCACAAATGCCATATAGGCATACAACAAAGGAACACAATAAAAAGTCATTCCCCTTTGGCTGCTAAAGAGAATAGATCATGGGTAGCCTTTGATATTCTAGGGGATGGAGACGCGTATGTGGGTGGTCTACTATGAACCTGAGGGCTGCTCCTATTTAGTTCTTCTTTCATCTTTAGTTGTTACAATAAAAAGTATAGACATTAATATATAGAAATTACATGTTATAAAAAATGAAACATTTAACAAAATAATCACTTACTGCTAGCATATAATTTGTCTCCTCACTTGCCTCAGTAGCAGGAATAGGCCATGGTGATGTCATGTCCTATAGAAACCATCTAGATAGAAATTAAACTTCAAATCAATAATCTTTTAATTTTTTAAAAATAAACAACTATAACAATGAATGTAAATTGAAATTTACTAATCTGCCTCATACCCCTGTCAATGCCATGGAGCTATGAATCGCAGAGGTCACACCATGCTCCATTTCCCTATGAACATCAGGAGGTGTCTCCGCAGCCTACATCATCTAGAAATAAAACAACTTTATTCAATTACGAAAACTATAATAGTGTTGCAAATCATGGCTCCTAACATACATACATGTTTATCTAAACATGGAAGTACACACAATAAAACACACAAGTCACATACAAAAATCTAGTAAGTACAATTCATTCATTAAACTATTTATTTTACTACCTCCATGAAGCTTTGAAGTCCACCACCGCTGACAGGTGTTGCCATGAAATCTCCAATATTAACCTATTCAACATCCAAAATTAGATATTAGAATACCATTTATATAATGATGCTATTCACATGTAATATTTATAATTGTTTACTAGTTACATACCCTGACAGTAGATGATCTAGTGTAATATGCAGGTGGAGAACCACTAAAAACTGCATAAACGCTATGACCCTGAAATTTTATTAAAATCATCAAACTAAATTAGTTAATCTTGCATTTCAAAAATAAAATTTAATAAATTAAATTCAATAAAATTGCTAATATTTACCTGAGTATCAAGGCTAAAAGTCTCACTCAGGAGGGTATCTGTCATCACCATCTGCTCAGCTGTAGATATAGCCTGTGCACCTGCATCCTGACTATCCATGGGGTCATAACCACAGGCTGACCCACAAGTTTGACAAGCATGGGGTGGGACCCTACTCCTCGCACTATCTCCCAACCCACTCTATGCCGCAGGACTGGCATGCTCTATGATGCTTTGGGTCAAGGCACTAATGGACTGAAGTGTATCGACCTCAACACTCTCTTTCACAATGGAAGGGATAGAAACATGCTCATGGGCTGGTCTACTAATTACTCATCTCACTACCCGCTGTGGGTCAACACGTGCCTCTGGTCTATCTTGTACTGACCCCCAACCTCTACCTTGGAAGTCACACATAACAAAATAGTTTGGCACTTTATTGAGGACAAACTCACAGTAGAGTTTCCTCAAAAAGTATTGCAGGACCTCATTATTATTGCATGGAGGATAGTCAAAAACCATCCACCACCTCTACCCAAAATTGTCCCTTATCGCTTAGTTGTTGCACCAATGGATAGGGAACCTCTTGCATGTAATGGGTGGAGGTTGATTTGTTTCTGGGTTTGTGAAAATAGAACACAAGTCTAATTTTGTAATTTGTAATTTTTTCACATCTTGGTATGATAGCTTGTCTACATAATAGTCTCTAAACTCCCTCCTCTTATCTATCCAACTAGATATTTGCTTGCTAATTGAATCTACATTTGATAACATAGATTCAACAAGCGTGGACCTATGCAAGGTAGAAGTGAAAGGATCTTTCAACCTTGCAATTATGTCTTTAATTTATTTTTTATTGTTTTCAATTTGCCCCATTAGATTTTCTTGTGTTCCAGGGGCATGTCAAGGAATGGATGGAGGAGTTTGTTGTTCGGCAGGTATTTCCTATTTAGGATTTTGTGGATTTTGAGGAGGAGGGGGAGGAAGAGGTGCATTAACATTTCCTGACAATTAACGAAATTTACATCAAAAATCAACTCAAACCTACCTATTTAGAAACAAATTCAAACAAAAAGATAAATAAAACTCACTCATTTGGCCTGCTTGATGTCGGGGCGGCATTTTGGCGATGAATCGGTAAGATTTTGGTGTTGAATCAACTTTTTCAAAACGTGAGCGCACTTCTTAGGGTTTACAGGCCACGGGTGTAGAGGAAAATAAAGAAATGAAATGAGCACAAATGCTCTTTTTTTTAATTTATAATTAGTCATAACGTGCTCACATTATGGTTTGGTTTTGACGAGCCTTAGGCTCGTCATTACCAAACCATAACGCGAGCACATTATAACGTGAGCACGTTATAATGCGCTCGTGTTATGTATTAAATTTTTTTAAAAAAAATTTGGCCACTTTTTGGCCCCCCATCTTTTTGCACTTACCCTATTAGGATAGTCATTTTATGTTGATTACAGTCGCCTTCAATGGCATTCATTTTGTCATCCTTCAAAATCACCTGCATACAACTCATATATGTAAAAAATTAACCATACAATTCATGATTTCCAAACCTAAAATAATGATTTAATACTTATATAAGAGTCCAAACAATGGCCTTCAAGGGGCAAGAAAGTCAAGAGAAGTCAAGGTGATGTTCTTAAGAGTTGATAGGGTCAAAGGGAGGCTTAGTATTAGAGATATACCTAAGTTACATAGTGATCTCTCAACACCTTATGGTTTCAAATAGTTTTGAAGTCTCTTGGCAGCCCTATTTTCCTTTACGGAAATACTCATGATAGTCTTGAAGAAACAAAACTATTTATGTACATCAGTCCACTATGGCTATCATAGTATTAGAGTCTTTTGGAAACATTCCCAACTTTCTCCTTCATAAGATTCATAGTCCATAATTCAAGTGTATTAAATTTCTACCCTTAATTTCCTCTTTCCATTCAAGTGTATACTTCATCATTTGTTATTCAAGTGTATACTAGATATGACTTTGTATTTGTATTCGAGTGTATATTCTATGACCTGTATTCAAGTGTATATCATGACCATGTATTCGAGTGTATACTCCATGACTTTGTGTATTCCATTGTATACTTGGTTCATTTTGTGATTGGTAAAAAGGTGTGAAGAATCTATATGGTCTTTCAGACCTGCTAAAGGAGTTTTGAAGCTTTCTTGGCCATTATTTGACAAAGTGTGATGACTGTCCTAAATGATTGTGCATGACAGTGTTGAGGCAACAATTGGAAGTTCATCAAATCTAAGTCTAAAAGTGTTGGTCATGCATATTCCTTGTTGGGAAGGGGTCTTAGAAGGTCCTATAGACCTAAACAAAGGATTTTAGAACATTCTTCAAGGGTTAGACAAGTTTTATTATGATTGTCCCAAGATGACTAGTTTTACAATCATTGAGTAAGTGTTGGCACCCAAGCAAGTTAGGGTTTGCTTTTGAGTATAGTTGTTTAATACCTATTGGAATCACCTTTAGAATGTTTGAAATAGGCTCCCAAATATGTATTGAGGTTTTTGAAAGCATCCCAAACAATGGAGAACATGCAAGAACAATTTGTCAATTTGAGTTTGTCCAGGTCTAGTAAATATGTGTCAAGTTGTGTTTTGAAGTGTCAAGGCATGTTTTGATGTTATAATAAGGTCTAAGAGACCATTTTGAACATGTTTTAGGTCCTAGGAGGTTATTTGAGATTCATTTTTCAAGTATTGTAAAAGTTGTTAAAATATTGCAATGTGGTTTAAATGCAAGAAAGTGGTTTGTGACTCTTTTCCACCGATGTGAACACTTGACAATTTATGGATTGGATTTAGAAAGAATGTATTTATTGTTTATAAGTTTGTAGGATGCAAGGGTGTGAATTTTTTGTATGTGTGATGATACCCTAGGCTGGCAGAGCTATTGTTTTGAGAAAATTAGAGGTACAGAGATAGGGTTTGATGGAAAAATAGTTAGAGGATCATTCCAAGTGATTGATTAAGCATGTGCAAATATAATTGAATGTTTTTGAGGCATCGACAAAGAAAAATAAGCTTGGGAACATAGAATTTCTATAAACTCTCATGATACAAGCATGGAATTGGCATTAACAAGGGTTTTGTAGTGTTTCCCATTGACAAAAGTGGTGGATTTGGACCATTTGAGGTCTGTATTGAACATTGTAATTTAGTTTGGAAGTTTGGTAGAAGGATTTTGTGGAGTTGCTTTGGAAAATGTTGAGTACATGTGTCTCATATTTACAGGCATCAGTAAGAGTTGATCTAAGTCTCAGCAATCGACAAGTATCTCAATGATCACATTGTTCATAGTAGATTGTTCCTTGCATCGACAAGATAGTGTGTTGTGTTACTTTGACGATCTTCTGTTACTTTGATGAAGGCTTGAACTTTGCTCATTAGGTTTAATGGTCCAACAGGTTCAACGGATGTGATATGTCTATCGGCATAAGGTTGGCCATCAGTTAAACCTGTGGTAGGTACTCCAACGGTCTTCTGTTACTCTGATGAACGTTTCAACTTCACTCGTTAGGTTCAATGGTTCAACAGGTTCAACCGATGTGATATGTCTATCGGCATAAGGTTGGCCATTGGTTGAGCCTGTGGTAGGGACTCCGATGGTTTTCTATTACTCTGATGAAGGATGAAGGTTTAGGCATCGGTGGGACAAGGAACCATTGATGTGGATGGTGGAGTGGTCTCTAATGGCTTGGGCTATTCCGATGAGGCTTAGACTGGCATTGTAGGCAACAAAATTGCTGACGATAGTCTTGCTAAGTGTTCGTGTATGTAAACCAGGATATCAAACTCGAACTAGTGAATGTGGGACTAAAGGTCTCACATGAATATGAATAGTTAGAAATGACAGTTTTAACAGTTGAACTGAACAGATGAAGTTGAACAGTTATGGGCAGTTTGATTGCACATAAAGTAGACAACAAAGTTCATTTTGAAGAATTCAATTTGGTAGAATTCATTCTATACGAAGAGAGGGAGACAAAGAGAGTTCAAGCTGTTCTGTTCGGTTGGTTATTAGAGACGAAGAAGAGTAGTCTCGACACTCATGCATGGACATGTAGTTCTCAATGTTGGATGAGTGTGATACCTAGAACCAGGCAAGACAGAGAGAGAAGAGGAGTGACTGTTGAATTATCTCCAGATGGAATAGGATGTTAATCTTCATGAAAGGCTTAGAGCCTGAATTGTATTGTAATTGTATTTTCTGTTGCTGAATAATACAATGACGATCTGGGCTTTTGGAGTGTGGGGTTTTTTTACCTAAAAGGGTTTTCCCCATGTAAATATGTGTTCATCTCTTTTGTTCCATCTTTCATGTTTAATGGTTCTATTATTGAAACTATATAATGCTTGTTGTTGAAACTGGTTAATGTTGCTTGTACTTTCCTCTAAGGGTTAATGTCGGAAATGAACTATGTCTGATTCTGCTTTGTGGCATAGTTGTGAGTGTTTTTGAGGTAATCTAATGAAATTTAAAGTTACCAAAGACACCACTATTCTTAGATATTCATTCTAAGTTACACTCATTTCCTTACAAAAAATAGGGCTAATTGCCCCTTTCTAAGAAAAGGAACAGTCAGTTTTTGGGGCTTGTGTTGCAAAATGACCTATACCTGTTTTAGGATATGTTTTAGATGAGCTTAAAGGGTATCTAAAAGTGTCAATAGTTTTGTGTTTTAGTTCCTACCCTGAGAGAAAAGTTCTGACAATCTATTTTGGAGGGCTACTAGCATTAGGACAGTCAAAGAAAGAAGGACCTATGGTAGAATAATTTAAGTTACATGAGGGGTGTTGATATATTGAATTAGTCTACATTAACTTGGAAAAGGTCTGCCAAGTGATAAACAAAGAAATAAGTTGTTGGTTCTTTATTTGATGGTATGTTTGTCATGTTGCCATTGAGTCATGGAGCCAGTCATGAGCCTATTGTTGTGAAATATGCCTCCTTTGAATTGTGTTGAACCCCTACATTGCATCACTTTTGGGTCTATTTTCATGAACTTCACCCTTCCTCTACATCATTTATGACTTCACATGTATTTGAGTGTATAGTCCATGACTTTGTATGTTTAAGTGTATACTCCATGACTTTGTGTATTCCATTATATACTTGGTTCATTTTGTGATTGGGAAAAAGTTGTGAAGAACCTATATGAAGGTCTTTCAGACCTACTCAAGGAGTTTTGAAGTTTTCTTGGCCATTATTTGACAAAGTGTGATGACTGTCCTAAATGATTGTGCATGACAGTGTTGGGGCAGCAATTGGAAGTTCATCAAATCTAAGACTAAAAGTGTTGTTTGTGCATCATTTATGACTTTGTATGTTCAAGTGTATACTACATGACTTATATGTGTGTTCAAATGCATACTCCATGACTTATGTATGTTCAAGTTATCTTGATATGAGGTGTCTTATTCAAAAGTTTGTAAAACCTTGTTATTCATTCTAACTTTGCTATTCATTGTCGTTATAAAATTTCTAATTATCATTGTCTTATTCTTCATGCTTGTAGAAATCATCATCATGCAGAGGAAATGAGCAAAGACTCTAACACCAAAAGAGCATGAAGCAAAGAATGAGAGGAAAAGAGAAAGAATGAGGCGAATTCGGTAAAGTAGGAAATTGTCAACCATACAAGAAGACATTCCACCATTACCAATTGAAGAGGAACGTGACATGTCTAACAAAGCTAAGAGAGAGATGGAATTGGTGCACAAAGGGAATGAATGAAAAACCTCCATACAATGAGGAAAGTGAATCTCCAAGTTGGAGGCACTCCATCGTCCACAGGTCAAGTTGAAGGAACACCATCATTATCTTCTTGAATTGGAGACACTCCATCTTTCACAGGTGAAGTAGAAGGCACATCTACATTTTCTTCTCAAGTTGGTAACATGCCATCATTAGGTATGTCATTTTCAATCTTTTCACCTCTAATTAAAGGTACATCATCTATCCCATCTCAAGTAAATATTGAATAAATTCCTAATGTTCAGTCTACTTTACCAAATAAAATGTCTCCTAGAATTTTGTATAGGAGGCCTAAGTTTCTAATTGATATTGATAAGAATGTATTGGAGCCCATGCAGGATAAGATTCCCATGCGTACTTGCCAAAGATATGCAAATAAGATATGGAAATTATTCTTTGATAATTTAAATGAAACTAGAAGATGTCAACTCTTTGTTGAACTGATGAGAAATCTAAAATTTAGGACCACTATGAAGATTCTTGGCCTAAGAACATCAAATGGCTCAAGTGAAAAATCAATTGTCAAGAATCTAATGAGTGTGTATGAGAGTGTTGGTTCCACCTCACGGACCAAGGATAGTAATGTCACACAACATGTCATTACATTGACAATTGTAAGACAACAAACAAAAAAAGCTCACCTCATTAGAAAGACAAGTCAAGCATTGACAATAAATAGAAAAACTCTAATGAGAGCTATTGGAAGACATCAAAGAGTTGAGGATCCAAACACTAATGAATTGTGGGCATTCTCTGGGAGACTCCCACAGAAATATAAAGTTGTTGTTGAAGCTTTGAGATCACTAATTGAAGACTTTTGGAAGAATTACACAAGGGTATCTCCGAATCAAAGGGATGTGCTAAGGAGAATCGGTAGTCAAAACCGCAAGCCACATCCAAAGCATTTTTTGGATATGACTCAAACATGATTTTTTGGTAAATTTCCAAAGAAGTATCCTCAAATTAAAATTTCTCAAAGATATTTTGAAATGCTAAAACCTTTCTTTGACAAAATAAATCATGCATGCACTACTTGTTGTATATTACATATTGAATTTTCTAACCATTTTGATGTTTATCGACCTATATGTTTAGATTTGCATACTAACAATGTTTTGCAGGTGTATATAAAAAAATTTAGATTTGCAAATGGAAATGATCAAACAATGAAATGCATAACCTAAACCCAAATCATTCAATACCTTGAAGATGCAAGATGACTTGTTTGATTGATTTGATATGTTGGTTGCACACAATTCGGTAGCATAACATTTGCATAGGATTGAGATGATAGATGGAAGATTGATAGATGGAAGATAATAGATGATAGATGAAGGATGCAAAGGCTCTAATGATATTTCGACAGCATGTGGATACTTGAGGATCAATGCATGTTAATGGCTTATGAGGGGGTTGATTTATAGGAAAGGCTTGGTTCAAATAGATGGTTGAGATTAAAAAGCTAATTGATTGATGTGGACAGCTAGGATTAATTAGTTATTCCCACTCTTCAAGGGAGTTGTAGTCATGTGACAAGTGTAAGGAGAAGGATAGGGCTCATGTGTGACCATGTACATAAAAAAGTACTACATATGAAAGATATTAAATAATGGATGTAGTACCACTCATCTTTTTTAAATGAAAGAGGCACACATGTCAGCTTATGATGAAAGGTGAGGACTTAATTCAAATAAAATATTTGAATTAGTTGGGATATGTGAGGGAAATTAATTAAATAACTAAAATTTATTTAATTAATTGGGAAGATGATTAGGATAGGATTGGGATATGGATGGGAAATTAATTAAATAAATAAAATTTATTTAATTAATTGGAAATATGATTAGGATAGGATTGGCATATGAATGGGAAATTAATTAAATAAATAAAATTTATTTAATTAATTGGCTAATGGATAAATGGGATTAAGAGTGGGATTTAGGACAAAATGCTACATAATGTCTAAGTGATGTTTTTGACTAGGTGTTGCAAGACATGGACAAATTTGGGACAATTTTGGGTGTCTATATTTTGCTCCTCTTTGAGATGATGTTTGAGATGATAAGATTTATGTCGAGTAACATCATTTGAAAGAAGCTAATGTATGGATAGAGGAAAAGGATAGTGATGATGATGTAAGGATATGATGAGGATGAAATGGGATGATGATGCCCCCTCGAGAGGATAGGCGGGTTGGACAAACATGGGTAGGCTCTCGAAAAGAAATGGCTTGGCTGCAAAAGAAAGATAAGGGGATAGATAGAAGAAATGAAGATGCGTTATGCTGCAATGAATGTGAGCAACCATGATGTTTGATATAGCACTAGACGTTATGCACCAAGGTATAAGGAACCCAGGTGACGATGTGTCTCATCTCCCAGCGTAATACAACCTTGTCTAATGTATGAGGAAGTAAACTTAGAGCATTGAAGTCCTAATGCACAAAAGATATGATATAACCTTAGATGCAAAGGATAGTGCAAAGAGCTATTCCAACATACACAAGATATGAATATTAGATGGAATGATTACTGATTTGATACAAATGCGAGATAAAATGATAACACCCACAAGCAAGCATGCACAAATGAATAAAAAACAAACAAGGTATTGCCCCTGTCAAGCTGTAGACCAATGATTGTTTGCTGACTGATGATGATAGTGTTGTCATGGCAAGGAAAGCTATATCCCTAGATCAACACAAGGTTGTTTGTTGAGTTGGTTGGCTGATTGGCTGATTAATTTGGCTTACAACAAGGCTAGGATCAAGACCATTGATTGCGTTTGGATAACTTGGCTTGATTGATTGACTTGATTGGTATAGCTTAAGGATGGGCTTGCATTTGGATCATTGCTTAGAATGATTTTGAGGATGATGGATGACTGGATTGAAGGAAATGAATTGATTGAATGATAGATTGATTGGAAGAAGTTGTTTATTGATGATGTAGAAGATAGATGATAGAAGAAATGATGAGAGGAGAAAGAGGAAAATCTCCTGTGCCTGAATCTGGGCACTTCCTTCATACTCCAGACTGCCTACATACCCTGTATCCATGGGATCAAGGCACTTAATGATGGAAATGAGATGTAGTTCTGATATTTTATTTTATTGATGAGATGATGAAAATGATTGAATTGATCAAGTTATAGATTGATGAAATGTTGATGATGGGATGATATGAGTTTCCACTCAATCTAAGCATAAGCAAGTGTTCTCAGTGTGCTCAAAGGATGTAAAACAAAACAAGGTATTTCCCTTGTCAAGTCATAAACCAATAATTGATTGTTTGATTGATAATGATAGTGTTGTCATTGTGGGGAAAGCTATATCCCTAGATCAACAAAAGGATGTGGGAATGCTATATCCCATTGATGATAATTGATTGGGCTCATGACAAGATTAGGATCAAAAACTTATTGATTTGATTGGATAATGTTCCTTGATTGATTGGCTTGCTTGATATGGATTAGTGTGACTTGGATTTAAGATCATTGCTTAGATTGATTTGATTGATATGATTGTAAGAAGTGATTGATTGAAATGGAAAGAATGAATCTTATTGATAGGAAGAATTGATGATGATGATGATTTGATTTTGATTGAATGTTGATGGAGTGGATTGCTTTGGATGATGATTGATCTTATTGCTTGGATTGTTTTGGATGATGATTGATCTTATTGCTTGGATTTTTCGTTGGATATTTAATTTTTTGAATTTTTTGATATATATTTTTTTTTTGTGTTTTTTGGGATATTTTAATTTTTGTGTTTTTGAATGTTTTGGGATGTCAATGGATTTATAATTTGGGTATCCTTTGTGCTAGATACCAATGACAAGGGAGAAAACCAAGTCTAGGTGCAAAGATGGATCAATGGGATTGGATGGACAAAAGGATGGATGATAGTAAATGGGATGGAAGGATCATGATATATGGATGGATAAAAAGGATATGTTATACTAGAATGGAAAGCTCATAATAAATTGATAGATATAAGAATAGGCTATGGAATAGAAAGCTCATGATAAATGGATGGGTAGGCTATGGAAGAGGAAGCTCATGATAAATGGATAGATACAAGGATACACTATAGTGGATGGATGTATGCCTCATAAGGGAGTTAGGATGTGATCTCCAAAGACTATGTCGCATAGGAATAACATGCCCCCATTCTAGGTGGTAATGCTTAGGATTTTTACATGACAAGGCTCATGACAAAGGGATGACATGATAGATTGGTTTGAATGGGATGGATAAATGGTCAATGGATAGGACTTGGTTCGGAAAGAAGGTATGTCAAGAAATATCCAAACATGTTTCAACATTTTGCCCCTATGTGTTCATCAAAATCAAAAGGAGGAAGGATGGATAAATGGGTTCAATAGGATAGGCATATTTATGTAATGGCTAGGGATGGTAGGATGGTATGGTAATGGTAGACATGATAGGATGGAAAATAATATAATGGGATAGATAGTTTGAAAATGGATAGGTTGGATGAGACAATGTGCCCCCAAGTGTAAGTGACATAGAAGATCAACCTACACATGATCCCTGTTTGCCAGGTTTTCATCATGGTATTTATCCAAGGCGCATGTTTACTAGGTTTTCACCGTTGGACGAAGGGATTTCTCTTTACTTTTTTCTTTAGATGGGATGACGACTACACATGGTTCCTGTTTGCCAGGTTTTCACCATGGTAATGGATAAGAGGGACTCAAGTGTCTAATGCTATGAGAGGTGATAGTGTCCCATTAGAGATGGATGATGTCTTCGCATGGACCATGTCATTATGCCCATAGATGTTAATAAGGGATTGTGTGGATGAGAGATGGATTAGGTAGATAGTGGATGATGAAATGGATTATGATGTGGATTATATAGGCTTATGGAATGAAGATGGATAAAAAGTTTATGCCAAAGCATGGGCCATAGGGATAGCATGGGGGAGATATGTAGGATAATGGATGGAAGATAGGGAGATGTAGTTATGTGGAGGGGTTGTGGGAATGGTTTGGAATGGAAGGGAATCATGACCAACAGTTGCACACACTGTGTTAAACATTGAGGCTTTTGATGGGATGGTGGTGTAGGAAGCAATGGAGATGTTTGCTTAGGAGATGGTTGATGAAATGATTTAGGAACACACATATATTTAGTATTTTTAGTGCTTTTGCTTTGCTTGTTGGATTTTTGAAGGGAATGGAAGTTTTGGATTGAAGTAGGCTTTTGGATGGAGATAGGTGATTGAGATTCTTGAGAGGTGGATAAGGATGCCTCATTCGCTTTGCTATCTTTTTTCTTAGCAACCCAAACCATTTTGCTTTTGGGCTTTGCATTTGGAGGTAAGGGTTTGGGTAGCTTTTTGGATTGCTTTGCTTTGGTTCTTTGCATTGATTTTTCATGTTTGTGCCCTAAGGCATGAGAGTCCTTAGGATTTTTGGTAGGACTGTTGGATTTATAGATAAAGGCAACCAAATGTTTAGTTTGGAATCCCATGGTTTTGGTGGAAGCAAAGTTGGTGGAATGAGTGGAAACTTTATGTTTAGGCAATGTGTGCATTTGTTGGTCATGATTAGGATTGTAATGGTGATGATGGATAAATGGATAGTTTGGTGTTGGTAATAATGGAGGTGAGGAAAATACAAAAATATTGGGAGTTGGAAGTAGTGGAGGTAAATTGGATGGCAGAAGATGTACGATAACATGCTTTTGACATTTATAGGATGATGGAGGTGGAATGGCAACATATGTTCTGGGTAGATGTTAGGGGGTGCGATGGAAAGTGGTAGGTTTAGGATGCATGAAGGGATTACCAACATCTTGGCCCTGTTTACCTTGGGGTGTGTATCCAAGGCCATATGAGCATGGAGGAATCTTGACATGGTTTGGCTCCAAAATACCTTATTCATAAAGGCCTAGGCCTTTACCTTGGTAGTTCATGTTTCAGAGCATGCGATGGACTATAGGACTTGGTGTGCTTTGAACATTAGACTTGAGCTCATTATTGGATGGAGAAAGTGAAGTGGACAAAGGTCACTGTTGTCCTAAGGAAGAACACTCATGTATAAGGGTGGTAAGACCAATAGGACATGATGGTGGACTTGAAGTGGAATCGATGGTGGATGTGGAAGGAGGATCATTAGAATCTTGATTAGCATTGTGTTCACTAAGATCCAAGTTATTTGTTTGATCTTCTATGCTTATTTGGGGGACAAGTGTCTCATCATGACAAGTGGATGTTTACTCATTATGGATAGGGCTAGATGGTGGATGACTAGGAGCAATTTGGATATCTTGCTCATGTATGGATATAAGATTACGGATAGGATCAAGGTGCTCATGGATAGCTTTTTCATAGGTATCATCTTGATCATAAAGAAGGTAAATGTTATGGATGGGTTACATGAAAGTGTTTTGATCTTGAGTTGGACTAGGGATTAATGTTTCCACATGCTTAGGATTAAACTCTTGACATACCTCTTGGGTTGCTTGAATGGAAGTGGAAGGCTCTTGGATAGGCTCTTGGTCAACAACATGAGAACATGATGACCCTTGACTTGGATTCATAATAGGAGACTCTTGAATAGGCTTGATGGCTTGTAGGTCACATGATGGGCTTGAAAGGCTAAGAATGTTAATGGAAGGCTCTTGGATAGGCTCAAGGATAGGTGGACCACATGATGGGATAATAGGATTGGACATGACCTTTGGAAGTTCTTTGGTAGGCTCATGAATGGGTGTTTGACATGGAGGTAGTTTATTCCTAGCTATTAGCCAATGGATCACATCCTTCGCAAGGGTATGAGTGGATGGGCAATATAATGGATGAGCAATAATAGCGGATGATGTTGTAGGCTTAGGACTAGGATTAGGTTGGGGGCTAATCAGATTGGGTGGACTAGGATTTGGATTGGATGAAGGGATAATCTTACCATAATTTATGAGGTTTGTGATCAATCTCTTAAGTTTGACACAATTAGTTGTTGTATGGACCTTATACCTATGGTATGCTCAATAATGGTTTTCATTATACCAATGGGGTTTAAGGATTGGTTCAAAAGGTTCTATCGGTGGCAACTCAATCAAATTTTCTTGAACCAATTGTTGTACGGTTATGTCCAAGGGATCTTGTGGTAGAAGATTGGTAGAACATGAGGATGAAGGTGATGAAGGTTGGTGGACCAATGTACTAGGGGTAGGATCACATGGTGGTCTTATGATAGGGCTAGTAGGCTCATGTGTTGGCATGTGATTGGATGATGAAGGCCACTCATAAGATGCATTAGCTAGATTGGTATCTCCCTTGTCAAAGGTAATTAAGTCTTGCATAGGATAACTTGGACTCATTTGATTTATGTACAAGGGGCCACTTAGATTTGGATATGATTCTTGTTGGAAAGGTGGATTTGGGCTCACTTGTGCTTGTTGGGGAGGCCATTGATAGTCTTGGTAGCTAGGTGTAATGGTAGGATATGTAGATAAAAGGTCTTGGGTTTGGTATGAAGTTGAGGTGGAATTTTTTGAGGTTGAAATGGTGTTTGGATTTGTTGTTGTGATATGATTTGTTGTTGTTGGAATTGTTGAATGGGTTGTTGTGAAGTAATGTGTTGATGTGGATAAGGGATAACATTAGAAGAAATGGAATACATTGGTATCGAATTGGGTTGATGAGTGGATAGATATGATGGGATAGGTGCTAGATAGGATGGTCGTTGGACTTTGCAAGTGGCCATGAGGTGTTAGATTTCTTCCAAGAGGCATTGTATGTGTGAGGATTGGTTTGTTTAAAATATTTGAATCAATTCTTGAATGCTTTGAAAGGTTTGCTGCTCTAAAGGTGATTGGCTTGCATGCATGTGGCAAAGCATATGAAGGAGATTTTGGAGGTCCTCTAAGGTTGACATGATGTCACACAAGTGTTTAAGTCTTAAGTCCTTTTTGGCAAGTGCTTGGTTATGATTCGATGATGATGTGGATTGTTTGGATGAAGTTGATTAGGATGAAAGTTTAGATTGATTTGTTTGTGTTTGTTGTTTATAGCATGATTTGACAATGTTCAAACAAATGATTATGCATAGACAAACATGAATCACTCATGCAAGACACATAAGCAAGTTGTTAGTTCAGAAGAATGTGATGATGGCTAAGCAAGCATGTGAAGACACTTCAACAAGTCCTAGTCAAGGCAAAGCCACTATCACAAGGAGGTTCTAGTGAAAATCTGGGGGACCGGTACCCCACGAGCATCCAGCAAGGCACTTAAGACTTTAACTAGGCCTACTAGGAGTTTTAATATACACAAAGGTACACCTCCTTTCGAGTTAGCACTGTATGGTGAGCACTAATACCGGTTAGACTTGGCTTTCGCCTTATCCTCTGATTTTTATAGCGGACCGGATGAAAATACCGCTTGAGGTCATTCCCTTGGGGTGAATACCTCTTTTACCACCAAGGCAGGCCTCTCTAAGGCTAAACAAAAGCAACACAAGTAAATGTTTTTGATTTCCAAGTTCATGTTAGGACGCGAGGAGAGAGCATACACATTTACTTGCTCACACTCGCATGGGATTCATTAACCTTAGATATTCAATGTGTGGAAGACAATGCAAGCACTTGTTCATTTTAAAGCCCAAATCTAAATGTGATAAAAGACAATGGTTCGTTTTAGCCCAATTTTTGATGTGATAGCAAACAAGTTGTTCATTTTATGCCTAAAATCCAAATGTGTTTGCAAATAAGATTGGAAGATAAGAGATGAAATGATTGCACCTAGTTAATTCACTATCCAAATTGTTGTAGATGTTGATACCAATGTTGCTCCAGCTCCTTAGATGCCCCTACAAGTCACCAATTCCAAAAAGAAACAAGTAAACTTGCATAGAAGATGGTTATATGAAAAAGATTAAATCTAATAAAATCTGATGAAAATGATCTGATATAGAAAAATGGATTGCATAAATAGAAAGTTTAGAAGATTCTAAGCAATTTGAAAAGAAATTTTGTTGAAATCTGATTGATTTTTCTCAAGATATGCTCAATTGAAGTTTAAAAACAAGTTTGACTTTGACTGATAACAAAAGATGGTAAAATTATATAGTCACCTAATAAAACCTACTCCACTGTGTAGTTCATCTTCTCAGCTTTCCAGCGAGTCCTTGTTTGCACTATTTGGCCTCTGTATGTGAAAGTTATGATAGAAACACCAAAATGCACAATGACAGCAACCAAAAGCAAGTTACAGTTACCAGATGCAACCAACTATTGATTACAAGTGATCTGAATTTGTCTACAGGTAATTTGTTATAGCTCAGATGCAACCCAGATAAGACCATATGTGAGCGACTGTAGCTTAAAAATGATGCGTAAACGCCAAAAGTGAATGATTAGAGCTCAAAAGAGACCGCAAATTGTGAAAAGTAGGTATAAATGGAAAAGCCCTAATTTGTAGGAAGTGACTCAGAGATCTAAAAGCAATTATGTTCGGCTTAAATGCAACACAGAAAATGGCAAAGGCGATCACTGCGTGCTCAGAAGCGATGTAGAAATGGATGAAAGCGGTAGTTAATAGCTCATATGTGACTAACAAAAGGCCAAAAGTGACGAATAATAGCTCAAAAGCGATCTGGAAAGTTTCAGGTGACAGAATGCAAATGTTAACCATAAGCGACCAAGTTTACCAGAAGCGATCTATTTTTTATTAAAAGCGAGCTGAATTTTACCAAAAGCTAAAGACTGTTGTTTAAAAGCAATCCAAATTTTACCATAAGCAATTAGTTTTTGATCAAAAGTGAACTAATTTAGCACAGGCAACTAGTTCTTGATCAAAAGCGAATAGATTTACCAAAGGCAAATTTTTGCAGACCGGTTGTTGTTTTCTTCGCCAAACGCTCCATTGTTCATGAAATCTGGGCAAATTTGTACTCAAAATTTATGGAAACGACCCCCCCGGATGTAATGGTGAGGTTAGATTTGACCCTAAGAGATCATCTACATACATTTTTATCCAAATATTTACAAACTAGGGTTAGAAAAATACAAATTTTTACTACAAAAGCTTGTAAAAATGAAAGATTGATGCTCCAAGAGATCTAAACTTCACAAAAACAACTCAAACAAGGAGGTGAGTCCCACCAGGCGTGCCAAAATGTATATAAAAAAATTTGGATTTGCAAATGGAAATGATCAAACAATGAAATGCATAACCTAAACCCAAATCATTCAATACCTCAAAGATGCAAGATGAATTGTTTGATTGATTTGATATGTTGGTTGCTCACAATTCGGTAGCATAACATTTGCATAGGATTGAGATGATAGATGGAAGATTGATAGATGGAAGATAATAGATGATAGATGAAGGATACAAAAGCTCTAATGATATTTCGATAGCATGTGGATACTTCAGGATCAATGCATGTTAATGGCTTATGAGGGGGTTGATTTATAGGAAAGGTTTGGTTCAAATGGATGGTTGAGATTAAAAATCTAATTGATTGATGTGGATGGCTAGGGTTGATTAGTTATTCCCACTCTTCAAGGGAGTTGTAGTCATGTGACAAGTGTAAGGAGAAGGATAGGGCTCATGTGTGACCGTGTACATAAAAAAGTACTACATGTGAAAGATATTAAATAAAGGATGTAGTACCACTCATCTTTTTTAAATGAAAGACACACACATGTCATGTTATGATGAAAGGTGAGGACTTAATTCAAATAAAATATTTGAATTAGTTGGGATATGTGAGGAAAATTGATTAAATAACTAAAATTTATTTAATTAATTGGGAAGATGATTAGGATAGGATTGGGATATGGATGGAAAATTAATTAAATAAATAAAATGTATTTAATTAATTGGAAATATGATTAGGATAGGATTGGGATATGAATGGGAAATTAATTAAATAAATAAAATTTACTTAATTAATTGGCTAATGGATAAATGGGATTAAGAGTGGGATTTAGGACAAAATGCTACATAATGTCTAAGTGATGTTTTTGACTAGGTGTTGCAAGACATGGACAAATTTGGGACAATTTTGGGTGTCTACAATAGGATTGTGGCATACGTACCCCACCAACTACCTCAAGAGACTTCATATCAATAATTTTATGTGATAGAGAGGAAGGTCAAATATTTTACAAGAAATTATGCTTGGATGGCACATGTCAGCATTGCGGTGGCTTGCAATGTATGCCAATATGTGAACGTATGGAAAGAACACATGTGGTTGGAAATGAACTAGTAGAGTTTGGCAAGTATAAAAAAGTGGCATACAATACAAGAGGTGGTAAAGAAGCAAAGAGGTGTGAATATGTTATTCAGAAGATTCCATTGTATCAGTTTATGCCTATATTTCATGACAACATGGTGTATGAGTATGTAAGACATGCCCATAGAGCTCGATGGTTGGACTTGCAATTCAAGTTATGCAAGGACACATTTCCAGTTGGTAGCATTATTTCAATCATTGAATTTGTATAGAACTACAGTCTATAGCCAAAGTGTGAGGTGCAATCCCAATATTATAACTTGACACATGTTTCTATATTTGTGCACATTATATTCATTCATGTGAATGATAGTACAGAGGATAACAGAAAGATCATAAGGGAGTATCATTTTTATATAAGTGATGATCGTACACATTCTGTGGAGTTTGTGCAAGGTTGTTTTCAAGTGTTCTACAATGATTTGGCTAGAAGGGGCATATCATTTAGTCAGCATATCATATGGATGGATAACTATGCATCACAATTCAAGAACTCATAGAATTTCTATTGGCTGAGCAGGAGGCATAATATTACAGGTGTTCAACATATATGGAACTTTTGTGAGGCCGGGCATGGAAAGGGGAAGCATGATGGTGTAGGAGCGTGTATCAAAAAAGCCATAGCATGAGAAGAGTTAAAGTATAAAGATAATGCAAAGTTGACAGATGCAAAATCAATCATCGAGTGGTGTAATGTTTTGATGGGTCCAGGTAATGAAGGTAAGTCTTTAGTTCGTAGATTTTTTTGGTTGATAGATGATACTAACATTGCACCATATGAGGATTGTTGTACACTGAAAGGATCAAGTGAACTACACTCTATCAAAAGCTTAATTGCAAGTTCATGGAGTATACATATACGAAAGATGGCGTACTTTTGTTATCCATGTACTATTCAAGCCTGGAATGAGTATGAGTCAAGGGAGTGGGTTGACGAATGGCAATTCAGTTATCTCTGCCCACTTGACATGTATCAACCCATGACGACACTGGAATTGACAGAGATGGAATTGTCAGTTGACTTTGACCACATATCAGATCTTTAAACTTTGTAGTATTTTTGTAATGTTGACTAATTTCATCTAATTTGTTGCACATATCATTGTAGGGTATGTTTATGCAGTTATTGTTGATGAAGATATCGAAGAGGGAATAGATTATTACTTGTGTCATGTTGAGGCCAAAAAGAAATTGGAGGCCCCAGTTACAGATGGAGAAAACATTGAATACCCTATAGGCTCAGTGGTTGTTAATGAAACATGGCTTAGAAGGTACCCACATAAGAGTATTAATGTTTGGGTGTTTGAGGACTTTGACACACATCAGAAGATTCTTCATTACTCCAACCTTGTCATGGCAACCAATGTTCATTTGATACAATATCGAGGTAGACCTTTGAACAAGACCTTGTGAAAGGTGCGTGACTCTGAACATGAGGCAATACTTGACACAATAAAGAGTAGAGAAGACCCAGATGGTTCGTTGGATTAATTTGTAACTATGCATAAAACTTTCCTAGATGGTTACATGTACTTTGTTTTGTATATAAATAGTAGTATGAATTGCTTCCCTCTAGTGTATTTATGTTTAGTTAATTTTTCTTTTTGATGCTTCTCATAGGAGGTCATAACTCTAGTCCATCTAATTATAGACAAAGAATCTCGAGAAAAGATGATGGAGAGTGATCATCAGATGGCGGTAAGTGATCAATTACATATGTGATGTTATATATTTCATGTACATTTTGTTATAGTAAAGTGCATATTGTTTGATTATATTAACAAGTGGAGTTGCATGAGCTTGAATTATCGAAGAGGTCTACTTGACGAAAGAGAGAGGATGAGTCATGGATATTTTTGTATATAAGTATGTATGGCTTTGTTTGGACATGCCTATATGGCTTTGTATGTAAACTAGATGTTATGTTCAAGACATTATGTATAAGACAATTTATATTAAATATTTAATATGATGATAAATTATCCTTGAGCAGTGGTATGAACTGTTGGCAGTGAAGGCCTCATGTTTTGTTTGATTTGTTTTCTATGGTATACATTTGATGTTTGCATCATCATCATGTTAGGCTTCATGGGGTTAGATCTAACTAATGGATGAAGTTGATCCTAATTTGTCTTAATCTTGTTCACTTGTGTTTCACTCATGTCATATCAAGATTGATGTCATAGGGTTTGGATGTTAGTTCATAACATTCATGTTTATCATGTTACAATAGTAGGACATAGTTGCTTATGTCATTGGTTCATGCCATTGGATCAATGGATTTGGTTGTGGTTCTTCATCATAACATGTCATGCTTTCAAGAGTTGGATTAGGTTGTGGTTCTTCCTCATGACAAGAGTTTGTTCATGTCTTCATGCTTCTTTGTCCTCCATGTCTTTAGTGTTCTCAATGTCTTCATGTGTTAAGGATTTCTTCAGTGTTCTCATGATGTTGATGTTGATCACAAAATATGTTGTATTAGTAAGAGGAAACCATGGAAAGGCGTTGAAAATATTTGAGTGATGCAAGAAATAGAAGCTATGATGTAGAAAAATGGATGTACAAATCTCTCCCAACTCAAGATCAGCCTTTTTACAACATCATATTATTGTTTTATGCATGAGGAAGGGTAAAATGGGTGTAGCCTTTAAGATCCCTAAGATAGAAAAAATACCAAACTTTGACAAAGGTTTTCTCAAAATTTGTGGTAGCTAGGAATATTGTATTTGGACCTGCAGGTGCATGTGGGGTCCATCCATAATAACCTCTCTTAGTTTTGTTCAACTCTAGTCCATTTGACAGTTCCTAAATTAAATGTATTCTTGCAAAATGCTTCAGTTTCATGTAGTGGAAACGTGCTAGGAGTGACATTTTGCATTCCATAGCTCGTGGGGCTGAACGGACTTCACCAATACATCAAGGTGGGTGGTTAAATGCCAAGGGAGTCTCATTTCATGTGCCAAGTGCCCCAATCATTCGGGGCAACAGGCTACCAACAAAGTACCTTAAGATCCCTAAGATGAAAAAATTACCAAAATTTGACGGAGCAGTTCTTGGAATTCATGGTATCTGGGAATGTTTCATTTGGACCTACAAGTGCACGTGGGGTCCATCCATGATAACCTCTCTCAATTTTGGTCAACTCCAGTCCATTTGACCGTGTCAGAATCAAACACATTCTTGCAAAATGCTTCAGTTTCATGTAATGGAAAGCTGCTAGGAGTGACATTTTGCATTCCATAGCTCATGGGGCCGAACGGACATCACCAACGCGTTAGGATGGGTGGGTAAATGCCAAGGGAGGTCTCATTTTGTGTGCCAAGTGCCCCAATCATTCGGGGCACTAGGCTACCAGTAAAGTCCCTTAAGATCCCTAAGATGAAAAAACTGCCAAACTTTGATGGAGCTTTTCTTAGAATTTGTGGCAGCTAGGAACATTTTGTTTGGACCTACAGTTGCATGTGGGATCCATCAACAATAACCTCTAATGAAGGGGGAAAATCATAAAACACACAACAACAAAAATTGCACACAAAAAATAGAACTTTCTTTTATTGATTTGGACAACTCATTACATTACAAAAGCTCAATTAGAATCAGAGGCATCAATCCTCCACAAGCTGCAACACAGTATAGCTACACATCACCAGGCTCTAAAATTTTTTGCCTTCTGTAACCCCAAATCAGCTAGGATTTCTATTTTCCTGCCTATTCTTGACTCCACACTTGCCCACTTAACTCTACTACTACCCAGGGTTCCCAAAATAGTCATAAATAACACTTTTTGGTGGCCTCTAGCTAAATTTTAAAATTTGCAACTCCCTCCAAAAGTAGGTCAACTTCTGAGAAGCATAATTTTTGATCCAAGTGTGCGATTAACAAACTATTTTAAGTGCTGGAAAGCTCATGATGTGAACTATCACACTAGAAATGCGTAAACAGATTTCCATCAACTTTTTAGGATGTTATGGGATGTTTTAGTGCCTCATATCTTGTTTTAGAAAATTTCAGGGGCTTTTTAGAAAACAAAAACTTTAATATCTTTCATCTCACAAATGATCTTTGCCAAATTCCTTCACCAAAGGTATTATATTTCAGTTATGAAGTGTTTTGTAAGTTTTCACTTTAATCCATGCCCAAATGCAAACTTTCCTAAAATGGCAATTAAACTTTCCAAAACAAGCAGGTTGCTATTTTTAGCAGTTTGAAAAAACTGAAAGTCCTACATCATTGTTCAAGAGATTATGGAACTAAAAACACTAATTATGGAATGAAATGAAAACAACTACAATGATTTTGAATCAACTTTTTATTTGGGTGATGCAAGATTGCCCTTACACCTCTGGATGCTCCTACATCAGACACCCAGGGTAATTTGAGAAGTGACCGTATCACGTCTCAAGTGTTTGTTTGAGGAAAATGAAAATGGTCAACCTCTTCCTTAGACAACCAAGAAGTATCTTCAACAAGCCTTCCTTTACATTTCACCAGATATTCTTCATATTGCTTGTTTCGAGTACTTCTTCCCACATGGCTATCCAAGATCTCTTCTATCTCCTCCATTGAAGTAGATGCCAGAATAGTCCACTATTCTTTTGTCGGTCCATCCTCTATGCCAACTTCATGATATTCTATTAAATCAGAAATGTTGAACATAGGGGAAATGTTGATCCCACTTGACAGCTCTACCTCATATGCATTTCCTGAATCATGCTTCTTTAGGATTCTGCACGGTCCAAATTTCTTCATTTTTAACTTATTGCATTTTCTAATTAGGAACCGTTCTTTTCTCAAGTGAACCATGACTTCATCTCCTACTTGGAACTCCTTATATCTCCTCTTCTGATCTGCCTTAGCCTTGTACTGAATATTCATCTTATTAATGTGCTTTTTCACCTCTTCATGCAAATTCTTTAGATGTTTTACAAAGTCCTCAGCTTCAGCACTTGTCTTTTCTCCCTTGTCTAGTTTCCTTAACTCTGAAGCATTTCTTCGACTATTCCCATATACAATCTGGAACGGTGATTTACCAGTACTCCTATTAATAGAATTGTTGTAAGCGAATTATGCCTGTGGTAAAATCAAATCTGATCCCTTAGGCTTATCCCCTACTAAGCATCATAACAGGTTACCCAAACTCCTATTCACCACTTCGGTCTATCCATCAATCTGTGGATGGTGTACAAAATTGAGCTTCAATTCTATCTTCAACTTCTTCCACAATGTCCTCTAGAAATAGCCAACAAACTTGGTATTTCAATCTAAAACTATGTTCTTTGGTAGACCGTGTAATCTCACCACCTCTCTGAAAAATAATTCAACAATATGAACAGCATCATTAGTCTTCTTGCAAAGAATTAAATGTGCCATCTTTGAGAATCTGTCCACTACCACAAAAATGGAATCGTATCCTCTCTGTGTCCTTGGTAAACCAAGAACAAAATCTATACTAATATCATCCCATGGCTTCTCCGGTATAGGTAATGGCTGATATAGCCCTATATGCTAACTTCTTCCTTTTGCCATCTGACACAATCTGCAACTCTACACAAATCTCCTCACATCCTATTACAACTATGGCCAATAATAATTTTCACCAACAATAGAAATGGTCTTATCTCGACCAAAGTGTCCAACCAATCCCCCACTATGCTTCTCCTTAATCAGGGTTTCTCTCATGCAACTCCTCAGAATACACAACTGGCTTCCTCTGAACAACATGCCATCTTGGATTATGAAATCCAACCATTTTGTCATGTCCAAAGTAACAGGTTCCAAACAGGCTTTCCAAGCCTCCACAAAATTTAGATCTTTAGGATACAAACTTTTGAGCTCATCAAACCCAACAACCTTTATCTTCATTTTTGTCAACAAATTTTGCCTTCTACTCAAGGCATTTGCAACTCTGTTTGACTTCCCACTCCTGTGCTTCAAAACAAAAGTATAAATCTACAAAAACTCAAACTATTTTAAGTGCCTTTGATTTAACTTTCCTTGACTATTAAGATATTGCAAAGCCTGATGATCAGTATATAAAACAAACTCCTTTGGCAACAAATAATGTCTCCATTTCTTCAAAGCTTGAACTATTGCATAAAACTCCTGATCATAAACATAATACTTTTTCTTGGCATCATTAAGCTTCTCACTAAAATAGGCAATGGGCTTACCTTCTTGGCTCAAAACAACTCCTATAGCACTGCCACTAGTATCACAATCTACCTGAAATAACTTATTGAAATATGGAAGTGCCAAAATAGGTTGGTCTATGACTTTCTACTTCAATGTATCAAAGCTTTTATCTGCTCCTTTAGTCCATCTAAACTCTTTTCTATCCCCTCTCATTGTCTCAGTTAGGGTTGTACAAATGCTACTA
Source organism: Cunninghamia lanceolata (assembly GCA_027924645.1). Lineage (NCBI taxonomy): Eukaryota > Viridiplantae > Streptophyta > Pinopsida > Cupressales > Cupressaceae > Cunninghamia > Cunninghamia lanceolata. The sequence continues at coordinate 1,430,387 of BSBN01000081.1, read as the reverse complement.
AAATTCCTGATAAACTTTATGTAAAAACTTGTCAAACCATGAAAAGATCATACCTCGGAAGCACTCCTTGGCATAGGCCATTCAATGATAGCCCTCACCTTCTTTGGGTCCATGTTAAGACCTTCCTCTGAGACAACAAATCCTAGGTATACCAACTCCTTTGCAAAACTACATTTCTTCAGATTGATCAACAACTTCTCCTCCCTCAGCTTCTCTAGAACTCTTCTGATATGCATCAATGCTCATCCCAAGTCTTACTAAAAATCAAAATATCATCCAAATAAACAATAATAAAACTTCCCAAAATTCATTCAATACCTCGTTCATGAGCTACATGAATGTTCTCGGTGCATTGGTTAGCCCAAATGGCATGACCAACCACTCATACAAACCTTCCTTGGTCTTGAAGGCTATCTTCTATTTGTCTCCTTCTCTGATTCAGATTTGGTGATACCCACTCTTCAGGTCAATCTTTGTGAAGTACTTGGCTCCACTCAAACAATCCATTATGTCATCTATTCTTGGCAATGGAAACGTGTACTTGATCGTGATCTTATTTATGGCTCAAGAATCTGTACACATTCTCCACTCTCCATCTTTCTTTGGTGCTAGTACTACAGGTACCACACATGGACTCAGGGTCTCCCTTATCAGTCTCTTTCTTAACAACTCATGAACTTGTTTGTTCAACTCTTCATTTTCTGCTAGAGTCATTCTATGGGCTGCCTTATTTGGCAAACTGGCTCCTGGTATCAAATCCATTTGATGACTTATCTTCCTCACTGGTGATAAACCTTCTGGTACATTATCAGATATAATGTCCTGAAATTCTTCCAACATATCTGAAACTTTTGTTGGTACATCTTCACATTTCTCTTGACTAATCTTAGGAATCAATGCAAAGCAATGACACTCATGCTTCATACCCTCCAAAAATTTCCTACTATCTACCAAGAAAATTCTGGCAGTACTACATACCTTTTCTTCCACCTCTTTGAACGGCTTCAACTTAGAACGAACTCCATCCTTTGTTAGGGAATATGTGTTTGCATGGCCATCATGGATAGCGCTCCTATCATACTACCATGGCCTCCCTAACAACATATGACATGCATCCATTGGTATGATATCACACAACACCTCATCATGGTAGTCCCCAATCTTCAACTTCACTAAACACTGCTCATTAACAAATTCTTTGTGGTCCTTCTACAACCATGTAATCTGATATGGATGTGGATGCTTTCTTCTTGTCAACTTCGACTTGTCAACCATCTCCTCTGAAACAAGATTGTCAGTGCTTCCACTATCAATAACAATATCACAACACTTACCTTCACATTTGCACCTTGTGCAGAATAAACTCTTCCTCTGATTGGGTTCTTTCTCCTCATTCAACAAAGTTCTTCTGACAACTAGGGTTTCTCCCCTTTCAGTGTCTTCAGAATGCTCAGATTGTGTATCTTCATCTACATGTGTAACTCATGCGTTACCTTCAGGTCTTCTATTTGTCCTTTCTTGATGTTGCAGGCACTAGTATGCTCGATGCCCTTCTTCTCCACATTGGAAATAGGTTCCTTTGAAACCTCCTCTTTCAAGTCCTTGTCCAGGTAGGCCTCTTCCTCTTCCTCTTTGCTCACCATTGTTCTGGTCACGAGGGCGGTATGCATTATCTCCTCTTTGATTTCAATTGGTGCCAGCTTCTTCACTTCTCTTTGGATCTTCATTTTAGCCTCCATAGGACCTTCCACCGATCCTTCTGCCTTGACCTCTTCCCCTTTATTTGTTGTCAAATATTTTATTCAGCTTCTCTTCCACCTTCAGGGAAAACTGGTATGCATCTTCTATGGTGGTCATTCTGACCAAGCTTAGTTCCTCTTGAATACTTGGCCTTAACCCATTAATGTAACAGGATACCTTCTCCTTGTTGGCCTCTACATGACTAGTTCTGATAGTAATCTTATAAAACTCCTCTATATACTCCTTAACAGACTTGTTACCTTGCTTCAATCCTTGCAGCTTCTTTAGCAACTCCATCTCATAATCCATAGGAATGAACTGCTTCTTCAGTTTCTCCACCATCTGATCCCATCTAGTGATCTTTCCTTTTCCTCTTCTGTTCCTCTCTAACTAGACATTCTTCCACCAAATATTTGCATGGCCCTTCAACTTTGTTTTTGCAAACTTGACCCAATCTGGGTCTTCCACATCTTCATACTCAAAATACTCCTCCATGTCATTGATCCAATCAATAAGCGGTTCCAGATTCAAATCTCCAGAATATGTAGAAACTTCGATCCTGGGCCTCTTTCCAATCTTAGAAATGACCCTCAACAACCTAACTTCTGCAAGATCTCCTGCAGCTTCTTGTTCTTCCTCAAATAGCTCTTCTTCAGCTTCATCTTTGCTTTCTTCTCTTGTTCTCAGCTCAAACCATCTTTGTAGCTCCTCTTACAATGCATCGATTTGCCTTTGCAGGGCTCTAAAACCCTATTCTGTCAAAGCATTCCTCCCAATACAATTTCTTTGTGGAGGCATCTTGTTCTCTGCAGCAAACCCACAACCTTAGGTCCTGGTGCAAACTTCCTCATGGTTAGTGATCTGTCTACACACTCAGAAACCCTTGCTCTGATACCACTTGATGAAGGGGGTAAATCATAAAACACACAACAACAAAAATTGCACATGAAAAATATAACTTTCTTTTATTGATTTGGACAACTCATTGCATTATAGAAGCTCAATTACAACAAGAGGAATCAATCCTCCATAGGTTGCGACACACTACAGCTACAAATCACCAAGTTCTAGAATCTTCTGCCTTTTGTAACCCTAAATCAGCTAGGGTTTCTACTTTCCTGCCTATTCTTGACTCCACACTTGCCCCCCTAACTCTACTACTGCCCAGGGTTCCCAAAATAGTCATAAATAGTAGTTTTTGGTGGCCTCTAGCTAAATTTTAAAATTTGCAACTCCCTCCAAAAGTAGGTCAACTTCTGGGAAGCATAACTTTTGATCCGAGCGTCCGATTGATGAACCGTTTTAAGAGCTGGAAAGCTAATGATGTGAACTATCATGTTGGAAATGCATAAATGGATTTCTATCAACTTTTTGATATTCTATAGGATGTTTTAGTGCCTCATATCTCATTTCAAAAAAATTTAGGGGCTTTTCAGAAAACAAAAAACTTTAATATCTTTCATCTCACAAATGATCTTTACCTGATTCCTTCACCAAAGGTCTTATATTTTAGTTATGAATCTTTCTATAATTTTTCACTTCAATCTATGCCCAAATGCAAACTTTCCTAAAATGGCAGTTAAACTTTCTAAAACAAGTAGGTTGCTATTTTTAGCAGTTTGGAAAAACTGAAAGTCCTACATCATTATTTAGGAGATTATGGAACCAAAAACACTAATTATGGAATGAAATGAAAATAATTACAAAGATTTTGAATCAACTTCTTTTTGGGTGATGCAAGATTGCCCTTACACCTCTGGATGCTCCTGCATCAATCTCTCTCCATTTCGGTCAACTCCAGTCCATTTGACTGTGCCAGAATCAAACGTATTCTTGCAAAATGCTTTAGTTTCATGCAATGGAAAGGTTTCCAAGTGCCATATTTTTTGTTCTTCTCATTGTGGGGTTGAATGGACTACACCAATACGTCGAGGTGGGTGGGTAAATCGTAGGGAAGGTCTCATTTTGTGTGCCAAGCATCCCAGTCATTTGGGGCTGTAAGCTACCAACAAAGTAGAAAGTTGATAACAATGAAATTTTACATTCCATAGGTCTTGGGGGAAAAACAACTGTACCAACACATCTGGTTTGGTGGTTAAATGGTAGGGGAGGTCTCATTTTGTGCGCCAAGTGTGTCAGTCATTCCAGGCTGCAAGTTATCAGCAAACTCAAAAGGTGCTAGGAGTGACATTTTACATTCCATAGCTCATGGGGATAAACAGACTTCACCAACATGTCAGGGTGGGAGGGAAAATGCCAAGGGATGTCTCATTTATTGTGCCAAGCACCGCAGTCATTCGGGGCAGTAGGCTATCGACAAAGTCCCCTAAGATCCCTAAGATGAAAAAACTGCCAAACTTTTATGGGGCAGTTCTTAGAATTTGTGAAAGTTGGGAATGTTCCATTTCAACCTACAGGTGTATGTGGGATTCGTCTACAATAACCTCTCTCATTTTCATTCAATTCCTGTTTGTTTGATCGTGCCAAAATCAAACACATTATTGCAAAATGCTTCAGTTTCATGCAGTCGAAATGTTGCCAAGTGCCATATTTTTTGATCTGCTCATTGTGGGGGTGAACTAACTATGCCAACACATCGGGGTGGGTGGGTAAATGCTAGGGGAGGTCTCATTTCATGCGCCAAGTGTCTCACTCGTTCTGGGCTACAAGCTACCGACAAACTCGAAATGTGCTAGGTGTCGGTAGCTTGTAGGCCAGAACGACTGGGATGCTTGGCACATGAAATGAGACCTTCCCTACCATTTACCCACCCACCCCGATGTGTTGTCTCAGTCTGTTCAGCCCCACGATGAGTAGAACAAAAAATATGGTACCTAGAACCTTTCCATTGCATGAAACTAAAGTATTTTGTAAGAATGCGTTTGATTCTGGCACAATCAATCAAACTAGAGTTGACCGAAATGGAGAGAGGTTATTATAGATGGACCTCACATGCACTTGTAGGTCCAAACGAAACATTCCCATCTATCACGGTATCTAAGAAAAGCTCCATCAAAGTTTGGCAGTTTTTTCATCTTAGGGATCTTAAGGGACTTTACCAGTAGCCTACTACCCTGAATGACTAGGGCACTTGGAACATGAAATGAGACCTCCCTTGGCATTTACCCATCCACCCTGATGTGTTAGCAAAGTCCATTCAGTCCCACGAGCTATGGAATGCAAAATGTCACTCCTAGCACCTTTCCACTGCATGAAACTGAAGCATTTGGCAAGAATGTGTTTGATTTTGACACAGTCAAATATACTAGAGTTGAATGAAACCGAGAGAGGTTATTTTGGATAGACCCCACATTCACCTACAGGTCCAGATAGAATGTTCCCAGCTACCACGAATTCTAAGAATTGCTCCATCAAAGTTTGGCATTTTTTTATCTTAGGGATCTTAAGGGACTTTGCTAGTAGCCTGTTGTCTTGAATAAATGCAATGCTTGGTACATGAAATGAGACCTCCCCTAGAATTTACCTACCCACCCTAACACATTGGTGAATTCCATTCCACCCCATGAGCTATGGAATGTAAAATGTCACTCCTAGCACCTTTCCACTACATGAAACTGAAGCATTTTGCAAGAATGCGTTTGATTTCAGCACGGTCAAGTGGACTAGAGTTGAATGAAACCGAGAGAGGTTATTGTGTACAAATGCCACATGCACTTGTAGGTCCAAACAGAATGTTCCTAGCTACTATAAATTCTAAGAAACCCTCTGTCAAAGTTTGGCAGATTTTCTATCTTAGGGATCTTAAGGGCTACACCCATTTTATCCTTCCTCATGCACGTGTAAAGCCAAATTCCACAACCTTTGCCAACGTCCTCCCTATCTTTACACTAATGTAGAATGTTTGGAATGACTTATCAACATCCATCAAAGCATAAAGGATATGGGAAATTTGTCGCATGCTGTAATTGCAACTGCCCTTTAGTGTAGGGGCACCTAGCCCATTTCATGAACATGATCAAATGATGAATTTTGATGTGTTGAGTCATTTTGGCATTGTAATGAGGTCATACTAGACCACTCCTGCTATAATAAGGGTCATTGGAGTTTAGGAGATCATAGGCTACAAAAGTTGTCAAGTTGTAAGAAAAGTTGTCAAGCAACTTTTCTTGCAACCAAATGGATAAAGTTGTCATAGTTGTTTAAATTAGTGTTTGTGCATCCATTTCGATGTAATAAGGCCTTGCAGGAGTGACCAAGGTTGTTTTCAATTAAATTAATGATACCCTAGGTAGGTAGCCTATGTGTTTTTGGTCTATTTGACAGTGCAGTGATGAGGGTTTTGAAAAATGGTTAAAGAAGGGTCTTGAATAATTATTCTAATGAGTGATTCAGTTCATATAAGACCTAACTCAACCTTTGGAGTGCAATTTTTAGTTTAGGAGTCAAGAATAGTAGTTGATACTTTGTAAAAGTAGGCTAATTAGGCCTCATATACAAATTACCAATCCATTTTTGAAGGGAATGTTCCAAAAAAACACATGGTGCATTTGAGATATGTTGTAAAACATCCAAATGGGTATCCTAATCTATCCTCCTTTGTGTCAGAGGTCATGGATTAGTAAGTTATGTTCCAAAAATTAATTTTTTGGAGGGCTACTAGCTTGTAAGGGCAGTTTATGAGGAAGAATAACCTATATGCAAAGTTTATGTTCTTGGTGACCATGAATGGTCTTTTTATGTCACATTCATCATTTCAATGGTGTTTCATGAGTTGGTTTGTAGAGATTGAGGTTTTGAACCAAGTGTTGGGTTTGTAGTCTTAATTGAGTTCATGTCTAGTTGAAAAAGGGTTTGGGGTCTTAGCCCATTGTTGTGAAATATGTTTCCATGGTGTTGAGTCATCCTCCTTACCTACTGCATCACCCTTGTAGACATGTATGCAATGTGTGGAAGCATAGACAAGGCACGTGAACTATTTGGCATGATGCCCCAAAGAAACGTCACCTCATTGAATGCAATGATTGCAAGATGTGAACAAAATGGATTTTTTGATAAGGCGTTAGAAACTTTCAAGAAAATGCGATTGGCGGGTGTAAAGCAAAATTCCACAACCTTAGCTAGTGTCCTCCTTGCCTATGCCAAAATGGACATCCATCAAAAGGATAAAACATATGGGAATTTTGTTAGATGTTGTAGTTGTAACTGCCCTTAGAGACATGTATGCAAAGTGTGGAAGCATAGACAAGGCATGTGAACTATTTGGCATGATGCCTCAAAGAAATGTCACCTCATGGAATACAATGATTGCAAGATATGAACAAAATGGATTTACTGATAAGCCTTTAGAAAGTTCCAAGAAAATGCAAATGGCAAGTGTAAAGCCAAATTCCAAAACCTTAGAAATGGTATGTTTGGAACACGGTATAAACATCCATCAAAGCATAAAGGATATAGGAATTTTGTCAAATGTCATATTTGTAAGTACCCTGCAACACATATGCAACTTGTGTGGAAGCATATATAACGAACATGAATTGTTTGACATGATGCCTCAAAGAAATGTTGTCTCATGGAATGCAATGATTGCAAGATATGCACGAAATGGATTTTCATAAGGCTTTAAAAACTCTCAAGAAAATGGACAAAGAAAAATTTCAACCATTTATACAAATTTTGGCACATCTAAAACCAAATTGTACAACCTTAACCAACTTCCTCCTTGCCTATGCTATAATGGGATCTAGAGAACATTGTGTGGACAACCATCAAAGCATAAATGATATAGGAATTTTGTCACATGTATTGTATTTGCAAAGTTACCCTTGTAGACATGTATGGAAAGTATGGAAGCATAGACAAGGCACATGAACTATTTGAAATGATGCCTCAAAGATATGCACTGTCCCATAGAATTCAATGATTCCAAGATATACACAAAATGAATTATTTGAAAATGATTTATAAACTTTCAAGCAAATGCAATTGACACTTGTAAAACCAAATTCTTGTAACAATAATTGATTATCATATTAAATATTTAATAGAAACTATCATATACATAATGTCATGAACATAACATCTAGTTTATATAAAAAGTCATATAGGCATGTCCAAACAAAGCCATATTGGCAAATATACAAAAATATACATCAGATTAACATACAAAAGTATGTATACAAAGTCATCTGGGCATACAAAAAAGTTCCCAAAAACTAGTTTCCTATGGACTTTTAGGAAATAACCGGCAGCCCTTCTTTGACTGTGAAGATGGAGAGCCAATCACTGACACATCCTCTCTCTGCCGTCAAGTAGACCTCTTTGAATAAAGTTCATCCAACTGCACCTATTAATACAAACACACAATATGCACATTAGTATAGAAAATGTATGAAATATATAACATCACATATGTAATTGATCACTTACCACCAACCGATGATCACTCTCCATCATCTTGTCTCTCTCTTTGTCCATAGTTGGACGGACTAGAGTTGTGACCTCCTATGAGAAGCATCAAGAAGAAAAATTGACTAAACATAAATATCATTTTTGTACATCAAATGACATGAGATAAAAAAAGAAATACAAAATTATGATAATTTCATGTTATTGGCTCATACCTCAGTCAAAGGATTTGCAGACATCATGGCTACATCAATATCTATCTGCACTGACTCATGCAGATGAGGAGGAGGCTCCACTGTATTCAACATCTAAAAATCAAGTTCAAGATTATTTAAATAAAATAAATACATAACATTATTTTAAAAATGCACAATGAATAGAAATGGTTAAATTTACCTCCGTAAAAGTGGTGGTTTGGCATCCAAGGGACCAAGAAAACTGTGGAGGTGCTGGTGACTGTTGAAATCATCAAATTGTCACAAAATAATATTACAATTAAGATATCTACAATAATTATGATTATGTGATAAATTACATATCTGCTAACTTGACCTCCTCTCATAACCTACTAATGGACGGCTAACAGAGCCAGGATGAAGGCTCTGACCCTAGAATTTCATTGCACAAACAATTACATACATTATTTTTTATTTATAATATATATAATCATATAAAATTAATTACAAATTTAAAATAACAATATACTAAATCAAGATCAAACTTGTAACAAATTACTTGAGAGTCAATACCAAATGTATATTGTAAGAGATCATCACTAAGAACAAGATCATCCAATATGTCATGCCCCTGTGTCACATCATGCTACCCCTATGTCACAGCATGCTGCCCCTATGTCGTAGAGTCTTGTCATGCCTCTTGTGTCCCATAATCACATAGGTTCCCACATATACAGGACAAATGTGGGAACACATGACACCTACTACTCTCACCCTCATCAGCTTGGCTAAAATCATCAGCATGCTATGATAGAGTTTGGGTGAGAGTAGTCAATGAATGTAAAGTCGCTAGCTCAACACTCTCCTTCAAAGCCAAAGGGAGTGACCTACGTTCTAGCCTCGCTCTGGGTATAGGTAGATGGTCTTCATCTTGCTGAGCCCTGGGTCTATCTTGGGCAGAGCCACCACCTCTACCTTAGAACTCACGAATGTCAAAATAATTTAGAATCTTGTTGAGGACGAACTCACAATAGAGTTTCCTAAAGAAATATTGTGGTACCTCAACATTGTTACATGGCTGCTCATTGAAGACCATGTACCATCTATCTCAAAAGTTTTTAGATATATCTTCATTCCTACACCAATATATAGGAAATCATTTGCAACTTTCTTCTAATCTTTGGCCAGTTTTGGGATTAATAAATTCTGCACATAATTGAGATTTTGTAATTTTTTCCTTCTTGACTTGTTCATATGACAACTTTTTGGCATAATATTATCGACTCCTCTCCGTATAGTCTTGGAATTTGGTGATTTGTTTTATCACCAAATCTGTGTGGGAAATAATCTCCTGTAGTGATTTTGCAAGTGCCCTCCTACGTTCAGTGGTTCCACTTGGATTGTTTAGGGTTTGAATAATAGTTTCAAGATGTTTCTTATTTTCTTCTATTATCCCTAGGTAATGTTCTTGATCATCCCTTACATGAAACAAAGGTGAAGATGGGTTTTGAGGGTTTGGAGGGTTTGGAGGGTTTTGGGATTGTTTTCACCCTCCTCAACTGGATTTAGGTTTTCTCCTTCTCCAATAACTGTAAATGCAATATAAAAACAAATCAAACATTGCAAAACTAAAAAAATTGTTCTCAAATTAACAAAATCAGGCAAACCCTACCTTCTTTCTATGTTGGAGCCTCCAAATTTGCACGATGATGCCTTTGGCGGTGAGGTGGCATTGTGAATTCCTTGTTTTCTCAGATGCACTTGATTCAATGGCCTCTTCTTCAACATGATTGCTTTTTTTCTTGTTTTCTTTATTGTTGTGAGGAAAAAAGTCGTGGTGTGAATGAATAGAAATGCTTTTTTTTTCCTTTTATTGAAAGTAAAACGTGAGCACATTATAACGCGCTTGTATTTTTTTTAATTTTGGAGATGGTGGCAACTTTTTGGTCCCCCATCTCCTTGCATTTACCCAAATTTCACATTTTGTCACAAACAATGGTATATTGACCCCTAGTCTTTGGCAAATACTATTTAATTGTATTTTTTTAGTTAGAATTTTATCTACCTAAACTAAATATTTATCTTTAATGAAGTTAAAATATAAACTTTATAACCAAAAGTATTTTTAAAATAAATTATTAACAATATGATTAGGTGTAGAGTTTCACCTCTTATTACAACCCTCAACAACAATAATAAACTTTATTTATTTTTCTAATAGTTTCTATAGACACCTAAGATTCACCTAATCACAACAATTAAAATTTTTAATTAATTTCATCTGTAATTCACTCCACTAATTATGTAAATATAGCACCGTAAATTGTTCTTGCTCACAATTTCATGTTTTATTTGGCATTCGCTTTAGTGTCCACTCCCCTAGTATGTTTTCAAGATCACTTGTCAACCTTAGCCTTACCCTCAACCCATAAGAGATGTTTTCTAAAGGTTTATTTGACCCTTTTTACTTATCCTATCCAAATACTCTAAAAGTGTTGTAACCTTGGCAATGCCCCAAGTCATTTGAACCTTTTAAGAACTGAAGTTACATGAACAAAAGCACTAGGCACATACGTCTGCATAGCATGTTGATGTCCCAAAAGTGTCTTTCAATTTTTCAACCATTTTTAGAAGGTGCATTTTTACTTGCATTGCATTCTGAGATTTTCCTAATGTCTATCCATGTCCAAACAACTCCTTTCCCATATTTTTTCCTCTTGCTACTTCTATAAATCACTTTGCCACATGAAAGGATTGATCTCTCATGCTAGAAAATCTCTACCAAAATTATTACTCACTATCATTTTACTTGTACTATTATTATTCTATGCTCATTGTTCATTGCACGTTATTGAGAACAATCAATTGATGTGATTTACTTTAGCTCCTTGCACTCTTTGAAATGTTTTTTGTTCAAGATTGTTATCCTCCCAAACAAAGTCTCATTTTGTTCTTCATTGTGATAGTCTTCTAGTGAGATCCTCATAACTCCTTTCCTTACTTTTGTCAATCCATTCATATTAGTATTTATCTTGTGGGTTGAATATCATTTCCTTGTTTGTTCATTTATTACTATTGCAATATTATTTTGTCACTGCTCATCAAATTTCTAAACACACTTAGAATTTAGAGCACACACTATTTTATCAATATATCAATCTTTGGCTGCCATTGAGGTAGAAACACCAAAACAAGGTTTGCTTGAGGCAAACTCCCATACAACCCAACCCTTCTCTATTTGTGATTGTAGGTTGTATAGGAAAAGGTTTTGAATGCATGAGAATTTGCATTTCCTTATTCTCTTTCTCGTTGATTCCTTTATTTCATTCATTTCATATCAGTTCTATCTATTTTTCTTATATGTCAATTTTTGTGTAGTCATAATTATGTTTGCTGTCAACATGAAACTCTTGAAATCTATCCGAAGCCATACAAATCTAGGATTTTGGTTTTATGTGTTGTACATACTATAGCATGATGCACATACGTCCACACCACGCTTTGTCATCTTGGACACTGAGCTTGTCCACCTGGTGCCAAGTTCCTCATGATCTATCATTTCTATTTTTGTAATTATTTATGTGATTTAGTTTATTAATCTCTGTATTTTCCCTATTTTCTCCTTTCTTTGTTAGTTTTGGTCAATAGTGTTTAATTATTTCATTTCCAATTGCAACAAAGGGATATAGCTAGGATATTCTTGCTCCTCCTGATTGGATAGAAGAAAGATATGTGTTAGACACACAAGAATACTGAGAGGGGGTGAATCAATATTTAAACAATTTTGAATTTTGACAACTTCAACTTATCTGGAGAAGATTAAACCTTAAGCATCACAATATCAACATGAAGGAATAACACAATGTACATCAACACATAACAATAGATATATGTGGAAAACCCTAGAAGGGAAAAACCACAATGGGGATTAACTCACAATATATGAAGCTCAAATAATAACTTTTGCTTTAGGGGCTAAAACCCAAGGAAGCTGCTACTCCCTAAGTAACTCTGATTTAGGGTCACACCCAAGGAAGCTTATACTTCCTAATGACTTTGTTTTAGGGTCACTCCCAAGGAAGATACTACTCCCTAAAATCAGAACACATGTACAAAAGATTATAGTATGACAGTCATTCTACTATTTGAAAATTGACATTGAAACTCACACTTTTGGTGATTGCACTTCTGCCTCTTCACACTTTCTTCTAAAGATTTGATCAGTTAGACACACTCTATACTTGATCACTATTACAAATATGTATTCAAGATGAATCATGATAGCATCAACACCTTTTGCTCTTTCTCCTTCAATCGCACATCAATAATGCATTTATTCTTCTTTTTATCTACTTGTGAACCTTTTCAATCAACTTGCAATCACACTCTACTCACTCAACTTGATTCACTATTTTTACATGATATTACATTGATTACATAGTTTTTCAGCCATATACAACATGAAAAATACATTTACAAGTCGTCCAAACAACACACAATATGAAATGTGTAGAAGATAGGTCCCAAGTGAAAACACACATTAGACCAGCAGAAGATCCAAGCCTTGCGGACCCCAACACTTGCTTAACTAGGTCCAAAACATCCTTCATATCTTCAAACACAAAAGAATTAGATCTACACACTCCATTCATTTGGAACTAGGACAGCTTTAAGGAGAGCACATGAAGACTTGAAGTATAATGGCCACATCAACTTGAAAAACCTTGTGCAGTACTGGGAACAAGAAAGATCTTTGTGAAAATTTTCTAGATGAGTCCACATGACTCATAAAATATCCCCAAACACTCCTTTGCCACTGCACATCAAATAATTGTGTTGCATAGCTTCAATTATTTACTTTGAGAACACTCTGTCATCTGGAACACAATACAACATGCTGTCATTTGAAAAACTAAGTTGCGGACCACCAAGAACCTTCAAACTGAAAAGAAGCATAATACACATCTAGAAACATGTCCTCAAAACTACAAGGACAATCATTCATTTGTAGAGGAATGCAAAGCATTCCAAAAAACCTTCAACACTAACTTATTCTACTAGAACATATTCCTATACTCTATCATGCACAACTTTCACAGCGGAAGAGTAAATGATTTGAATCTCTGGAATTATCATCTTCACTACAATCTTAACATACCTTTGTTGTTATATGGAGCCTAATCAGAATCAAAGGTTAAATTTACCCCCCTTTTATTGGTGTGGTTTCCCCCCAAATTATTTAACGGGGTCAAGGGGAAGTGCCCCTTGCAGGGGTTTGGGAACAGTGCCCCCAAGACGGGGTCAGGGGACAGTGCCCACAAGATGGGGTCAAGGGGGAAAAGGCGTCAGGAGTTATGTTTCCTATTGGCCAACATAAAAAACCCTATTTTTGTAATTGACATAAGGCTTGATAAAAGTGGCTAATGGTTAGGGTTTTTGTTGATGTATTATATCATTTTGCAGTGGTATTGAGTTGTAAGGATTGCTGGTTGTAATTAGTTTGATTTATTGGATAATAATATTGGACTCTCTATTGGTGGATGTAGCTCGGGTTTGGGTGAACCATATTAAAACTTGTCTCTCACTATTATTATTTCTTTGTATTTCCATTCCTCTATTTAATCTTTATTTGCATTTAATTGATATCTTCTACATGCAATCCCTAACAACCTTCAGAACCATGTAGCCAAATATGCAAATGCAGAGGAATGCGGAGGAATGTGGAGCATCCTACTTCCATGTAGCGATTATCTTACAGAACCAACACTGTCTTCACTCTATCTTTTACAAAACATACTTTCAGTAGTCCTTATATCATAAAACTTGGAATATGCAAGATTTGTTATTACATTAAGCTATATTCCAATCTTCAAAGGCCCAAAACCAAATTGATGGAAATGCTAAATAATTTCCCAAACAGTCTTCAATGGTAGTCATTCTGGAACAGAGACTATCACCAACTTCCAGAGGCTAAATCTTCTTTACATTAACACATGCATTCTTAGGGATAGTAGAAGAGATCATACAACATATCTTAGTCCATTAATACCATATCTTAGTGCTTCTAATTCCCATATTATTTCAGTCCCCATATAGTCATCTACAACAATATTAAAACTTAAGCATATACACTTAAAATAAAATCATTTTACAAGCTCTAACACAAGTCCTTCATGAGTTTAATGGCCATAAAGGCTGAGCTAAAATGAGTGTAGAGACCATTTAGACTCACAAGGTATGGGGGTGTCCCATGCTAAAATTATCATATAAATATTATTGCAATATCCCCTTGGTCACTTGCAAAATTAGATAGAGTTGTTTGCGAAACTATGAGACATGATCCTTAGTGTTGTACAAATGGCACATGATCCAAAGGGTTGTGTAAGATTTATAAGGTGTCTTTTGAGTTGCACAAAATGATTCCTAGGGTAAGTGCAAGAAGATGGGGGGCCAAAAAGTGGCCAAATTAATTTCACAAAAAATTAGGTCAAAACAACACGCTTGCATTATTCTTTTCTTTGCATTTTTCCTTTTCCACAAAAGTTTGCGTTGTTTTTCATGTTTTAAATAACGCGAGCGCGTTATGTTCAACTTAATTTTTTTTATGTTTAAGGCTATTAATCATGTATGTATGTATGCCTATATGTATGTATGTATGTATGTATGCCTATATGTATGTATGTATCTATGTATGCCTATATGTATGTATGTATCTATGTATGCCTATATGTATGTATGTATAGTGTCGAGGGTAGAGGAGGGTAGAGATGGGAGTGAGCTAGATAGGGGAGGAGAGGGGTGGATAAGGATTGAGTGATTAAGGTTTAAGCTTAAGGGTTGAGCATTTAGGGATAGGATTTAGAGTTTAGGGATAAGGGATTAGAGTTTAGGACCTTGAGGGATTAGGGTTTAGGGTTGAGGAATTAGGGATAGCATTTAGGGTTAAGGGTTGAGGGATTAGGATTAAGGTAGAGTGTTGAGGGTAGAGGGATTAGGGATAGGGTTTAGGGTTGAAAGTTTAGGGTTGAGGGATTAGGGTTTAAGGTATAGTTTAGTAGTTCTTGTGGATAGAGCCAGTAAACAATGGGAGATTATTTGCCTATTTCATAACAATATACCTCCCCCTTAAACCCTAAACCCTAATCCCTCAACCCTCAACCCTAATCCATCATCCCTCAACTCTAATCCATCATCCCTAAACCCTAAATGCTATCCCTATTCCTAAACCCTCAACAGGCTCGATACTATACCTTAAACCCTAATCCTTTATCCCTAAACCCTCCAACCCTATCCCTAATCCTTACACCCTCCACACTCTACTTTAACCCTAATCCCTTGAACCTCAACCCTATCCCTAAACCCTTGACCCTCAAACCTCAACCCTTAACCCTCGACATCAAACCCTAATCCCTCAACCCTTAACTCTGATCCCTCAACTCTCAACCCTAACCCTAAACCCTAAACACTAAACCCTCAACCCTCAACATCAAATCCTAATCCCTCAACCCTTCACTCTAATCCCTCAACCCTAAACCCTATCCCTAAACCCTCAACACCATACCTTAAACCCTAATCCCTCAACCCTAACCCTAAACCTTGTCCCTAAACCCTAATCCCTCAACCCTCAACCCTAATCCGTCATCCGTCATCCCTCAACTCTAATCCCTCATCCCTAAACCCTAAATGCTATCCCTATTCCTAGACCCTCAACAGGCTCGATACTATACCTTAAACCCTAATCCCTCTACCCTTGACACTCTTATTTAACCCTAATCCCTTGACCATTAACCCTATCCCTCAACCTCAACCCTCAACCCTCAACCCTCAACTCTCAACATTAAACCCTAATTCATCAACCCTAAACCCTAATCCCTCAAACCTAAACCCTATCCCTAAACCATCAACCCTCAACACTATACCTTTAACCCTAATCCCTATCCCTCAACCCTTAATCCTTAAAACTTAAACCCTATCCCTACACCCTCAACACTTGACACTATATCTTAAGCCTTAAACCCTCATCCCTAAAGCCTCAACCCTTAATCCTTAAACCTTCAACCCTAAACCCTATCCCTAATCCCTCTACCCTCGACACTCTAACCCTAACCTTGACATTAAATGCTAATCCATCAACCCTAAACTCTAATCCTAAACCCTCAACCCTCAACACTATACCTTAAACCCTAATCCCTCAACCCTCAACCCTAAACCTTATCCCTAAACCCTAATCCCTCAACCCTCAACCCTAATCCATCATCCCTCAACTCTAATCCCTCATCCCTAAACCCTAAATGCTATCCCTATTCCTAAACCCTCAACAGACTCGATACTATACCTTAAACCCTAATCCCTTTATCCCTAAACCCTCCAACCCTATCCCTAATCCTTACACCCTCCACACTCTACTTTAACCCTAATCCCTTGACCCTCAAACCTCAACTCTCAACCCTCGACATCAAACCCTAATCCCTCAACCCTTAACTTTGATCCCTCAACTCTCAACCCTAACCCTAAACCCTAAACACTAAACCCTCAACCCTCAACGTCAAATCCTAATCCCTCAACCCTTCACTCTAATCCCTCAACCCTAAACCCCATCCCTAAACCCTCAACACTATACCTTAAACCCTAATCCCTCAACCCTAACCCTAAACCTTGTCCCTAAACCCTAATCCCTCAACCCTCAACCCTAATCTGTCATCCGTCATCCCTCAACTCTAATCCCTCATCCCTAAACCCTAAATGCTATCCCTATTCCTAGACCCTCAACAGGCTCGATACTATACCTTAAACCCTAATCCCTCTACCCTTGACACTCTTATTTAACCCTAATCCCTTGACCATTAACCCTATCCCTCAACCTCAACCCTCAACCCTCAACCCTCAACCCTCAACTCTCAACATTAAACCCTAATTCATCAACCCTAAACCCTAATCCCTCAAACCTAAACCCTATCCCTAAACCATCAACCCTCAACACTATACCTTAAACCCTAATCTCTATCCCTCAACCCTTAACCCTTAAAACTTAAACCCTATCCCTACACCCTCAACACTTGACACTATATCTTAAGCCTTAATCCCTCATCCCTAAAGCCTCAACCCTTAATCCTTAAACCTTCAACCCTAAACCCTATCCCTAATCCCTCTACCCTCGACACTCTAACCCTAACCTTGACATTAAATGCTAATCCATCAACCCTAAACTCTAATCCTAAACCCTCAACCCTCAACACTATACCTTAATCCCTAATCCCTCAACCCTCAACCCTAAACCTTATCCCTCAACCCTCAACCCTAATCCATCATCCCTCAACTCTAATCCCTCATCCCTAAACCCTAAATGCTATCCCTATTCCTAAACCCTCAACAGACTCGATACTATACCTTAAACCCTAATCCCTTTATCCCTAAACCCTCCAACCCTATCCCTAATCCTTACACCCTCCACACTCTAACCCTAATCCCTTGAACCTCAGCCCTATCCCTAAACCCTTGACCCTCAAACCTCAACCCTCAACCCTCGACATCAAACCCTAATCCCTCAACCCTTAACTCTGATCCCTCAACTCTCAACCCTAACCCTAAACCCTAAACACTAAACCCTCAACCCTCAACGTCAAATCCTAATCCCTCAACCCTTCACTCTAATCCCTCAACCCTAAACCCTATCCCTAAACCCTCAACACTATACCTTAAACCCTAATCCCTCAACCCTAACCCTAATCCCTCAACCCTCAACCCTAATCCGTCATTCGTCATCCCTCAACTCTAATCCCTCATCCCTAAACCCTAAATGCTATCCCTATTCCTAGACCCTCAAAAGGCTCGATACTATACCTTAAACCCTAATCCCTCTACCCTTGACACTCTTATTTAACCCTAATCCCTTGACCATTAACCCTATCCCTCAACCTCAACCCTCAACCCTCAACCCTCAACCCTCAACTCTCAACATTAAACCCTAATTCATCAACCCTAAACCCTAATCCCTCAAACCTAAACCCTATCCCTAAACCATCAACCCTCAACACTATACCTTTAACCCTAATCCCTATCCCTCAACCCTTAACCCTTAAAACTTAAACCCTATCCCTACACCCTCAACACTTGACACTATATCTGAAGCCTTAAACCCTCATCCCTAAAGCCTCAACCCTTAATCCTTAAACCTTCAACCCTAAACCCTATCCCTAATCCCTCTACCCTCGACACTCTAACCCTAACCTTGACATTAAATGCTAATCCATCAACCCTAAACTCTAATCCTAAACCCTCAACCCTCAACACTATACCTTAAACCCTAATCCCTCAACCCTTAACCCTAAACCTTATCCCTAAACCCTAATCCCTCAACCCTCAACCCTAATCCATCAACCCTCAACTCTAATCCCTCATCCCTAAACCCTAAATGCTATCCCTATTCCTAAACCCTCAACAGACTCGATACTATACCTTAAACCCTAATCCCTTATCCCTAAACCCTCCAACCCTATCCCTAATCCTTACACCATCCACACTCTACTTTAACCCTAATCCCTTGAACCTCAACCCTATCCCTAAACCCTTGACCCTCGAACCTCAACCCTCAACCCTCAACATCAAACCCTAATCCCTCAACCCTTAACTCTGATCCCTCAACTCTCAACCCTAACCCTAAACCCTAAACCCTAAACCCTCAACCCTCAACATCAAATCCTAATCCCTCAACCCTTCACTCTAATCCCTCGACCCTAAACCATATCCCTAAACCCTCAACACTATACCTTAAACCCTAATCCCTCAACCCAAACCCTAAACCTTGTCCCTAAACCCTAATCCCTCAACCCTCAACCCTAATCCATCATCCGTCATCCCTCAACTCTAATCCCTCATCCCTAAACCCTAAATGCTATCCCTATTCCTAGACCTTCAACCCTAAACCCTATCCCTAATCCCTCTACCCTCGACACTCTAACCCTAACCTTGACATTAAACACTAATCCGTCAACCCTAAACCCTAATCTGTTAACCCTAAACCCTCAACCCTAAACCCTCAAGCCTCAAGACTATACCTTAAACCCTAATCCATCAACCCTAAAACCTAATCCATCAACCCTCAACCCTAAACACTATTAATAAACCCTCAACCCTTGACACTATACCTTAAACCCTAATCCGTCAACCCTCAACCCTAATCCCTCATCCCTAAACCCTAAACTCTATCCCTATTCCTAAACCCTCAACCCTCGACACTATACCTTAAACCCTAATCCCTTATCCCTAAACCCTAAACACTATCCCTCAACCCTTAACCCTTAAAAATTAAACCCTAAAACCTATCCATAAACCCTTGATGCTCAACACTATATTTTAAACCCCAATCCCTCAACCCTCAGCCCTAAAGCCTCAACCCTCAATCATTAAACCTTCAACCCTAAACCCTATCCCTAATCCCTCTACCCTCAACACTCTACTTTAACCCTAATCCCTTGACCATCAACCCTATCCCTAAACCCTCAACCCTCAACCCTCAACTCTCAACATTAAACCCTAATCCGTCAACCCTAAACCCTAATCCGTCAACCCTAAACCCTAATCCCTCAACCCTAAATCCTATCCCTAAACCCTCAACCCTCAACACTATACCTTAAACCATAATCCCTCAAGCCTAAACCCTAAACCCTCAACCCTAAACCCTATCCCTAAACCCTCAACACTATACCTTAAACCCTAATCCCTCAACCCTCAACCCTAATCCGTCATCTGTCATCCCTCAACTCTAATCCCTCATCCCTAAACCCTAAACGCTATCCCTATTCCTAGACCCTCAACAAGCTTGATACTATACCCTAAACCCTAATCCCTCTACCCTCAACACTCTTATTGAACCCTAATCCCTTGACCATTAACCCTATCCCTCAACCTCAACCCTCAATCGTCAACCCTCAACCCTCAACTCTAAACATTAAACCCTAATTCATCAACCGTAAACCCTAATCCCTCAAACATAAACCCTATCCCTAAACCATCAACCCTCAACACTATACCTTAAACCCTAATCCCTATCCCTTAACCCTTAAAACTTAAACCCTATCCCTTTACCCTCAACACTTGACACTATATCTTAAGCCTTAAACCCTCATCCCTAAAGCCTCAACCCTCAATTCTTAAACCTTCAACCCTAAACCCTATCCCTAATCCCTCTACCCTCGACACTCTAACCCTAACCTTGACATTAAACACTAATCCGTCAACCCTAAACCCTAATCTGTCAACCCTAAGCCCTCAACCCTCAACACTATACCTTAAACCCTAATCCATCAACCCTAAAACCTAATCCATCAACCCTCAACCCTAAACACTATTAATAAACCCTCAACCCTTGACACTATACCTTAAACCCTAATCCATCAACCCTCAACCCTAATACCTCAACCCTCAACCCTAATCCCTCATCCCTAAACCCTAAACTCTATCCCTATTCCTAAACCCTCAACCCTCGACACTATACCTTAAACCCTAATCCCTTATCCCTAAACCCTAAACACTATCCCTCAACCCTTAACCCTTAAAAATTAAACCCTAAAACCTATCCATAAACCCTCGATGCTCAACACTATATTTTAAACCCCAATCCCTTAACCCTCAGCCCTAAAGCCTCAACCCTCAATCGTTAAACCTTCAACCCTAAACCCTATCCTTAATCCCTCTACCCTCAACACTCTACTTTACCCCTAATCCCTTGACCATCAACCCTATCCCTAAACCCTCAACCCTCAACCCTCAACTCTCAACATTAAACCCTAATCCATCAACCCTAAACCCTAATCTGTCAACCCTAAACCCTAATCCCTCAACCCTAACCCCTATCCCTAAACCCTCAACCCTCAACACTATACCTTAAACCATAATCCCTCAACCCTAAACCCTAAACCCTATCCCTAAACCCAACAAAACTGCTTTGCCTTATGTTAGGTTGTTAAACCCATCTTTTTTGACACTCTTCTCTTAAAGATATTTGAGTTGCAAGAATATGTCAGAAAAATGGCTATGAACTTTTTTAATGTTAGTAATGTTATATGGCATGTTTTTCTGGCCCATCTAGGGTTCATTATGCCAATAGGTGTACACACTATGAGAAAAGCTTTGCGTATGGTACATCCACAGTGAGTAATTAACAGTTGAAATCAGAAGGATGATCATTATGAGAAAAGCTTTGCATTGGGGTACATCTATGTTTCTTTCTGTCCACCCCGCACTTAGGGGAGGTATATTGTTATGAAATAGGAAAATAATCTCCCATTGTTTATTGGCTCTATCCACAAGATCTACTAAACTATACCTTAAACCCTAATCCCTCAACCCTAAACTTTCAACCCTAAACCCTATCCCTAATCCCTCTACCCTCAACACTCTACCTTAACCCTAATCCCTCGACTCTTAACCCTAAACGCTATCCCTAAAGCCTCAACCCTCAACCCTAATCCCTTATCCCTAAGCTCTAAATCCTATCCCTAAATGCTCAACCCTTAACCTTAAACCTTAATCACTCAATCCTTATCCACCCCTCTCCTCCCCTATCTGGCTCACTCCCATCTCTACCCTCCTCTACCATCGACACTATACATACATACATATAGGCATACATAGATACATACATACATATAGGCATACACACACACATACATACATACATACATATAGGCATACATACATACATGATTAATAGCCTTAAACATAAAAAAAATTAAGTTGAACATAACGCACTCACGTTATTTAAAACATGAAAAATAGCACAAACTTTTGTGGAAAAGGAAAAATGCAAAGAAAAGAATAACGCGAGCGCGTTATAATGCGCGCGCGTTATGTCTTGCTTTGGGAATCCCAAGCCTTGGGCTTGGGATTTGCTTTGGATTTCCAACCCAAAGGCTTGGAGTGCCTTTTGAATAGTAACAGACGTGTTTTTCCATATTCTTCAAGATTTTAGATAATTTCGTTCGTGTTAACCCTCAGATTTGTACGTGTTTCAAGGTCAAACAAATCAAACACCTGGGTAATGTTAGGCTTCCTCTTAGCTATCTGACGATGTAATTTATTTCACATTTTAACAATGTTAAGCCTTTCATCTTTAATTTCTTTTATTTGTGTGTCCGTTTTTGGGCAAAAACCACTGTTTGGTCTTTTTTTCATTGTAAATTAACTATTCATTGAAATTTCAAAAAAAATACATATTTAGAAACTAGACTCCATTCTACAAATATTAAAAGAAGAAAAAAATGATTTTTGATTAGTTTTCAAAATTTATAGGGGTAGCACGGCCAAAATTCTATTTTTTAGGATGTGTCCACTTTAAAAATTAGGAAAAAATCAAATATTCATCAAACAATTATCAGAAAAATCAGGCATAAACTACATGCTATTAGCTAATTTCTCACCGAAGTGATTTTAAAAATACCAAAAAAAAGTTCACCTTTTGAGGGAGCCACAAAACATGCTATGTTATGTTTTTTTGACAGAAACAACACCAATTTTTGTGGCTCCCTCTTTTGATCCCCTTAATCTATGCCATTTTCAAAAAAAAATAGTAGTTTAGAAAGTAGACTCGGAGCACTACGAACATTGTTTTGGTTGCATCTCCAAATTTTGAGTGTAACTATGCTCAATTTCTCATCCAAGGCCAGTATTTCCTGATTTCAAAAAAAAAGTGGCCACTTAAGTCCCCTTTTTGGCCCCCCATCTTCCTGCACTTACCCCCTATCACTATGTGAATTATGCATGGTGCAAGGAACCATCAACTTTGTGTTGGATCGAGTGGCATTGTTTAGGTGGCACATGATGCAAAGACTTATGCACAAGGTTGTACATTGCTATGTGAGTGACTAAGGCTAACATGCAAGCTTGTACAATAGCATGTAGATCATGATGTGAACAAAAAAACTTGCTTTCCATTTATCCATTTAACGAATCTTCCTTTCTCTATTTTCTCGAGTATGTCTAGTTTTCAGAGACTAAAACTTTCAACCCAAAATTCAAATTCTCTTATCATCAACTAGGATAGATTCTTTGACAATTAAACTTTGAAACATAAAGGCATACAAAAATGATCTACACTGCACCTATCCATATTACATAATGATCAACAAAAAGAATTTGTATTAACCAAATATCCATATAGGCATACGTCAATATCTATCACTATAAGTATAACATATATACAAAATAGCCATATAGGCTTACAAGAATGCCATATAGGCATACAATGTCAACTATATGCAATACAAAATGTATGTCCACAAATACTATATAGGCATACAACAAAGGAACACAATAAAAAGTCATTCCCCTCTATCTGGTGAAGAGAATAGATCACAAGCAACCTTTGATCTTCAAGGGGATGGAGATGCATATGAGGGTGGCCTACTATGAACCCGAGGGCTGCTCCTATTTAGTTGTTCATGGATCTATAGTTGTTACAATAAAAAGTATAGACATTAATATATAGAAATTACATTATAAAAAATGAAACATTTAACAAAATAATCACTTACCACTATCCAAAAATCTGTCTCCTCATTTGCCTTAGTACTAGGATTAGGTTGTGGTGATGTCATGTCTTATAGAAACCATCCAGACAGAAATTAAACTTCAAATCAATAATCATTTGATTTTTCAAAAATAAACAACTATAGCAATGAATGTAATTTGAATTTACTAATCTGCCTCATACCCCCATCAAAGGCATGGAGCTATGAATCGTAGAGGACACACCATGCTCCATTGCCCTATGAACATTGGGAGGTGTCTCCACAACCTGCATCATCTGAAAATAAAACATTATTCAATTACGAAAACTATAATAGTGATGCAAGTCATGGTTCCTAACATACACACGTTCACCTAAACCTGGAAGTACACACAATAAAGCACACAAGTCACATGCATATATACAAATTAGACAAAGATTCATGACTATTGTGTGGTATAAGGGTCAACAAAGGAGGGACCATAGTAGCATCAAATTTTAGGTTTAAGAAGTCAAAGAGGGAGTGAAGGTGTTAGTTTAGGTTTAGGTTGGTGGTAGGGTGGGGTAGGGTTGTGCTCAAATTTTTGTTTGTTTGGTAGTCATGGAGGTAGGACAATGCCTAAGATAGAGTTTGTGGGTTCATAGGACAATGCCTAAACTAGAAATCACATAGACATTAGGTAAGTTTATGGGTTTATGGGAAGGAGGAATATCAAGAGTTTGTGGGATAATAGGTGGGAGGAAAGATAATAGATAAGAAAAGAAAAAGTTTATTTTAAAAATTTCTTATCATTTTCTTTGTCTTGAGGTTTGTCAGGTGGTGGGTTGGAAGCAAACTAGGTCTGGGATGTCTCGTAGGGGTATATTAGGAAATAGGTAGGGTAGATATGGGTTGGTTAGTAGGTTGGGTGTAGTGTTGGGGAAGTTTCTTAGGCCTACTTTTAGAAGTGGATGGGGAAAGGTCCTACTCTTTTTCTTTTACTTTATCTTGGAGGGGTGTTAGAGGGGAGATAGAAGTCAATGAGGAAGGTGAAGTAGTAATAGGTGGATATATGGTGGGGAAGATAGGGGCATAGCTAGTGAAGTAGGTGAAGTAATAGAAAGAGGTTGTGGGGTTGGGGGAGCAATGCGTTTAGAGGCATAAGATAGGTAAAGGTGAAAGAGGGAATTAGTATTAGGTTGAGGTGGACCAAAAGGGGTTGACAAAAAATAATCTGAGAAGTGTCTTAAGGTAACAACTAGTTGGTATGGGCTATGAGAAATGGTGAAGAAATTACCATCATGGGGAATTTAAGGCACTAGTGGATGACAATTCAGGGACAACCCACATTGCAATGAGCCAAGGATGACCTAAGAGAATAGATAGTGCTATGAGGTGGGGATGATATGACATGAGACATCTAGGCATTTAGGTCCTACCTAAATTAGTAGGGTGAGGGAGACAAAAGTAGGTATAGAAGTGTCATTATGTGTACACTAGGAGACATCTAAGGGGGATAAGAATCTCTTTGCAACCTAGTGATGTATAAGTGTTCCTCTTTAACTACATTAATTCCACCTTGATGTATAAGTGTTCCTCTTTAACTGCATTAATTCCACCTTGATGTATAAGTGTTTCACCGTGATTCAACTATCATTTTATAGTGTACTTGTGCCTCAACCTATAAAGGATCATTATAATCATCAGTAAGCACATTGTTAACCAAGAAGGTGATGTCAGGTGTAGGATTGGGTTGAACAATGAAATTATAAGGTTGAATGTCTGATGTGCCTATCATCTCAAAGAATATAGTAGTATTAAAGAAAGGGTCCTCATTAGACTTAGCTAGGTTAGATGTAGGATCGAAAGTAGGGATTGAAGAAATTGAGCCAATAGGATTGACATAGTTTGTAGGGGAATGGGTTAGTGTAGATTCATTAATCAATGTAATCAACGATATGAATATAAAGTACAAAAATTTAGTAAGTACAATTCATTAGTTAAATTGTTTATTTTATTACCTGAGTGAAGCTTTGAACTCCACCGCCACTATGAGGTGTTGCTGTGAAATCTCCAATTTATTAACCTATTCAACATCCAAAATCAGATATTAGAATACCATTCGTATAACAACGCTATTCACATGTAATATTTATAATTGTTTTCTAGTTACATACCCTGGCAGTAGATTTCGTAGTGTAATATGGAGGTGGAGAACGTTAAAGATAGAATGAACACTATGACCCTGAAATTTTATTAAAATCATCAAACTAAATTAGTTATTCTTGCATTTCAAAAATAAAATTTAATAAATTAAATTCAATGAACTTGCTAACATTTACCTAACTATCAAGACAAAAGTCTCACTCAGGAGGACATATGTCATCACCATCTGCTCAACTACAGATGTAGCCTATGCACCTGTGTCTTGACTATCCATGGGGTCATAACCATGGGCTGACCCACAAGCCTGACAAGTATGGGGTAGAACCCTACTCCTCGAACTCTCCCACGACCCATGCTCTGTTGTAGGACTGACATGTTGTATGATGCTCTGGGTCAAGGCACTAATGGATTGAAGTGTCTCGACCTTAGCACTCTCCTTCACAATGGAAGGGATAGACACGTGCTCATGGGCTGGTCTGGTGAGTGCTCATCTTGCTGTCCATTGTGGGTCAACACATGCCCTTGGTCTATCCTGTGCTAACCCCCCACCTCTACCCTAGAAGTCCCACATATCAAAATAGTTTGGTACTTTATTTTTTACAAACTCACAATAGAGTTTCCTCAAAAAGTATTATGGGACCTCATTATTGTTGCATGGAGGATGGTCAAAAACCATCCACCACATTTGCCCAAAATTGTCCCTTATCGCTTGGTTGTTGTACCAATGGATAGGTAACCTCTTGCATGTAAGGGGTAGAGGTTGATTTGTTTGTGGGTTTGTAAAAATATAACACAAGTCTAGTTTTCTAATTTTTTCATTTTTAACTTGCTCATATGACAACTTGTCTGCATAATATTCTCTAAATTCTCTCCTCTTTTTAGACCAACTAGTTATTTGCTTTCTAATGAATCTACATTTGATAACATAGATTCAAGATATTGAGCAAGCATGGATCTATGTGAGGTTGAAGTTGCAAGATCTTTCAACCTTGCAATTATATCTTCAATTTATTTTTTATTGTTTTCAATTTGCCCCATTAGATTTTCTTGTGTTCCAGGGGCATGTCAAGGAATGGATGGAGGAGTTTGTTATTTGGGTTGTTCTTCAACAGGTATTTGTTGTTCAGGTGATTTAGGATTTTATGGATTTTTCAAGAGGAGCGGGGGAGGAGGAGGAGGAGGTGCATTATCATTTCCTGTAAATTAAAGAAATTTACATAAAAAATCTACTTAAACCTACCTATTTAACAACAAATTTAGACAAAAAACCAAATACAACTTACTCCTTCACCCTCCCTGATGTCGTGGCGACATTTTGACGATGAATCGGTGATGATTTGGTGATGAACTTGACCTCCAATAATGTGAGTGTGCTCTCAAGGGTTTGTAGGTCGTGGGCAGAAGAAAATGAAATGGGAAAATGAGGAAAAATGATATTTTTTTTAAATAGGAAAGAATAATGTGCTTGCATTATGGCTTGGTCTTCCTGAGCCTTAGGCTCAACATCACCAAACCATAAAGTGAGCATGTTATAATGTGAGCACGTTATAAAACATTCGCGTTATGGCCTAAAAGTTTTTTTAAAAGTTTGGCCACTTTTTGGCACCCCAACTTTTTGCACCCGCCCAAGCATGGTTTGAGGGGGAGTTTTATGTTTTTGTTCTATCATCCCTAAACCTTAAAAGTTTAGTTTGGTCACTTATTGCAGTTGTTCTTATTGTTGGCAAATTTTTTTCTGTAACAGTGTTCACATCATTATTACTTTGTGACAATGGTTGAGCAATGATATATACATTTGTTAATATTCAGTGATTTGGGTGATAATGGTCGTTGACAGTACACATTTGTTAAGTGATTTTGCAACACTTGGCTATCTTTCTTCAAACATAAAGTGGTTTTTAGGAGGAGTATGCTTTACATTGGATTTGGATCACATTGAATCATACATTTCTATGGGTCATGAGTCTATTCTTAGATATTGATGTATTTTCTTGAAATATTCTTGTAACAACAATATAGTGACAGTATTAACAATGACTGTTAGTAGTCTTCATGCATAATGGTTGTCTTTGCAAGTATTCATTTCTCAGATATAGAGGTTGGACTATATCCTCTTATACAATGATGTTTTCCATGAGAAATGTAAGGGCAATATGATCAAAGAGGAAATCAGTTGTTTGATGCTTTGATGTTTATTCAATCAGTCCATTTCATAGGGGGAGCAATAGGGTGCAATTTTCATGAGTGCTTGTATGGTAGTTGAACTTGTCATAGTGATTTTGATCATAACAACCTGAATTATGGATTAGATCTTGTAACACAGATAGTTGTCTTTACTTGCTTACCTAGTCTCTCAATTGTTTGTGACAATGGCTTATCATGCCTCAAAGGGGGAGAAATGGAACTTTTCTACTTTGCTTTGTTGAACAGTTGCTTCCTTTGTTGTTGTTGATAGTGGATGACCCTTGATAGTGAATGGAGTCTTGTTTTTGTTGAACAATGGAATACTGACAGAAATCTTGATAGCTTTAATAGGGTTGAGTCTTATTTCATCTATTTTTTATCTGTGATGATTCAATATAATGATGACAATGTAGACAATGTTAGCTGATATAATGCTTCGATGGAGAAGATGTCATCACAGTAAATAGACTATATGAATAATGTTTCTTTTCTTTGTTAGATCTTGTTTTTTAGTGATCTGTGTATGAGTAGTTGGTTGTTGTAGTGTAGTGATCATAGAGCTAGCATGATCTTCTAGGATATATGATTGATGGGTATATGTTTGTACCAAATATGCAAAAACTGATCCTTATCTGTAATATCAAGTAGTAAGTATCTGTTATTATGTTGAGATTTTGATCAGGATCAATGTTAGGATGGAGTATTGAATTGGTGAAAAAATAGGTTCTGTAACCTTTGTCAGTATTCTTACAAAATTGGAAACCTTGGAACAAGGTATGGTGTCTATTATTGTATAAGAAAAGAAAGATGGTTTTCAAATGGCAATTACAATTGTACTAGTAGACTTGTATGCATAATGCAGTATTTTTATAGACATAACTATTCTCAGAATGATATTGATTATGTGACAAGGTAGTGCATATACATTCCTATGTCTTAATGATAGAGTATGACAGTGTTTTAGTATCATTGGTTCAACTATGTATTTTGAAGCATGACATGAGCAATAGAACAGTAATATCCTTATACAAAGTATTGCTTCCACTATGACAGTATAGCAACAATATTCTTCATGAAGTAGTATTTGATCTTTATGGACAAGTGTTTTTTGATGTTTCTTTCCTTGTTTATGAGTGGAACAATTTGCAGAAGCCCTCAATGAGATAGTGATTCCCATTAGGATCTTGACAACAGTGTTCATAAACTTGCTTTTAGTCAGGGGAGTCTATTTTAAAATAGTGTTTTGCAATTATAGGTCATTTGTCACTTGATGTCAAAGGGGGAGAGTGAGAGAAGTGGTGAAGTGGTGAAGAAGTTTTTTTTGCCATCAATGACAAAGGGGGAGTTTGTTGCATGAAGTTTGTCATTGATGAGCTTTAGGATGTTGCTTCATAGTTATGGTGTTCATACCATGTTCATGCTTCATGAAACAAGATCAAAGGATTACAAGATCATCAAAGGATCACAGGATCAAAAGATGTGTTTACAAGATCAAAGGGTGTGTTTGTTACTTATGCCTATGTGTTGAGATGCTTGTACAAAATTCAAAGTGCAATGCCTTTTAGAAGGAGAATGATCACAAAGATCAAGATATGAAAGAGCTTTGTTCATACTTAAGTTGGTGTTCATGAGAGTTGTTTTGGTTCATACTTGAAGCTGTGGTACTCTTTCATGTCTAAGTTTGATCAAAGGATCATTGCATTGAAATAGGAGGAAGACCTTGTTTGTTTGTGTCTAGTGTAAAGCACACATTATAAGTTATTTTAGCCCTGTTAAGTTAGTGGCTATTGACACTTTGTGCCCTATACATCATCCAAGTTTTCCTAAACAAACCCTAAGTATCTTGCCTTAATTCTTACTATCCCTAAAGTCACTGACAACCCTACAGAACCCTCACAATTTTATTTCTATGAGGTTAGTTTGTTTAATTCATCAAATCTCCTGATTAGGGTTTGTACTTTTCATTATTTAGGGATATAAACCCTAATAAACCCTCAAGTTAAACAAGGCACAAACCACATCATGCCTGTCACCTAACTATGCCACTTTTTGTTATGTTTTTATATCGACCTTCCATAGAAGGTCACGATCACTTAAGTGACCTGCTCGAAGGGGATTAAGTCATTTGAGCACCGACCCTCTCACCTAATGACACCAGCTCCTCTGATCATCTTTATGAAGGTGGGGCAATAATTTAAAATCAATGACTATTATTTAATCTTCGAAGGTGCCAAAAGTGTTATCAACGGTAGTCATTTAAAGAAGATTCAGATATGAAATGACTACTCTACTTCATTAACTTTGATGGGCGGTTTCGATAACCATATGTTAACTGCTTTATTCTATTGTGTAAATGACTTACAGGGCTAGATTTTTTTGTTTTAAGGGTTGTATGATGTTTTGGATGGATCTGGTTGGTGATCCATGAAGGTGACAATCAGATCTTCAGCAGACATTAATGATATCTATGTTTTGACCATGCAAAATTTGTACAGAGGGTTAAGACTTTGAAAGGGGTACTTTGTAAATGGGCACATTGTTATAGCTTTTGTATGCATATATGCTTTGTGTTCTATCTGCAAATGAGTATATAGGTTTTTTAGTATGCTATGATTGCAATTTTGTGTTGTGAACATAGTTTATGCTAAGTTATGCATGTAGAATCATAAATCAGTGCAGAGATAGAAAGTCTTTGAAAGTTTTTGTTTTTTTTGAGTGTATTTGAGGTGATAAGGGTGTATCAGGAACATGATCTATAGAAATTGATAAGGAAAATGTTGTGTAAAGAAATAGAGAGATCCTATATATTTTTCTTTTCATTCAAACCTATGATGTAATGTATCTTGTCAGTGAGAACTTTTTTGTTAGTGATACATCTTATATGTCAGTGAGACAACCTTTTTGTTAGTGAGACAACATATGTGTTAGTGAGACTGATTTCACAGTGAGGCATATAATGTATCCAATGAGGATTGGCCAATGAGGCCCAATAAAATCTATGTTCATAGTGGTTTTTCACCCCTTTAGGGTTTTCCACTCAAATACTTGTGTCATCTCTCTTCTTGATGTTGTTTCATATGTTGTTTGACTAGATCTTCTTTGTTTATGATGTCATGTTCAATTATTCTTGTTATGATAATACATTTAATATCCAATGCCTCTATGGTTGAAGTTTCATAGATATCTCTGTATTATAAACAAGTGTATTAAAAAGTCAAAAAGTTTGATTTCTCATTAGACCATTGATTCGTCCCTCCTCTTAGTGGTCCTATACTCCAACACTCCTTTCATTTTGTATTTGTGAAATTTAGGATTCTCAAAGTATGAAGGGTAAAGAATTTGTGACATTGTCTTATCAAAAGGGTAAGGGCATATTTACTCAAAATTAATCCTTTTTCTTTAACTTTAAGTTCTTGCTTGTAAATTTTTTACCACCTCTTTTAAGTCATTCAATTCTTGATCTCTTTGAGAGGGTGTTGCTGATGGTGTGACAACATTATTTGGTTTGGGTTGATATGGTTGGTAAAAATGATTGTTTGGATTGGTTCAATATGGTTGATAGAATGATGGGTTTAGGTTAGGTTGGATGGGATGATATAATTGATTGTTTGGATTAGGTTGATAGAGTTGATTGTTTTGATTAGGTCAATGTGGTTGATAGAATTGATTATTTAGCTTAGGTTGGTATGGTTGGTAGAATTGATTGTTTGGGTGGAAATTATTTGGATTTGAATTTGAGTTGTTTTGATTATTTTGATTAGAATTTCTTGGATTGAAGTTGTTTAAATTTTTATTGTTTGGGTTTGTGTTTAAGTTGTTTTGATTCAATGAATTATTTTGATTTGGATTGCTCAGATTGGTTGGATTTGAATTGCTTGGTTTTTTTGGATTTGAACTTGTATTGTTTGGATTACTTTAATTGTTTGAGTTGTTTTGGTTGACATAGGTATGATTTCTATTGATTATATTCACATGACTATTGGTAGTGACATGGTCTTGACTCATGCCAAGGTTGTATCCTGGAGGTAATGTAGTTCTTGATTGTATGAGGTGTCTAAAGACATATTCTTTATTTCATTGTAAGTATTAGTTCATTAAGGTAAGTCCTCATTTAGAATCAAAGAAGTTATAGTATTCATGGGAAAATTCATCTTCATATGGGTCATCACTATCACTGTCACTATAATTTTAGTTTCCATGTTGATTTTAAGAGGCCCCTCCAACAAGATAAGGATTTTGAGCACATTGGGGTTCTTGAAGAAAAGGACACTCTTAATTGCATTCCATGTTACATTTTACTTGACTCCTAGTTATAGGTGGCATGTAGAGAGTTTATATTTCCTTTGGTTTTGGTTTAGCATAGGTCTAGCACAAAGGGGAGACAAACAAACACAACAACAACCTAAATTATTCAAGTGGGTGTGTTTGGCTTGTGAGCCCACTGATATATCAAACTTGGTCATAAATAGTGTCATCCCAATATCTCAAAGTACTAACTATGGAGGATTAGGAATAAACCCATAGCCCACTATCTTGTCTCCAAAGATATGTGGTGAGTAGCTTCCTAGGGCTAACTAAGTACTTACTAATGCATCACAAGTTACAAATGGCTGATAATTTCTTAATCTAGGTTTAAACAAGACTCAACTAAGGGAGTCCTTGATATAGCTTGTGGTATGTGAGGCCCAATTTTATGATACAAGTGTGTTATCTAATGGCATGGCTTAAGAAGGAAACCCTTCATCTCCTTCACTAGAAACCTATAAGGGTAGTCCAACTTAGCCCAAAATGATGGCTATCCAAGGAATTTATATAGCCCACTAGAACATAAACTTTCTAGAAAAGAAAAATAAAAAGGAATAGTTTCTTTTGATTCTTCGGATCACACAAAATCTAAGAGAAGAGCATACACAAACTATCTAGGGTAACACAAGTGATTAGATTGCTTTTGATTCTTAGGATCACATGAAGTGCAAGAGAAGCACATATGCAAGCCTAACCATGCAAACACACATGTACAAAAAGATAGATGCATTTTTTTTGTAATTTAATTTTTGATACGCAAGCCTTGCAAAGTAAGCATTAGTGTTTTAAGATCAAGCCTTTCTCCCACAATGTCTGACTGAACAAAAAGGAGAGCAATGAAAACACAATCCCTACAAAACTAGATAATAGCTCACTCAAACAGAAAATAGAGGCTACCATTAGATTCCTTGTAACTTTTTGATAATTTTTTTAAAAAAAGTGTACAAAATTCTGATTTTGTATGCAATAGTTATGCCTATTGCAAGATAATATGTAAAAACAAGCTTCAAATTGAAATATCTATCACATGAGGTAAAATCTAAAAAAAGTACTCACACTATTATGAAGTGCTTAGAACTAGCTTTCCAACACCCATTAGAATGTATAAATATGATATCATGGCATAAAGTTATGGTCTCCTAAAAATGCCCCTTTACAAAAGAAAAAAAAAGATTTAGCTGGTTGACAGGTAGTGCCACTCCTTGAGCAAGGTTTAGTGGTAGGAATTTTACTACACTCTTTATCCTATAGTGTGCTTAGGGTTATGAGTAATTAGTTTGTGGTTACCTTAATACTTGATTAAGTATATAATCATTATTATAGTCATATATAGATTATTAGGTCATCCTAGGGGTTATATTTAAATATCTAAGTTAGCCTAGGTGGTATCCATGGCATAACTAGATATATATAGGAGGTAGTGGTAAGCTTATGATCATCATATTGTGAATTGTGTTCTTATTGGATATATTTGGAGGTTTCCCCCATTGAAGTGGCTTATTATTCTCAATTATTATCAAGTATTTATAGTATATTTCCCAATTATATTTTTCTCTTGTGCAAGTAATTTCATTATGAACTATTGGTGTGCTAGTTTGCTGCTAGTGGGGTAGAGTTCTATCATAGTGTTGGAGGTTTGGATGTGGAGATGTGGTTGGGTGGTATACTTTGCCACTACTAACTTTGTGGTAAGCCTTTAGCCCCCACATATTGGCCTAAACTAGGGGTTTAATGCTCCTACATCCTGTTGGCGCTTAGGTGTGCAACCCTCAATTCCTCCCTTCCTGGGCTCGCACAGTCTCTGGGTAGCATTGCCAGGGTGCCATTCACTAACAGTTCAAGCTTTTGGTGTAGTGGTAGCCTGGTAAGTGCTAACAGCTAGCGACTCTACTGGGGAGGAGTTTGATTCCCACTGATGCCCACTGCCCTCATGTGTGTAAGGTGAGCCTAGCAATTCGTGCCTACCCAAATGGCAGGTACGGACTGGTGGGGGTACTGTTGGCATTTAGCTGTGCGACCCTCAATTCCTCCCTTCCCGGGCCTATGCGATCTCTGGGTAATACTGCCGGGGTGCCATTCACTAACAGTTTGAGCTTTTGGTGTAGTGGTAGCTGAGTTAGTGCTAACAGCTGGCAAATCTACTGGGGAGGAGTTCGATTCCCACCGATGCCCACTGCCCTCATGCATGTAAGGCACACCTAGTAGTTCGTGCCTACTCAAGTGGTAGGTACGAACTGGTGGGGGTATTGTTGGCGCCTAGGTGTATGACCCTCAATTTCTTCCTTCCCAGGTCCGCACGGTCTCTGGGTAACACTGTCAGGGTGCCATTCACTAATAGTTCAAGCTTTTGGTGTAGTGGTAGCTGGGTAAGTGCTAACAGCTGACGACTCTACTGGGGAGGAGTTTGATTCCCACCGATGCCCACTGCCCTCATGCATGTAAGGAGCGCCTAGTAGTCTGTGCCTGCCCAAGTGGTAGGTATAGACTGGTGGGGGTACTGTTGGCACTTAGGTGTGTGACCCTCAATTCCTCCGTTCCCGGGCCCGCGCGGTCTCTCGGTAACACTGTCAGGGTGCCATTCACTAATAGTTTGAGCTTTTGGTGTAGTGGTAGCTAGGTAAGTGCTAACAGTTGGTGACTCTACTGGGGAGGAGTTTGATTCCCACCAATGCCCACTGCCCTCATGCATGTAAGGCATGCCTAGTAGTCTGTGCCTACCCAAGTGGCAGGTACGAACTGGTGGGGGTACTATTGGTGCTTAGGTGTGCAACCCTCAATTCCTCCCTTCTTGGGCTCGCGCGGTCTCTGGGTAACATTGTCGGGGCACCATTCACTAATAGTTTGAGCTTTTGGTGTAGTGGTAGCCAGGTAAGTGCTAACAGCTAGCGACTCTACTGGGGAGGAGTTTGATTCCCACCGATGCCCACTGCCCTCATGCGTGTAAGACGCACCTAGCAATCTGTGCCTGCCCAAGTGGCAGGTACGGACTGGTGGGGGTACTGTTGGTGCTTAGGTGTGTGACCCTCAATTCCTCCCTTCCTGGGCCCATGCGGTCTCTGGGTAACACTATCAGGGTGCCATTCACTAACAGTTTAAGCTTTTGGTGTAGTGGTAGCTGGGTAAATGCTAACACATCCAGGGGCCTAAGCCCATTTAGAAACAACATGTTACAACCATATGCTTCTCCATTGCCTGTTGACATCATGCATGGACACTACACTAATACAAGGGTGTATGCATGGAGTTGTGGGACCAAAAAGTTTCCACATGAATTTTTGGTCCCATGCAAAGAAAAATGTGAGCATGTTATAACGCGCTCACATTTTTCTCTGCATAAAAGTAAAAAACACAAATTTCCTCATGCCTGTGACCAAAAACATAGTTTGGAGAGAAAAACCAATGACATAGTGCAAGTGCGTTCAAGGAAGAACAAATCAAGCAAGTGCAAAGAGAGATCAATGTTTTCACAATGCCACCTCGCCAAACCTTCTCCTAAAGATATCATGAAGCAAATGTAGAGTGTCTAGTAGATAAAGAAGGTAGGGTTTGATTAATTTTTGTGAGTTTGAAACGAATTTTTAACTTTTGCAATGTTTGATTAGTTTTTATATTGAATTTACAGTTAATGAGGTAGGAAAAAACACAAATCTAGCTGAGGAGGGTCAAAACAACCCCAAAAACCATCAAAACCCTCAAAACCCCCCACCTTCACATCCTCACCATGAAAGAGATACACAAGAAAACTAGTTAGGGAAAGAAGAAGAAAATAAAAGACATCTTCAAACCCTAATTGAAATGTTAAACAATCCAAGTGCAAGAACCAATCGTATGAGAGTGCTTGTGAAGTCATTAGAGATGATTGTTTCTCACACCGAATTGGTGACAAAAAAAATCACCAAATTTCATGACTATAGGGAGAGGTGTCAACAATACTATGCTGATAAATTGTCTTATGAATAAGTGAAGAATGAAAAAATTACAAAATGTACATTATGTTCATATTTTATGAATCCTAAAACTAGCCAAAGATTAGAAGAGACTTGCAAATGCTTCTCTATTCATTGGTGTAGGAATCAAGATATATCCCAAAAGTTTTGGGATAGATGGTACATGGTGTTTGACGAGCATTCATGCAACAACAATGAGGTGCTAGAATATTTCTTGAGGAAACTCCATTGCGAGTTTGTCCTCAAAAAGATTCCTAATTATTTTGACATTCGAGAGTTCTAGGGCAGAGGTGGTGGCTCTACCCAAGATAGAGAGGGGGCACAATAAAACCAAAACTGTGTACCTAGACCCCTGTTGAGGCCAACATGTGTCAATCCATTTGGCTTTGAAGGAGAGTGTTGAGGTGGAGACACTACATTCATTGAGTGATCTCACATAGTTTCTAGCACAACACACCGATGATCTCACCTAGGATGATAAGGGTGGGAGAAGCAGGCACCATTTGTTCCCACATTTGTGCAGTTCATGTGGGAACCTGTGTGATTATGGGACACATGACTCTTGGTAGGATGATGCGATGTAGGGGAAACATATAATGATTAACACATCCATATTAGATGATATTGTTCTCACAGATGATGTCTTACAACATACATTTGGTATTGACTCTCAAGTAATTTTTGACAAGTTTCATCTTGATTTAATATATTCTTATTTGAAATTTGTAATTAATTTTATGTGACTCTATATTATAAGTCAAAATTAATGTATGTAATTGTCTACGCAATGAAATTCTAGTGTCAGATTCTTTATCTTTCCTCTATTAGCCGTCCATTGACAAGTTATAAGAAGAGGTCGAGTTAACAGGTATGTAATTTATCACATGATCGTAAATATAGTACATATATCAATGGTAATATTATTTAGTGACAATTTGATGATTTCAACAAGGAGCTTCACTAGCACCTCCAAGGTTTTCTTGGTCCCCCGGACACAAAACCACTTTTATAGAGGTAAATTTAACCATTTGTAATCATTATGCATTTAAATAATGTTATGTATCTATTTTAATCAAATAACCTTGAACTCTATTTTTAGATGTTGAATATGGAGACTCCTCATCTTTGTGAGTCAGCATAGGCAAGCATTGCTACAATCATGTTGCCTTCAAATCCTTTACTTGAGGCTTGAGCCAATAACATGAAAATGTCATTTTATATTTCTTGTTTTATCTCATGTCATTTGATGTACATAAATGATATTTATGTTTAGTCAAATTTGCTTCTTGATGCTTCTCACAGGAAGTCACAACTCCAACCCATCCAACTATGGATGAAGAGAGAGAAAAGCTAATCGAGAGTGATCATCGAGTAGAGGTAAGTGATTGATTACATATGTGATGTTATATATTTCATGTTTTCTATATTAATGTGCATATTGTTTGATTATATTAACAAGTGGAGCTACAAAAAGCTCTATTGAGAAGGTCTACTCGACGAGAGAGAGAGAGAGGATGAGTCACTTATTAGCTCTCCATCTTCATAGCCAAGCAAGGGCCACTGATTATTTGATGAAGGTCCATAGAAAACTAGATTTTGGGACATTTTTGTATGCCTACATGGATTTTAATACATACTTTTGTATGTTACTGATGTATATTTTTGTATATGCCTGTATGTCTTTGTTTGAATATCCCTATATGACTTTATATATAGACTAGATGTTATGTTCATGACATTAGGTATATGACAGTTTATATTAAATATTTAATATGATGATCAATTATCATTACAGGAATTTGGTTTTACACATGTCAATTGTATTTTCTTGAAAGTTTATAAATTGTTTTCAAATAATCCATTTTGTGCATATCTTGCAATCATTGCATTCCATGAGACTGTGCATTTCTTTGAGGCATCATGTCAAAAAGTTCACGTGCCTTGTCTATGCTTCCACACTTTCCATACATGTATACAATGTCAACTACAAATACAATAGGTGACAAAATTTCTATATCTTTTATCCTTTGATGGTTGTCCACACCATGTTCCCTAGATCCCATTTTGGCATAGGCAAGGATGATGTTGAATAAGGTTGTCCAATTTGGTTTTAGAAGTGCCAATTACATTTGGTTGAAAGTTCCTTTTATGCATTTTCTTGAAAGTTACTAAAGCCTTATGAAAAATCCATTTTGTGCATATCTTGCTATTGCTATATGGAGCCTAATCAGACTCAGAGGTTAATTTTTCTCCACTTTTATCAGCCTGGTTTCCCCCCAAATTATTTAACAGGGGTTAGGGTTAGGATTTCTATTGATGTATTGTAGCATTTTGCAGTGGTATTGAGTTGCAAGGATTGCTAGTTGTAATCGATTTGATTTATTGGATAATAATATTGGACTCTCTGTTGGTGGATGTACCCTGAGTGGGTGAACCACATTAAAACTTATCTCCCTCTATTATTATTGTGTATTTTCATTCCTCTATTTAATCTTTATTTACATTTAATTGATATCTTATGCCGGCTAACCCTAACAAGTGGTATTAGAGTGGGTTGTGTTCAATTATCATCTGCAGGAAGGTCTCACGGTTGAGTGGGAGCAATGGCAGATAAGGGTAAATTGAAGGTAGATAAAAAAAATGGGCAAAACTATCAATTTATGGAGGCCATTAGAATGAATAGCCAAGAAATCGACAACAATGAGTGATGAGAATTGGAATATTCTAGATAGAAAGGCACTGGGAACCATTCGGTTATGCTTGGCACCATCGATGGTAATTAATATAACAAAAGCAATGACAACAAGTGAACTAATAAAATCTTTGGCTAAATTGTATGAAAACCCTCAGCCTCAAATAAGGTATTTCTCATGAAGTATTTGTTTAATCTTAAAATGATTGAAGGTGGATCTGTGACAGATTATTTAAATTAGTTTAATATGATTACCAATCAGTTAACTTCTATAAAAGTGAAATTTGATGAAGAGATGATGGCTCTCTTGATATTATGTTATTTTCCAGAAAGTTGGAATAGCTTGGTAATGGTTGTAAGTAACTCTATCTCTGGTTCAAATACTTTGAAATTTGATGATGTTGTTGGTGTTATCTTTAGCAAAGAAATACAATAGAAAAGCTCAGGAGGGTCCACATTAGGTAGTGTTTTGAATGCAGAAAATAGGGGCAGATCAAGGAAGAGAGGAAAAGGTTCTGGAGGTCATGGGAAGTCATGAGAAAAATCAAAGGACAAGAGGTCCCAATCCAGATGATAGAAGGATTGCTGGTACTATGGGAAACCAAGTCATCTGAAGAAAGATTGTTGGTCTCAGAAGAATAAAGGAGACAAACAAGAAGGCAATAAGGAGGTAAATATGGTAAGTAATAAATCTGAAGATGATGCTTTGATTCTTTCCCTCGATAATGTTGAGGATTCATAGGTTTTAGATTCAGGGACCTCATTTCATGCTACGCCCCATAGAAGTTATTTTCTTGATTATGTCCAAGGGGATTTTGGGCTAGTTTATTTGAGAGATAACAAACCCTGTCAGATTGTTGGAAAAGGAAGAATCAAGATTAAGTTGCAGAATGGGAATCATTGGCTACTACAAGAGGTAAGGCACCTTCTAAGACTGAGTAGAAATTTAATCTGAGTAGGGCAGCTAGTTGATGAAGGTTGCATTGTTACATTTATTGATAAAAATTAGAAGGTTTCAAGAGGTGCCTTAATAGTAGTAAAAGGTGCGAAAGTAGGCACCTTATATCTTTGTACAGGTCATATTGTTCCTTCTACTTTAGCTATTGCAGAGAAAAAATAAACAGGTTCAGGAACAATTGCTGTAAGTTTGTAGGAAGAGACTGAAACAGTTGCTGTAGGTTTTGAGACAACACTGTGGCATAACAGACTTAGGCATATGAGTAAAAAAGGTATGAAGGTACTTCATTCTAAGAAAGTTTTACTAGGTCTAAAATGTATTAATATTGATTTCTGTGAAAGTTGTGTGTATGGCAAACAAAACAGAGTTAGTTTTCTCAAGGATGGGAAGCAAAAGAAAGATGAAAATTTAGAGCTTGTGCATACAGATGTATGGGGACTAGCTCAGGTATCTTCTCTCAGTGGCTCTCAGTATTATGTTGCATTCATAGATGATGTAACTAGGAAGGTTTAAATTTATTTCTGTAGGAAGAAATATGATGTATTTGAAACATTTAAGAAATGGAGAAGCTTGGTTGAGAATGAGACAGGTAAAAGATTAAAATGTCTCAGATCTGATAATGGTGGTGAGTATTGCAGCAAAGAATTTGAGGATTATTGTTCATTTAATGGAATTCATAGGCAGAAAATGGTTCCAAGGACTCCATAGGAGAATGGAGTGGCTAGATGCATGAATAGGACAATAATGGAGCATGCAAGGACCATGAGATTGCATGTTGGGCTGCCTTTAAACATGTGGGCAGAGACTGTCAATACTGCTATATATTTAATTAATAAAGGTCCTTTAGCTCCTTTGGGCTGTGGTATTCCACATAAAGCATGGACATGTAAGAAGGTGAGTTATTCTTTTCTCAAAACCTTCAGATGTGAAGCATTTGCACATGTAGATTCTAAAAATAGAACTTGTTATCTCCTAGATTTGCACCCTTTCCTACAGTTACGAAACCTTAGCAATCTGGAGTAACATGGGAATGATCTCTAAGTGTGGGACTTTGCTAAATGAGATCAGACCCCTAGAGAAGGCCAGCTTCCTTACTGGTTATCACCTAAAACTACTAAATCTTAATAGGAAAGGGGAGGAAGAATGCTTTAAAATGAAGGATGAAACAAAAAGCTTGAAAACAAAGGGTGATTCACCAAATTTAATAAAAGAACCCTCACAGTACTGAGAAAATGCATAGCATAACCAATTATAGCAAGCAGACATACACAGATTCAACTAATCCTAGCAAAGGTGAGAAACAAGATGATTGAAAGGAACAATACGTTCACAGGCAAGCATATGCAGATTCAAACTAAACTAAAACTCAGTCCAAAAAGGCAAAAATAACTTGCATATATTTAATGGGAAGGCAAAGTTATAGTAGTAGAAAGCTCTATTTGGAAACAGAAAAGCCTCAATGCTAAAAAATTTCCAACCTTATTTACAACTTACAAATGCATATATATAGCATTTTTTTTAAAATTGCCCTAAGTCAGTTACAAAATTTGCTCAAAGAGCTGCATCCGAAAATATCTCTTTGGAATGACTATCCACCTGCATCAGTTATGGCATCAAAAATCTAGAACTGGGCAGATAGAAGATATTTTTTGGTCTTCAATGCAAGCTGTTGCATCATCGTTCTGCAACTATGAATCAGTGGAAGATATTTTGGGCATGAATGCAAGCAACTTCCATTACCTGTAGAAATGAATGCAAAAAATATCTGCATCCTACCCTAAAAAGTCACTAAAACGTCCAGTCGCCCAAAATATGCAAGGCCAGATCCAAAACTTGAAAGTGAAAATAATCACCTCAGAAGCCTGCCAAATGAAAGAGGAGGCAAAAAAAATATTTTTGCCTTTTACAGAATGTGGAAATTTGCTAGAATGGAGGAGATATAGGTGGTCAAAGTTTCAGTCAACTTCCTGTATATATCACTTTGCATCCATGTATATATCGCTATCTGAATCATCCTCTGAAACTGCCTTTGCATGTACAAAGCGCCTGTATGTATCGGGCTGCAGGATGTCCTCTAGTTGAGCCACCGATGTACGAAAATCCCTTGTATATCCCTTTGCTTTTGGTGCCTAAACGGCCCTTTGAAATCGCCCTGTGTATATGCATTTGAAACTGCATACAAACGCGGGCCTTTGCCTTTTGAATCAGAGCTTGTATCACCTACCACGTGGCATCACTTGATTCGCTGCCAAGCTGAAACTGAGAAGCATCGCTAGAAACCTGTATATTCCTCCTTGCATATTTTCCTTGTATATCGCATTGTATATGCGAATATACAATGGTGATAAACATACAACTACCTGTGCTTTTACTTTGTTTCCTCTTGTATATACTATTGCCAATGTATGTTCCTTTGTATATGGCTTTGTATATTCAAATGTATATCAGCACATGCAATCGCCTAGATACATACAATGTGGACTCTAGCAGATTATCGGCCACTTTTGAACTTTAAGACAGGTCCGGGTTGTATGTCGCTGCTGCACCTTGCCTTGTATATCACATATACAATGCGCATATACAAGGTGCGGACTTCAAAAGATCATCAATTGGACTTGAATCCCATTCAGATCCTCCTTGTATCACTTGTTCTTTGTATATTTCCCTTGTATATTGCATATACAATCACAACATATATGCAAGTCGCAGACACCAGCGCTGAATTTGTCAAATTTGACTTCCCATTCGGATCCACCTTGCATATCACCAATGTATCTTTCTTTTGTATATCACATATACATGCAAAATATACAAACTGCAGAACTTAGGAGACTATCAACTGGAATGTATGCTCCCCTCAGATCTGGCTTGTATATTAGGAATGCATATTTGATTGTATGTGCAAACATACAATCACAAATATATAAGCGGTGGGCCACAGCTTTGAATCACTTCTTGTATGTTTGGCGAAAGTCTCTTTCTATATTATGCCGATGTACATTGCAAAAATGTACATTCATCCTTTGTATGTCAACCCTGCCTGTGACCTTCTTTGCATATCAGCATTGTACATCCACTCCTGCATGTGATCTTTTGCATGTTAAGTTAGCACAAGACTCTTGCATCTTTGTCTTTGTATATGGCATTGCATATTCGAATATACAATCCAGATATACATACAACTGCCCCCCTATATGTGGACTGTGTATGCCTTTTTGATATGCATTCTCCCTCTTGTATGTGTTGCTTGTATGTTGGCTTTGTATCTTTGACTTGTATGTGCGAACATACAATCACATATATACAAGCCATTGTTCCAATATACATTGGCCCTTAAATGTTTTGCCTTTGTATGCGGCAAATGTATATTTCACTTGCATCTCACACATACAAACCCCTTTCACTGTAGCGAAAGCATGTTGGCCTCTTTGTATATGCGCCTTGTACATTCCTAATGTATGTCGGCCATACATTCACCTTTGTATGTTGCCGATATGCAAAATCCTTTGCATCTCTTCCTTGTATGTCGACTTGTATATCGGCCTTGTATCTTTCTTTTGTATGCCGCCAATGCATCTTTTCCTTTGCATGTTTCTTTTGTATGTAGCTGTTGCATGTCTAAACATACAACACAAATATACATGCAAACCATCTCATATAAGCAGGGAATATTCTCAGAATCTGTGATAGATTCCTTAATACATATACAAACTCGATATACATTGCAAAAAGCATACAACTAATTTTTTACTATTTTTGAAGGCCGACTGAGATTTTTTTGACCCGCTAATGTACATTTGAACTTGCATGTACATACAAATGGCCTTGTATATACAAAGACACTTGTATGCAACTATTTTTTGCTTTTTT
This sequence comes from Cunninghamia lanceolata, assembly GCA_027924645.1. Taxonomy (NCBI): domain Eukaryota; kingdom Viridiplantae; phylum Streptophyta; class Pinopsida; order Cupressales; family Cupressaceae; genus Cunninghamia; species Cunninghamia lanceolata. The sequence continues at coordinate 1,386,498 of BSBN01000081.1, read as the reverse complement.
GAACTGCGAAGGCCAAATGACTTAGAAATTTTGGGTTTGGAAAGAGAATGCTTGTAGATGAGTAATTGAAACCCAAAACCTAGGTGGGGCACCACCACATACATTGGCGAATGTACATTTGAACATACACTAAAAAATGTATGTATAAATACTAAGTATAAAATTGAGATTTGTCTACGATGGAAAGCTCTTGAAGACAAAGGGTTTCTGGGTTTTTCTGGGTTTTCTACAAGGATTCTTCTGGAAAGATTTTTGGGATTTTTGGCAAAACATAGCATGAGTATTTGGAAGATTTAAGTTTTGTATGGACATTTTCCTAAGGATTTTCAAGGAAAATACAAGGTGAACTATTTAACTCTGCATAAAGGAAAATGGGTCAACAGAACCAAAATGGATGCAAAATTAAAAAAATGTACCTTCATTGGATATGGCATTGATGAATTTAGTTATAGGATTTGGGATTTTGAAAATCAAAAAATTGTAAGAAGCAAGGAAGTTGTATTCAATGAGAAGGTGTTGTACCAAGATCAGTTGCAGCAGCATGAGAAGAAAGAAAATGATTATGTGGTGCTGGATGAAACTCCAGATAATGATGTTCCAGTGGTTCCTCATGCTCTACAATAGCAACAAGAAATACCACAAACTCCAGTGAATGTTAGACGGTCAATAAGGCTAAGTAGACCTCTTGAAAGGTTTTCTCCCTCTTTGTATTCTATTTTGTTAACAGATGCTGGTGAACCTGAACGGTATGATAAAACTATGCAGGTGGATACAAAGATTTAGTGGGAGCTTGCAATGAAAGAAGAAATGGACTCCTTGCTAAAAAATCAAACTTGGGAATTATGTAAGTTTCCTGTAGGTAAAAAGGCTTTACCAAACAAATGGGTTTATAGGCTAAAAGAGGAAGATGGAGGTAAGAAATTATTTAAAGCCACGTTAGTTGTAAAAGGATTTGCATAGAAAAGGTATTGATTTTGATGAGATATTTTCTCCGGTCGTTAAGATGACTTCTATTTGTACTATTTTAAGTATTGTGGCTGCTGAAGATTTACATTTGGAATAACTCAATGTGAAAACTACCTTTCTCCATGGTGATTTAGAGGAGGAGATATATATGGAATAGACCCAAGGATTTGAGGTCAACGGTAAGGAGAAACTGGTGTGCAGATTGAAGAAGAGTTTGTATGGCTTGAAACAAGCACCTCGGCAATGGTATTTGAAATTTGATAGTTTTATAGTTAAGCAAAGCTACAGCCAGTGTAATTCTGACCATTGTGTTTATTTTAAGAAGTTGGATAATGACAGCTACATTATTTTATGTGTATATATTGATGACATGCTTGTAGCAGGGTCTAACATGGATCACATAAGAGAGTTAAAACAACACCTAGCACAATCATTTGCTATGAACAATTTGGGCGCGGCAAAACAAGTCCTTGGTATGAAAATTTGCAAAGATAAGAAGAATAGAAAATTGACTCTATCTCAAGCTAATTGTGTTGAAAAGGTGTTGCAAAGATTCCATATGGAGAATGGTAAAGCTGTCAACATACCTTTGCCTAGTCATTTGAAATGGACTAAGGAGATGTGTCCTAAGACACAAGAGGAGGAAAAAAAATGTCCAAGGTACCATATGCTTCAGCTGTAGGAAGTTTAATGTATGCCATGGTATACACAAAACTAGATATTGCACATGCTGTAGGAGTTGTAAATAGGTATATGAGTCATTCCAAATTAGAGCATTGGAATGTGGTAAAATAGATTCTCAGATATTTGAGAGGTACATCCAATAAACATTTATGTTTTGGGGGCTCTAATACTAATTTAACAGGTTATGTAGACTTAGATTTGGTAGGGGATACTGATACCAGGCGGAGTACTACAGGTTATGTCTTTACTGTAGGTGGGACATCAATGAGTTGGATCTCACAGTTGCAAAAGGTGGTTGCTTTATCCACCACGGGGGAAGAGTATGTAGTTGCAATAGAGGCAAGCAAAGAGATGATATGGCTGCAATCTTTCATGGAAGAATTGGGAAAACAACAAGCTAACAGTTCTTTGTATACAGACAATCAGAGTGCCATACATCTTGCAAAGAATTCTGACTTGCATTCAAAGACCAAACACATACAACTCAGGTATCACTTCATCTGGTCAGTTTTAGATGATGGACAGTTAAGGCTGGAAAAGATCTGTTGCAAGTATGTGCCTAATCAGTGTTGTCATTGATGTCAAAATATTCTTGTTGTCATTGGTGTCAACTGTATCCTATTCCATTACTTATTTCTAGAAGACTTGTATGTTGAGGATATTGAGAAAATTAGCCTCTCTGGAAGAAACAAGTAAGCCATAAAGAAGTGCAGTACAGACAGTGAGTTGTATGCTGAAGAACAGTCCGGTAAACAACTCTGCATTTGTTCTTTCTTGACGATCGTGGTCTGCAGATTGGAAGTAAGTTAGAGGTATGTCTGAGGATGCTACATTTCAGGCTGGAGCCATTCACATGAAGATCTAAGTGAGTTGTGTTCACCAGAGTGAAGCCTGCTTTGTTTGTAAGTTCAGTTGAGATAGGAAGACAATATTTGGCTCCGCATTCTTCTGCAAGAAAGTATTTTTCTATGTGGTGTTGCAAGTATGAGGTTAACCAGTGTTGTCATTGATGTCAACATACTCATATTGCATTGGTAAGAAGGTTTGGATGAGCTGTGTGTTGAGGATATTGAGAAAAGTAGTCTCAATCAGGAATAGTGAAGAACAGTGATAAGAAGGCAAATGTACTCAATAGGTTAAGAATCAAAAGATGCGGATTAAAGGGTTTGTAGATATGAGTCTTGAAATGATCCAGTTAAGATTTCAGAGGTCCACATGAAAATATGTAAAAGTTGTGATCGGTCAAGTAAAACTGGTTCTGGGAGATGCTCTGGAGGAACAGAGTGTCACAAAAAGGTCTGGTGAGATCCGGAGGTGCACTATCAGACTCTGCGGATTGGCAAGAGTGTTTGGGATGTCTTTGTGATGTGTCATCTCGATTGGTACGTGGTTTGGAGGTCCAGATGCACCTTCTTCAGTATGACAGTGGCGACAAACTGTGTTCTTGAAGTTCCGGATGAAGAGGAGAAGAGATTCCAGTGAGTAGAGAATGTGCGGATGTACCTAGTCAATCAGGCAAGCTTGTGAAGGTTCTTGGATCTTGTTGAGGTTATGTTGTCAGTTCGCATTGGTGGTAGAGCCCGGAATTGAAGATATTTTTTCGGATGAAGTTCTTGTTCAGACTAGCCGACTGGATGAGTTGTTCATCTTGCAAATGTTCTTGTGGTGGCCGACCGGATGTATTAATCATCTTGCGAATGTCCTTATAGTTGATTGTCGACTTAGGTGATTGTTCCTAAGTCGATGTCTTGTATAAATAAAGGTTTGTGAGTTCATTTCAAAGTGTGTGGCAGCGGATGAGTGTGGTATAGCGAAAGAGCGAAGGGTAGAGCAGAAGTACCTCGGGCTTAAATGGAACTGATTCAGACATGGTAAAGATGTCAATCTCCAGTTCAAGTTTGTGATTCTTATCACTTTGTAGACAGTGTGTCTCTTATAGGCAGTGTGCCTCTTTGTGAGCAATGTGCTCGAGTAGTAAGCCCTAATTGGCATGTGCCATTCATTTTTCTTATTCTTCTAACAGAGAATAATCCTTGGGTTAATCACCCCATAGTTTTTCCCTTAACCGGGTTTTTCATGTCAAAATCTTGGTGTCTAATGTGTTGATGTTTATCTGCTCTTGTGTTTATGCATTATGCTTTCATGGATGATTAATTGATATGCTATTAACCAACAAAAAAAAATCAAGTGTTTGAAGTAGAAGCAAGTTTTTGTACAACTGATTCACCCCCCCCCTCAGTTGTGTGCCCTAGATCTAACATGTGGTTCTAGAGGGAAGTCTGAGATGATGATAAGTGCCTATAGTTGCAATGGTTCATGGTTTGGTGGTCCGCAAGCTATCTTTCATTTATGACAATTGAAGACAGTAAAGTTCATGTACTCTAGTGAGAATATTCCTATGAATAAAGTGATTAAGGTTCATGCGGTTGCTCTTGATGATTATAGCGTGCTTGTGGATGTTGTAGCGTGTAACCAATCTTGGCCGACTTGGTTGATCCCAGTGATTGCAAAGATCTCTAGAAGATTGTGGAAGCGTGTTGTGGCATGGAAGATCATGTTTGAGTCCTAGCTAAGGCATGATGTTATCCACATTTCATTCCTTTTGCATGATGTTGCAATAGGTCAGGACCTATTTTGTAAATGTTTGTAACACTGACCTTGGAGATTGTTCCAATGGTTGATGCCAACCTTGATGATCATTCCAAGGTTGATGTAGTGTATAAATGCTTGTAGTTGAGTTGTAGAAAAGTTATCCTTGAGTGAAAATGAGAACACATTAAGAAAGGTCCAAAGGCAAAGAAGAGCAGAGGCAGAGGAAAGAAGAGAAAGAGCAGAGCAGAGGAAGAGTAGGGTAGAGGAAGAGCAGAGATGAGGAATTATTTATTCACAATAAAGAAAGGTGTTTGATCGTGATAGTGAATCTAGTAGTAAGCCACTAGTAGGGTTTAACAGCCCTCAGGGTTTAACATCCCTCAGGGTTTAATAGCCCTTATTGTAATTTTGCTAGGTTTAGGGTTGAGGCAGTGAGTCTGCTAGACCTAGTTGTTCTTCATGGCAGTAAGCCAGTATGTTTAGGCCCATGGAGTGACCAAGCTTGAACATCACTATTTCAAAATTGCAATATATATTAAGAGTTAATCCTCTCCATGGTTTTTCCCCACCTTGGGGTTTTCCACGTAAATCTGGTGTCTCTTGTGTTTGATGTTGTCAACTTTCTAATTTCATGATCTCATTGTTAAATCATAATAATTGTGGATAAGTGATGAATGTTTAATTGTAGAAAGTGTTTAAGTTTTTATGACAACTGATTCACCCCCCCTCTCAGTTGTCCGGTGCATATCAACCATTGGTATCAGAGCCAAGTTCCTCTGAAGAAAGTTTAATAGCTTGAAGAAGATCCAAAATGTCTTACAAGAAGGAAGCATCACATTTTGATGGAACTAATTATGTTCTCTGGAAGGTTTGGATGAAAAGCCATCTTCTTTCTCTTGGTGTCAAAGTTTGGAAGGCTACAGAAACAAAATACACCATACCTCAAAATGGTTTGACGACTAAAGACGAAATCAAAGAATATGAGATAGATATCAAGGCAAGGGATGCTCTGCTAAGCTCATTAACTGACTCAATACTGACGAAAGTGGTAGATCTTGAAACTACAAATAAGGTATGGGAAAAGTTGTAAAATCTATATGAAGGAGATGACTTTGTGAAGGAAGCCAAGTTACAAAGTCTAAAAGTGAAATATGAAAGCTTGAAGATGAACAATGATGAAAACATATTAGTGTTTATGTAAAGAGTTGATGAACTTGTTACAAGGATAAAAGACATAGGTAGAACTCTCAATGAAAAGGAAATTGTCATGAAAATACTCAGATCTCTGCCCAAATCCTACTGTCACAAGGTGGTTGCGATAGAAGAATTCATGCAAGTAAAAATAGTTAATAGGGATCAGTTGCTTGGTAAGCTTACTGCTTTTGAAATGAGGGAGTTAGATGATGTTGTACCAAAAGTTGAGACTGCCTTCAAAGCTAGTACTCCTGGAAGTACTTCCAGATCAAAAAAGTATAAAATATAATCTGATGATGAGATAGATGAATTTGAAGCCAACTTTGTGGACAGGCTGTAAAGAGGATCCGCTAAGTATAAAGGCAAATTACCTTTCAAATGTTTTTCCAATGGTAAAGTAGGTCATTTTGCTTCCAGATATCCTGAAAGAATTGAAGGAAATAGAAGAAGATATGAGAATAGGCCTAGGACCCAAAAGAAGTGTTATTATGTTGAAGATTTTGATGATGATGGAGTGTCAGATAATGGTGAACTAGATAATGGTAATTCCTCTGTAAATGAATGTTTGTTCATTGCTATTAAGGAAGATCTTGTGTCTACTAATTCTTCTAGCTGTATGAAGGAAGAAAAACTAGTGGAAAGTGCTTTGGCTGCTTAGGTCATCAAGGACAAAGATGAATGGGTTATTGATAGTGGTTGCTCTCACCACATGACTGGTGACAAAAGTAAGTTTGTAAGTTTGGAAAGATATGATGGTGGACTAGTTAGGTTTGGAGATGACACAGCTAGTAGGATTTGTAGAAAAGGATCTATTTCTTTTGATGGCAAGCATAATACTGAAGATGTCTTGTATGTGAAAGGATTAAAACACAATCTTCTGAGTGTGGGTCAGATGTGTGACAAGGGCTATGACTTAAGCTTCAAGGACAATGGATGAAAGATCAAGGAAAGCTCCAGAACAATCATTGCAACTGGTAAGAAGACCAGAGGTAATATCTATAACTTGAAAGGAACTAAGAACTATTTCTTGTTGACTCAGATTGATGAAAGTTGGTTATGGCATATAGAAGGTTGCGTCACATAAATTTTGATAATATTATGAAGATAAGTACTGTACAAATTGTTAGAGATTTGCCTAAGCTTGTGAAGCCTGCTAATCCAGTTTGCAAGGAGTGTCAATTTGGGAAACAGATAAGAACAAGTTTCAAAAGGAAGGATCAATCAGTTGGAGGACTACTTGAGCTAGTGCATACAAATTTGTGCAGACCTACCAGAGTAAGAAGTTTGCAAGGAGACAGGTATTTCATGTTGCTCATTGATGATTATTCTAGAATGACTTGGGTCACCTTTTTGAAAGAGAAAGCTAAAGCTCTAGATAAATTCAAGGCATTCAAGGCAATGGTTGAAAATTAGATTGATTTGAAAATCAAATGTTTGAGATCTAATAGAGGAGGAGAGTTCACATCAAATGAGTTCAATTTCTTTTGTGAAGAGCATGGAATAAAGAGACAACTATCTATGCCTAGAACTCCATAACAAAATGGAGTTGTTGAAAGGAAAAATAGAATAGTTCAAGAAGCTGCTAGAACCATATGAAGGAAGCTCATCTTTAGGAAGCATATTGGAGAGAGGCAATTCACACCGTAGTATATATCCTAAACAAAGTTCAAGTAAAAGGTAACAGCTCAAAAACTCCCTATAAATTGTGGCATGGTAGAGTTCCTACTGTGAAATATTTCAAAGTCTTTGGTAGTAGATGTCATATCAAAAGAGAAGAAGATTTAGGCAAGTTTGATGCTAGATGTGATGAAGGAATCTTTCTTGGTTACTCCACCAAGAGTAAGGCCTATTAGTGCTATAATAAGAGGCTAAATAAAATCATTGAAAGTGCAAATGTCAAAGTTGATGAGTGTAAAGAAAGGTCTTTAGAACCAAGTGGATATGAGTCAGATGATCCTCATGTTTCAAAAGTGGTGTAGCATGAAGACAACACAGATGAAGAAAAACAAGCTCCGGTAAGTGCTACCAAAACTCCAAGATATGTAAGAATCAGTCATTCTGAAAATCAAATCATAGGAGATAAGAGCAAAGGGATCTTAACCAGAAGAAAAGTTGCAGAAGAACACGTAAATTTTTGTCTGATCTCTAAGATTGAACCTAAAACTATGAATGAGGTATGCAAAGATGAGAATTAGATAAAGGCCATGGAAGAAGAATTGATATGCAGATAGAGAAGAAATAGACTTGGGATCTTGTTCCCAGACAAGTAGACAAGAATGTAATTGGTACAAAGTGGGTCTTCAGAAATAAAATGAATGAGAATGGTGAAGTGGTAAGAAACAAAGCAAGATTGGTATGCAAATGATACACTCAGGTTGAAGGAATAGACTTTGAAGAAACTTTTGCTCCAGTAGCAAGGATTAAAGCAATAAGGATGTTTCTAGATTTTGCAGCATATAAAGATTTCAAGGTTTATCAAATGGATGTGAAGTCTGCCTTCCTAAATAAAGAGTTGGAAGAGGAAGTCTATATTGAACAACCGGAAGGATTTCAGTCATCAGAACAAGGGGACATGGTATGTAGATTGAAGAAAACACTGTATGGATTGAAGCAAGCTTCCAGGGCATGGTATGCATGGTTGGATAGGTACCTAATACAAATAGGGTTCAATAAAGGTACGATAGATGGTAACCTCTACTTCAAGATCAATGATGAACAAACTCTAATTGTTACAGTTTTTGTTAATGATATTATTTTTGGAGGCAATGAAGGTATGTGTTTAGTTTTTGTTGGAGAAATGCAAAGTGAATTTGAAATGTCTATGTTTGGAGAGATGGTCTTCTTTTTAGGTTTGCAAATAAGTCAATCAAATAAGGGTATCTTCATTTCTCAGTCTAGGTATGTGAAAGAATTGTTAAAGAAATTTGGAATGGAAGACTCTAAACCAGTATGCACACCTATGATAACTGGTTGTAAGTTGAGCAAAGATGATAACTCACCCTTGGCAGACCAGAAAAAATATAGATCTATGATTGGAAGATTACTTTATCTGACTCAAACCAGACCTAACATAATGCATGCAGTGTGTCTTGTGACAAGATTTCAGGGAGAACCCAAGAAATCACATGTGATGGCAGTCAAGAGAATTCTGAGATATTTAAAAAGTACAATAAATAGACCTTTGTAATATAAAACAAAGGAATTGGGAGAGCTTCTCCTCTTTCCTTCAATGATGGAGAGTCTTATCAAGTACATTCCCTCACACATGTACCAAAACAACTAGTCTAGAAATAACTTTCCACTTGCAAGTACATTATATAACAACTTTTGAGGAGATTATTGAAAATGATACATGAAAATTGAGAAAGCTATCGTTGGTAAGGAACTTGTCAAAATTTTCTCCAAAGATCAAGACCAATCAAGTAGATCCAAGTTATATATCAGGAATAAATATGTAGTTGGTTGGCAAACAATCGCAATAGTGAGATGAGCCAAGAAAACCCCATAGATGTGGATACTACTTTGGGGGGTGGGAAAAATGGAGAGGGGTCAGAGCTTCATTGCTCAGATGGCAAGATTCCAAACTCTCATAGAAAATATGGAGAGGAGGACGTGGGGTGTATTGATAACATGATTAACTCCCATTTAGAGGGAGTTATTATGAAGGTGGGAAATGATATATGTGATGAAATCGCAGATGAAGGTCTTCTCGAGCAGCCGGAACTACATTTGGTAGAGAAATTACCCATTTCATAAACACCTTTGGAGGAAAAAGGTGGGAGTTGTACACCAGGCAAGAAAGGTCAGAATCGTAAAACTAAATCTACAAAAACAGCTGAGGAAACAGTAGAAGGGACTTTTACCACCGATGGTAAAGATTTGGAAGCAGAAAAGATAGATAATTTGGATATTGTTAGAGACATTATTACAAAAGAGGAAGAAATATCGGACAACGACCTAAGAGTCATCTTAAATGAAGTAATTTTCAATGTAGTGAACAAATTTTGTGATGACATTGCTGAGGAGGTGTATCAGGAGGAGATGGTAACAGTAAATACACCAAGGCTTGGCATTTTTTAGACAAATCGGGTAAAGAAAACAGAAAGTAATACGCCAGGACAAGGCAAGACGAGCCACAGAACCAAGAGCTATGAGACTGAAGAAGAGATTGTCGTAGGCATCCAAACCACAATAGGAAAAACTTTAAGATTGAGGAGAGTGGAGTACTCTTCTCGGTTAAATGAAGGCCTTCTCTTGGATGGTTAGGGGCAGGAATGCCCTTAACAGAGGGACCTCATCACGATGAAATCTGACGAGGACACGGTGGATTTTATGCCAAAATTGAAAATCAATTGATCCGAGTGCAAAGCAAAATATTTTCTTGGAAGGCTGACCCGACTTTGACCTGATTTTTGTATGGTAGTGCTAGTTGATTCAGATAAAGGCTTCTTACCACTTTGGTTTTAGAGTATAAATTAAGGATTGTGGAATCCTTTCTTCCCTGAGATGAGTGCTTCATTGTTCAAGTATGCATGGTGTGAGATCTACTGTCCATTTCTAAAGAGTTTATTAGATGGTTATTTTCAATGCGAAGGCTTGGCTTGAATATTTTGTTAACTCCACAATTCCACTTTAGGTTGGACTGTCCACAGCGGGCACGTTGTGGTGCCGACTTTTTATAAATTTTTTGACTCTGATTATTGTCGACTTTTACTCTCAACCAGCTGACTGTAATGAATTCAACCTTAATGACATTGTTTGTCGATCAATTTGTCGACACCATTACCGTCGACAGGTTTTCGACAAGTCAGTCGTTTTACTACGCACCGGCTGGTTAAGCTTTACCTGGTTGGACTATGTTGGTGGTGAGTGTGGCTCTTGGGACCACTATCCCATGGCTCTCTGTGTTTTGGTGAACTTTCTAGACTTAGTTTTTGGGCGGATTTTCATGCATGGTGTGCTCAAGACAACAGAGGGTTTTTCTCAATGCTTTGGGAAGAACAATGTAGAAAACAACTTCAATAATTGCAGACTTGAAAATGGTCTGTATTGTTTATGGTGGGTCAGAGTTTACATCTTTTGTTGCGGTCTAGTGGCAATTTCTCCACTGTTTAACATCTTATGTCACAGGATTTCCATCCATAGTCCAAAGTGTCACTCTATGTTTAGGAGGCATCTCCTGATGTCCACTCCCTTTTGGATTAAAGGTGGTACCACTTGGAGGGATCAAATCCCATCATTATTATTGCGGTCTGGTGGCATCTTTTCCATCGTTTATTAGGGGAGAGGGGCCAGTTGCCGCCCACGCCCCAATAACCGCTAATGTTTTTAATCACTTGATCCCCCAATTAAATTTTTAAAAAGAACCAATACATGTAAAATACCAACCTAATAAATTAACACAAATGCACTAATACATGTTCACAAAGGCACCAATACATGTTCACAACTCCAATAAATTAACCAATGAAATTAAGACAAGTGCACAAATGTGATGGCGAGCAAAGTTACCAGATATGCGACAGCTTGGTGGCGTTTCCGTTTCGGATGGCCGAAACACCGTTGGCAACGAGAAACGCCGCGTTGCTGTTTGTGAACTTTCATTTTTTTTTCAATTTGCAACCAACTTTCTATAAAAATGGTTTTTATTAAAAGATTAAAGATTTTTTTATGATATTGTTTATTTATGATGGAGTAAAAGTGATTTTTATTAAAAGGTTGTGTATTTTTATAATATTGTTTTTTATTATGATATTGTTTATTTATTAGAGAAAGTAGCTTTGTTTTTTCAAAACAAATTTTATTAAAAATATAAATGTATGGTTTTAATAACATTTTATTATTGCTAAAAAATAAATGTGTGGTTTGCAAATTAAGTTTTTTTTTTTATAAAACAAATTTTATAGATTTAGTGTTTATTTTTTTCAAATCAAATTTATAAAAAAAACATAAATGCCCGGCTTTTAGACTGTTTAATTATTGTGGAAAGTAGTTTTATATTTTCTAAAAAAATAAATGTGTGAAGTTTATTTTACAAAACAAATTTCATAAAAATATATATTTATAAAGATGTAGTTTTTGTTTTTCCTAGTTTTACTCTCATTGTTTTACTTTATAATAAACATAAAATTTTGAAAAAATATATGTATTTAAAATCAAGGTCTTTTACGCAACCTCGAAATGTGCCGTTTCTTGTCACATTGCCGTTGCGGTTTCCGTTTCTCATTTCCGGTAACATAGGTGGCGAGCGGTTACTGGCACATCATTGCGCATGTATGGGGGACATGTTGAAATGACACTTTTTCGACCCATGTGCACATAGCGCATCGTACAGTGAAATGTATAAGTGCCCATAAGCTGAAAGAATAGCTTTAAGCTTTTCGGTCGCATTCGGAGAAACCCAAAAAAAATCATCGAAATCCGATATATCTAGCTATGAGCTTGACGTGTGGGAAGTTAGGGTGGGCGGCTACTGGGCCCTCTCCCCTATGTCTTTGGCGTGCAATTTTCATTCAAAGTCCAGAGAGTCATTCATCGCTTTGGAGGCATCTACAGACATCCATCACCTTGCTATGGCTGAAATATGGGCGGTCATTTCAAATTCACCTACCCAATCACTTCAATGGCCATTTCAGTATGTGGAATTTAGTCTTCTTTTAAGGCTACTTGCTTTTGTAGTTTCCGTGGAGGTTCAGTTTGAGACACTCTCATGTCTGTATCAGTTTTTCAAATTCTACCTACTATTTGGCTGCTCCCTCGCGAAGGAAGTAATTAAGGTTGGCCAACGGTCTTTTCAGCTACAGACCCTTGCAAAATATCATCCAAGATATGTGTGAATATAAATATTTTGAGCCTCGTTTGGACTTTAAGTGCTCCTCACAGGCGGTCATTTCATATTGACTCCTCGTGATTTCCAGCTACCTGATCACCTCAACAGTCTTCTCTGTGTGAGGAACCTCTTATTTCTTTAAGGCCACTTGCTTTTGTTGTTTTGGCGGTCGCAGCTTCGTACAAGGTTCACAGTGAGGCACACTAATTATTTTATTGCACTTATGGTAGGGCCATACCGTATTAGTGTCCATGTTTGACTTATAACCATTACTCCTCATGCCTCCCCCACTTTTGGGGACTAATGGCCTTGTGTTGTTTTGTTTTTTTTGGTATGTATTAGGGAAGAGGACCCAGTAGTTGTGCACCCTAACTTCACGCCTCTCAAAATCATACGTGGTAATTTCGAATCACTTCAAAATTTTTACAGTAGCTTACTTGGCAATGCCCTTGCTTATAACTAAGGTTTCAGGGCCACATCATCAAATATGATACCACATTAGCATGTTTTTTGTTGAGGTGTCAAATAGTGCCCAAAAAAAAAGTGTGGACTAATAGGTGTGAATTAAGACCCCCTTTGATGGTGCGCTGACTTGGCATCACATGATTGGTTGCTTTTTAAATCTAAAGGGCACATTTCATTCAATTATTAGTACTTATAATAACACTAACAACCTTAAACTCTCAACTACTAGTACTCAACTTTAAAAGTATTGGGCCTTAACTTAAAAAATATTGGGCCTTAAATGCACATTTACTGTCTCAGCGATTGGAACTATCCCACCTATTGGGTCCTTTCCCCTAGGGTCTTTGTGCCTATCTGTGCACCACTAGGCCTTCAATCTCTTGACACTGTGCTTTCTTCTATTTATTATTAGCACTTGCACCTATAGGAGGTTCAAGGAGTATGCCGATAGGAACAATCGACTAGTTTAGAATATTTTCCGGCGTTAATTTTTTTTTATAGCGTGAGACAATTTCGAGCACTATAATGCTCACATATAAAAGCCTATCAGCTAAATAAATAGTATGGGTGATTTTCACTTTTAAAAAATAATAATAATGAAAATTTTAAAAAAATAATAAATATATAGTTGGTGGAGTTACCAAATCTAAACATGTTCAAAACATCCAAAACTCTTCTACAATAACCATTCCATAAAGATAATCAACACAATAAATGAAGCATAGATAATCAAAACAATAAATTTTGCTCCATAAATTGATGAAATAAAATGAGATGGTTTTCCCTCCTATTAGACCATTTGATGAAAACAAACCTAAACCAACTTGGTATAGAGAGAATAAATATTGTGATTTTCACAAGGTCCAAGGATACTCAACTAACAAGTGCAAGAAATTAAGACATTATGTGCAAGATCTAATTGATAATGGGAATATTGAAATAGAAGGCAACATCTCTGAATCACCAAATGAGCAATTAGGGATATATCAAGACCATTTTTCAAAGCATGATTAATACTACCCTTCATCTAATCAAGGTCAAAATAAAGACAACTATTGGTTCTCCAACTTGAAACACATTAACCTCTCAAGGATCATGCAGATCTAACAAATTAGACTAATGCAAGATTGGCCAATGAACAAGAGACTAGTTAAACTAAGGTCTCCTCTACACTTTAGGCTATACAAATCCTAGGTGGGTTCCCCTTCACGGACACTATCTGAAAATGATACACCATATTATGCTATAGTATCATGTAGACATAATTTTTCACACTAAATGCTAGGGTGTTTAAAGATCAAAGCATTTACGACAAATTATTTGTAATCTTTGGGAACTTGACATGAAAATTGTAAATAATTACACATAACTTATCACAGAAATGAGATATGACATTTTAAAAGGTGTTGTGGTTGGTGGATTCTTGGTTTGAGATCAGTGCATGTTTAGGGAAAGCAAAGTCAATTATTTATGCGATATTTCACCACAACATTACATACATCTATTAAACAATTCAAGATTAACTGAAATATTATTGCCTTGAAAATAAACTTGACTCACTTAAGGATGGTATTTACGTATCTATTATTAATTATCCACTCACACTGTAAACAATATTGAATCATTCTCCATGAAATATTTACTCCATTCCTTGAACAAAAACTAACACAAAAAGATTTGCAACAACAAATGTGGGAAAAGAAATTAAGAGTCCTTGATCGTTAATTTCAAATGAATGTTTAGAGTAGACAATGGAGACAAATAGTATTACTACACATGTTACTCATAACACATTCGTTCAAACAAAACATGTTGTAGAGAAGTTCCATATAAATGACTAGCTACTCCTATTATAAGCTATACCAATTCTACATCCCTTTCTAATTTTCCCAACCAACCCTTGTAAAATTGAAACATGTCCCTTTTATACAAGAAATGGGCCACTATGAATGCGTTGATGACTAACACATGCCATTCTTATGTTTTCCCCAAATGGTCCCATCCACTAGAAATGGTTGAAACAGTTGGGCATTACTTGAGGGTGGTTTTTCATGTTCTATGACCAAGATGACACAACAAAAGAGATTGACTTCGAACGTCTTGATCCACCCAAGCTGAGATACTGGCTACTACTAGCAATGGAGGCAATAATGGGGCATTTAGAAAGTACACCTCTCTTGAATATCTAAGAATTTAAAACAACAGTCAGAGACTAGGATTTAATGGACGCAATCGCCATGTGCCTAAGTCCTAATGTTGAAGGTGGCATGAAAGAAGCCATTTGCTTTAGGTTGAATCGAGAGAGGAAAAGACTCCTTCGCAAAACAACACCACATGTTTCACCAATAGGGACTCCACACCAAGCTACAAACAACAGTAGACAAAGATCAGATAGGCAAGATTAAACTATCTTCCCACAGGGCCAAGATGCAATAAAAGGGTTAGGACAACGGATGGTTCCTCCCTCAGAGGCAACATACTCCCTCTATCCACAAGCATAGCTAGAAAGACATCGAAGGCTCCAGGGATGAAATTGGAATGTTTTCATCCCAATATGAGGCTATTCAAAAAGACCCACCTCAAGGGAGAAAGAAGAGGCCAACTATCACATTGATTCATCCCACAAAAGCTTCACCCTCCATCAAAACCTTGTGTCATGGTTTGACTCTGACCTTGGGAGGCTAGTGAACTAGACACTACTCATTCCAATTCCACCCATTCTAGGGAGGAATTCCACCTTTCCTTTGAAACTCACACAATTGGAGGCATGAAAAGGATAAGAAGCCCCAAAGAGAAAATAATCATTGTTGACGCCTTCTTAAAACATAGAAATTTCCTTTTTAGAACAAGACAATGGATTGGAATGATTCTTCAAATGTCATACTTCCTTTTATAGGTAGAGCTTAAGTTGCATCAGTCTTCATGAATGCACACAATCTTGACCAAATCCATCAGATCACTTGTATTTAAATTCATGCCATTATGCCACCAAAGGCATGAATGTAAGGCTATCACACATGCGAAGAAGATTTTCTTGACGTTTCAGGTGATGCAGTAATTCCACATCACATGTATTTTTGTGCCTGGGTGACATGATTTATTTCCAAACCACTTACCTTTGAAAACCCTACCCCTGAGTTGACATGGACCTCATACTCGGCACTAAAATGTGTCTCAATCCTCCCCATGGGACTACTGATTCTGACCTAGCTCCAAAGAGTTTATTTATTTTAGACATCGTGTTGAACTAGACCTACCTAGCTTCTCTGTGATGGATGCAATTAAGGCTCAAAGAACTGCTACAAATAATAGCATCCTCACCACGTCATGGTGTCTTGAAACCACCGTCACCAAGAGATGGGGAAGTAAACAAGCTTCAAGTGCTTCAAATTGTTCGATCTCATAACTCGACATCACATTTATCAAAGATACCATTTATTGTATTCATTAATTTACACAATCTCTCTTAGTTCAATTGGGGTTTCGAGCGCAATTGAAGTCCTTTAAATTTAAATGTCATAATAGTTGCAACAATTACTCTCCAAGAGAGCCAAATATTTTATTCTTGTGCCACAATCTGGAAACGTTTTCAATACTGACCGTTGATTTTACATGTAACCTCATGGGACTTGTAAAATCTTGTGGTCTTTTGTGTGGTTTCCCACCTTTGAGCCTCTGCTTGGTCCCCTGAGGGTTAGAGTTTTGTTTTCCTTTTTCTAGGGTTCATTCTTAGGACTTAACTTTTCTAAAAACCCTATTTATGCAAAAACCCTAGCTTTTCTTTTAATTCGCCATTAGTTTATATTCACTTTTCCTAGTCACTTAAGTTACAACTTAAGTCATTTGACAACATTAATGTGTGGACCCCTTGTTCCTAGCTACGCATTTGGTCACATGCACTTTTTGATTTTACCCGTTGTCCTAAGTTTGAGCAAGCAAATGTTTTATATTGTATGTATGCTTTAGGCGGGGTCAAAATATTTTATCTAAGTGCTTAGGGGGTCCTATTTTTAAGTTACAACTTAAGGCATGTGTTGAATTAACCTTAAGTTTGGCATGGCGTGGTCCCACAGTTTAGTTTCTATTGGTTGCCGACTAGCCTATGGGATTAAAATATTTAGTGAAAAGGTTGTGTAGGATAGCGGGTGTACGCCACCTGGTGTATCTTTGTGTGGGCCTCGACAGTTTTTGTGGAGGCATTTGTGGTGGGCCCAGGATCTAAGGGTCCAAATTATTTTTGAAGATTTAAATTTCGACTGTCCCCACCAGCCCGTGGGCCATCTGTTTGCAGATGCTGATACCTTTTGGGGCAGCGGGTGACTGCCATGTGGTTTCATCTGTGCTATCTGTTGATCTGATTCACTTATGGATCAACAGATAATATTAAATGCATCATTTTTTGTGCTAAAAATCCTTAAAGCGTGGGAACGATGGGTGATGAGTTCGCAATGGCCGTTGATCTTGTGGCAGGGTATTCTCATTGATGGTCTAGTTTCAAAAAAGATAAAGGCCAGGGTGATGGCATGTAGGGTTTGATTCACCAGTTCGGTGGTGGGCTTTTTGAAACATGTGATGGATTATGTTTTATGCTGTTGTACATGGGATCAACTTGTGAAGGGATCGTCTGGATGCAGAATTAGCTCTTAAGGATCTGTTCCAAGCTTTTGGGGATTTCTCGCTTGCATCTCAATAGGATTTGAACCGAGTGTGTCATTTAAAATGGAATAGTTGCTGAGACCGAGGGGTCAAGTTTGGTTTTCCCATTATGGAAATTGACAATTTTGAGTTGCAGGACATCGACATGATGAAGAGTGCCACCTCCTTTTCCCTTTTTCAGCAGTATTGGCAGGTTGTTGAAGCTTTCCATTTATGATCAATGGGCCATACAGCACTAACTGATAATATTTGGTAAGGCAAATTGAAAGAGCATGATTATAGAAAGTATGGGAGTTTTCTACAATTTTACTATAAATTGACGCCACTGTTGTTACTTCGGGCATTATCTCCTTCTGTGCAAACAACATGGATCTCCATCTTTTGAGTATTTTTTGTCTATTGTCTTGTGCCTTAGCATTTTCATCTCTATTCTCATGGTTCATGATATGTCCCTACAAGATTTAGGGCTTAGAGATTTTTTTTAAGGAATGGGAGGATTCGGTATGATTCAGGAGGAA
Source organism: Cunninghamia lanceolata (assembly GCA_027924645.1). Taxonomy (NCBI): domain Eukaryota; kingdom Viridiplantae; phylum Streptophyta; class Pinopsida; order Cupressales; family Cupressaceae; genus Cunninghamia; species Cunninghamia lanceolata. The sequence goes on along the minus strand of BSBN01000081.1, from coordinate 1,368,594 downwards.
CAACAACATCTATTGAATCACTATAGTCCCTTCCTTTTTCCTTGGCTTTATCTAGTCATGGACTTTGAGTCCCAATCTGCAGACTCTTGTAACTTCTTGTTCTTGCGAGTCTCCAAATTAGGCTCGAAGGAAGAGAGGCTTCATGGTTCTCTCTTCCCCTCCCCAGTACTATGAGTTCTAATAGAGCTAAGGCAATAATGGAAGGAGTGTTGTCCTCCTAGATGAAACAAGCAGAAGTGGAGGGGCAAGTTACGACTATTGCTGCTTCCTTTCTAGCTAGAATTTTGGTACTGCCATAGCCAGCTATGAGTGGCTTCTTCTAGTTTTTGCCTAGTTGAGGTTGTTGGAAACCTCCCATTGATAGATGAGGGGTCACTTGCCTATGCCTGGAACTAGGCTTAACGAAGGAAGTTCTAGTGTCTTGGGCTTCCTTCAATAATTGTTCCTCGCGGGTATTCTTACTTCTTCATGTGTGGAGACAGAGGCCGAGTGAAGGATGCTTGTATTGGGAACAAGTATCTGGAAATTAAAGGTGGTGGAGGCTGAAAGAGCATCTGAAAAAATGCCACCTATCAATATTTTGTTTGCCCCCACACGAAGAGTAAGAAGCATACAAGACAAAATTAGTTGCTCATGTTTGTTGAAGGTGATGATTTGCTGCCAAGGGACGTGCCTTGGTGGTTAAGGACGGTTACTTTGGAATTATGTTTTATTATGTTTGTCAAATGAAAATATGACATATGCCATGTGCAAGTGGCCCAATGCTTGTTGCTCCCTTGTGTTATAAATGGGATTTCAAGGCCATTTTGCAAGAGGTTGGTTTTTGGTTGGTCTCTTGGTACAATGTTGGTAGGAAACACATAGAATAGAAGTCATGTTTAGTTTTTAGGGTGTAGATTTTCAACTAAGTGTTCTTTGTAAAGGTATTTGACAGTGCTAGCATCTAAATGAATGTAAATGGTATTTTTCTCAAGCTGGTCATCTCCTGAGTTATGGTTTATGCAAATCATGAAATGAATTAATCAAAGATTGTTCAGTTTGTCTCTATGAAATTTCTTATGGATGTATTTTTCTATGAAATGCTCTTGTTCAAAGAATGAGTTAAATGCTTTGATAGAAGCATAGATTGGTGTGAATGTATACAAGGATATCGTAAGTATGACTGATTTAGAGATATTGAGTGTAATATTGCAAGGCAATATTATAAAGCTCTGTGCTGTTCAGGTTAAAAGCTGTCAGTAGTTTTTAGTTGCATTTAGCTCAGATTCTGTACTCTTAGATTAAGGCACCAGTTTATTTCATCTATTTGTTTTCTTCAACGTGAAGATCAAGCAAGCCCAAAGACCATTAAAATTTTAATACCAGTCATAAATATGTGTTGAAGAAAAGTTTGTTTCTATTCTATGGTCTTGAGTGAAGCTAAAAGCTTGAGAAACTTAAGCCAGATCCTCATATATTTCATAATCCTCAAGAAAATTTGCATAGAACACACCTACTAGTTCAGTATTTGAAATAAATTGGTATAGAAAATTATAAATATTATCAAGGGATCACCCTCCCAGGTTTTGCAAAGCCTGAAGTGCAGAGGGAATGCTATTCTAACTTTCACCTATGTGTTGGCTAGTCCCTTATGATAGATGAATATTGAAAGTGGCTAAATCATAGGCTATTTCATGAGACAAGGTTGGGACTTAAATAAAAACCAACAGAAATGGTGACCCTACTAGGGACCTATTAGTCTATGATTGTCAAGAGCTAGTCTAGTAGTTTGCAATGGGGTTTTAGAGTTTGCATATGAAAAAATATCATCATTCCCTTTAAGAGGGTTTCGACTCTACTTGCTTTTGAACCGAATGATCAAAGGGAAAATTAGTTATATATGAGAAACATTCATGTGACTCTATTGGTGGAATGGACTCAGAGGAGTATTTGATCTTTGAGGAGCCTCCAATTGCTTGAAGATATTGTCCTCTTTGAGGGGGTGGCAACTCTACGAATGAACCTAATCAATTATTTATGCATTGTTTCTGTTTATACAAGTGTATTGCATAGATCTAAAATGTTTCCAGTCATGAGGAGAGAATTATGAGGTCTGCAATAATTCTAGGTATTTGGTCCTTCACTCTTTTTTCATCTCCAAAGCAAAATAAATTAGATGGGTAGAAGTTATTTGTCAATGCTTTGTGTGGAATGTTGTTCCCATGCTTGAATGAATGTATGTAATGATGGGTTAGAGGTTTCGTTGGAGTGTTTTAGGGTTTTGTCAAGAGGTAGAACTGTGATAAAGTTGTTGTGAAGGAAATTGGCTATTGTTGAAAGCATATTTGAATGTGGGTTGTAATTCTTTCTTTCTTTTTACACATTTGAATGTCAAAATGCATTGTGCATCACAACAACAATCATACCCTCAGAGAAGGGTCTTCTCTATTGAAAGGTACAAAGCACTAGATTTTAGTGGTATCCAAAACTATCCAAATCCTATTCCTGATAGAGTTAGAGATTGTATACCAAAGTTCAAAGGTGATAAGTTTGAATCAGCAAATGGGCATCTACAAAATTTTACTGATATAATGGGAGATTATGAGCTAAATTTTGAAGATGATGTTATGAAGTTATTTGTCCAAACATTGAAGTGGAGGCAAGAGATTGGTTCTCTTATTTACCAATGTCCTCTATTTGTTATTGGGATAAAGTCAAAATAGTTTTCATGGAGCAGTTTGGTGAGAGGATCAATGCAAGTTCAGTAATAAGTAAGTTTATGAATATTCAGAAGGAGGAGGATGAGCTAGTCCCAGCATTCAACTTAAGATTTGCAAAAACATTGAGGGATATTCCTAAATCCCTGAGGCCAAATGATTCAATGAGTTTAGTTGTTTACTTGGGAGCCTTTGACAAAAAATGAGTTACCAGTTGAGAAATAAGGATCCTATAACCTTGCATCAAGCTTATGAGATAGCCATGAACATTGAAAACAACTAGAAGTATGGAATGCATAAGGGCTATTTGTCCACGAGTGTATGTCGTCCTAAGGCACCTAATGTTGACAATGGATGTAAATCAAGAATTAAAAATGATTGTCAGAGCGATTACATCCATGCTATCTTGAACTACACATTAGTCCATTATACTGACCACATTGAGCCCCAAGTATATTGTCAACATGATGCATGCATTGATGATCCCATGGTCTTTGTTCAAGCTCTCTTTGGCATGAGAAGACATAAGGGAGAATTAGGATATGCTTTATTTTCCAGAATCTTGGACACCTATATGGATATCCCTATTGGTTTCAAGCCTCAAGAACATGTATGCATTGATTTATTTTGTGAGATATATGGGGCGGGTTTGAGTTTATTGCCTCAGAAGTTGAAGCCAAGTAATATTGCTCAGGTTCCTAACTAGATAGACATGGTAGAAAATGTTGTGATTCATGATGACAAGAATGGTAGACTCCATAGTGTTGATCATACTAGTCCTATTATGGGCTATGATTCAAACAATGATGCAAGTGAAGAGGGCTTGTTCCAAATTGATATTATTTCTCATGTTAGTGGAGAAAATGTTTGTGAGCATCCAAATAATGTGGTGTGTGCACTTGAGGATTGCATTCATGAAAATTTGGGATGAAAATTGGTATATTAAACCATGTAATGGAACTACTAGCTGGTCCAACAATGAAATCAAATAGGAGGTTCAGCTGTAATCTTGTGATTCATATGATTCTGGTCATATGTTCAATGGTATGAGTTATAATGAGACAATATATTCATCATTGAGTGTGCAAGAACCATGTAATCCTGATCACAATCTTACTCGTGTTGAGAGCTTTGTCAATAATGATCATGACATCATTAGGCCTGTTCATACATATTCAACTCATGAAGCTGATCATGTTGATTTTTATTCTGCTAGTCATAGTGGCTCATATGATGTAGAGTTGGAAAGTTTTATTCTAGATGAAGTTAACAGTAGCATATATGATGTTGATGACATAAGTTCACTCTTATATGATTAGGTTATGCATTATGATGAATATGCAAATGATAGAATATCACCATTGCTAGTTGATAGTATTATGGAACCTATAGGGCCTTCTAACCATGCTGTCTCACATTGTGTTGATATGGCAGAAATTTCAGACATGTGTGTGGAACAATTAGAGGATGAAGTAAAAATTGATGGCTTCTGGGACAATTGTGATGGTGTCCATCAAATGGGCATGGACATTGATAAGATTAAAAATGCTAATGCTGATAAAAACTTAGAGCTTTATACTGTTCTTTACGATAAGATATTTTCAGGCTTGTTTGAACCTTCTTATGAAGCTATGCACATGGATATGAATGACGATTTTAAATTTGAATCAGATTATGTCACTGAACTAGAAATGTGTGCATTTGTCCAATTGTGGGATGTTTATGATGCAAATAAGTTGCATTTACAAGACACTGGAGCAAGTGGTGATATGGCTGAGTCAATATGCTTAGATGAATGTCCTCACCAGTATAATGTATTGCAGTTGCATGAGACACCTATGTATGAATGCTTCTCCTTTCATACACCTGAAAGTTGTTTGCACAATTTGCAGTAGTTTCCCTTTGAGAACTTTGTGTTTGATGTGCAACCAAATGATAAAGTTGAATATCATGATGCTAGTTATTTGGTACAGTATGAACATTTTTAGTTTTTGGTTCAAGTGGGAAGTATTTTGTTGGAGCATGACGATAAGATGAAAAGTGAAGAATAACATTTTCAATATGAATATATGTTTCATGTGATGAATATAATACATACATGTCATGTGATGATAAAAAAATTAGTTTGTGCTTGGTTACACAATGCAAAATGACAAAGGTAACATCGACAGTGGTATACTTAGAGGAATTGTGAGAGATGTTGATGACGGTGCTTGTAATTAGGTAGAATTCAATGGTGTGAACAAGTTGGGTCTCGTGCAATCATTGGAGAATAGGATATTTGATAGAGGTAGATCTCATTTACTTTTTTGGGATGGTCTTTGGCCATCTTGTTGCTGATTTTTGTGTTTTGTGGTGTTTTGTTTCTTTGTGTTGGGTCTGGCCTGCTTCACTAGGAGATTTTCTAGAATCTTGCCATGTTCTTACAAATAGGCATCCCCAAACAAGAGCCACTAATGGGACTTATAAAATCTTGTGGTCTTTTGTGTGATTTCCCACCTTTAAGCCTCTGCTTGGTCCCGTGATGGTTAGGGTTTTGTTTTCCTTCTACTAGGGTCTTAGGACTTAAATCTTCCAAAAATCCTATTTATGAAAAAACCCTCTAGATTTTCTTTTAATTCGTCATTAGTTTATATTCTCTTTTCCTAGTCACTTAAGTTATGACTTAAGTCATTTGGTGATGTTAATGTGTGGACCCCTTGTTCCTAGCTAGGCATTTGGTCGCATGCGCTTTTTTATTTTACCCATCATCCTAAGTCTAAGCAAGCAAATGTTTTATATTTTATGTAAGCTGTAGGTGGGGTCAAAATATTTTATCTAAGTGCCTAGGGGTCCCCCTTTTAAGTTACAACTTAAGGCATGTGCTAAATTTACCTTAAGTTTGGCGTGGCGTGGTCCCACAGTTTAGTTTCTATTGGTTTCCCACCAGCTCACATGATTAAAATATTTAGTGAAAAGGTTGTGCGGGATAGCAGGTGTGTGCCGCATGGTGTATCTTTGTTTGGGCCTCGACGGTTTCTATGGAGGCATTTGTCATGGGTCCAGAAGCTAAGGGTCCAAATTGTTTTTGAAGATTTAAATCTAGACCGTCCCTCGGTAGCCCATGGGCCATCTGTCTGTAGATGCTGATACCTTGCGGGGCAGTAGACGACTACCATGTGGTTTCATCTGTGCTATCCATCAATCTGATTCACTGATGAATCAATGGGTAGAATTAAATGCATCATTTTTTGTACTGAAAAGCCTTAAATTGTGGGAATGATGGGCGATGAGTTCATGGTGGCCATTGATCTTGTGGCAAGGTATTCTCATCAATGGTCTACTTTCAAAGGTGATAAGGGCCAGGGTGATGGCATGCATGGTTTGATTTTCTAGTTTAGTGGTGGGATTTTTTAAATGTGTGATGGATTATCTTCATTGCCGTTGTACATGGGATCAACCTATGATGCAAGAGCATACAGAAAAATTCAAAACAATTAAGACAGTTGACAGCGAGTTGCAGAATATTGAGAAGGTGACCTAAGGAGATTTTGCATTTTATCGCATTTGATCATAAGAGGCTGTGAAGCTAGACTTAACATCTAGACATAGGAAGCTACAACATATCAAGAATTTAGATCATTTGGCTTTGATTCCAGAAAGATATCGCTATCATAAGATTGACTGTTGTTGTACATTTGACAGAGTAGAGCCGATTGTGTTCAGTGAAGTTTAATCGGCTTGCAGAGCAAATCCGTGACTTGTGGAGCCTAAAGGAACATTATTCGATGAAGTATAGGACCTGGTCGACCTTCATGGAGATTTGTGTGAAGTTTTATGCACCAGTGGAGCAATGCCTTATGTTTAGGCCTAACCTATTTTGTGCACACGTTACCCTAACTAGCCGTTGCAATTAGGTTGACTTGTTGATGTTTAGAGAGATTGTGAAGGTTATAAATGAGGGATAGAGGATTGTTACAAGGTAGTGCAAAGATGAAAAAGAATGTGAAGATCAGGAGCGTGAAGATGAATTGTTGTGATTAGAAGTAAGAGCAAAAGTGAAGCAGAGAGAGCAGAGCAAAGAGTAGAGAAGTTACAGAGTAGAGAATTGATGAGTAAATGAATGAGATCATGGAAAAATGTTGTTGTATGAATCTGTTGTAATCCCTAGGCTACTGCCTAGCATCTGTAAAGCCCTTGAGGAATGTGTAATTCAATTTGATGTTATAATATATGAAGAATGAGCTTTGAAGACTGGGTTTTTCCCTATTAGGGTTTTCGTAGGATACATCTTGTGTCATATGTTCATGAATATCTTTATCTCTTTCTATTGATTATTTATTAGCTTTCGTTGCATATCTATTATGATCTTGCTGTTAGTTTTTTAAGGCTGCAAGGTTGGACATTCCCTCACCGGACCCTCCTACCTTGACTACATCAACCTATGAGAGGATCGTCTAGATGCACAATCATCTCATACGGAGCTATTCCAAGCTCGTGGGAATTTCTCACTCGTATCTCAGCAAGATTTGAACTGAGTGTGTCATTTAAAATAGAATAATTGCTGAGACTGAGGGGTCAAGTTTGGTTTTCCCATTATGGAAATTAACAATTTTGAGTTGCGGGACATCAACATGATGCAGAGTGCCACCTCCTTTTTCTTTTTTTTGGTAGTATTAGTAGGTTGTTGAAGCTTTCCATTTATTGTCAATGGGCTGTAGTACTAACGGATAATATTTGGTAAGGCAAATTGAAAGAGCGTGATTATAGAAAGTATGGGAGCTTCTACAATTTTGCTATAAATTGACACCATTGTTGTTACTTCAGGCATTATCTCCTTCTGTGCAAACAACATGGATCTCCATCTTTTGACTATGTTTTGTTTGTCACCTTGTGCCTTACGATTTCATCTCTATTTTCATGGTTAATGATATGTCCCTACAAGATTAAGGGCTTAGAGATTTTTTTAAGGAATGGGAGGATCCGATATGATTCAAGAAGCACAACAACATCTATTGAATTTCTGTAGTCCCTTCACTTTTCCTTGGCTTTATCTAGTCATGGACTTTGAGTCCCAATCTATAGACTCCTGTAACTTCCTATTGTTGCGAGTCTCCAAATTGGGCTCGAAGGTAGAGAGGCTTCATGGTTCTCTCTTCCCCTCCCCCAACACTATGATTTCTAACAGAGCTTAGGCAATAATGGAAGGAGTGTTGTCCTCCTGGATGAAATAAGTAGAAGTGGAGGGGCAAGTTCTGACTACCGATGCTTCCTTTCTAGCTAGAATATTGGTGCTACCATAGCCGGCTATGAGTGGCTTCCTCTAGTTTCTGTTTGGTTGAGGTTATTGGAAGCCTTCCATTGATAGATGAGGGGTCACTTGCTTGTGCCTGGAATTGGGCTTAATGAAGGAAGTTCTAGTGTCTTGGGCTTCCTTCAATGATTGTTCCTCACAGGTATTCTTACTCTTCATGTGTGGAGACAAAGGCCAAGTGCAGGATGCTTGTATTGGGAACAAGTATCTAGAAATTAAATGTAGTGAAGGTTGAAAGAGCATCTAACAAAACACCACCTGTCAATATCTTTTTTGCCTCCACACAAAGAGTAAGAAAGCATAAAAGACAAAATTAGTTGCTCCTATTTGTCGAAGGTGATGATTTGTTGTCGAGAGGCGTGCCTTGGTGGTTAAGGACAGTTACTTTGGAATTATGTGTTATTATGTTTTTCAAATGAAAATATGACATCTGTCATGTGCAAGTGGCCTGATGCTTATTGTTCCCTTGTGTTATAAAAGGGATTTCAAGGCCATTTTGCAAGAGGTTGGTTTTTGGTTGGTCTCTTGGTACAATGTTGGTAGGAAACATAGAGAATCGAAGTCCTATTTAGTTTTTAGGGTGTAGATTTTCAATTGAGTGTTCTCTGTAAAGCTATTTGATAGTGCTAGCATCTAAATGAATGTAAATGGTATTTTTCTCAAGCTGGTCGTCTCCTGAGGTATGGTTTATGCAAATCATGAAATGATTAATCAAAGATTGTTTAGTTTGTCTCTATGAAATTTCTTATGGATGTATTTTTCTATGAAATGCTCTTGTTCAAAGAATAAGTTAAATGTTTTGATAGAAACATAGATTTGTGTGAATGTATACAAGGATATCGTAAGTATGACTAATATAGAGATATTGAGTGTAATATTGCAAGACAATATTATAAAGCTCTGTCATGTTCAGTTTAAAAGTTGTTAGTAGTTTTTAGTTGCATTTAGTTCTGACTCTGTACCCTTAGATTAAGGCACTGATTTCTTTCATCTATTTGTTTTCTTCAAGTCCAAGGTCAAGCAAGCCCAAACACCTTTAAAATTTTTATATCAATCGTAAATGTGTATTGAAGAAAAGTTTGTTTTTGTTCTATGGTCTTGAGTGATGCTAAAATCTTGAGAAACTTAAGCTAGGTCCTCATATTTTTCATAATCCTCAAGCAAATTTGCATAGAACGCATCTGCTAGTTCAATATTTGTAATAAATTGGTATAGAAAATTATTAAATACTATTAACGGATCACCCTCCTAGGTTTTGTAGAGCCTGAAGTGCAGAGGGAAAATTATTCTAACTTTCACCTATGTGTTGGCCAGCCCCTCATGATAGCTGAATAGTAAAAGTGGCTAAATCATAGGCTATTTCATGAGATAAGGTTGGGACTTAAATAAAAACCAATAGAACCAAAATCCATGGTTCATACTTGCAGTAACTCCCACCACTCGGGCCCATGTCCACGTAAGAGACTTGTGTCAGAAAGTCACATACCCACGGTATTTGAGAAACATTTCCACATAGAGGTTTCCATAGACACCTCGAATTGACCATGTCCTCATAACCCTTTGACATTCCCTAGACATTCATCTTGCAACACATTGTCCCTTAATCCCTATTCCAAATTAATGAAATAATTATATTTATTTAATTAATCCATTTCCTTCATCACCTAAATTAAATAAATATTTATTTATTTAATCCATTTATCCCTTTTAGCCAAAATTAATTAAATAAATCTTATTTATTTAATTAATTTATCCTCTCATTATCCCCTCTCCAATAATTAAATAAATAATTTTATTATTTAATTTAATTATTGAGAGCCACATGACTAGCTTGTCCTTATCCTCATCCACTTGCCACAATTAATAAATGAGTGTGCCAAAAATCAAACTATGTTTTCATCTCAACCGTCCATTTCATACTACATCTCTCAATCTCAACTGTTCATGTAAGGATAAGCCCTAGAAGCTTCCTTTGTTGCCCTATAAATCCTTGTCCTTGCCCTAATGTTCTTCTCATCAAATATGAACCATTAATCTAATCTTTTAATCATTGCCCTTTATTCATCATATCCAACCTCTATAAATCAAGCCTTAACCAAGCCATTCTAAATGCATCTTATGCCATAAGCTTATGCTATCAAAATCCGCATAGATCTCCCATTTATCCTATCCATCATCTTTATCGAAGGTTATGCTGCTAGTCTTGGCAACCAACATATACAAATCTCTATCAAAATATCATTAGAATTTTTGGTGTGAATAAGGTTATCACCTAACCAGCTTACCCTTCTGTGGATAATTCATATTATTTAACTATTTATTAGTTAAATAATATTCACACATCACACATAATTCACACATGTTAAGTTGACTTAGTGAGTCTACTAGATGTTTCTAGTTCTGTCTAGTTGTTGATAGTTGTTATCTTATCGTATTTGTCACATGTCATATGATAACTGTTATCATTGGGAATTACACCCATATGCAAGGCTGGAAAAGCTCTGCAATTTTGTGTAACATGGGACTAATTTCAGGTTGTGGGTGCCCTATAATGAAATTAGACCTCCATATTGTGGGCTGGTTCCCTTAAAATATTCTATTGGAATGTACGATTTTCTCTTTTGGAAAAGGGTAAGAATGAAACTATAAGGAAATGAAAACTGTGAAATTTGGTGATGCACCTAATATGGGTAAAAATATGCAATCTGGAACACAATATAACTCATAAATCTGACTCACACAATCCAATCTTGGCACAAATATCACAAAAGTATTTCTAAGGAAGGCTTCAAAATAGGCTTTCAATGAAGGAAAAGGATTTCTCACAACACAAAAGGATTATTTTCATTAACACAACCTAAGACCTACAATAACACTATGCTTAATACTGCAAGCAAATGTGAGACAATAATTTTAAAGGTTTAATAATTAAACATAGTAAAAATTCATCAAATCACTCCAAACAATTAGCATTAAATGGAAAGGTAACTACTTGATTTCAAAGAACAAAGGAAATATTGCAAGAGAGACAAAAATGGAACTTGTAACCTGCTGATCTCTATAAAACTATAAAAATTAAGCTACAAAACCTACTTCTCTCAAAGTGTGTAAGAGCAAAAAGGCAAGAACTAGCCAAAACAAGTTTTGCTTTACAATATATAGCTTTGCTCTCACTAAGAGGCATGCAAAATATGAACTGCAGCTAGGTGCCTCTAAAAATAATCTCTCCAAGGTGATCCACGAGCAACCTCAAAAATCCTAAAAAATAAGGGCTCAAACTATCACAAATTGAGCAAAAATAGCTTCAATTTGGACCTCTCCATATGCTTGACCAAAAAGTTGACCAAGAACCCTAAAAATACTCCTCAAATCATGCAAAAACCTCCTAGGTGGCCTAGTTAACTCAACTCATCAATTTGCATGATTTTTCTTTTGCAAAATTGATTGTGAGTAAATAATAAAGTAATTAGAATAATTACTCTATTATTGGTTACAACTTTGTACTTATTTGATTTTACAATTTGTGAAAAATAATAAAGTAATTTGTAAAATATTACTTTATTATTTATTTACAATTGATTTATTTGTAAAATCATGCATGAAAAATATAAACTCCTTATCACTCCAAATACAGATGCCTAATTTGCATGATTTGAGCAAAAAATAGGACTTAGAGAAAAATACAATCTCCTTATAGCTCCTTGTGAGAAAATACATCCACTTGCATGTCAATATGCCTTAGGGGAAAAATATACCCTTATCTCTCCAAATACATTATCAAGAATGCACAAAAACAAGGCATTACATATAAATCCTTATAACTCCATATTTGTATCAAAAGAAAACAAATACTCTTCTCTGCCTTATAACTCCAATCACCATGCAAAATATCTCACTGCCACATATATATCATGCAAAATAAAAGCCCTAAGTCTCTTTGTCTGCCACCTTGTAATCCCATTTTGTCAACTCAAACTGTCTTTGTCTATGCATATCTTTGACCCCTTTTGATGATAATATTATAAGGCACAAAAACATTTTGACCATATTTGGTCATCTTGCATGAAACATGTATCATAAGGAGGAATCTTTGATAAGGCATATCGACCATGTGTTGGTTTAAGCATCCGTTGACTATATGATAGTCAACCTCCAAGGAAAGAAAGGTTTGTTTGGTTTTCACAAGGCATAAGCCTTACTCTTATGACCATCGACCACCATTTGATATGCAAGGTGTCCCTTCTGTCAGCCACTCTATATGATGATTGCTAGGAAAGTATTATCACTGTTGTTGACCCCGGTCGAAATTTTGGATATAGTAATAATTTATATTCGGTGAGGTCAAAAATCAAAGAAGCTTCTAATAAAAGATGAAAGAACCCTAAACTTAGTTCATTTTCACTTTCTTCTCTTTGCTGGCCGCCACTCTGCAACTCCTTGGCATTAGGGTTTTGACTGGTTTCCATGGCTTCCTCCTTGGCTCTTTGAGGTCAAAACTATGCAATTTTCTTGCATTTTCTGGAATAAGAAGAATGGTAGAAGAAGGTGAGTGTTGTATCTTGCTTTTAGCTAGCATTTCCTTTATCATTCTTTGAGGTTTCTTCCACTTTAATGGCTACGGCCATTTCTGCTCTCTATGCTCCTTCTGTAGCATTTCTTTGACATGTTATTGTTCTCTATGTTTAATATCTTCAAAAATGTGAGAAAATGTGAAAGAAAAGAAAAGGAAACTCCTCAGGAGGCTATGGCTATGATTCTTGTCTCTACTTTTTAAAGGTAAGCCTTTTCTCTCACTATACTGTAGATACCTTTCTTTTATTGTATATTTTAAAGAGAGACAAGAGTCTCGATCTTTCTTCATCTGGGTATCTTGAATATTCTTTTCTTTCTTTATGGACAGCCATTGACACTTTCTGTAGCATATTCTTGACTCTCTAACATGAAATTTTGAAGGGTTTTCTACTTACAAGATGAGGGTTTCTTCAAAAATGCATACAAATGCATTTCATATGCACGACCACACCTGTATACATTTTGTAACCTCCCTCTGCTTGATTGTATATGCAAAAATGAAACAGTTGTAAAAAACCTATGACAAGGGTTTTCCTTGAGATTGGATGTATTTGCCATTTTAGGCACGATCATGATAAAAACATATGGTAGCATCATTATTTCGATGAAAATGTAGAAAAAAAGTTAGGGTTTCTCAATAAATCCATATGGGTATCTCTAAGAACCCTTCCTTTTGCTACAACTTTAACACAAAAACACCTTTATCTGTCATTCTTTCTTTCACTGTGCACATGAAAATAAACTGAGGGCTTTGATGAAAATGAAGGTTTCTTGAAAAAGGCAAAACTCCTCCTTTAGGTCATGGCTATGGAAGAATAAACACTGTGTTGATTCATTTTATCTGTAGGTATGAAATGAGTTAGGGTTTTAAACCCTCTTCAAGAGCTTGTATTCTACATAAACTCCATTATAACAAGCATGATATTCATTCTTTCTTACATTTCTGTGCATGAAGCAAGACCTTTGTTCAGCAATTTGGCATTATGATTACAATACTTTCATTTTTGAGATCTGATCTCTGTCCTTCTGCAGTTTACTCTCTTGTATCTGAATACCTCCTTTTAATAATAGATCTCATTTCCCACTTTGGGCAGTAATATGTATCATTTTCTTGTAAAAGAATTATATTTTTGAGTAGAAAGCTTTATCCTGGTATTCATTTTGCATTTAGCTAGTAATTAAAGAGATGTTTCAACCTCATGTTGTTATCTGCAATTTTCTTTGACATTCGTTTTGCATTTTCCTATAGCATGCATTGGGACTGTGCTAGTCATTTGATCAATTACATGACTGTAGCATTCATTTATCACTGATAACTGCTTGTCAGATGCTTTCCATGATAAGCTTTGTTTGCATGACCTGTATCACTTGCTTTGGCTATACTTGATCATTTATGAATACCTATAACATGATATTTTGGTTACTGCCTTTTGATTATAATCAGATGAAACCTTTGATGTTTATATCCTATCACTCATGTGCACAAATCTATCACCTATAAGCATTATTCTGTAACCCTTAACTCCATCATTAGATAACAATGTGAACATTCATATGACTGATAAATAAAATGACATGTATTAGTTTGACTTTATCATTTGTCTTCCATTGCAATATCATGTGCATGAATAATAAAAGTTCCTGTAGACTATTCCTTCCATCTGATATGCATTTAGAAACTTGATTGGCATATATGTTTTTCTGTCCTTGATTGTTTTGATCATAGTCTTCTATTCATCTCTTCTTCATATTTCTATCATTTCTTAAGTCTAATTTTTGTGAAATATGACATGAATATGATAGCAATAAAATATTTTGATAATGATGTAAACTAGATAAATACCTTCTATGGCTACAATTCTATTTTCTGCACTTTGCCAACTTGACTCAGGCATTCTAAATTGATCTGATTTGTTTCAATCAACTGTAATGACTATCATGATGACATAGCTTCTCTAAAAGTTGATTAAATGATGCATAATGTAGCTTGAATGATGCATCATGTCTTTTTCTGATACTCCTTTTCAAAAGAATAAAAAGAAAACATGTTGGGCTCAAACCCTAGTGGGAGCCACATTTAATCCACATGTTTATTTGTCTTCAAATCAGCAACATTACTTTTCCTATACCTGCACATTGATCAAACAAGTTAGCATAAAAAATATACCTGATGGAATTGATTGATCTTCTTCATGATTTTTGTGATTTGTAGCACATGTCTGATCTGACTCTTCATATGAATTGCATGATGTGACAAGTTGATGTATCTGCTTGATCAAAGCATATGATAACTTTAAACATTTGGAGCGGTAACAGGACTGTCCCCAAATTTTTTGTAGGTTCAACTGATGATAGGAGCTGAAGATGAAGACTGAAGACCGGCATCAACAAAACAACCTTCTTGCTTAGGCAATGATGGATGTTTACTTTTATCATGTGTTCATTTCATTTCTTTTATCATTCAGATGTATAGCTTGCATGTTTGCAATTGCTTAGTCTAGTTACTCCCATGGCTTGAGTGGGACACATTTGAACACTTCTTTTAAACATGATCAATTAATTTATCTTATGCACTTGATGTATGTGTATCTTGTTTCAAACAATGCATAGAATAAAGTAATAGATATTGAATTTATGTTCAAAACATGACATGAAATAATAGTTTAAACAAATATCTTTCCTTCCTTCCTTTAAATCTGATTAACTGAATAATCAATCTAACTTATAACTTCTGAAAGATAGTATCATGTAAAAACAACTTTATTTCCTAAAAGATTGATACATTGGCAACCTTACTCTCTTGTCATGATGACTCATCATTCTTGATTAGACTGATGGGTTGTCCTGTCAACTGAAGTCCATTTCTATTATGTCAAGATATCAACTATTCATTAAATGCATAACTTCAGAGTTTTCTTTTATTCTTTTTGAACAACTACACTTAGGTCAAACTAATTTTAGTGTGAACATAAAATTAGTAACATTTCTGGTGACCTCTCAGGGGTGTTTGCCTGCTAAACAACTTAGAACCAGTAGCCTTTGCAACTCCATTGGGCATAGGGTCATTTCTGCCCTGAACCTTGAAAAATTCTATAACTCAAAACTGACTAAGACACAACAGTAGCAACAAAACTAAAAACTGAAACTAAACTGACTTGCTTAAAACAAAGCCAGTAACATGTGCAGAAGCACTTCATGGAAAACAAAACAATAACTGAAACTAAATGTGCAAAAGCACTTATTGATAGCATAACATTGCAGCTCTAATAGCATAACTTGAGGTGAATCCCATTAACTGGGATTAGCAACACCTCACCATCTAACTTAGCAAGTTGGAATGCATTGTGTTGCTTGCATTCTGTTATTATGTATGGCCCATCCCATATTGCATCAAACTTTGTATGCTGACCTGGTCTGCTCTTCAACTCATTCCACTTGAAAACTAGATCACCCTCTTTATAAACTCTTGGGACTGCTCTCTTATCAAATGTCCTCTTCATTTGGGCCTGGTGTACTTCCACTATTTTCAAGGCCTCTTTTTTGGTTTCTTCAAGTTCAATCAGCTGTGCAAGCCTGACTTCCATTGGTTGTTCTTCAAGTAACTCTAGCTCTTTTATGTAACTAAGTGTGGGCAACTCCACTATTATTAGTAACTTGGCCTCTTTTCCATATGTAAGCACATAGGGTGAATTACCTGTTGATCTTTTAGGTGTAATCCTATCAGCCCATAATGCTAACTTTAACTTATCATGCCAAGACCTCTAATTTTCATCAACTATTTTCTTTATGATTTTAATCAGATTTTTGTTAGTTGATTAAGCCTGTCCATTACCTTGAGGGTAATAATTTGATGAAGTATTCAGAAATATGTTATTTTTGACAGACTAATTAGATATTCTTAATCCAATGAATGCTAATGCATTATCTAAAATTATAGAGTCAGGAGTTCCAAACCTAGACACTAGATCTTGATAAAAATTCAGGACTGATGTTTCATTAGCATTCTTCAAAGCATCTGTTTCAGTCCATTTAGTGAAATAATCAATAGAAGTCAAAATCCATTTATGTCCTTGGCTTGAAGGTGGATTAATAGGACCAATGAAGTCCAATCCCCACTTGCCAAATGGCTGCTCCACTTGAATTGGATGTAAAGGCATGGCTGTAAGTCTTTGTTTACCTGCAAAAATTGAACACTTTAAACATTTCTTTACTAATTCATGAGCATCCTTGAACATGTCAGGTCAATAGTAACTGGCTCTCATAATTTTTAGAGCTATTGTTTTAGCTGCAAAATGACCTCCAGAAGGTCCATCATGAAATTCTTCTAGAATCTTTTGAGTTTGATCTAGTTGTACACACCTCAGCAAAACATTGTTAAAATCTCTTTTATACAGAATCCCATCAATTACAACATAGGGAATTGTCTACAATCTGTAATATCTTCTTTTAGATCTATCTAGGCCTTGTAGACAATCACCAGTATGTAGATAATGGATCATATCATGCACCCAACTTGTAGGGGGATCTGGGACAGTAGCTGTTTCATCATTTTAAAACACTGTCTCAGCTTCTCATTCAAGTTCCTTGTTGTATTTTTCATTTTCTGCAAGTTGTTCACACAGTCCTTTGCCTCAGACCAGCTTGGTGACTTTAATTTGGATGTCATATTCCATGACCTTGGTTATCCACCCTACTCTCTTATCACTTAAATCCTTACTAAGCAAGAATTCCTTCACTGTAAGGTGAGCAACCATTAACTGAATTCTATTATTTGAAAGCATATGTTTGAACTTCTTTAGGTTGCTGATAACAACCAATACATGCTTTTCAACAAAAGAATATCTTACCTCATAGTCATGCAGAACTTGGCTAAAAAATGCCATAGGTTGTTCCATCCCTTCATCGTTCTGCTGACAAAGCATAGCTGATATAGTATCCACACTGCCAAATGCATATAAAATGAAGTCTTTATCCAGATTTGGATTTATCAAAGTGGGAGCAGCAGCAAGTGCCTCCTTTATCTCTTCAAAGCTCTGCTTTCCTTCTTTAGTCCATCTGAAAGGAATGTTCTTCTTCAGCATTGTTGTAAGAGGCTATAAAAGTTCTTCCATGTTAGGAATAAACCTTCTTACAAAGTTAATTCTCCCCAGAAAGCTCTGTAAGCCTTTCTTATGTGTAGGAAGAGGTAGTGCCAATATAGCAGTGATCCTTTTAGGATCAATTGATATTCCATCTTTAGACACTATGTGTCCTAACAGTTTACCTTCATGAATAGAAAAGATACTCTTCTTTGGGTTTAGTAATACCCCAAATTCTCTACATCTTTCAAAAATCAGTCTTAAATGATGAAAATGATCTTCAGCTTTTTTAGAAAAAATAGTCACATCATCTAAATATACAAGCACAAATTTATTAATCAGACCTTGAAAGGCCATGTCCATTGCTCTTTGAAATATTGCACCTACATTTGATAAGCCAAATGGCATCCTTCTATATGCTAGTGTGCCCCATTTTGTAGTAAAAGTTGTCTTGTACTGATCTTCTTCCTTTGCAAGAATTTGGTTATAACCCGAGTAACCATCCAATAAAGAGCATCGTTTTGATCCTGAAACAACCTGCAATATCTGCTCCATAGATGGTAAAGGATAATGATCCTTTAAAGATGCTCTATTTAAATCACGAAAATCAACACATAATCTAATTTGTTCATTCTTTTTTATGACAGGAACCAAGTTAGAAACCCATGAAGTATGTTTGATAGGAAAAATGATGTTACCTTCAATGAGTTTATTGAGTTTAGTCTTCATAAGTACTTCCAGCTTAGGATTTAGTGGCCTTTGCTTTTGTTTGATAGGTTTTGCCTTGGGTTTGAGCTCTATTGTATGCTGAGCCAACTCTGGGTTGAAACCTTTCAGATCTCCATATTCCCATGCAAATATGTCACTAAACTTCTGACAAAGCTGAATGAATGCTTGTTGTTCTTCCTTTGTACATATCTTTCCAAGCTTGAGTAACTTCCCCTTAAGGATCTTAATAGGTTCATAATGTTCTTGTTTCACTGACAAGCTGGCCTTGTCTCTTCTTACCTGATCATCAGTATTAAAGATTGATTCTAAGGTCACTAAGACCTTAGGTAGCTTGTTTGATCTTAACTGAAGTATTTGATCATCATATTGCTGTATAAATTTCTGCTAATTACCTGTAGAAAATTTAGCTTCTTCCATTAATAAATTCACAATCTGTTCATCACTATCAAACACTTGCCAGCTGACATTATTATCTGGGACTGGTGGTCTAAAAACAACTTTGACATATAAAGGAGAATGAATATTCTTCATTTCTGCAGGAATATCATATTCAGCTCCTATGGCAGCTAGCTTGTCAGCTTTCTTATTATCAGTTCTAGGTACAGATATTAGATTAAAAGCATCAAATTCTTCTATCATATCCTAGACTATGCTTATATAATTTCAGCAAGGTATTTTTTGTAGTAGCAAGGTTTCTGACTTGTTTAACAACTAACTCGCTATCTCTAAAAACCTTTAAACATTTTATTTTTCTTTTTCTTGCCCATTCTAGTCCATGAACCAAAGATTCATATTCAGCTATGTTATTAGAATAGCTGAAAGAAAATCTAAAATATGAATAGTATTTCTCACCTGTAGGAGAAACTAAACAACCCCTCCTCCAGCACCAATCTTGCTTCTAGAACCATCAAAATAAAGTTCCCAAATATCATTTTTAGCTTCAATAGCTTGTTGTTTTTCTTCTTTAATTAGATTTGGAATGACTATATTTTTCTCCTATATCATATACACACCAAGGCCTATCTCATCCATCTCTTCAAATGGATCTGTTTCATGGTTCTCTGCTGCCCACTGATCTAAAACTAGATCAAGAATTCCCTCTAAAGGTTCACTTGGGTCTTGAACAGGAATCAAATCTTCTTGATAAAAAATGGAAAGGTTGGCATTTATTGAACTAGGTGTATAAAGCTCAAGGTGATCTTTGGCTAATGGATCAGATTTGATTGTAACCTTGGTTCCATATCTAGTTCTGAAGAACAAATGTGTCTAATCAGATGACAAATAACCTCCTTGTGAAATCTTTGGATAAGCAAATAGCAAAGGTAGGTGGCAGATCAATGACATAAATATCCTGATATATAACAAAGTTTGGACAAACATGCAAAGTAAGGCCTAATTTTTTGAACATTCCAACTGTATTAACCTCAGTTCTATCCATTTGTACAACACCCCTAACAACAGGTTCATATTTCAGTCCTAACTTATCAGCTAGCTATTTTGGCATAACTGAGCTGTTGGCTCCTGAGTCTATCATGCAATTATGTACTAAATAGTCACCTACAATTAGAGTGACATAGAATGGTGGAGGTTTGCCTACTAGTTTAGGTTGTTCTACTCTTTTTTCTGCCTCATTTACAAACATAACTTGAGGTTGATGTGTTTTTTGCACTTCATTTGATAAAGGTAACTAAGATAATGCATTTTGTAACAAATCCTTTTGTCTTGGAATATGTAAAGCATCTAAGATAGACATACTTACTGTTGCCTTTTTCATATGATCCAAAATATTGAAAACAGGACCACTAACCTTTTGCTGTACTTTTGGGATAGCAACCTCTAGTTGGTCTTTAGCTGGCTGTTTTATGGTTTCTGGCTATCTTCTTTCTACATTTGGCTACCTTGACAAAATATGCAGATCATTTGATGTAGAATCTTGATTTTGTTCGTTCTGAGTTTTTAGAAACTGTACTTTTACCCTTATCAGCTTGTTGTTGTATATTTCTAGCTTGCTGCTTACCACTATTAGCTTGCTGATTTGCAGTTCCAACTTGTTGCAAGTCAACAACTCTCTTTTTTGATCTTGTGTTTGCTGCAATATTAGTAAAAGATTGATTTTGACCTGGTAACTGATTTACACCACAAAATTCATTAGCCTACCAATTCATCAAAGCTACATTAAGATTATGATACTAAGTCTGAGTATCCAGCTGGTTATTCATATCACCTACTAAATTTTTAGCAGCAACAGTTATTCTGTACCATTAAATCTTGACTTACTATCCCATTTAGGCAAGTGGCCTTGTTATGAAGCTGATTACATGGGTAGCACCATGCATAATTCTGAACCATATTATTCTATATAGGCACTATTTCTTTTGATGTACTAACAACATTTGGATTATATTATTGATTTGGCCTATTGTTGTAACTTCTCCTTTGACCTTGATAATCTACCTGATAACCAAGTCTATTTGCTTGGTAAGGGGCTACTTGGTAAGGTTTGTTATTCTGATTTGCATGAATCTTCAGACTTACTAAATCATTGCTTACAGTTTGCAATATTTTTGCTATACTTTGTTGGTTTTCTTTCAACTCCTAAAACTTAGAATGAATGGGATCTACACTATTTTTTGCATTTGTTTGATAGCCAAAGGATGGTATTGGTGATATATGCGGGGCTGAAATTGGAATTAAAGGCTATATATCTAGAAAAATTGGCATTGGTGGCCTAGGTGCTATCTTACTAGCCTGTATTAAACTATTTTATGCTCTTATTACAATATCAAAAGTAATTGGTACAGTTACCCCCCATAGATTGTATCATAACAGCAATATCAGAATTTAATGTTCTCAAATAATACAAAAAAGCATGTTCTGGTGAGGGTTTTACTGTTTCAGGAATTCTATTCCATGTTTTCTAAAATCTGAAATTAAAATCTGTCATTTGCTCTTGTGGAGCCCTCTTAATAGTAGTGATTTGTTCAATTAATGATAAATGATCAGATTTATCCTGAAATTATTCTAATTGAATTAACTCTTAAGCCTCTAAACCATTGAAGAGCTTTACTTTTAGTGATGCTGCCAACAACTTGATTGCTATATTCTCCTCGGTAATGTGATGGACATAACATAAAGAAGCCATATCTCTGATATACTCAATAGGTGTAGTCCCATCTTCTCCTGTGAAACTTAGTAAACTCTTCAATGCAGCTATTGGTATGTCATCATGCTGATTTAGATTCAAAGGGCTACCTCCATTAAATGTAACAAAAGACTGATTTCAAGGTGGTGGTGGATTTCTTCCACCTCCTCCACCTCCTCCTCCACTAAGAGGTGGTACTCCTCCTACTCCACCTCCATCGGGTGGAATAGATCCTCCACCTTCTCCTCCTCCTACTAGAGACATTGGAGTAGGTAGAATTTGAGCTGGTGCTTGGACTGAAACTACTTGAAGTATTTCTTGTAACACATGTTCTTCCTCTACAAACTCAAGAAGAAGAGGTTTCTCTTGGAAAATAGGAATCTGCTCTCTTGGGCTTGCTGGCGGAGAACTATGAAATTCTGATGATGAACTTGCAAATAACAAATTCTGGTGAGAAGCAAACTCTGGATGTGTACTTGGTAGATCTGAAACAACTGGTGAATCTACTGTTTTGACCACTTTATCTACTTTTATTCTCTTTTTTGATGGAGATAACTGAAAATACCTCTTCTCATAATCTTTACGTAACTTTGTTTGATATTTTTTCATAAGCTGCAAGATCTAATCTAAAAAACCAAAGTATTAGAGTCGCTAGGTATTTGAAAATGAACCTCTAAAAGGCTAAAAATTCTATTGTTCATACCAAAATAGTAGAAAAAATAAGCTCTATTGAACTGAGAATCAGTTCAAAGGTCCCATCGGGCGTTCCAAAAACTATTATCACTAGGAATTGCACCTGTATGCAAGGTTGGAAAAGCTTTGCAATTCTGTGTAACATGGGACTAATATCAGGTTATGGGTGCCCTATAATGAAATTAGACCTCCAGATTGTGGGTTGGTTCCCTTAAAATATTCTATTAGAATTAATTTTCTCTTTTGGAAAAGGGTAAGAATGAAACTATAAGGAAAGGAAAACTGTGAAATTTGGTGATGCACCTAATATGGGTTAAAATATGCAATCTGGTTCACAATATAACTCAAAAATCTAACTCGCACAATCCAATCTTGGCACAAATATCACAAAAGTACTTCTAAGGAAGGCTTCAAAATAGGCTTTCTATGAAGGAAAAGGATTTCTCACAGCACAAAAGGATTATTTTCATTAACACAACCTAAGACCTGCAATAACACTATGCTTAATACTACAAGCAAAAGTGAGACAATAATTTTAAAGGTTTAATAATTAAACACAGTAAAACTTCATCAAATCATTTCAAACAATTAGCATTAAATGGAAAGGTAACTACTTGATTTCAAAGAACAAAGGAAATATTGCAAGAGAGACAAAAATGAAACTTGTAACCCACTGATCTCTATAAAACTATAAAAATTGAGCTACAAAACCTTCTTCTCTCAAAGTGTGTAAGAGCAAAAAGGCAAGAACTAGCCAAAACAAGTTTTTTTTACAATATATAGCTTTGCTCTCACTAAGAGGCATGCAAAAATATGAACTGCAACTAGCTGCCTCTAAAAATAATCTCTCCAAGGTGATCCACGAGCAACCTCAAAAATCCTAAAAAATAAGGGCTCAAACTGTCACAAATTGAGCAAAAATAGCTTCAATTTGGACCTCTCCATATGCTTGACTAAAAAGTTGACCAAGAACCCTAAAAATACTCCTCAAATCATGCAAAAACCTCCTAGGTGGCCTAGTTAACTATACTCATCAATTTGCATGATTTTGCTTTTACAAAATTGATTGTGAGTAAATAATAAAGTAATTAGAATAATTACTCTATTATTGGTAACAACTTTGTACTTATTTGATTTTACAATTTGTGAAAAATAATAAAGTAATTTATAAAATATTACTTTATTATTTATTTACAATTGATTTATTTATAAAATCATGCATGAAAAATATAAACTCCTTATCACTCCAAATACACATGCCTAATTTGCATGATTTGAGCAAAAATAGGACTTAGAGAAAAATACAATCTCCTTATAGCTCCTTATGAGAAAATACATCCACTTGCATGTCAATATGCCTTAGGGGAAAAATATACCCTTATCTCTCCAAATACATTATCAATAATGCATAAAAACAAGGCATTACATATAAATCCTTATAATTTCATATTTGTATCAAAAGAAAACAAATACTCTTCTTTGCCTTATAACTCCAATCACCATGCAAAATATCTCACTGCCACATATATATCATGCAAAATAAAAGCCCTAAGTCTCTTTGTCTACCACCTTGTAATCCCATTTTGTCAACTCAAACTGTCTTTGTCTATGCATATCTTTGACCCCTTTTGATGATAATATTATAAGACACAAACATTTTGACCATATTCAGTCATCTTGCATGAAACATGTATCATAAGGAGGAATCTTTGATAAGGCATATTGACCATGTGTTGGTTTGAGCATCCTTTGACTATATGATAGTCGACCTCCAAGGAAAGAAATGCTTGTTTGGTTTTCACAAGGCATAAGCCTTACTCTTATGACCATCGACCATTTGATATGCAAGGTGTCCCTTTTGTCAGCTACTCCTTATGATGATTGCTAGGAAAGCATTATCATTGTTGTTGACTCCGGTCGACATTTTGGATATAGTAATAATTTGTATTTGGTGAAGTCAAAAATCAAAGAAGCTTCAAACAAAAGATGAAAGAACCCTAAACTTAGTTCATTTTCACTTTCTTCTCTTTGCTAGCCATCGCTCTGCAACTCCTTGGCATTAGGGTTTTGACTTGTTTCCATGGCTTTCTCCTTGGCTCTTTGAGGTCGAAACTCTGCAATTTTCTTGCATTTTCTAGAATGAGAAGAATGGTAGAAGAAGGTGAGTGTTGTATCTTGCTTTTAGCTGGCATTTCCTTTATCATTCTTTGAGGTTTCTTCCACTTTAATGGCCATGGCCATTTCTACTCTCTATGCTCCTTCTGTAGCATTTCTTTGACATGTTATTGTTCTCTGTGTGTTGAATATCTTCAAAAATATGAGAAAATGTGAAAGGAAAGAAAAGGAAACTCCTCAGGATGCCACAGCTATGATTCTTGTCTCTGCTTTTTGAAGGTAAGCCTTTGCTGTCACTAGACTGTAGATATCTATCTTTCATTGTATATTTTAAAGAGAGACAAAAGTCTCGATCTTTCTTCATCTGGGTATCTTGAATATTCTTTTCTTTCTGTATGGCCGGCCATTGACACTTTCTGTAGCATATTCTTGACTCTCTAACATGAAATTTTGAAGGGTTTTCTACTTACAAGATGAGGGTTTCTTCAAAAATGCATACAAATGCATTTCATATGCACACCCACACCTGTATACATTTTGTAACCTCCCTCTGCTTGGCTGTATATGCAAAAATGAAATAGTTGTAAAAAACCTATGACAAGGGTTTTCCTTGAGAATGGTTGTATTTGCCATTTCAGGCACGACCATGATAAAAACATATGGTAGCATCATTATTTTTCTAAAAATGCAGAAAAAAAAGTTAGGGTTACTCAATAAATCCATATTGGTATCTCTAAGAACCCTTCCTTTTGCTACGGCTTCAACACTAAGACACCTTTATCTGTCATTCTTTCTTTCACTATGTACATGAAAAGAAACTGAGGGCTTTGATGAAAATGAGGGTTTCTTGAAAAAGGCAAAACTCCTCCTTCAGGTCATGGCTATGGTAGAATAAACATTGTGTTGATTCTTTTTATCTATAGGTATGAAATGAGTTAGGGTTTTAAACCCTCTTCAAGAGCTTGTATTCTGCATAAACTCCATTAGAACAAGCATAATATTCATTCTTTCTTACATTTCTATGCATGAAGCAAGACCTTTGTTCAGCAATTTGGCATTATGATTTCAATACTTTCATTTTTGAGATTTGATCTTTATCCTTCTATAGTTTACTCTCTTGTATCTGAATACCTCCTTCTGGTAATAGATCTCATTTCCCACTCTGGGCAATAATATGCATCATTTTCTTGTAAAAGAAATATATTTCTGAGTATAAAGCTTTATCCTGGTATCCATTTTGCATTTAGCTGGTAATTAAAGAGATGTTTCAACCTCACGTTGTTCTCTGCAATTTTCTTTGACATTCATTTTGCATTTTCCTGTAGCATGCATTGGGACTGTACCAGTCATTTGATCAATTACATGAATGTAGCATTCATTTATCACTGATAACTGCTTGTCAAATGCTTTCCATGATAAGCTTTGTTTGCATGACCTGATCACTTGCTTTGGCTATACTTGATCATTTATGAATACCTGTAACATGATATTTTGTTTACTGTCTTTTGATTATAATCAGATGAAACCTTTGATGTTTATATCTTGTAACTCATGTGCACAAATCTGTCACCTGTAAGCATTATTCTGTAACCCTTAACTCCATCATTAGATAATAATGTGAACATTCATATGACTGATAAATAAAATGACATGTATTAGTTTGACTTTATCTTTTGTCTTCCATTGCAACATCATTTGCATGAACAATAAAAGTTCTTATAGATTGTTCCTTCCATCTGATATGCATTTAGAAACTTGATTGGCATATATGTTTTTTTGTCCTTGATTGTTTTGATCATAGTCTGCTATTCATCTCTTCTTCATATTTCTATCATTTCTTAAGTCTGATTTTTGTGAAATATGACATGAAAACGAAAGCAATAAAATATTCTATAAATGATGTAAACCAGATAAATACCTTCTATGGCTGTAATTCTATTTTCTGCACTTTGCCAACTTGACTCGGGCATTCTCAATTGATTTGATTTGTTTCAATCAACTGTAATGACTATCATGATGACACAACTTCTGTGCAAGTTGATTAAATGATGCATAATGTAGCTTAAATGATGCATCTTGTCTTTTTTTGATACTCCTTTTGAAAAGAATAAAAAGGAAACATGCTGGGCTCAAACCCTTGTGGGAGCCACATTTAATCCACATGTTTATTTGTCTTCAAATCAGCAACATTACTTTTCCTATACCTGTACAGTGAACAAACAAGTTAGCGTAAAAAATATACCTGATGGTATTGATTGATCTTCTTCATGATTTTTGTGATTTGTAGCACATGTCTGATCTGACTCTTCATATGAATTGCATGATGTGACAAGTTGATGTATCTATTTGATAGAAGCATATGATAACTTTAAACATCTTGAGTGCTAACAGGACTGTCCCCAATTTTTTTGCAGGTTCAACTAATGATAGGAGCCGAAGATGAAGATTGAAGACCGGCATCAGTAAAACAACCTTCTTGCTTAGGCAATGATGGATGTTTACTTTTATCATGTGTTCATTTCATTTCTTTTATCATTCAGATGTCTAGCTTACATATCTGCAATTGCTCACTCTAGTTACTCCCACGGCTTGTGTGGGACACATTTGAAGACTTCTTTTAAACATGATTAGTTAATTTATCTTATGCACTTGATGTATGTGTATCTCTTTTCAATCAATGCACAGAATAAAGTAACATATATTGAATGTATGTTCAAAAAATGACATGAAATAATAGTTTAAACAAATATCTTTCCTTCCTTCCTTTAAATCTGATTAACTTAATAATCAATCTAACTTATAACTTCTGAAAGATAACATCATGTAAAAACAACTGTATTTCCTGAAAGATTGATACCTTGGCAACCTTACTCTCTTGTCATGATGACTCATCAGTCTTGATTAGACTGATGGGTTGTCTTGTCAACTGAAGTCCATTTCTATTCTGCCAAGATATCAATTGTTCATTAAATGCATAACTTCAAAGTTTTCTTTTATTCTTTTTGAACAATTGCACTTAGGTCAAACTAATTTTAGTGTGAACAAAAAATTAGTAACAACAACATGACACTTGTCACATGACTAAATCTCACATTTCATCCTTGTCTTTATAAGCAAGGCATATCATGTACATTGTAATAACAATCTTGTAATCTTTTGCATTTAGTGATAGAATAGAATTATTCTCTCATTTGATCTCTCTTGTGCTTTCATGAAGTCCTAGATCTTGGGTGGCTCCAATCATAGCCAACTCTAACATGGTGTCAGAGATCTAGGAAGAATCACTTTGTGTTAGTCATTTTTTTGAGAGATCTTGAGTGTAATTCATAGTGGATCTTGATAGTTGAGTATGCTCTTCTCTTGCATCGAATGATGACCTAGAGAATCAGAAAAACTTGATGGAGATACTAGATTTGTGAGTGTTTCCTCTTTGTGGCCTTGTATTGTAGGTTCATTTTGGAGCATGTTGCTGCAAATCTAAGCATACCATTGTGTTTAGGAGGTCTGAGATAGTCAAGATCACCTTTTGTTTTGTCCAAATCAGACATCGGAGGCTAAATCTCTGAGGGTTTTAAGTTGGGAGGTGCATACCTGATCAAATAGGTACCTAATCTTTCAGAGCACTTTGGGTCAAATCTGATCCTACCATTGCACTCAAGACGCCCAAAAACTTATAGATCGACTGTCAATTCCTTGAAATCTGACAAAGTTGCAGCGAAAGGCAAAAAAATTTTGCTCCTCAGTCGTATGGATTTGTCGCTAAGAATATTCCCTCTGCGCAACAGAATCTTTGTCAATGTCATTGGAATCCCTGCGCAATTAGCATCATTGGTCATACAGGTGAAATAAGTATTTGTGAAGTCTGTGGGATAATATTGTTTTTCTACATAATTATTTTCTTAGGTAGTGCCTGCAAAGTAGGGTACTTGCCTATTGTCGTAGGTACCACACCATTCCCGCAGCGACATGTGGATCAACCATTTTACAGGTAGTCAAATAAGATATTACCACCTGCAAGCTCTATACATTCATGGCAGGGGCACTGTAGGCATAGCAGGCCTTACCGCCAAGGATAAACCCCTGGATGGTAGGCTTCGGTCTTGCCATTGCCGGCGGGGTTAATTCCCCACCACTAATGACCTTAGGCCCCATGGTTACCATTTTCCCTAGCTGGCGGCCACAAAGGCTTCATCCTTAAACAAGATAAATTTGTAGTTTTTTTTTATAAAGTTCGTAGATCAAAAATTCCAGTGGTCTTCGAAAAAGAAATCTTTGGCGGTTAAAATCAATTCGCCGGCATCCAAATTGGTGACATTAAAATCATCAGCAGTTGTTTCACCGTAAATAGTGGTTTTGACTAGTGAGGGCAGTTTTGACTGTTATTCCAGGGTAGTTTTGCATATGTACCTGGTGGTTTTTGTTAGTGTAGGTTTTTTATACCTTTTATAAGGTTTTTCCTACACATTTATTTAAGCTTTCTTAGGTTAATAAAGCATGTTTTATTAGGTGAGAGGATTATGAGGTGTCACCTTCCTACATGTGAGCATCCATTAGCTATCTTGGGAAGATACTTTGCTATCTTTAGTCTGATAGATGTTTTCTCCTCATTGGTCGGTGTTGCCACCTCCTCCCTTTCCCTGGTCTATATAAGCATGCTACCTAGCTTGTACTTTCATTTGATATTGGAGATAGTTATCTGATGCTATTTTCCCATTCAAGCATTTCACATCAATCTCTTGGTATTGTTGTTATTCTTTTGCATTTACAGTTTATGTTTCTAACTCTTTCAATTAATTCTGGGTTATAATCTGTTTTACGGATTCTAACATGGTATCAGAGCAAGTTTTGTAAGGTTTGATTCTTTGTAGAGATCTTGCAAAATCCCGTATGCTCTTCTCTTGCGTTTTCAAACGATATGGAGAATCAGAATGAATTTATGAAGATCTGGTAATCTTGTTTTTGCATGTATCAGATATGGGTGATTACAACATCTTCAGGTAGTTTGGCAACATTTTTGACTATTCCATTGCATCTGGGAGGCTCTTGAAAGTCTTTTTTTGGCTTTCATTTCACTCATTTTGGAGATTGTTGGCCATACCTGTAAACAAGGGTTTTGAAGCTTGCATATTTTATGTTTTCATAAATATTGCAGGTTGTAGCATGCCTTTGCTTGTCTTAGGTAGCTGATTTAGCCTTTGTATGTCATTTTTTGGTTGCTGGGGTCATTTTTTATTGCTAAAGGCATATGTTTTACATTAGATCCACATCTTTTGTACATCAGCAAGAAAAACACCTTCTGGGTTTTGTTCGCCGCATCAAAAAACTATTTGGGTATCTTTTAGGTTTTGCATGCAGCCTGTATATTTTGCATAAATGAACTCATAAAGCTACAATAGGACCCCTCTCCATTGACAATTGTAGATTTGAAGGCAGTTTTCAAATGCTCTGTTCTTGCTCATACAGACTCCGTTTCTCATGATTTTTTTTAATTTTGGCTATTATTTTGTGCTCTATGCACTAGTGTAGACGTTTTTTGATTTTGATGTAGAAAATTTCCATAAATTATAGATTCTCAATCGTGACACTGCATAGTTCTCATTTTGAGAACTTTGAAGAAGCATAGCTTTTGCATTAAACCTCGGATCGAGGTGATTCTTTTTTTGAAAGTACATTTTTTTTGTGTACCTTATAGTGGTACTATTTATTTTACTGGGTATTGTGCCAAAGTTGTATTTTCATCATATACTCTTCTTGAGGATTTGTAATAGCATCAAGGTCAAGTCCACTCAGTATTTCTTGCTGGTGGCAATTGTAAACACACTAAATATAAAGTTCCAAATCAAATTTTCTTGGGGGGGTCCTTGATTGAGTGAAAAAGAGGGGTGTCTTGTGTGTTCTTTCTTGCATCTTTTCTTTCTTCACAACAACAACAACAACAACGACAACAATCAATTTCTGCATTTAAGATGGACCAATTAACAATGCCTATTCTAACACCTTACAACTACTATGAGTGGAAGTCCAATATGGCTATCCAAGTTAAGAAGTTAGGACTATATAGAGTAACTATGGGTTTAGAAACTAAACCAACCTTAATTGCAGAAAGGCCTAAATTTCATAACAGGCTAGATGAAGCTTTTGGAACTCTATGCATGTCTATATCTCTTGATCTTCTTTTTCATGTTGAATATTTTACAACACTAAATGATGTATGGACTACTTTGGAAAATCTCTTTGGTAAACAAGATGAATTAAGGGGACATCAATTGGAGAATGAGCTAATAGGGTTAAATCCATGTAATTTTGATACAATACAAGACTTCTTCACAAAGCTAAAGGCCATTAGAGTATAGTTGAAACAATGTGGGATTGAGAATAAAGACACACAACTGATCTTAAGTATTCTTTCTAAGCTTGGTTCTAACTACTCAGTGTTTGTTTCTACATTTTATGCCACTAAAAGTGCTCTTGGGTCTACCTACAAAATGCCTTCTTTAGATGAATTTATTGTTGAACTCACTAAAGAATAGGATAAATTGGTTCACATGGGCACTATTAAGCATTCTAAGTCTCATGCCTTGGTTGTAAATTAGTGCACTAAACATCAAAAAGGCAATGACAAGCAAAATAAGAAACAAAAGGCTCAAGGAGAGAAGAAACAAGGTCCAAAACAAGCTACAACCAATACAACTCCCGAGTCTTCCTCTAAAG
Source organism: Cunninghamia lanceolata (assembly GCA_027924645.1). NCBI lineage: Eukaryota > Viridiplantae > Streptophyta > Pinopsida > Cupressales > Cupressaceae > Cunninghamia > Cunninghamia lanceolata. Next base: position 1,337,565 of record BSBN01000081.1, on the reverse strand, counting down.
ACAACAAGTCTAAAAAGGAGAAGAGAAAGTGTGCCTTTTGTAAGAAATCTGGTCACGATGAGCATAAGTGTTTGAAAAAGCAAATAGCTCATCTTACTCATCTTCTTGAGAAGAATAATATCAAAGTGCCAGATTCAACTAAGGAAGATCCTTCAAAATCTTCAAAAGACACAAAAAATAGTAAGGGGAAGGGCAAGGCCCTTGTTGTAGTTGCTACACCACCAGATAGTTGGGTAATTGACTCAGGTGCTTCTCATCACATGGCCAATACAAAGGAAAGTTTCTCATCCTTGGAGTCATGTTCTGTGCCTAATATTCTTATGGGTAATGATACACCAGAAGAAGTTCTTGGGAGAGGGTCTGTTGACATTGGTGATGGGACATTCCACGATGTTCTTTGTGTACCTTCTTTGTCAACTAATCTCCTATCTGTCTACTAGATCACCCATACAGGTTCCGGAAAGAGAGTTGAATTTACACCTGACTCAGTGGTTATCAGTGATCTGCATAGTGGTTCTACAGTTGTTGTAGGAAAAGTTGATAACCATTCACGGCTCTTATCACTTTTCTCATTTTGTTCCTAATTCTCCTTCACTTGCATTGCTCACTCACTCAGATGAGGTGAGTCATTTGTGGCTTCAGTGGTTTGGTCACTTGAACTATTGCTACTTACAGTAGCTCAGTTAGCATGACATGGTTACAGGGTTGCCTTCTATTTAATTTTTCGATGGAGTTTGTCAAGGTTGCATTCTTGGCAAGAATCCTGAAGAAAAATTTGATAAAGGCAAAACATGGAGAGCCACACAGCTCTTGGAGTTAGTACACAGTGATTTGGATGGACCATTTCAGCATCCTTCATTCAATAGAGCTAGATATGTATTGACCTTCATTGATAATCTTTCCTGATACACCTTTATATACTTTCTCAAACAAAAGTCTAAAGTCTTTGAGTCTTTTCAGGACTCTAAATCTTTTGTAGAGAAATAATTTGGGAAGGTTGTCAAGATTATGCGCACCGATAATGACAGGGAATATGTCAACCAGAGGTTTGAGCAGTTTTGTGCCTTAGAGGGCATTGATCTTCAACACACAGTTCCCTATAGTCCACAGCAAAATGGAGTTGCAAAATGAAAGAATTGGTCATTGAAGAAAATGGCCAATTGCATGATTCACTCCAAGTCATTGGCACCTCAGTATTGGGCAGAGGCCATCAACTATGCGTGTTATATTCAGAACCAGGTTCCTCACCAAGCTGTGAAGGGGGTAACTCCTTTTCAAGCTTGGGCTTGTCAAAAACCCACAGTCAAGCACTTCTGAGTGTTTGGGTCTCCTGCATGGGCCCACATTCCAATAGAGAAATGCAAGGCTATGGATATGTAGATCAGGCCTTGCATATTTGTTGGGTATCTAGATGGTGTCAAAGGCTACAGGCTACTCCACCCTAGCACACACAAGCTCTTCATTGAGAGGAGTGTTCATTTTAAGGAGGATACTTCTTCTACCACTTCTCCATCATTCATTCCCATGGAGACACTGCGAATTCATGATGATAGTTCTTCTGAGGATCTTAATCCTCTCAAGGAGTCTTCTTCCTCCACCTTAGATGGTGATGATGAGGGTTCATCTTCCTCCTCTCTTAGTCATCATTCAAAGGATGTTGATTCTCCTCTAGATTCTCTTGATTCTCTTGCCACTAGGCCTCTTTGGACTCGTCAGACTTTGGAGTCAGCAGGTAATTGGGTTGGTGATCCTTCAGATGCAAGAAGAACAAGGTCACAGTTTGAGTAGGCTCCTCATCTCTTCTTTTCTTAAGATTCTAATCCACAGTCCTTTAGGGAAGCTTCTAGTGTCCCCAAGTGGGATGTTTGTATGCAGGAAGAGTTTAGCTCCTTGGAAAGGAACCATAATTGGGATTTAGTCCCACTTCCTAAGGGAAGAAAACTTGTTCGATGCAAGTGGGTCTATCGAACAAAATTTGCTGCAGATGGGTCAATTGATAAACATAAGACTCACTTGGTCACAAAAGGATTCTCCCAGGCTCCTGGGATTGACTAATCTAAGACTTTTGCACCACTTGCCAAGATGAATTAAATCCAACTTGTCCTTGCCATTGTTGCAGCCCATCACTGGGAAGTTCATTAGATGGATGTGAAGAGTGTTTTTCTTCACGGCGACCTTCAGGAGGAGATATATATGGAGTAGCCATAGGGGTTCATCTAGGATCCTTCACTTGTCTTCTAACTTCGGAAGTCTCTCTATGGCCTTAAATAGGCCCCTCGAGCCTGGTATGCTAAGATGGACTCCTTTCTTCTATCAGTTGGGTTCACTTGGTGCCATTCTGATCTGAACGTCTACATTTTGTAGCAGGATGATACTCTCACTTTCCTTGTTCTCTATGTTGATGACTTGTTGATTATAGGGAGTTCTTCATCCACCATCAAGGCAGTGAAAATTTCCCTTCATGATCAATTTCTGATGTCTGACTTGGGTCTTCTTCACTACTTCTTGGGCATTGAGATTACACAGTTTTCAGCTAGTATCTTTCTTTCTCAGCCCAAGTATGCCCTTGATATGCTCTCTAGATTTTGCATGGATGACTATAAGCCTGCGCCGACTCCATTTATGTCAGGGGTCAAACTTGAGGCTTCTTGTTGTTCACCTTTGGTAGATGCTACCTTGTATCACCAATTGGTTGGGAGTCTCTTATAGTTGACTCACAAGAGGCTTGATATTTCATATGCCGTGGGCTTGGTCTCCAGGTTCATGCAAGAGCCACATGAGCTGCATTAGAAAGCAACTAAGTGGATTCTTCACTATGTATAGGGCACTCAAAGTTATGGGATTCATTATGCAATGGGTGTGGATATTGACTTGGTGGGATACACAAATTTAGATTGGGCAGGTGATTCTCAAGATCACAAGTCTACTTTAGGGTATTGCTTCTCTCTTGGTTCTGGTTTGATTTCTTGGTCAAGCATGAAGCAATCTGCTATTGCTCTTTCATCTACAGAGGCTGAGTATCGAGGAGCAGTTAATGCTGCTACTGAGGCCATTTGGCTTCAACACATTCTCACTGAGTTTGGCATTTCATTTAAGAAGCATATAGCCATCTTTTGTGACAACCAGAGTGCTATTCAGATCTCTCACAATTTGGTCCATCATTAGTGGACCAAACACATTGAGATTCACATGCACTACATTCGGGAGTTGATTCATGAGCAGGTTCTTAATCTTCAGTACTATTCGACATCAGATCAGACTACAGACATCTTCACCAAACCCTTCATTGAAAGCAAGTTCATTCATTTACAAGCTTTTCTTGGGGTGCGGCAAGTGTTCTCCATTGAGGGGGCTTCTTAGCTCCTCTTTTCTTCTCTCTCTATTCTAGGGGGTGTACTCTCTTTTGTGGGGGGGGGGTTTACTTCTGTTTTGGGGGGGGGGAATTCATTGTACATGGGTACCTCACCAGGCTTCATTTTCCAAGACCCATGTCTTTACCCACCTAAGTGATGCAGGAGCATCCACGGTCAATGGCAATCTTGCATCACCAAAAATATTGTTATTTTAATTTGGTTTGTTTTCAATAAGGTTTGTGGGCTTTGGGAAATAATATTTTTAATTTGTAACAAATGTAATTTCCCTTAGGTGCAATTGTAAATGTAATTTTGGTGGGATTTCACTGATTTTGTCATAAGTGGGGCTGCCAGGAATCTTGGAATTGATTTCCAAGAGGTGGGGCCAGAAGTTGTGCATGTTGTTGCATGTTTGGGTCGAAATTATGAGACCTAGTCTCGGTAAAATGAGCATAACTTTCTCATATCTTATTTAAATTAAGAAATTTAAAATGTTCTGGAAAGCTGGGAAGGAGAGGCACGAAACCCATATACATTTTTAGAAAATTCAGAAAAATACAGGAGAAGTGCTATGAAAAAGTGACGAGATTTCTTAGAGCAGATTTTGAAGAGAGAACATTTTTAGATACCCAGATGCTGCTGGAAAGAGTCAAGAATGTGGTGAACTTATTTGTTACAGGTTGAAGAGAGAACCTAGTTGCCAAAAGACTAGGTAGAGAAAAAGAAGAGACCTAGGTGAGGTAAAGATAAGGAGAGACTTGCTTGAAGAGAAGATGGATTTGTTTAGAAGGTACTTGCAGGCTAGGGGTTCACAAAAGAAGAAGCAAGAAGAAAAAGAGAGGAAGAGGAAAGAGGAAAAGATGAGGCAAATAGAGGTTGAGAAAGAGATAAGAGAACTAAGGCAAGTTGTGGAAGACATGGAAAAAGATATGGAAAGAATAGTTCAGGAGTTCCAATAGTTGCAAAGTTGGCACTTATCAGTGAAGAGGAAGGTTACATGGCCCATCAAGAAAATTATCCAAAGAAGAAGAAGACAAACAAAGGCAGCAACAATAGAGGAAGAACAAAAGCAATCTTAGACAGAGGAAGAAGTAAGCAATGAAATGGTGAGTACATCTATGACTGTTTTGACATCAAGCATTGAAGAAGACATGGTAAACATAGTTGTGGATGAGTCTCCATATCATTTTTAGTTATTTGAGTCTCATGTTCAAGATGAGCAAGTGGAAAGGCATGTTGATGATCAAGTTGTTGTTGATAATAAGGTTGCTAATGAAGATGTTGCAGATTTGTTTGTTAATAAGGTATATGCAGATTTGCAAGGGTATTATGCAGCTTGTGGTAATGGTGAATATGCTTTTATATTGTATGATGAAGACATAAATGATGATGCTACTGAGGTATATGCACAAGAAATGGAATTTTGGAACCTGAAAGCTGAGAGGATGTTGAATAGGAGATGGTATAAGAAAAAGAAGAGGAAGGACTCAGGGACAGTTGCAAAGATGAAGGATAAATTGCAGAAGAATTGGAAAACCAGGAAGAAGGAGCAACCAACATTCAATGGGACTTGAATTCTCTTTTCTCTAGGAGTCTAATGCAGGAGCATCCATGGTCAATGACAATCTTGTATCACCAAAAATATTGTTATTTTAATTTGGTTTGTTTTCAATAAGGTTTGTGGGCTTTGGGAAATAATATTTTTAAGTTGCAACAAGCGTAATTTCCCTTAGGTGCAATTATAAATGTAATTTTGGTGGATTTTCACTGATTTTGTCATAAGTGGGGCTTCCAAGAATCTTGGAATTGATTTCCAAGAGGTGAGGCCAGAAGCTTTGCATGTTGTTGCATGTTTGGGTCGAAATTATGAGACCTAGTCTAGGTAAAATGAGCATAACTTTCTCATATCTTATTGAAATTAAGAAATTTAAAATGTTCGGGGGGAATTCATTGTACATGGGTACCTCATCAAGCTTCATTTTCCAAGACCCATGTCTTTACCCACCTAAGCTACGCTGAAGGGGGGTGTTAGTGTAGGTTTTTTATTCCTTTTATAAGGTTTTTCCTACACATTTATTTAAGCTTTCTTAGGTTAATAAAGCATGTTTTATTAGGTGAAAGGATTATGAGGTGTCACCTTCGTACATGTGAGCATCCATTAGCTATCTTTAGAAGATACTTTACTATCTTTAGTCCGATAGATGGTTGCTCCTCATTGGTCGGTGTTGCAGCCTCCTCCCTCTCCCTAGTCTATATAAGCATGCTACCTAGCTTGTATTTTCATTCGATATTAGAGATAGTTATCTGATGCTATTTTTCCATTCGAGTATTTCACATCAATCTCTTGGTATCATTATTCTTTTGCATTTATAGTTTATGTTTCTAATTCTTTCAATTGATTCTGGGTTATAATCTGTTTTACGGATTCTAACGATTTTTCACCTTTCCATAGCCAATTTTCACTGATCGGTGGGCAATCACAAGGTGGTTTTTTGGCATTTTTTCTTTTCTAGGGAGGGGGGGCTTTTTTTTTGGTGAAAAGGAATATTTTGAGAATATTCTATTGACATCATCAGCAGAAGTCCCCTTGGTCCCCTTCTAGCCCTAATAGGGTATTTTTTTCGGGAGCCATAACTTTTGCCCACGGAGTCAAAATCGGGAAAATAAGATATCATTGGAAAGATGACAGAGAGAACTTTGCATTGGTTTAGATAATTTTTTGAAATTTTGCTATACGTGATAGATACAATAGTTTGAAGATAGATCTTTGTTTTTGGCTTCCGAGCTCACAAGTTTCAGCCATGATCTCTAATTTTCATGATTCTTGTGGAAACAGAAAGGTATTTAGAAGTTCTTCAAATACATCCATGCACTTTTCTTAGATTCACTTTCAGGTTCATTTTATTCAATTTATCACTTCTTTGGCGTTTGAGTGATAACTTGGACATTTTGACACTTGAGGAGGTGAAACTTGTTTTGGAGGGATTTGTTTCCTCTGATAAATCATTGTGAGTGACTGTACAATCTCCCTTGAATCTTAGTTTTAATATATTTTGATGCTTTCCCAATTTTGGTTCCTTGTGGACAATTGTAAATTGCACTAAGTATAAAGTGCCACAATCATTATTTTTTTTTTTGGGGGGTGATCTCTTTGATTGAGTAACAGGGGGTGCACTTGTGTTCTTTTTTGTACTCTTACATCATGGATCCAAACAAACTTCCTCTACTCACATCATATAATTATCATGAGTGGGAAACTAAAATGGAGATTCATTTAAGAAGTTTGAAAATTCATAGAGTAAAAATGGGTACAAAAATTGAACCAACAGCTGTAGAAAAGAGAAAGTGGTACAATAGATGTGATCAAGCCTATGGAACACTATGCTTGTCTATCTCTTCTGATCTTATTTTTCATATTAAATCTTGTACTACACCTAATGATGTGTGGACTACCTTAGAAAATCTCTTTGATAAACAAGATACTATGAGAGGTTTCAAATTAGAGAATGAACTAATTGGTTTGAATCCAACCAATTTTGCAAGCATCCAAGACTTCGTCACAAAACTAAAGTCACTTAGATTGCAGCTCAAACAATGTGGAATTGAGAAAGAAGACACTCAATTGATTCTTTCAATCCTTGCCAAGCTTGGTCTTGACTACTTAGTTTTTGTTTCTACCTTCTATGCTACTATGGATGCACTTGGGAAAGATTTCACAATGCCTTCAATTGATGAGTTTACTGCATCACTCACAAGGGAGCAAGCTAAGTTAGTACACATGGACAAATTGAAGTCTCCTAGACCTCAAGCACTTCTTGCTAATCAAGGTTCTAAGGATCAAAAGGCTTCACCTAGCAAAGGCAAGAAACAAAAAAATAAGGATTTCAAGAACAATGAGCAAACAAAAGAATCAACCAAATTACCTAAGTCGTCATCCTCTCCTAAGGAGGAATCATCTAATAAGGAGAGACCAAAGTGTGCATATTGCAAGAAACTAGGACATGATGAGCATAAGTGTTATGAGAAGAAAATTGATGAGTTGACTCACATTATTCAAAAGCACAATATCCAAATGCCATCATCATCACCTAGCACATCCTCTTCTTCAACACCATCATCATCTACATAGATAGGGACAACAAGATTTGTAAATGGGACAAATAAAGGAAAAGGACAAGCACTCTTTGCTTCAAAACGTCTACAGTCAGATAGATGGCTTCTTGATTCTGGAGCTTCTCATCATATGGCATCTTCACAAGGGATGTTCTCTTCATTTGAGTCATTTACTTCACCACCTATTTTGATGGGTAACAATACATACATGCATGCAACTGGTAAAGGAACTATTGATGTTGGTGAGAGTACATTCAACAATGTGTTGTGTGCACCTTCCTTGACAACCAATCTCATTTCCATCTACCAGATTACTCATTGTGGTGCAGGCAAGACAATTGAGTTCACTCCTGATTCTGTGATCATACGAGACTTGGAGAGTAGAGATATCATTGTTGTTGGGATGGCTGATCATGCATCTGGCTTGTATACATTCTCCCATTTTTCTTCTTCTGATGATGTAGATCCATTGATTGATATTCACACTCATGCATCAAGTGTGAATCTTGTTTCTGAGGAGAAGTTTGGTCACTTGAACCTTGGTGTTATTTCACCCACTTTGGCTCATGAGACTAGTGCTGAGCTTCCATCACCTCAACCTCCTGCTTCTTTAGAGATCGACATCAACATGGTTTCATCTACTTCAGTAGAGTAGGATCATTCTAGTCTTTCAGACATAGCTTTGTGGGATACTTTCTTGGTAGGTATATTAGACTTGTTTTGTGAGTCTCATATTGCAAATTTGGAGGACACACTTAAGGGGATATCTCTCCTCTTTGATGACAATTACAACACAACTGTTATCCCATCTACTTTGTCTTTGGAGATTGTTCTTCATGAGTCTACCTAGGATTTTGGATTGGTCACACCTCATTGTATAGTGCCATTCTTTGATTCTGACATGTGGACACTTGAGCAGTTTTCAAAGACAACATACATCATGAGGCTTTTTCCCTCATACCTTGAGATGGAGTTTCTTCTACATCAGCCTTTAGATTGGTTTCTTCCTAAGGGGAGAAATGTTGTTTGCAGGTACATGACACTTTTTAGCGTTCCTCTTCAGGCATTCACCATCGGCACAAGAGCTACTTCATTGTAGGAGGGACCTATAGTCTCACTCTTGCTCTCCTATGGGGGGGGTATTTGATTGTACATATGTGATAGAAGTTGTCCTTGGGGGGTCATGTTGAGTCCTCCTATCACTTCTTCTTTCACTTTCATTATTTCATGCATTCTCACTTTTGGAGAGGAGTTTTTTCCCATGAGGTTTTCTCCTTTTCTCCACTTGAGATTTGTTGTACATGGGTACCTAACATGGCCTAGTATCTAGGACCCATCCATCTTAATCATCCATCATTGCATCTTGCTTTAGTCAGCTACTCCCTAAGTTTCACTTAAGGGGGGGTGTTGGTGTGAACAGGGTTATCACCTAACTGGCTTACCCTTGTGTGGATAATTCATATTATTTAACTATTTATTAGTTAAATAATATTCACACATCACACATAATTCATACATGAACATAAGTTGACTTAGTGAGTCTACTAGATGTTTCTAGTTGTGTCTAGTTGTTGATAGTTGTTATCGTATCCTATAGCTGTCAAATGTCATAGGATAATGACACTTGTCACATGACTACAACATCCCACATTTCATCCTTGTCTTTATAAGAAAGACATATCATATACATTGTAATAACAATCTTGTAATCTTTTGCATTCATTGATAGAATAGAATTATTCTCTCATTTGATCTCTCTTGTGCTTTCATGAAGTCCAAGATCCTGGGTGGCTCCAATCATAGCCAACTCTAACAAGAATATCAAGGACAACAAGGATTATTTGTTGATATTGTTTCATTTCCATTTTTATAGTTACTTTCTCTTGATGTGATGTTGAATATGGAGTAGGTTCTTTGATGTATTATTCCTTTAGTTGATTTCCATATTTCTACAAACACATTCTTGGCACACCTGGTGGAACCCACATCCTTGATCTAACTCATTTTGAGAAGAAACTTCATCATTTTTACTAACAGGTTAAACATTTGCACCTATAACTGTCAATCTATGCCAATATCCTAGATTAACGCCTTTGTTTTATGACTTCATGCCTATGTTTTATGACTCCAAACCCATATTTTCTAGTGGGGTGCCCTTGTCTCACAAAGGAGCACCCTTGTCTGAAATTAGGGCACCCTTCTAAGCCATAATTACTCCTTTGTTTCTGTGAATTATTTTCTGATTATTCCTTTTGGTTTTGATGTGTTTTCATTCATAGTCTTCAAATCAGGTCTTGTTCTAGTCTAACACTAGGTTTTGGAAGGTTTTGACATCATTTTTTAGTCAATTTTTACCTCTACCATAGTGAAGCACCCTTGTTGAATCTTGGGGTGCCCTTGTCACAAATTGGGGCACCTTTGTTTTGGCAGGATTTTTCGTACTCTTGTTTGGTTTTTTTGGAAACTAGATCTGTTTAACATTAGTTTTCCATAATTAGTTTCTAGTTTTTGGTAGATTTGACCCTATGTTTTGTAGATCTAAGTCTAAAACATGACTCTGTGCCTCTGTCTCACAAAAGAGTGCCCTTGTTTCATAGAGGAGACTCTTTGCCATCTAGATCTATGCTTTTGTCTCATAGATTTGTACTTTTGTCATTTGTCAACATGCCTTTCTCATGAGGTATAATAGTGTTGCAAGTATGTGCTAATCAGTGTTGTCATTGATGCCAACATGATTGTGTTGTTATAGGTGTCAATTGTGTCTTTTGATATTGACTGATTGTTACCTGATTGAGTTGTCATGCTAAGGTGGTTTGAATGACTTGAAGAAGTGTTGATAATGCTAGCATATTGTGCATGTTGTTGAGTTTCCAAGTGCTTTTGAAAAAAATGCCCTCTAAGTGGAAATAGTGTGTTTCAGAGTATTCTAGCTTGCAAGATATTGTCTAATTTTTTCCCCGCATTTCTTTTGTGTTGAATGTTGCAAGTATGGGCCTAACCGGTGTTGTCATTGATGTCAACATACTCTTGTTGCATTGATGTCAAGGATTGGATGAGATGTGTGCTGAGGATATTGAGAAAATTAGTCCTATTAGAAACAAAAAAGAACAATGAAGATAGTGAAGCTCTATGAAGTGAAAATCCTAGATAGATGAAGATCAGAGAATGCGTATCAAAGGGTTTGTATATATGTGTCTAAAGATAATCCAGTCAAGATTTGAAAGGTCTGCATGAAGATTTGAAGAAGTTATGGCCATATGAGTAAAACTGGTTCTAGCAGCTATTCAGAGGTGATATAGTGACACAAATAGGTCCGGTGAGATTTGGAAATGCAATATCTTTCTTTGCAGATTTGGTGGATTGTGTAGGAAGCCAATCTAAATTGACAACTCAATTGGTTCATGGTCTGGAGGTCCACAAGCTTTTATTCTAATGTGACAATGATGACAAACTATGTTCTTGAGGTTCTGGATGAAGATGCGAATGATTTCAGTGAGCAGAAGTGGTGTGGATATTCTTGGTGATTTAGGCAAGCTTGTGGGGGTCTCTAGATTGTGTCTAGTACATGTTGGTGGTCCACATTGAAGATTGAGCTTGTAATTGAAGATTTACTTCTAGATGATGATGTTCTTCCTAATCATGGGCTGATCGGATGTTTTACACATCTTGCGGATGATCTTGAAGATGTTCTGTGAAGCTTGGTGTGTTCCTTAAGGAAGATTGAAGTCCCAGATATGTGTGGCCACTAGTGTGATGATACGCATGAAGTTTTGTAATAAGTTAAGTTGTATTTGTGTAGTTGCTCTATAATAAAATAAAGTATGTGTTGTGCCAACTTGGATGTTTATCCCAAAGTCAATGTCTTGTATAAATAAGATTAGTGAAGTCATTTCAAAGTATCCTTGGTGAAGATGAGAGTGTGGTAGAAAAGAGAAGAACGAAAAGCAGAGCAGAAGTGTTGAGCTTAAATGGAACTATCTCAAGCATGGTGAAGATGCTAATTACCAGTTCAAGTATGTAATATTTATATTATCATTCTGTAGACAGTGTGTCTCTTGTAGGTAGTGGGCCTCTTGTGAGCAGTGTGCTTGGGAAGTGAGCCCTAATTGGCAAGTGTAATTTTGTTCTTAGTCTTTTAACAGAGAATACAATCTTAGGTTAGTCACCCCGTGGTTTTTTGCTTAACTAGGTTTTCCACATTAAAATCTTGGTGTCATATGTGTTAATGTGTTTCTACTCTTGAATTATTATATTGTGCTTCCACGTTTAATTTATTTTATACTGTTGAAACACAAGAAGGATTTAAGTGTTAAAAGAAAAGAAAGTTTTGTGACAACTGATTCACCCCCCCTCTCAGTTGTCTGTCATAAATCCAACAATTGGTATCAGAGCCAAGTTCCTCTAAAAGGAAGTTAATCACTTGAGGAGATCCAGGATGTCTTCCTACAAGAAGGATAGTCCGAGGTTTGATGGAACTAATTACACTCTTTGGAAAAGCCGCATGGAATGTCACTTGCAATGTATGGGAATGCAATATTGGATCATAACTTCAAAGAAGTGTGTTCCTCCAAAGAATGGTCTGACAAATGTAGATGAAATTAGAGATGCTGAAGATAATCTTTGAGCTAAAGAAGCCTTACTAAGTGCCTTATCTGATTCAGAGCTAACAAATGTTATGGATTTAAAAACCGCATATGAGATTTGGGCAAAGTTGGAACTTTTGCATAAAGGAGACAAATATGTTAAATGTGCCAAGCTACAGAGTTTGAAAGGAAAATTCAAAAACCTAAAGATGAATGAAGATGAGAATATCACTACATTTATACCAAAAGTAAATGAGCTTGTTTGTGGCATTAGGTGTACTGGTGGAACCTTGAATGAAGATGAGATTGTTGCTAAAGTTTTTAGATCCCTACCTTCTTCTTACAAACACAAGGTTGTTGCTATTGAAGAATTCAGATCTTTATCGAATATCACAAGAGATCAATTGGTTGGAAAATTGGCTACAGTTGAATTGGTTGAGTTCGGAGATGCCCCCCAAGACTGAATTTGTATTCAAAGCTAGTGCCTCTATAAAAGGTAAACAAAGGTATGATCCAGGAGAGAACTCCTCAAAGAAACTATCATGGTATGAAAAAGAAAGAAAAGATCTAGAAGAAGATGAGGCAGAAGCTACTCAACTTGAAGCCCTTATTGCAAAAAGACTGCCAAGAGGATCCGGTAAGTATGAAGGAAAATTGCCTTTCAAATGTTTCAACTGCAACAAGATTGGTCATTTCGCTTCAAGGTATCTGGAAAGATTTTCAAGGACAAATCCAAATAAATCAAGATTCCAAAAGAAATGTTTCTATGTTGATGAAGACGATGATGATGAAGGAGTAACAGATGATGAATTAGAGATAGGAAACAAAACCAGAAGTGACTGGGTGTTTATTGCCATCAAGGAAGAAGATCCATTGCCCACTGAATCTGTCAATCATAAACAGATAGAAAGAGCTCTAGCTACTCAAATTGAAGAGAAGAATGAATGGGTCATTGATAGTGAATGCTCCCACCATATGACTGGTGATAAATATAAGTTCATAGTTCTTGAAAGATATGAAGGAGGAGTTGTAAAATTTGGTGATAATTCTGTTGGCAGAATTAGAGGCAGAGGAATTATTTCTTTTGATGGAAAGAATAAAACCAATGATGTACTGTACGTTGAAGGCCTCAAGCATAATCTTCTCAGTGTTGGGCAATTGGTAGACAAAGGCTATGATCTTCGATTCAAAAATAGAAAATGTAAAATCTTTGAAAGTTTTGGAATAGAGATTGCATCTGGTACTCAAACAAAAGGTAACATCTTCCACTTGGTTGGTATTGGTAAAAGTTGTTTATTTGTTCAAATTGATCAGAGTTGGCTGTGGCATAGGAGAATGTGTCATGTAATTTTTGATAACATCATCAAGATAAGCAATACTCAGGCTATAAGAGATCTTCCAAGATTGGTAAAACCTACTAAGAGTTTGTGCAAAGAATCTCAATTGGGTAAACAGAGTAGGGTCACATTCAAAAGTAAGGAACAATCTTCTACCAAATTGTTGGACTTAGTACATACTGATCTATGTGGACCGATAAGAATCAGGAGTTTGCAAGGTGATAGATATTTCATGTTACTAATTGATGACTATTCCCGGATGATGTGGGTGACTTTCTTGAAAGAAAAATCTGAGGCTCTTGAGAATATCAAAATATTCAAGGCTATGGTAGAGAATAAAACTGGGTTAAAAAAAATTGTCTTAGGTTTGATAGAGGTGGAGAATTCACATCCAAGGAGTTCATTGAATTCTGTGAGAAACATGGGATAAAAAAATACTTATCTACTCCAAGGACTCCACAACAGAATGGAGTAGTGGAAAGAAAGAACCAGACCATCCAGGAAGCATCTAGAACCATGATGATGGAGGCAAATGATCCTCAGATCTACTGGAGAGAAGTTGTAAACATTGTTGTCTATACTCTTAATCGAGTACAAATCAGAAGTAATACTGGCAAGACCCCTTATGAACTTTGGTTCGGCATCACTCCTACTATGAAGTATTTTAGAGTCTTTGGTAGAAAATGTTACATTAAAAGAGATGAAGACCTTGGAAAATTTGATGCTAGAAGTGATGAAGGAATATTCTTGAGTTATTCTACTCAAAGCAAAGCATACTGGTGTTATAACAAGAGATTGAGAAAGATTATAGAAAGTACAAATGTGAAAGCTAATGAAGGCGTTGAAAACCCTCAAGGTTTTATGAATATGAAGAAGATGATCAGAATGATGTTTTGATTCAAGAAGTTCAAGCCCCTTCTAAAATTTAGATCCATACTGATCTGGAGTGTTGGTGCCTGCATGCACATTCAGGTTTCAAGCATTTTAATTTGTAGGCACCTTTCATAAAAAATCCAAAAATTTCTAGGTCTTTTGGCCTTTGCAGTTGAAAAGTGCAAAAAATAGTTCTAAATGCATGTATCTTTTTATATACAAAGGGGTTTGTATGTACAAATGCAAATATACATTGGCGGGCTTGCAGAATTTTCAATCGGCCTTTGAAAATGGTGAAAAAATGGTTATATGCATCTTTGAATGCATATCGGGCTTAAAAAAGGTGCTTATACATTGAAGAATCTATTGTAGATTTTGGGAATATTCCCTTCTTGTATGTCGGGTTGCATGTATATTTTGTGTTGTATGTTTAGACATACAACGACTAGATACAAAGGAAAACATGCAATGAAAAGATGCATTGGCGGCATACAAGGAAGTTATATAATGCTGAATGTATATCAGGTTCACTGTAGCTAATGCATATGGAAATATACAATGGAAAATATACAAAGGAGCGCACATGCATTCGCTACAGTGACAGAAGGTCATTGGCAAGACAGGATGCATCGACAGTCAACTCCAGAGTTTGCCCGATGGCTGATGCATATACATTGTAAAAAGATACAAGGGGTCTTGTATATTTGACAACATACAAAGCAGGAGATACATTTGGTGGGGTCTACCTCACATATAAAGGGCTTTGTATCTCGTATACAAAACATAATGTATATGCGATATGCAAGTCACATTGCATATGCAATGTGCAAGCAAAATATACAAAGAAAAAATGTGTGAGGCCCAGACGCGGAAGGATAGTATGTTGCAGTAGATGGATTTTAAAGTCCGTGGGTTGTATATCATGTTTGTATATGTAATATACAAGAAAGGTGAGATACAAGGCCCAGATTTGAAAATTGTTTCAATCCGATTCATGAGTGACTGGCATCTGCGCCTTGTATGTATGAGGTGAATGTATATGCACATATACAAAGCGATAGATGCAAAAAGGGAGATACAAGGTGGAACCCGAAGGTGTTTTCAATTTGTTCTATAATAATTTGGGATCCACGCTTTGTATGCATACAGTTGTATGTATATGCATTTGCTTTTACATATACAAGGGTTTTTTATAAGGCAAGAGGTGGGCAATTGTATATGCATTTGAACATGCATATACAGGGCGAAAATGGCAAAATAAGAGAGGAGAAAGTCTGCGATAGGAAAAAGTTGCCTAGGTGGCGTGATATCATTGGATCTTGACTTTTCAACAGGATTTGGAGCCATTAATCTCAGCGAAGGAATGCAAATCAACGACCAGTTTCAAATCTTACAGCAGCGAAGGTTTTTCTTTGTATCAGTAGCCGTTTTTAGGTGGGAAAGGTTCCAAGGCACACTGCTGCTACATCCTGTAGGTAGGTTGACATTAATGGTAGATTTGCAGAGAAGTATGGGTCGTTTTGACAGGTCAACCACCCAATTTAGGAAGAAGATCTCCATGCGGTGGTGCGGATCCCGATCCCACCTGCTCTTTCCTCTGTTTCTTCTAGCAGCATTGAATATTTTGAGTGCTAATCTGAAGATGCAATATTTGGCAAATTTTGAGAAGACCATTGTACTAATTGCTGAGTACATAGTCTTGCTATAAAGGGTAGACTGTTACTCATTTTGGGTTGTTGAAGACTTGGGCACTTTTGGGGGAAAGATAATGAAAGACAGAGCATTTTCTTGGCTGTTTTATCTCTATTGGAGTTTATGAGTTGCATTTGAGTGCATCTTGTACATATGTTCAGTTTCATGTCATTTTATATGAAAAATGCTTCATTGCATGTGTTTATCTATCTATCTCCATTTGTTGTATGCATTTTCTTCTTTTGAATCTAGTTGCTAAGGGTTTCTCAAATTCTGGGGTATAGATTTCTGTATCACATGCTTAATCTCTAACTTCCATTCAAGGAGTGGATTAAATTGTTTTAGGTTAAGTATGGAGAAGAGTGTATGGCAACTGGGATATCTATAAGTAGAGGCAGCTAAATACTTAGTCTTGGGTGGTGTTTGTAAGGTAAATGCCAATCCTAACCCCTTGAAACTCAAATGCCAGTTGCAAGCCATTCTCTTGTATATGTCTAGTTGACTCCTTGCCCTGAGATAGGCACCGGTCTGCTTCTTGTGTAGTAGTTATGATCCAAAACCCCCTATCTTGCATCCAAAACATAATTTCAAACCATTCCATAATTCCAACCTGTTAGTTGTAGGAGTAGGATTAGGACCTTTGCATACTCTCATCCATAACCAGTCAGATATGTCTAAGAAAGTTGCCAAACTTGTGATCTATCATTCAAATCTTGGTCCACACATGAGAGTATTCTGCCTGTTGTTGTAAAGCCAAATCTTTGTGTCATTGGGCAAGTCAAGGTTAAATCTTTATGTATAGGGATACCCCCCTTGGTGCAGCAGAACTAGAAGTGAAGGGGAGATAGCTCATGCAACCTCCTGTATTAGTTGGCTAAATCTGCCTGTGCATTGGAACTGGCAAACCCTCTGCTAATTTGTGAACCAACACGGAGAATCCTGAAATACAGGAAGAAGAGATAAGCCGGAATGAACCTGTCCAAGAAATAGAAGTGCAAGAAATTTCCAAAACTCCCAGGTATGTAAGACTGAATCATTCTGAAGACCAGATCATAGGTGATAGAAGCAAAGGTGTTCAAACAAGAAGAAAGATTGCTCAAGATTTAGAAAAGTATTGTCTAATTTTAAAAATTGAACCAAAAATAATAAATGAAGCATGCAATGATGAAAGCTGGGCCAAAGCAATGGAGGAAGAATTGATACAGATTGAGAAAAATCAACTTGGGATCTTGTTCCCAGACCTAGAAATAAAAATGTGATTGGAACCAAATGGGTCTTCCGAAACAAACTGAATGAAGATGGTGAAGTAGTCAGAAACAAAGCCAGATTGGTCTGCAAGGGTTATTCTCAAGTAGGAGTTGATTTTGAAGAAACTTTTGCTCCAGTGGCAAGAATTGAAGCAGTCAGATTATTTCTTTCTTTTTCTGCCTTCAAGGATTTCAAAGTATATCAGATGGATGTCAAGTCTACCTTTTTGAATGGTGACTTGGAAGAAGAAGTATACATTGAGCAACCAGATGGATTTCAATTGTCTGGTCATGGTGATATGGTTTGCAAGTTGAAGAAAGCACTATATGGACTCAAACAAACCCCAAGAGCCTGGTATAAAAGACTGGATAAACATCTTTTGAAGATTGGGTTCAACAAAGGTACTTCTGATAGTAACTTACACTTCAAGATTAAACATGAAAATATCTTGATTGTTGAAGTATTTGTTGATGATATTATTTTTGGAGGAAGAGATGTATGTGCAAGACTTTTGCAAATCAAATGAAGAGTGAATTTTAGATTTTTATGTTTGGGGAAATGAATTTCTTATTGGGTCTACAAATCACTCAAACAAAGAAAGGAATCTTCATATCTTAGACCAAATATGTGAAAGAATTGTTGAAAAAATTTGGGATGGAAGATTCAAAACCAATGAATACTCCCATGGCAACCAAATGTAAACTAAGAAAAGATGATGAATCTGCTAAGGCTGATCAGAAAAAGTATAGGTCAATGATTGGAGGACTACTGTATCTTACTCAAACTAGGCCTGACATCATGAATGTTGTTGGTCTTGTTGCCAGATTCCAAGATGATCCTAGAGAATCTCATGTCATGGCAATCAAGAGAATTTTTCAGATATCTAAAGGGAACATTTGAGTATGGTTTATGGTATCCTAGGAATCATGATTTCTCTCTTCATGCATATACAGATGCAGATTGGGCAAGAGATGTGGATGACCGGAAGAGTATCAGTGGTGGTGCATTCTTTTCGGGGAAAAGATTGGTTTCTTGGATGATCAAGAAACAAGAGGCAATATCTCTGCCCACTGCAGAAGCAGAGTTTATTGCATCAGTAGGTAGTTGCACTCAAGTATTGTGGATGAAGCAAATGCTAAGAGACATCAGAGTGGAGTATGAGGAACCTATCACAATCTTCTGTGATAACTCAAGTGCAATAAACATTTCAAAAAATCTGGTGTTGTATTCAATGACAAAACACATATCCATCAAATTTCACTTTTTGAGAGAGCAGGTGAACAAGAGTGAAGTTAGATTGGAGTTTGTGCCCTCTAAAGATTAGATTGCAGACATTTTTACTAAACCTCTACCTAAGGACTCTTTTGAGTATCTCAGGGAGAAGTTAGGGGTTATTACCTGTTTGGTTCTGAATTAAGGTGCATTGATGTGCATTAGTCCGGTGGATCTCACAGTCATATCTTGTGGTCTGGATTGATGATAGGAAGGTGCTACTCAGGGGGAGTAGCCTGTATGATTTAGAAGATTGATGCAAGTATGTGCCCTTTGCCATTGATGTCAAAGGGGGAGAGAAGACATGTGAAAAACAAAAAGTGGTTGCTGATCAAAAGGGGAGCAGTAAAGGAAGAGAAGACATGTGAATGGTTGTTGTTGATAGGGGGAGCCATGTCAGTCAATGAGGAGAAGTTCTTGTCTTGATGGTTAAAATAGTTTTTCACATCATATGTTGCCATCAATGACAAAGGGGGAGATTGTTGCAAGTATGGGCCTAATCGGTGTTGTCATTGATGTCAACATACTCTTGTTGCATTAATGTCAAGGATTGGATGAGCTGTGTGTTGACGCTATTGAGAAAATTAGTCCTATCAGAAACAGAGAAGAACAGTGAAGACTGTGAAACTCTATGAAGTGAAGATCTTAGATAGATAAAGATCAGAGAATGTGTATCAAAGGGTTTGTAGATATGTGTCTAAAGATGATCTAGTCAATATTTGAAAGGTCTGCATGAAGATTTGAAGAAGTTATGGCCATATGAGTAAAACTAGTTCTAGCAGCTATTTAGAGGTGACAGAGTGACACAAATAGGTCTGGTGAGATCCAGAAATGCAATATCTTTCTTTGTGGATTTGGTAGAGTGTTTAGGAAGCCAATGTGAATTGACAACTCAATTGGTTCATGGTCTGGAGGTCCGCAAGCTTTTATTCTAATGTGACAGTGATGATAGACTATGTTCTTGAGGTTGCAGATGAAGATGTGAATGATTTCAGTGAGCAGAAGTGGTGTGGATGTTCTTGGTGATTCAGGCAAGCTTGTGGGGGTCTCTAGATTATGTCCAGTACGTGTTGGCGGTCTACATTGAAGATTGAGCTCGTAATTGAAGATTTATTTCTCGATGATGATGTTCTTCCTAATCATGGCTGACCAAATGTTTTATACATCTTGCAGATGATCTTGGAGATGTTCTGCAAAGCTTGGTGTGTTCCTCAAGGAAGATTGAAGTCCCAGATATGTGTGGCGGACAATGTGATGATACGCATGAAGTTTTGTAATAAGTTAAGTTGTATTTGTGTAGTTACTCTGTAATAAAATAAAGTATGTGTTGTGCCGACTTGGATGTTTATCCCAAAGTTGATGTCTTGTATAAATAAGATTGGTGAAGTCATTTCAAAGTATCCTTGGTGAAGATGAGAGTGTGGTAGAAAGGAGAAGAACGAAAAGCAGAGCAGAAGTGATGAGCTTAAATGGAACTATCTTAAGCATGGTGGAGATGCTAATTACCAGTTCAAGTATGTAATATTTATATTATCATTCTGTAGACACTGTGTCTCTTGTAGGCAGTGGGCCTCTTGTGACTAGTGTGCTCGAGCAGTAAGCCCTAATTGGCAAGTGCCATTTTGTTCTTATTCTTTTAATAGAGAATACAATATTGGGTTAGTCACCCCGTGGTTTTTCCCTTAGTTGGGTTTTCCACATTAAAATCTTGGTGTCATATGTGTTAATGTGTTTCTGATCTTTAATTATTGTATTGTGCTTCCATGATTAATTTATTTTATACTGTTGAAACACAACAAGTATTTAAGTGTTAAAAGCAAAGAAAGTTTTGTGATAATTGATTCACCCCCCTCTCAGTTGTCTATCGTAAATCCAACATTGAAGACCTGAGTATGAGATTTAGATATGTTTTAGAGAATTGTTTGAAGATGCTAAATCTAGAATTTCATGGTTTGGATCACTGTGCAGTAGAAGTTGTGTTCACTAGTTTGAAGACTATATTTGACAGAGTTTTTAGTGTTGTGCAGATGTGTCTGGGAGAAAGTATTTTGCACCACATTTCTCTACAGAATGGTTTTAGGTGATGCAGTTCTTGACATATGTTTATAATGTCCTTAGCTATCTTCATTCAAAAGGATTTTTGATTTGGTGCTCTGGAAAGCAAGCTATTGAATAGAAGAACTTTGCAGTGTTATTTGTAAGCTGTCTTCAAGTGAGATCTATTGCCTTCATGTGAAACTTGTTGTAGCTAGATTTGTTGGCTCCCAGGTGATTTTATGTCATTCATGGATGTCTCCAAATTTTGTTGAAGTGTTGTGTCTAGTCCTCAAGTCATGTTTGTGTTTGTGGAAGTGTGTGCCTAAGTGTTCTTGGTGTTTACACTAGTTTTGGCTGACTTGGTTGGTTAGACTTGTTGCGGAGGTGTAGTGAGCCTTTTTGTAGTGAGCCATTTTGCAGTGAACATTTATGGATAGTGAGTCCTTAAGGGAAGTGAGCCCTGGGTAGTGAGCCCTAAGGCAATGAGCCTCTTTTTTTATTCGGTCTTGTTACTACATTATATTGTGAGCTAACACTCACTGTGGTTTTTCCCTTTTAGGGTTTTCCACATAAAATCTAACTAATGTTCATGTGTGTATGGTGTTGATGTGTTTAAGTTTTGATTCTGCATTTCATGTTTAATCTTCATAACAATTAAAGTAAGTGAATGTGATTGTGATTTTGTTCAAGAGAATTTAAGGTTTTTGATACAACTGATTCACCCCCCTCTCAGTTGTCTTATGCGTTCAACAAATGGTTTTCAGAGTGAGGTTCCTTGGAAGAAAGCCTAACAGCTTAAGGTAGATCTGGGATGGCACACAAGAAAGACATTCCTCAGTTTGATGGATTTGATTATGCCTTCTAGAACGTACGAATGGAAAGCTATCTTGTTTCTATTGGTTTTAATGTCTAGAAAATAGTTGAAGATGAATACATTATTCCTAAGGGAGGTCTGACAACTACACTTGAGATTAGGGCCTTTAAGACTAATGGCAAAGCTAAAAATGCTCTACTAAATGCTTTATCTAACACTGAAATGGTGAAAGTTGTGAATTTGGAAACTGCTCATGAGATCTGGGTGAAATTGAAAAACTTTTATGAAGGTGATGAATCTGTCAAGAAGGCTAAATTGTAGAACTTGAAGACCAGATATGAAACTATGCGGATGTCTGAAGATGTGAACATAACAAGTTACATACAAAAGATTGATGAATTTGTCAATAGTATCAAGGGTCTTGGTGGAATGATAGATGATAAGGATGCTGTAGATAAGGTACTCATAACTCTTCCCAAATCTTTTAGTCACAAGGTGTCTGCCATTAAAGAATTGTTTGATTTGGATAAGATTTCAAAAGATCAATTACTTGGTAAATTGACTAGTTTTGAAATTAGAGAATTTGGTACTACTAATGGCCCTGTGGAAACTGAGACTGCTTTTAAAGCCAAGGAAGAAAAGACTGCTAGATCAGATAAGTATGTTGTGGAATCAGATGAAGAAGACTTTGATGAGATTGAGTCAAAATTTGCAAGCAAAATGTAAAGAGGTAGTGGAAAGTTCTGAGGTAAGTTACCTTTCAAATGTTTCAGTTGTGGTAAGATTGGTCACTATGCTTCAAGATGTTCTAAGAGATCTTTGAAGATCAAGAACAATGAAAGTAAAGGTAGGATTGTAAGAAAGAGTTACTATGTTAGAGATGATGATGGTGTAACTGATGATGAACCTAATTTTGAAGATGGTAATACTAGTGAATGCTTGTTTATTTCTCTAAGAGAAGAACCTGTTTCTGCTAACCTTGCAAGTTGTGAGAAAAATGGAAGTCCGAAAGAGTTGTTTGCATTTCATACTCAAAAGGAAGATGAATGGATCATTGAAATTGGATGTTCAAATCACATGACAAGAGATAAGAGTAAGTTTGTTAAATTGGAAAAGTATGATGGAGGACTAGTTAGGTTTGGTGATGATGCAACTGGTAAGATTTGTGGAAAAGGGTCAATTACTTTTGATGGAAAGCATAATATGGATGATGTTCTCAATGTCAAAGGATTGAAGCACAATCTTCTAAGTGTTGGATAGATGTGTGAGAAAGGATACAATTTGATGTTTAAGGATAATGGATGTGAGATAAGGAAAAGGTTTGGAACTATAATTGTTGCTGGTAAGAAGACTCATGGTAATGTTTATCATTTGAAAGGTACTG
The DNA here is from genome assembly GCA_027924645.1 of Cunninghamia lanceolata. Taxonomy (NCBI): domain Eukaryota; kingdom Viridiplantae; phylum Streptophyta; class Pinopsida; order Cupressales; family Cupressaceae; genus Cunninghamia; species Cunninghamia lanceolata. The sequence goes on along the minus strand of BSBN01000081.1, from coordinate 1,314,859 downwards.
ACAATTGTTGTTTTTTGGCTCAGACAAATGAAAGTTGGTTATGGCATAGGAGAATGTGTCATATTAACTTTGATAATGTGGTGAGAATAAGCTCAGTCTAACTTGTAAGAGACCTGCCTAAAATTGTGAAGCCTACTAATGCCATCTCCAAAGAATGTCAGTTTGGGAAGCAAACAAAGATAAGTTTCAAGAGCAAGGAACAATCCTCTACTAATCTATTAGAGTTGTTGCATACAGACCTGTGTGGTCCTTAAAGAACAAGAAGTCTACAAGGTGATAGGTATTTCATGCTTCTTTTGATGATTATTCAAGAATGACTTGGGTTACTTTCCTTAAAGAAAAATTAGAAACCCTAGACAAGTTCAAGGCATTTAAAGAAATGGTTGAAAATGAAATGGATTTGAGAATCAAGTGTCTGAGATCAGATAGAGGTGGTGAGTTTACTTCAAATGATTTCAATGCTTTTTGTGAAGAACATGGAATAAAGAGACAATTGTCTACCCCTAGAACTCCTGAGCAAAATGGAGTAGTTGAAAGGAAGAATAGAACAGTTTAGAAAGTTGCTAGAACAATGATCAAAGAAGCTGACATTCCAAAATTTAATTGGAAAGAAGCTATTCATACTGCTATCTACATTGAGAATAGAGTACAAGTCAAATCAAATGGAACAAAGACACCTTATGAGCTGTGGTATGGAAGAACTCCTACTGTCAGGTGTATTTCAAAGTTTTTGGAAGCAGATACTATATCAGAAAAGATGAAGAGTTGGGAAAGTTTGATGCTAGATGAGATGAAGGCATATTCCTTGGGTATTCCACTAAGAGAAAAGCCTACCGATGCTGCAACAAAAGGTTGAGAAAGATTATTGAAAGTGCAAATGTGAAGGTAGATGAAGATATTCAGAAAAACTTAGAGCCTGATCAATATGAGTCAGATGAGCCTACTGATATAGAAGCAATTGAAGAAGTCAATGACAATGAAGTTTAGAGTGAGGAAGAAGAAGCTCTAGAAAGAGTTCCTAAAACCCCCAAGCATGTGCAAAAGAATCACTCAGAGGATCAAATAATTGGTGACAAAACTAAAGGAGTTCTAATAAGAAAAAGAATTACAGAAGAACAAGTAAATCTCTATTTAATTTCAAAGGTTGAACCTAAGATTGTTTCTGAAGCATGTAAAGATGAACATTGGATTAAGGCTATGGAAGAAGAATTGATACAAATTGAAAAGAACAAGACTTAGGAAATTGTCCCTAGACTTGCAGATAAGAATGTGATAGGAACAAAGTGGGTTTTCAGGAATAAGTTGAATAAGAATGGAGAAGTGGTAAGAAACAAACAAAGACTTGTATGCAAAGGCTACTCACAAGTGGAAGGAATAAACTATGATGAAGCTTTTTCTTTGGTGGTAAGGCTGGACGCTATTAGATTGTTTCTAGCTTATGCAACATGTATATAGATTTCAAAGTATATCAGATGGATGTAAAGTTTTCTTTTCTGAATGGTGAGTTGGAAGAGGAAGTATATATAGAGCAACCAGATGGATTTTAGTTATTAGACAAACTAGACATGGTATGTAGATTTAAGAAGGCATTGTATGGATTGAAGCAAGCTCCTAGAGCTTGATATGCAAGATTAGACAAGTATTTGTTGCAGCAAGGATTTAGTATAGGGTTTGCAGACAATAATTTGTACATCAAGGTATGCAAAGGTCAAATCTTGATTATTGAGGTTTATGTAGATGATATAATCTTTGGCGGAAATGAAGGTATGTGTAAGAACTTTGCAAATGAAATGCAAAAAGAATTTGAGATGTCAATGTGTAGTGAGATGAACTTCTTTCTTGGACTACAAATTAATCAGACATAAAAGGGTATTTTCATTTCACAATCAAAGTATGTCAAGGAATTGTTGAAGAAGTTTGGAATGGAAGAATCTAAACTAGTTTGTACTCCCATGACAACTAGTTGCATGCTAGGCAAAGATGATGAATATCCTAAGGCTGATCAGAGAAAATATAGATCAATGATTGGAGGACTATTATACCTAACTGCTACCAGACTGGATATTATGCATGTAGTCTGTCTTGTGGAAAGATTTCAAGAAGATCCTAGAGAGTCACATGTCATGGCAGTAAAAAAAATATTCAGGTATTTGAAGGGAACTCTAAATCATGGTTTGTGGTCTCCTAAGAACAATGATTTCAACCTAAGTGCCTACACAGATGCAGATTGGGCCAGATGTGTAGATGAAAAAAGAAGTACAAGTGGTGGTGTGTTCTTTATTGAGATAGAGTTGTGTCATGGAAGAGAAAGAAGCACGATTTAGTGTCTTTATCTAATGCAGAGGTAGAGTACATAGCATCAACATCATGTTGTACACAAGTGCTATGGATGAGACAAACTCTGAAGGGTATTAAAGTTGAGTATGATCATCCAATTCCTATCTTCTATGATAATACCAGTACCATCAATATTTCAAAGAATCCAGTGATGCATTCAAGGACAAAGCATATTTCTATCAGGTATCACTATTTAAGAGAGAAGGTTGTAGAGAAAGAAGCGAAGCTTGTGTATGTGTCTACAAAAGATTAGATTGCTAACATTTTCACCAAGGCTCTTCCAAAAGACATATCTGAGTATCTCTAGGATAAGTTAGGGGTTATTGCCCCTCCTGTGTTAAACTAGATGCATGAGGAAGTGCATCAGTCCAGTGTGTTTCAAGAGTTATTTATTTTCTGGACTGGTGGTGGAGGCTACCTCTTAGGGGGAGTAGGTAGTGGCTTGAAGAGTAAGAGTTGGTACAGGATGATGTGTACTCCTAAGGGGGAGGTATTTAGAATAGTTGAGAGTTGTGCAAGTATGTGCAGTGTCAAATTGAAAGGGAGAAAGATTGAAGAAGGTATGTCACCCTTTGGCATTGATGTCAAAGGGGGAGAGAGTTCATGTGAAAAACAAAGAGAGAGCAAGATGTATAAAAGAAAGGGGGAGGATGAGATCAGTGTAGGTTTATGTCATGATGGTTTTTCACATCATATGTTGCCATCGATGACAAAGGGGGAGATTGTTGCAAGTATGTACTAATCAGTGTTGTCATTGATGTCAACATGATTGTGTTGTCATTGGTGTCAACTGTGTCTTCTGATATTGACTAATTGTTGCTTGATTGAGTTGTCATGCTAAGGTGATTTGAATTACTTGAAGAAGTGTTGATAATGATAGCATATTGTTCATGTTGCTAAGTTTCCAAGTGCTTTTGAAAAAAAATGCTCTCCAAGTGGAAACAATGTGTTGTAGAGTGTTCTGGCTTGTAGGATACTGTCTGAGTTTTTTCTCCGCATTTCTTTTGTGTTGAAGACTGGTATGAGATTTGGATATGTTTTAGAGGAGTGTTTGAAGATGCTAAATCAGAATTTGGTGGTCTGGATCGTTGTGCAGTAGAAGTTGTGTTCACCAGTTTGAAGACTGTATTTGATAGTTTTAGTGTTGTGTAGAGGTGTCTGGGAGAAAGTATTTTGCTCCACATTTCTTTGCAAAATAGTTTTAGGTGATGTGGTTCTAGACATATGTTTATAATGTCCTTATCTATCTTCATTTAGAAGGATATGTGATTTGGTGCTCTGAAAAGCAAGCTATTGAATAACAGAACTTAGCAGTGTTGTTTGTAAGTTGTCTTCAAGTGAGATCTGTTGCCTTCAAGTGAAACTTGTTGTAGCTAAATTTGTTGGCTCCCAGGTGATTTTATGTTGTTCATGGATGACTCCAAATTGTGTTGAAGTGTTGTGTCTAGTCCGCAAGTCATGCTTGTGTCCATGGAAGCATGTGCCTAAGTGTTTTTGGTGTTTACACCTGAAAGGAAAATAGGTGTGTGGAAATCACTTCCTACACTAATCTAGTGAGGAGAGATGAGTGCAAATTCATTTTAATCTTTACAGTTACAACAATGTTAACCTAACAATAGAGATATTGCAGAAAACACATACACAAGAATGTAAGACAGAAGAAGAGAGAGACAAGATATTCATGGGGAAAACCCTTACGGGTGAAAAACCCCACACTCCAAAACACAACTCAAATGTATTATCCAAACAAAGAGGTTTACAATATAGTTACAGAGCCAATGCTCTTATAGGAGTCTTCAACACTCGTATCTAGAGACAATCCATCAGTATAATAGTACATGTCAATCACATAATACATCTCCTCTCCAAAGCACCTGTTTATAAAGAAAATACAAGGCAAAAATGGCTCTATCTTGGGATGGGCGTTCAACATGGCCTCATGGCCCAAAACCCATGCCTATGGACACTTGTCCAACATTGTAATATGTTACTAACACTTGTCAAGTCACCCCATCCCAAAGAGGTCACCTATTCCCAATTTGGGTAATGATAGATGCTCTTACGACTCTTACGACCGTCATAGAATCTGTCATACTGACATATCTTATAGCTGTAAGAGAATCTATCATAAACAGGCTATAAATAGCATATTCTCTTACAACATGTCATAACCCTCCTTGGGGCACCCAAAGATTCCTTTCTCAAAGATGCTTCTTGACACATGTCTTCACCTGTCATAAAATCTTCCATTTCTCACTCTTACATGTCATAGATTTGTCATAGGAATATGTCATAACTATTCGGTCAATATTCCCTTACATACTCTACAAGATGCTGACACATGGAAAAATATTCCTACCACTAAGTGGGATGCCTATCTCCTCATGTGAGGACAAATTTACAACTTGTCATCTTCCATGTAGGATGACACATCACTGTACCAACTCCCACAAGATGACAACATAAGAGTTACATCCTAATTACACAATAGGCAATAAATAAATAAATACAATGTAATAATACAAGGAATTACCAAGGTTGAAACACCTTAATTCCCAACATTCTCCCACTTGTCGAACACCTTATAAGAGGTAATGGAATTAATAGGATTTAACTACTATAGGCCGAAAGGCCCATAGACTCCAAACACCATCTGAACTTCTCTATGCCTATTGGTTTCGTCAATGCATCTGCAACATTCTTAAAAGTGTCTACCTTCTCCAAATTCACCTTCCCATCCTCTACCATGTCTCACATGAAGTGAAACTGTACATCAATATGCTTTGTTTTGGCATGGAAAGTTAGATTCTTTGCTAGGAAAATTGCACTCTGACTGTCACAAAAAATCATAATCTATCCTACATTAACACTAATATTTGAACACAATCTCTTAAGCCAAATGGCTTCCTTGCAAGCATGAGTTGCTGCAATATACTCAGCTTTTGTCATGGAAAAAGCAACCACAGGTTGTCACTTACTCATCCAACTAATTTCACCACCAAACATTGTGAACACATATGTACTGGTGGATCTCCTGCTGTCAATGTCACCTGCCCAATCAGAATCCATGAATCCATGAATACAAACAGAATGCGGAGGTGTTGTAGCATTACCATGATAGCATATGGAATACTCGAAAGTACCCCTCAAATATCTAAACACTCTCTTAACTGCATCCCAATGTACCCGTCTAGGATTAGCCATAAATCGACTAAGGACTCCCACTTCTTGGGCAATGTCTGGTCTTGTGTAGACCATAGCATACATCAAACTGCCAACAACATTAGCATAAAGTACTCTACTCATGTCCTCCACCTCACTAGGATATTTTGGACAATCATTAATAGACAACTTTGTCCCTAATGAAATAGGAACACACAATGGTCTACAATCTGCCATGCTGAACCTATCCAACATGGTCTTCACATACTTTGGCTTAACCAAATTTTTTTTGTTTTCTCTATCTCTTCTGATTTCCATTCCTAGAATGTACCTAGCCGCCCCTAGATTTTTCATCTCAAACTGTGCTGACAACTGAGACTTCAAATCAGAAATCATATTCTTACCATTCCCAATCAACAACATATTGTCAACATACAATGCAATAATAAGAATGTGATCATTGTCAAACTTGTAATACACACAATGATCTGATTTTGATCTTAGATATCTAATCGACAACACAAAGGCATCAAACTTCAAGTACCGCATCCTAGGAGACTGCTCCAAACCATATAAAGACTTTTTCAACTTGCAAACCAAATTTTCTTTACCTTTCTCTATGTAATGCTCTAGCTGTGACATGTAAATCTCTTCCTCCAAATCACCATGAAGGAATGTTGTCTTCACATCCATCTACTCCACCTCTAAGTCATAAGCTTTTGCAAGAGATAACAAGAATTGAATAGATGTCATCTTTGCGATGGGAGAGAAAATTTCACCATAATCAATTCCCTCCACTTGTGAATACCCCTTCGCAACTAGTCTAGCCTTGTACTTTTCAACATTGCCATCTGCACTAAATTTCTTCTTAAACACCCATTTGCATCCAATAGGTTTCTGTCCTACAAGCAAAGGCACCAAGTCCCATGTTTTATTCTTTTCCAGAGAAGCCATCTCATCTTCCATGGCCTCCTTTGAGGAACTTGCATCTTTCATGCCCATAGCCTCTGTCATAGTTCTAGGCTCTTTAGTGTTAGTAAGCAAGGCAAAAGCACAACTAGAATCAAGCAATGAATAACCAAACCTATCAGGTTGCTTCCTTATTCATGTAGACCTCCTCAATGGCTGAGGTTGAGGTTTTGCTTCTTCTTCTAAGCTTTCAGAGCTGCTAGAGATCTCCTCATCATCAAGTCTCACAGGGTCTATCTGTTCAATCTTCTCAGGGGTAGAAGGAAACTAAACCACATCTTCTTTCTTTTCTGTCTATTCTAGCTGTAAAACAATGGAAAAAGGTGTTAGCTCTCTAAAGATAACACTTCTACTATACAACACTTTTTGAGCCACAGGATCCCAACGCTTGTATCCTTTCACACCAACACCATAGCCTTTGAAGATACACTTAACAACCTTGTTTTCTAGTTTAGACTGTTTCTCCCTAGGCACATGTGCATATGCCTCATAACCAAAAACATGAAGATGTCTAACTGAAGACTTCTTACCAGACCACACCTCCATGGGTGTCTTACCAACAAGAGTTGATGTAGGAAATCTATTTACTAGATAGTAGGTAGTGGCTACAACTTCAGCCCAAAACTTTTGTTCAAGGATTGATCCACTAAGCATACTCTTAGCCTTCTCCATCAGTGTCTTGTTCATCCTCTCTACAACTCCATTTTGCTACGGGGTGTATGGAGTTGTCTTATGTATTTCAATCCATTACTCTTTACAGAACTTATCAAACTCTACCGAACAAAACTGTCATGCCCACATTTTCCTTGTGGTCACAACACACATCGCACGTGTCATAGCCACATCTGTCATGTGGTTATGACACGAGATATGAAAAACTTTTCTCACACCGTCCTAAAAACCCCTTTCGCATGCGTACGCATGCTCAACGGTGTTCTCTCATGGCGAAACACTATACTCATCGGCGGAATACAAGTACAATGGCGTGCAAACGGAAACATATAGATCAACAAGAGGGTCGATACAACGCTGCTAACGTCATTGCAAGAGTGAGATTACCCAAGTTCTTAAATCGAACCCTCGGCAATGTTCGGTAGCAGAATGCCTTACGGCGTTAGTGGGAATTACGCTGCACTCATTTACGCACGTGGTTCGCTGATAGAGGAACCACTCCCCTCGACGCCTTGTTCCGACTAAACCGGCTAGTGATCTCCCTATTTAGTCATTTTTCAGCCAGGCACGGTTGTCTGTCTCCTCTCTTGTTTCCTGAAACATACTACTCCTATGACTTAGCATTTTCAACAAGGCGGTTTGGTTGCCCTCTCTTCCCTTTCCACAAGTTCTTAAGTTGGATTATATCTTTATCGCCCTTACCTTAACTATCTCTTAGTTCATTTAGTGTGTTTATATTTCGGTCTCTCTCTCTCTTTCATTTTCTATACTTTCTTTATGTGCATCCTGTCCTTTCTTCATGATTTACGTCAATCAGGGTTATCACTGCAGTTATTGTTGATATTAAACCTAATTTCAGGATGATCTAGGCCACAAAGGCTGGTTTACTATTTCGTTGGACTCAGTCTCCTAATCTTCCCCGATCTAGGTTCCTCCTCTTCGTAAATGCTTAGTCAACTTGTACCTAAGCACAATTGACAGAAGGGTCCGTCAACTTAGTTCTCTTATCCCGTGTGAGATATGTCACGCATTTTCTCCTCTGTGTTTTCCAATGTTAGTTTTTCCTTCTTCGGAACCTCTTACAGGTTTACATATGAGATCGTTTGCTACAGTTGAGATTAATATGGCCACAAGGATTGTCAGTGGTGGCTTCTTAAGTTTATTTCCAGTGTTCTTTTGAGTAAGGAGTTGTGTAATTTTCCTCTTCATTTTTTCCGGGTGATTGTTAGTATGTTTTTAGTTGAAACTTCCGAGGAACTCTTTCCAGAGTATCACTGAATATTCCTAAACTCTCTTTACATTATAATTTTATTTTCTCTTGTTTAGAATTACTGTTGTTACTGTTACTCTTAATTACGATTCATACACTGTTTGTAACTCGTATGATGTTGTCAATAGATGTAGGTGGTTCACCACTTTATAAAACTCTGTTCATGGTAATATAGCTTCTTTGGTTGTTGTGTTCAACACTTAGTAACATCTCCTGTGAGAATATAATTGTTATTTATATATATATATTTTTTTTCTCCATATCCATGAAACATAGTTTATAACGATTTTAAACGAGAGCCCAATAATTTGGTTCATAGATTTACTCCTCTGTATGTTATATATATATATATATATATATATATATATATATAGATATATTTATATATATATATATATATATATATATACATACATACATACATATATATAATATATTTATTTTAATGTCTATGAAAAGGACGAATTGGTTTACCACAACCTATATATATATATATATATATATATATATATATATATATACAGATATATACGCATTATTATATTAGATATATAGCTATATACATAGACATATAGAATATATATATGCCTATATATAGAGCTATATAAAAATAAACAGCATTTAAATTCCAAATAACCCAAACATATGTTAGGGTCAAGCCCTAACATTTTATGTGCTGGAGTTACCACAGCCGACGGCGGCCATGGGCGGCGTGACAGAGGAGCGGGGTCGGGGTGGCCGCAGAGTGGCGGACGGGAATTTATGGTGGCCGCAGAGCGGCGGACGGGGGTTTATGGTGGCCGCAAAGCGGCAGACAAGATCCGCGGGAGGCATAAGGGTATGGAGGAGGGGGGAGATGTGGAGTGGGGCGGAGCCCCACCCACATTCCCACGACGTGGGGTGTGGGTGGGGCTCCGCCCCACTCCACACCTCCAAATATAACATAAAACCTGTGGTGGGGTTTTCTTCCCCACCGCCCATTGTAAATAACGACTGTGTATTTTGTTATCCGCGGCTTAATTTTTTGACAGTCTTTCACCATTCGTTGATTATTATCAATAATAAAATATCTTCAAATATATATATATATATATATTTATATATTCATATATAAATATATATATATATATGTATATATATAACAACGATAATATATTTATATATATATATATATATTCCATATTTATATATATATATATATATATATATATATATCCCCTTTTTTTTTATATAACAATTATAATTACTTTCAATTTCTCTATTATTTTCTAAAATGATAATTACTCAAAATGAGAAATATATATATATCTCTATATATATATTTATAAAGTATTTAGAGAAAAATATTATATTTGTATAATTCCAATTTCGACAATTTTTTTTTTTAAATTCACTACTCTATGCATTTTCTCCAAATCAACCTATTATAAAGAAATTGTCATAACAATTAGATATAAATATATATATATATATATATATATATATATATATATATATATATCCCAATTTCACCAAATGATAAATAGCTCTTCCCTTATTATAAGTATAAATTTTCCATTGTTATAAACATATAAGACTTGTAAATTTACAAACAGATTATATTTACGTGCTAGATTTCCTCTAATTCTTCTAAATTAACAGAATCCATTATTATGGAGAAAACTCAAATATTTAAAAACTGTCTTTTCCATTTCAACATTGAAAAGGAAACTAGCATTTCAACTAAAGAAGCAATTCCAAACTTTCAAATGTAAACAACTCAGATTAAGTTGCAAAAACGAACTTATTCTTTTCAGTAATACTTGAAACACAAAAATTGCTATTGAACAAAGGTTGCAAACATCCACTTAAAATTTAAGCACAGTCATATTACAACTTCTCAAACATGAATACCAACTTCCCAGATATGAACTTTCTCCTCCCAAACAGTATACAACTGAAAACTTATGACAACCAATAAAAGTCCAATAATAACAAGACCAGGGAGGTGATTTTCTTCACTCCCAGAATATCAGTAATTTACAGCAATAACAAGAGAGGTGTTCTCTCTTCATTTCTATGAAATAATCCAGGCCTAATTCTCATGACAAGAAGATGATTTGTTTCTTCATAAATAGCCCACCAGAAGCTCCAAGAGAAAAAAAAAACCTGCGTATCAAAGACAAAAAAAGAAGAAAAATACCACTCGTCTAGCTCTCCTCCCTACCGTAGACCCGCAAGAGGGTCACCCCCGAGCTAGGGAGACCATACTCACACCTGGGTACTCAAACACTCCACTTCACAACAGAAACAACAACAATCCCAAAGCACACATACACCCGTGGCTATTTTACACAATACGGAAACTCAACTACAGTGAGTTTCATAAGGGGCAGGAGAGTGGATACACTCGACTCCAGAGTGTCACCCTGACAGATAAATGAACTCATATAAATTTCTCTTGGTCTCAACCAAGTGTGATCACAATTTGTAAGAAATCTGTATTTGACTCTCAAGTCAAAATACAGTCACAGATACATGCCCTCAAGGCTTTCAACATCCCAAAAGATGGAACAGGTATGCACCCGAGGAGGATCTCTCCTCCCCTACCCCAAACTTGATGAGCATTTCTCCCAAGTGGGAGACGCTCTGTCAAACACCCGACAAGAACCCCATAGAAAACAAATTTAAACACATATTCCAAACACATTTCATACACATTTCAGTTCTACCAAAACAAAGGTAAAATTCAGACCAACCTTGCAAAGCCCTCCTGGAATGAAGTTGTTGCAGAGTCCACAGAGTTCACTTCCAAGCTTAGCCACCAACTCCCTCTCCCTTCTCTATCTTCCAAACTAACTTCTCTATATTTGGTAAGGCCAAAATGAAAGTTTTTCCCCAAAATTCAACTAACTCCCTCTCATCCCAAAATTTGAAAATAAATAACCCAAAATTCTCTTTCTTTCTAATTTTTGAGAAATGGGGAAGTGACACTTGTCACCTCCTCACCCTTCCCAAAAATCACTATTCTGTCCAGGTGGCTTATGTCACTCTCCATTCCCAAGGGTACTCCTTATTCCTTTCATGTGACTCCACTTTCTCATAGGAGAAATAAAAAAAAAGAGTTAAATGGGAACAAGACAGGTGACCCATGCCTCTTTCTCCTTTCTTCACATGGGTGTCCCCATAGTACATGGGGGAATCTTACTAAAGAAGAGGTAACTTTTACTAATGGATGGCATCTCTTATCTAGGGAAAAGTAGAGGGGATGGGTTGAGTGTTGGTACAACCCATCATGTCCCCTCCTACCTCCAATTTTCGCCACTTAACTTCAGGGAAAGGTTAAGTTGACTAGATGGAGGTTACTCAAGGGTTACCCATGCCAAATGGGCCCCTGGACCCATGGGGTAGAACCCAGGGTCAATTTTAACCCATACAAGACACCCCAGGTCAAGGTAAAGCACAAGAAAAAGGGCCTCATAATTTAAATAAAAATTGAAATTTCAAATTCAATCTCTTTACAACACTTACTTATAAAAATAATATTACATGAGGGTAACCTAACCCACTCGACCATACGAAAGACCACATTACATCATGACATCAAACACAAAGAGATCTTGGTTCATCGTGGAACCAGATCGGCTTAACAGGGAATAACAATTAACAAGGTGTGGAATGATCTCCGAAATCTGTGGTTTGATTAGTAGTCCCTGCACACTCAATTACAAGATCAGTAACCACATAAATTCATCATAGCCGAAGCAACTTAAATAACACATGCATTCTCATGCCTTAGTACAATCTAACATAATTAAAAATCATATTACAATTTTCCATCATCTCTAACATCTCTAATTCATTTTTCTGAAAAGTAACTTATCCAAACATCACCCAATTAGTTTTTCCGAAAACATAATAAAGTTAAATAGTCTGACAAATTTCGGGAACTGCTATCCCACAAATATGAAAGTAACAATAACAGCACTGTAAAGAGTCATGACAACAGTAGTAAAAAGGGCGGTCCTCACATCCTCTCCCCCTAAGACGGTACTTCCTCCTGGAAGTCGTCAAAAAGGTGAGGATACAGGGTCTTCAATCTCTCTGCATCTTCCCATGTTGCAGTGACTTCGTCGTATAAGTCCCATTGGACTCTAACCTGGTCCAGCTCTCGACCTCGAAGGGCCAGCTTCCGTCGAGCCAATATGCGAATTGGCTCCAACGCCAGTTGTCCGTCTGCCTCTACCTGAAGAGCACTCCAATCCAACACATGAGATAAGTCAGAAATATATTGACGTAAAACTGATACATGAAATACATCGTGGATACGTGACAGGCTAGGTGGCAAGGCTAGACGATAGGCTACTGGTCCAATCCGCTCCAAGATTTCGAAAGGTCCTACAAATCGAGGTGCGAGTTTAGAGCCTTTTCCGTAACGGATTGGACTTTTGTGCGGCCGCACTCTCAAAAATACTCTTTCCCCCACAGAGAAGCTTCGGTCTGTCCTCTTAGCATCAGCATACTTTTTCTGCCTGTCCTGTGCTTCCAGAAGCCTCTGTCTTATCTGTTTAACTTGCAGTTCCATATTCTGAACTATCTCTGGTCCGATGACTGTTCTGTCCTCTATACGATCCCAACTCAAAGGTGTTCTGCATGGTCTGCCATATAATGCCTGGAAAGGAGGCATACCCAACGAGCTATGATGCCCATTATTGTAGGCGAATTCAACTAGATACAGGTACTCCTCCCATCTAGACTGGTGGTCCATCACATACATGCGAAGCATGTCTTCTAACACCTGGTTAACTCTTTCTGTTTGTCCATCGGTTTCCGGATGATATGCAGAACTGAAGTTGAGCTGTGTGCCCAACGCCTGATGTAAGGCTTTCCAGAACGATGAAGTGAATACGGAGTCTCTGTCAGATATAATGCGGCGAGGTACTCCATGAAGTCTAACAATCTGATCAAGAAACACCTTTGCCACTGATGGTGCATTGTACGTTGTACATATTGGTGAAAAATGCGCCACTTTGGTCAGCTTGTCAACTGTCACCATAATAGCATCATGGCGACGTGATGACATAGGTAGACCAACGATAAAATCCATAGAAATGGTATCCCATTTCCATTCAGGTATCTCGTGAGGGTACAACAGTCCCGCTGGATGCTGATGTTCGGCCTTGACCCTCTGACATTCCAGGCAACGAGCAACAAATTCAGCAATGTCACGCCTCATCCCAGCCCAATGATAAAGCTGTCGTAAATCAGCATGCATCTTCTTCACTCCTGGGTGTGCTGCGTAGGGTGCTCTATGAGCCTCTGATAGGATTACTGTACGAAGATTACCCGCATGGGGTACATATATGCGTTGCCGATGTCGAAGCATTCCATCAGAATCAAGGGTATATCCTGTAAATTTGCCCTCAAGGGCCTTCTGATTTAGTACTGCCTGCTGCACTTCAAGAAACCATTCGTCCTCCGGTAGATGTTGTAAGATGCGATCCTTCAAGTCCATCTTCAAGGTCAGGGTCTGGATCTCGTGGCGTCTTCGACTCAGAGCATCAGCGACCACGTTCTCCTTCCCTTTTATATAATGGACATCGAAGTCATATTCGCATAGGAATTCCATCCAACGTCGTTGGCGGGCGTTCAAATTAGGCTGTGTAAAAATATACTGCAAACTATGATGGTCTGAATGGAGTTCAAAGCGTCGCCCTAAAAGAAAGTGTCTCCAGCGAACCAAGGCATGAACAACAGCTGCAAGCTCTAAGTCGTGCGTAGGATAGTTTAACTCATGTGTCTTTAGTTTCCGCGATTCGTATGCGATCGCTCGTCCATCCTGCATAAGCACGGCTCCCAAACCTTCTAATGATGCATCCGTGCAAACTACAAACTCTTCCGAAGGATCTGGAACTGCTAAAATAGGAGCGCTCGTAAGACGCTCTTTGAGGACTCCAAAAGCCTTTTCACACTGCTCGGTCCAAGTGAAACCCTTCCCTTTTCGCTGAAGGGAAGTAATGGGATGTGCTATCCTGGAGAAACCTTCGACAAACCGACAATAATACCCAGCTAACCCCATAAAGCTTCTGACCTCTGTCACGTTCGTGGGTGCCGGCCACTCCTGGATTGCTCTAATTTTAGATGGATCTACAGAGATGCCATCGCCTGATAAAATGTGTCCCAAATACTGCACCTCTGTCCTGAAGAAGGCACACTTCGTCAAGTTGCCAAAAAGTTGTTGCTCTCGTAATTTCTGCAAAACTTGACGCAAGTGCTCTACATGCTCCTCCTCAGTCCGTGAATAAATCAGAATGTCATCTAGGAATATGATCACGAACCGGTCTAGGTATGTACGGAACACCCCGTTCATGAGACTCATGAATACTGCAGGAGCGTTCGTCAACCCGAAAGGTACCACTGTGAATTCATAATGGCCATATCTGGTTCGAAAAGCAGTTTTATGAATATCTGACTCCGTGATGCGCAATTGATGATACCCAAATTTTAGATCGATTTTCGAGAACACTCTGGCTCCCTGCATCTGATCAAAAAGGTCGTCAATCCTAGGTAGAGGATAACGATTCTTCACCGTCACCTTGTTCAACTGCCTGTAGTCCATGCATAGACGAAGAGACCCATCCTTCTTCTTCACGAAGATCACTGGTGCGCCCCATGGTGAAACGCTAGGTCGGATGTGTCCCTTCTCAAGTAATTCTTCCAACTGCAGCTTAAGTTCTGTGAGTTCATGGGTCGTCATTCTATAGGGTGCGCGGGATATCGGCTCTGCACCTGGCACTAAGTCAATGTGGAAGTCCACTTCTCTACGTGGAGGCATACCAGGTAATTCTGGCGGAAACACATCGGCAAACTCTCTAAGGATAGGGTGATCATCTAAAGTAGCCTCAGGTTCATCCTCTGCTCTATCACTGACTGTGATGGCAAACATCTGACATCCCTTCCGCATACAGCGCTTAAGCTGTTGTGCGGATATCATACGAACTGCCGTGGGCTTTTGAATGCCCACTATCTCAACCGACGAACCATGATCGTCTAAACAGCTAATCGTTCTCTGGCGACAATCAAGCTTGGCTCTATGTGCCGCAAGCCAATCCATACCCAGAACTACTCCGTAAGACCCTAATGGCATAATCCTAAGGTCGCACGTTGTGGTGAAGGGTCCCAATGTGATCTCACAGTCTTTAACCAAGGTATCTACTGACATCCTGGCCCCTGAGGCCAACTCAACTTCCCACCTAATGTCTTGCCTAGAAGCCACCAGCCTGCAACGCTCCACTAACGATGTAGACAAAAAAGAGTCAGTAGCTCCTGAATCAAAAAGGATCGAGATGGGAAAGTCTCTAATCGTACCTGCTGCCTCGATGACAGAAGCCTGAAAATTGGCCTGGCGGTTATCAACCGCTGCAAACATGTGGTGAGATCTGCCCACGTCACCTACGGTCTGCTCAGACCCTCCTGATCGGGGCTGACCCCCTGCAGTAAATCCCTGCGGACACTCTCTAGCCAGATGCCCTGCCCCACCACATACATAACATGGTCCTCTAACCTGTAACTACCCTGACTGTGTTCTGCCCGACTGTTGTTGCCCGGTCCGTCCGGTGGATCCCTGTGAGCCTCTGTAAGACTGCTGGGACCTTGCGGGTCCTGCCGATGAACCCTGCTGTCTCTGATCCCTGCGTGGTCCCTGCTGCTACCATCCACGGTTCTGTCCTCCCAGTCCCCTCTGTTGAAATTTGGATTTTTGCTGATGTTGCTGTTGCTGTGGAGGCCTAGGAGGTAATGATGAAGCATTATATCCTCCTCTCTGTGTTGTGTTTTGAGGCCTTCGGAAATTTTGTTGTTGTTGGGGATTTCGTTCCTGGTACTGTGAGCGTGAATTCTGTCCTCGTCCCTGAATTTCCTCTGATATAAGGGCCTTTTCAACAGCCTCGCTCATGGTTTGGGGATTTGCCATACGAACTGGTCCTGATATCCCGTGATTTAGCCCCCTGATGAATTTGTGTATTAATATTTTCTCGTCGTGGAGGTATTCCGCATAACGAGAAAGTTCTATAAATCGGCTCTCATACTGAGTAACGGTGAGTCCCCTCTGCTGTAGATCATGAAACTCATCAATTCTGCGCTGTCTATAATGTTCGGACAAATACCGCGCATTGAAGCGCTCAATGAAGGTGTCCCATGTGAGTGTATCCACGGAGAGTCGGCGCTTGCACTCCTCTGTGCGCCACCAGGTGGCTGCTGCATCCCTAAGAAGATGAACTGCCACTCGTGCTTTCGTGTTGCTCTCATACGGTCGCAATGCGAAACACCTGTCTAAGCTAATTAGCCAAGCCTCAGCCACAGCTCCCTCTGTAGCTCCTGCGAAGGTGGGTGGGTTGAGCCTCAGTAGATCTCTGATAGGGTCCCCTCTGTCTCTAAGTCTCCCAAGTGGCTCTTCCACACCATCCTCATATACTCCCTGCTGAACCTGTTCTTGTCTCAAAAGTCTCGGAGGACTCCTGCTCCGTGCTCGGGAGGCCGACCCTACCTCCTCTACTGTTGTGTCAGGAATCTCAACGAAGGGCTCCACACGTCTCACCGCTAGTGGATCAACGCGGGGCTCCATACGTGGCTCAATACGTGACTCGGCACGTGGCTCCTCTCGCGGAGCAACACGAGGCTCTATACGTGGCTCAGGAATCACTGGTGGTAACCTGTCTAGCATAGTCTGTAGTGCCTGTAAGATCTATGGACCTATATCCGATACTGGTATCACCTGTGGTACTAGTGGTGCTTGTGGCACAGGTGGGGCAGGTGGTGCTGCTGAATCTGCGGGTGCCAGTCCCTCGGCTGAGGAATCGCTGTGCACCTCGACTGACGCTGTGTGGCGTGATCGCGCTCGTCGAACACGTCAGGGAGGCATCCTACAAAACAAGGTAGAAACTAATTAGCCAAAGTTGCGGAATAATAACGTGCCCAAATACGCCCAGTGTTTACAAACTTGGCTCTGATACCAAATGTCATGCCCACATTTTCCTTGTGGTCACAACACACATCGCACGTGTCATAGCCACATCTGTCATGTGGTTATGACACGAGATATGAAAAACTTTTCTCACACCGTCCTAAAAACCCCTTTCGCATGCGTACGCATGCTCAACGGTGTTCTCTCATGGCGAAACACTATACTCATCGGCGGAATACAAGTACAATGGCGTGCAAACGGAAACATATAGATCAACAAGAGGGTCGATACAACGCTGCTAACGTCATTGCAAGAGTGAGATTACCCAAGTTCTTAAATCGAACCCTCGGCAATGTTTGGTAGCAGAATGCCTTACGGCGTTAGTGGGAATTACGCTGCACTCATTTACGCACGTGGTTCGCTGATAGAGGAACCACTCCCCTCGACGCCTTGTTCTGACTAAACCGGCTAGTGATCTCCCTATTTAGTCATTTTTCAGCCAGGCACGGTTGTCTGTCTCCTCTCTTGTTTCCTGAAACATACTACTCCTATGACTTAGCATTTTCAACAAGGCGGTTTGGTTGCCCTCTCTTCCCTTTCCACAAGTTCTTAAGTTGGATTATATCTTTATCGCCCTTACCTTAACTATCTCTTAGTTCATTTAGTGTGTTTATATTTCGGTCTCTCTCTCTCTTTCATTTTCTATACTTTCTTTATGTGCATCCTGTCCTTTCTTCATGATTTACGTCAATCAGGGTTATCACTGCAGTTATTGTTGATATTAAACCTAATTTCAGGATGATCTAGGCCACAAAGGCTGGTTTACTATTTCGCTGGACTCAGTCTCCTAATCTTCCCCGATCTAGGTTCCTCCTCTTCGTAAATGCTTAGTCAACTTGTACCTAAGCACAATTGACAGAAGGGTCCGTCAACTTAGTTCTCTTATCCCGTGTGAGATATGTCGCGCATTTTCTCCTCTGTGTTTTCCAATGTTGGTTTTTCCTTCTTCGGAACCTCTTACAGGTTTACATATGAGATCGTTTGCTACAGTTGAGATTAATATGGCCACAAGGATTGTCAGTGGTGGCTTCTTAAGTTTATTTCCAGTGTTCTTTTGAGTAAGGAGTTGTGTAATTTTCCTCTTCATTTTTTCCGGGTGATTGTTAGTATGTTTTTAGTTGAAACTTCCGAGGAACTCTTTCCAGAGTATCACTGAATATTCCTAAACTCTCTTTACATTATAATTTTATTTTCTCTTGTTTAGAATTACTGTTGTTACTGTTACTCTTAATTACGATTCATACACTGTTTGTAACTCGTATGACGTTGTCAATAGATGTAGGTGGTTCACCACTTTATAAAACTCTGTTCATGGTAATATAGCTTCTTTGGTTGTTGTGTTCAACACTTAGTAACATCTCCTGTGAGAATATAATTGTTATTTATATATATATATTTTTTTTCTCCATATCCATGAAACATAGTTTATAACGATTTTAAACGAGAGCCCAATAATTTGGTTCATAGATTTACTCCTCTGTATGTTATATATATATATATATATATATATATATATATATATAGATATATTTATATATATATATATACATACATACATACATATATATAATATATTTATTTTAATGTCTATGAAAAGGACGAATTGGTTTACCACAACCTATATATATATATATATATATATATATATATATACAGATATATACGCATTATTATATTAGATATATAGCTATATACATAGACATATAGAATATATATATGCCTATATATAGAGCTATATAAAAATAAACAGCATTTAAATTCCAAATAACCCAAACATATGTTAGGGTCAAGCCCTAACATTTTATGTGCTGGAGTTACCACAGCCGACGGCGGCCATGGGCGGCGTGACAGAGGAGCGGGGTCGGGGTGGCCGCAGAGCGGCGGACGGGAATTTATGGTGGCCGCAGAGCGGCGGACGGGGGTTTATGGTGGCCGCAAAGCGGCAGACAAGATCCGCGGGAGGCATAAGGGTATGGAGGAGGGGGGAGATGTGGAGTGGGGCGGAGCCCCACCCACATTCCCACGACGTGGGGTGTGGGTGGGGCTCCGCCCCACTCCACACCTCCAAATATAACATAAAACCTGCGGTGGGGTTTTCTTCCCCACCGCCCATTGTAAATAACGACTGTGTATTTTGTTATCCGCGGCTTAATTTTTTGACAGTCTTTCACCATTCGTTGATTATTATCAATAATAAAATATCTTCAAATATATATATATATATATATTTTTATATATTCATATATAAATATATATATATATATGTATATATATAACAACGATAATATATTTATATATATATATATATTCCATATTTATATATATATATATATATATATATATATATATATATATATCCCCTTTTTTTTTATATAACAATTATAATTACTTTCAATTTCTCTATTATTTTCTAAAATGATAATTACTCAAAATGAGAAATATATATATATCTCTATATATATATTTATAAAGTATTTAGAGAAAAATATTATATTTGTATAATTCCAATTTCGACAATTTTTTTTTTTAAATTCACTACTCTATGCATTTTCTCCAAATCAACCTATTATAAAGAAATTGTCATAACAATTAGATATAAATATATATATATATATATATATATATATATATATATATATATATATATATATATATCCCAATTTCACCAAATGATAAATAGCTCTTCCCTTATTATAAGTATAAATTTTCCATTGTTATAAACATATAAGACTTGTAAATTTACAAACAGATTATATTTACGTGCTAGATTTCCTCTAATTCTTCTAAATTAACAGAATCCATTATTATGGAGAAAACTCAAATATTTAAAAACTGTCTTTTCCATTTCAACATTGAAAAGGAAACTAGCATTTCAACTAAAGAAGCAATTCCAAACTTTCAAATGTAAACAACTCAGATTAAGTTGCAAAAATGAACTTATTCTTTTCAGTAATACTTGAAACACAAAAATTGCTATTGAACAAAGGTTGCAAACATCCACTTAAAATTTAAGCACAGTCATATTACAACTTCTCAAACATGAATACCAACTTCCCAGATATGAACTTTCTCCTCCCAAACAGTATACAACTGAAAACTTATGACAACCAATAAAAGTCCAATAATAACAAGACCAGGGAGGTGATTTTCTTCACTCCCAGAATATCAGTAATTTACAGCAATAACAAGAGAGGTGTTCTCTCTTCATTTCTATGAAATAATCCAGGCCTAATTCTCATGACAAGAAGATGATCTGTTTCTTCATAAATAGCCCACCAGAAGCTCCAAGAGAAAAAAAAAACCTGCGTATCAAAGACAAACAAAGAAGAAAAATACCACTTGTCTAGCTCTCCTCCCTACCGTAGACCCGCAAGAGGGTCACCCCCGAGCTAGGGAGACCATACTCACACCTGGGTACTCAAACACTCCACTTCACAACAGAAACAACAACAATCCCAAAGCACACATACACCCGTGGCTATTTTACACAATACGGAAACTCAACTACAGTGAGTTTCATAAGGGGCAGGAGAGTGGATACACTCGACTCCAGAGTGTCACCCTGACAGATAAATGAACTCATATAAATTTCTCTTGGTCTCAACCAAGTGTGATCACAATTTGTAAGAAATCTGTATTTGACTCTCAAGTCAAAATACAGTCACAGATACATGCCCTCAAGGCTTTCAACATCCCAAAAGATGGAACAGGTATGCACCCGAGGAGGATCTCTCCTCCCCTACCCCAAACTTGATGAGCATTTCTCCCAAGTGGGAGACGCTCTGTCAAACACCCGACAAGAACCCCACAGAAAACAAATTTAAACACATATTCCAAACACATTTCATACACATTTCAGTTCTACCAAAACAAAGGTAAAATTCAGACCAACCTTGCAAAGCCCTCCTGGAATGAAGTTGTTGCAGAGTCCACAGAGTTCACTTCCAAGCTTAGCCACCAACTCCCTCTCCCTTCTCTATCTTCCAAACTAACTTCTCTATATTTGGTAAGGCCAAAATGAAAGTTTTTCCCCAAAATTCAACTAACTCCCTCTCATCCCAAAATTTGAAAATAAATAACCCAAAATTCTCTTTCTTTCTAATTTTTGAGAAATGGGGAAGTGACACTTGTCACCTCCTCACCCTTCCCAAAAATCACTATTCTGTCCAGGTGGCTTATGTCACTCTCCATTCCCAAGGGTACTCCTTATTCCTTTCATGTGACTCCACTTTCTCATAGGAGAAATAAAAAAAAAGAGTTAAATGGGAACAAGACAGGTGACCCATGCCTCTTTCTCCTTTCTTCACATGGGTGTCCCCATAGTACATGGGGGAATCTTACTAAAGAAGAGGTAACTTTTACTAATGGATGGCATCTCTTATCTAGGGAAAAGTAGAGGGGATGGGTTGAGTGTTGGTACAACCCATCATGTCCCCTCCTACCTCCAATTTTCGCCACTTAACTTCAGGGAAAGGTTAAGTTGACTAGATGGAGGTTACTCAAGGGTTACCCATGCCAAATGGGCCCCTGGACCCATGGGGTAGAACCCAGGGTCAATTTTAACCCATACAAGACACCCCAGGTCAAGGTAAAGCACAAGAAAAAGGGCCTCATAATTTAAATAAAAATTGAAATTTCAAATTCAATCTCTTTACAACACTTACTTATAAAAATAATATTACATGAGGGTAACCTAACCCACTCGACCATACGAAAGACCACATTACATCATGACATCAAACACAAAGAGATCTTGGTTCATCGTGGAACCAGATCGGCTTAACAGGGAATAACAATTAACAAGGTGTGGAATGATCTCCGAAATCTGTGGTTTGATTAGTAGTCCCTGCACACTCAATTACAAGATCAGTAACCACATAAATTCATCATAGCCGAAGCAACTTAAATAACACATGCATTCTCATGCCTTAGTACAATCTAACATAATTAAAAATCATATTACAATTTTCCATCATCTCTAACATCTCTAATTCATTTTTCTGAAAAGTAACTTATCCAAACATCACCCAATTAGTTTTTCCGAAAACATAATAAAGTTAAATAGTCTGACAAATTTCGGGAACTGCTATCCCACAAATATGAAAGTAACAATAACAGCACTGTAAAGAGTCATGACAACAGTAGTAAAAAGGGCGGTCCTCAGAAAAACTCACCACCATTATTAGTTCTCAAACACTTAATCTTTTTACTAGTCTAATTTTCAGTAAGACCTTTAAACTCTTTAAACTGACTAAAGACTTTAGTCTTGCTTTTGATATAATAAACCCATGTCCTTCTATTGTAATCATCTATGAAAGATACAAAGTATACAGATTTGGAAATTGATGGAACATTAACATGACCAAACACATCAGAATGAATAAGATCCAACACACCAAAAGACTTGTGAGAACTAGAGTAAAATTAAACACAATTTTGCTTTCCATATACACAATGTTCACAAAAGTCAAACCCGAGACTACAATCATTTAACCCCTCAACGAGGTTTTTATTTTTAAGGGTTCGCAGACCCTTCTCACCAATGTGGCCATAACTCAAATGCCATAACATAGTCTTTTCAGCAAGAAGTTTAACTTTCAAAGCATGTGCACTACCATCAGAATGTGTTACAACATATTTCTTCACTACTCATTCAGATGGTGGGGATGAAGTGACTATAGCTCTTTTCTTCAAGTTAGAAGAACTATTGAACTGTGAAGTGCATGCCTCTAGCTAAAACAAAGTACCTCTTTGAGTACCCTTAGCAAGCACCATAGATCCTCTAGTTATCTTGCATCCATCCTTCAAAAAGACAACCTGCACACCTGCATCATTCAACATACTTACAAAAAGTAGGTTTTGTGCAAGGCCTGGGATGTGCATAACCCCAGTGATCCCCTTCACTCATCCATTAGGGAATCAGATTGAGACTGTTCCTCAACCAACAATCTTTAGATGAGAATCATCATCCAGGTACACTCTTCCACCATTGAACTCTTCATACTTTGTGAACCAACTTCGATGCGAGGTCATGTGGAATGATGCACTAGAATCAATCAACCACACATCATTAGATGTATGGGTGGCCAGGGCTATGATGAAGGCATCACCATCATCTTGAGATTTGTCAGAATCTGAATCTAGGACATTCTTCTTCTTCCTTTTCTTTTCTTTCTTGCATTCCTTTTGAAAATGCCTAGTTTTTCCACAGTTCCAACAGAGAGCCTTGGACTTTCTAGGAGATTTGGATCTCCCATAGGATTTGGATATGCCCTTCTCAGCTTTCTTGTCCTTCTTTTTCCCTTTCTCCTTGGATCTTCCATGAACTGCAAGAGCCTCTTTGGCTACCTCAGAAGACTTTCTCTGTATCTCTTCAGATAACAATGAAGATACCACATCATCCATTTTGAATGTGGATGTGGTGATCCTAATAGCCATCACAAGATGATCCCACGAGTTTGGCAAAGAAAAAAGCAAGGTCATACAATGATCCTCCCTCCATCCTCCATCCTTAGAGAATACAACTTCTTTCTTAGAAAAACTTTGTTCACCAGGGATTTGGCCTGATAAACATCACCCAACTTCTTCCATAGATCTTTTGTGCTCTTCTCCTCATGGACATTTAACAGGACAAAATCAGCTAGACTGAGTCTTATTAGACCCTTAGCTTTACAATCTTTGAGATCCCAATTAGCTTGTGCCATTGCGGTTGGTTTTACATTGGATACGGTTTCCCATAGGTCACGATTAACAAGCATGTCCTCCATCTTAAGTTTCCATAACTCAAAATTAGTGCCATTGAATTTCTCCACCTCTAATCTTCCGAATGTGCCTACCATCTCTTTCCTACAACAAGATTTTAGAATTCTCTACACAAAGCTCCCACTCAACCTAAGGTTAGCTCAAAAAACCCCTACCCAACAACTTGGACCAAAGCTGATCAAGCTCTAATACCAATTGAAAGGAAGCTAGGTGTGCAAAAATCACTTCCTACACTAATCTAATGAGGAGAGATGAGTGAAAATTCATTTTAATCTTTATAGTTACAACAATGTTAACCTAATAATAGAGATATTGCAGGAAACACATACACAAGAATGTAAGACAGAAGAAGAGAGAGACAAGATATACGTGGGGAAAACCCTTATGGGTGAAAAACCCCACACTCCAAAACACAACTCAAATGTATTATCCAAACAAAGACGTTTACAATACAGTTACAAATCTAATTCTCTTGTAGGAGTCTTCAACACTCATATCTAGAGACAATCTGGAAACATAACAGTACCTTTCAATCACATAATACATCTCCTCTCCAAAGCACCTATTTATAAATAAAATACAAGTAAAAAATGGCTCTATCTTGGGATGGGCATCCAACATGGCCTCATGGCCCAAAACTAACGCCTATGGACACTTGTCCAACATTGTAAGATGTTCCTGACACTTGTCAAGTCACCCCATCCCAAATAGGTCACCTATTCCCAATTTGGGTAATGACAAATGCTCTTACGACTATTACAACCATCATAGAATCTGTCATACTAACATATCTTACAACTATAAGAGAATCTGTCATAAATAGGCTATAAATAGCATATTCTCTTACAACATGTCATAACCCTCCTTTGGGCACCCAAAGATGCTTCTTGACACATGTCTTCACCTATCATAGAATCTTCCATTTCTAACTCTTACATGTCATAGATTTGTCATAGGAATATGTCATAACCGTTTCGGTCAATATTCCCTTACACACTATACAAGATGCTGACACATGGAAAATATTCCTACCACTAAGTGGGATGCCTATCTCCTCATGTGAGGACAAATTTACAACTTGTCATCTTCCATGTAGGATGACACATCACCGTGCCAACTCCCACAAGATGACAACATAGGATTTGCATCCTAATTACACAATAGGCAATAAATAAATAAATACAATGTAATAATACAAGGAATTACCAAGGTTGAGATACCTTAATTTCCAACAACACCAGTTCTGGCTAACTTGGTTGGTTACACTTGTTGCGGAGGTGCTTCGTGGATTGTGGACGCATGTTGAAGCATGTGAAGATGTATTTTCATCTGAGCTAAGCCATGAAGTGTTCTTCTTTCATTCATTTTATCCACAATTTGGTTTAGATCCAGACCTATTTTGAATTATGTATGTTTGCTGACCTTGGAGACTATTCCAAAGGTTGTAGTTTGTATTGCCGACCTTGATGTATGTTCCAAGGTTGATGATTGGTATAAATAAATGTAATAAAATTGTGTGTAATGTGAGGTGGTGTGAAGATGTGAAGATGGTGGTGTTTGTGTTGTAAGGCAATGAAGGTGATATGTATTGTGCCTCAATGGAACTGAACTCAAGCATGTTGTAGATGCTATCAAATCAGTTCATTACAGTGAGCCATCCCTCCTGGTAGTGAGCCATCCCTTGGTAGTGAGCCTTTTTGTAGTGAGCATTTATGGACAGTGAGTCCTTAAGGGCAGTGAAGCCTAAGGCAGTGAGCCTCTTTTGTTATTCGATATTGTTACTACATTATAATGTGAGCTAACACTCACCGTAATTATCCCCTTTTAGGTTTTTCCACGTAAAAATCTAGTGTTCATGTGTGTATGGTGTTGATGTGTTTAAGTTTTGATTTTGCATTTCATGTTTAATCTTCATAATAGTTAAAGGGGTTAAAGTAAGTGAATGTGAATGTGATTTTATTCAATAGAATTTAAGGTTTTTGATACAATTGATTCACTCCCCTCTCAGTTGTCTTGTGCCTTCAACAAACAGTGCAGTTTTCTAGTTTCTATTTATTTCTATTTCCACGCTCGTGGCTGTAATTCTGTGCTTTTGTTTGATTATCATTTTATAGATAACATTTTGGGTTGTGGGTGGCACTAACACATTTTATGCAGCTTTTTTATGCTTGTCAAAGATCATATCTCAAACTACTAACAAGTTTGTTTTAGGTTTTCACTGTCAAAGACATATCATTTGAATTGTTGTGTTTGCTTTGTTTTATGGATTTGATTGTGACTTAGGGTGTGTATACTCTTCCCTTTCACTTAGTGTGATCTTGGGAATCACAAGAATCCTTGAGCTACATTCATCTTCACACACAGATCATTTTTTATCTAAGGGTTAATGAATCTTATTTGTGTGGATCAAGTGTATGTGTGTGCTCTCCTCTCACACCATTAGGTGATCTTGAGGATCAAAAGCATATCTTGATTCACTTATGTCACCCAAGGTGGGTTAACTTTTGTATGCTCTCCTTGCGCTTCATGTGACCTTGGAGATCAAAAGTACTTAACATCATCTTTCCCTTAGGAGGCCTACCTTGAAGACACAACCACTTCAAGGGGTGACCTCATCCACACATTCCAGTAGGGTATATCAAAGGGGAGAGAACAAAAGCTTACCTCAATCTATTCATGTAGTCATTAGATAGCCTTGGGGCCCCAAGTGATTCTAGACACAAGGTGAAGTAGTGTTTACTTGATTGCTTATGCCACATCCCTTCAATGGACTAGTTTTCATGGACTTGGACCTCATGTACATTGTGTATATATTGGAGACACCCTTAGAAGCTTGTTAATCCTAGTTTACGATCTTTAGCCATTATACCTTATGGTGCATCATTGATAGGGAGGATAAGTGCTCACATGTACCTCCATGTGTTTAGATAGAGCTTACTTTGGGCAAGGTTCATCCTCCAAGGTAAGGGGTGTATGGTGGTACATGACCATACATTCCCTAGCTATCTAATTGCATGGTAGATGGTATTAAGGGAATGGATGTCACCATTATCAAATTAGTGGGGATGAAAGTTAGCCTTGTGAGTCCACAATATTTGACACACCTACTTGAATAATCTATGGTGTTTTTGTGTATTGTGTGTGTGTTCATTTGTATTAGCCAAATCTAAATCATTTGCAAACCTTATGCATGTGTATATGAACATTATTTGCCAATTTTCCTAAGTCAAGCTTTTAACAATCCAATCACCTTCTAATCAACTTATCCACCTCATCTAATCCAATCCAACTCCATCCCTAATTCATCCCTAATCCATCATCTAGGACTGTAATCCATCATCTAGGACCGTAATCCTAATCGAGCTATCCAAATCCAATCAAGGCCCTAATCATAATCCCATCCTTGAGTCTCATCTAATTCCTAGCCTATTACCCTTCATTAATTGTCATTCTTAATCCACATCATAATCCAATTCTCAAGCTTAATCCAAATCTTTCATCCAATCCTTTTGTCCAAAATGGTTGTCATAATAAAAAATCCCACTAAACTCATAATCAATAGGACACCCAAACTTGTAATAGGAGGTCTTGAATTTGGAACCAATGATTATGAGGTCCTTTTAGATAATGATGCATATATTGAACAAGATGACCTTATGGATCATGATTCCCATTTTTAACATACCCAATCTAATGTAAATGTAACACATCCAACTCAATCCGCATCCCCATCAACCTCTTACCAACATTCATCCTCTTATAGGGACATGCCATCATAACCATTATATCCATCCTATCAAACTGCTCCATCAATACCTCAATCTTCTCTAAATGTTCCTTATATATACTTTATATAAATCCATTACATCTCCATAATATACCCCATATCAAGCCAATCCCTTATCAACCTATCCCATGAATGTTCCTTAATATCCATATCAATATCCCCCACAACAAGAGCATGCTAGCACTAGCTACCCCTTGAGTCACAATCCAATGTCCATGAATTCTTCTTATGCTACCTTTGACAAGGGAAGAACCCCTCATCCTAGTCTTAATCCTACCATATCCACTCATAGTAGCCCTCCACTAGACCATCATCCCTCATTTCAAGATTAAGATGCCCTCCTTATATACCTTCTTCAATCTAGATTTCATAGTGAGGAGGCCATAATGGAGTTTCTTATTGATGTATAAGCCAAGCGTTTATAAAAAAATCACCTTCAAACTCATCAGACAAACATTAATCCTAATCCATCCACTCCTATTATCCATCTAGCCAATCCTAATCCTAATCCAACAACATCTGCCATTATTGTCCATCCATTATATTATCCATATCCTACCACTTCTAATCCATCCACCAACTTATGAAGGATGTGATTCAATGTCTATTAGCAAGGAATCAAATGCCATCATGTATTCAAATATCTATCCTTGTGCCTATCAAAGAGCTTCAATGTATCATGCCTATCCCTCCAATCCCACCATCTAGTCTATTACTTATCATGTCTCTTGAAAAACTTCTTACCATAAATGCAAATCAAAATCCCTCATGTATTCACATTGTCAATGATCCAATCCCTATCACTTCCATCCTTATCCAAACTCAAGATCTATGTCAAGATTCAAATCCAAAGCATGATCAACCTTGTCCCTCACCAAGCCAAGATCAAACCATCAATGCTTCTCAAGACCAAATTACCCAAGCTACCCAAGAGCCAACTACTCCCCCTCATGATTATCCTAGGTATCAATAAGAGTGAGCATGAAAGTCTTGTTGATCAACTTAAGCACTCACCCGCTTCATGGGCTTTCTTTGAAGTGAAGAAATTTCTCTTTCTATCCATAATCCCACTAAAACTAGTCCTATCCATCCTCCAACTAGTCCTATCCATCATCCAACAACATCCACTTCCCTTGATGAGACATTAGGTCCCCAAGAAAATATGGACAATAAACT
Organism: Cunninghamia lanceolata; assembly: GCA_027924645.1. NCBI lineage: Eukaryota > Viridiplantae > Streptophyta > Pinopsida > Cupressales > Cupressaceae > Cunninghamia > Cunninghamia lanceolata. Next base: position 1,285,723 of record BSBN01000081.1, on the reverse strand, counting down.
TCTTAATGAGCATAATGTTGATCAAAATCCTTATGATCCTTCACCATCTTCTATTGATCCCATTCCAAATACATCATCATATCCTCTTGGACTCAACACCTTCATTCGTGGTGGCTCTCTTATACAAGAGGAGCAACTTCTATCCACCACCCCACCTTCTCCATCTAATAATGGACTCGTATCTTGTGTCCTAAATAACAAACATCCCATTGCACATCGCATGCTCAAAATCATGAACTATTAAGGAAAAGGTTTAGGCCTTCATGAACAAGGTTTCTTGGAGCTCATCCATGTCAAAATCCATTCATGATTGTATGGCCTTGGCTATATATCCCAAGGAAAATGATCCAAAGATGTTAGTACCACCTCCATGCCTTCTAAATCCACTTCTATTAATCCTGAACCCCATGCATCCCATCGTACCTCCAAATCATATACTGCCATCCCTCCTCCATCATCATATAAATCCCAAAATCATGTGACCATACATCTTCCTCCATCCACCCTACCTCCACTTCTCCCAACTTCTAATATCCCCATCCTTAAATCCCCTTATCCTCTCGTCCATAAATCTTGCTCCCTTGAATCCCCTAACATTCCTAATCATGATCAATGAATGTACACATTATCTAAACTTGAAGCTATGACAAAACCCATGGGATTCAAAAGTAAAAATTTGGATTCCTACCCACATAAATCAAATACTCCATCCAAACCTAAGAATGACCATGCCACAAGGCATCAATCCCTAACATCAAAGAAAAAGCCTCACACCTCCAAATGAAAAAACTCAAATGGTGTGGGTCCCCTAGAAAAAAACATTAAATCCAAGTGGAGCATCCCAATCCCACTCCACCCCCACATCAAAATAATCCCAAATTCCTTCATCCCGCACCCAATGCAACAATCCTAATAATACTAAGTCCATTTGGGTTCCTAAATCCATAATGAATTCCAAATCTCCATTGCTTCCTAGACCTCCTCTAAATCAAAAGCTTCAACATCTATTATGGTGTGTGTAACCATTTGTCTTGGTTCCTTTCCATTCCATGACATTCCCACATACCTCCACTTCCCATCTTATAATCCTACATCTCTTCGCTGTCATATCCCTATGGTCCATTCTTTCACATAATCCTTTCATTCATCATCCATTTATCCCACCATCTCCATCCATCTATCCATCTGCACTCCATACTCTATCTCCATCTCCATCTCATGCAATCTTCTACCGACATCTTTGTGCATAATGATTCTTGACATGGTCCATGTGCAATATCCACCTATAATGGGATACTATCACCTTTCATGGAACTAGATGCTTGAGTCCCCATATTCTTCCAAATCCTTCTTATCCATATTCCTCATCCCATCAAAAAATACAAGAAAAAAGAAAGAAAAAAATAGTAAAGAGAAATACATCATCCAATGGTGAAAACCACGTTGTTGGCACCTTGGATAAGTACCATGATGAAAACCTAGAAAATAGGCATCATGTGTAGATTAATTGTCTATGTGCCTTACACTTTGGGGAAAGTTGTCTCATCTATCCCCTACTATCATTTTCCCATCCTATCATCCTACCATCCTCATCCATTATATCCACATACCTATCCCCTTGTACCAACCCATCTTCCCTTCCTCCTTTGATCTTGATAAGGATAGTGATGAAATGTTAGAAAATTCTTTGGACATCTTTTCATATATTTAATCCTTTCCAAGCAATCTTATCATCATTACCATTACAAGCATTATCATGCAAAATCCTAAGTCTAATATGGGGCATGTTCTTCCTATGCAACATAGTCCTTGGCGATCACATCCTAAACCCCTCTATCCATCCATTATGTATCCTCCATCTTTCCCATCTTTCATCCATAATCCTTTTGTCCATATATCCAATCCTTCTTTTATCCTTGTCCTTTGACTTGGTTTTCCCTTGTAATTGGTATCTCGCTAAAGGCTATCCAACTACAATCCAATTCCATCCCATAACATACCAAAAAATCCAAAAAAAATAGAAAATATTCAAAAAATCCAAAAAAATTACATATCCACTAAAATTCAAGCAATAAATCCAAATGCAAGTCATCCTTAATCCATACCAATCTAGTCATGTAATCTAGGGCCAAATTATCCAAACACATACCTTGGTTTTGTTTCCAACTTTTCTATCAACCCAATAAATCAATCAATCAATCAATCATCATCATCATCATCATCATCATCATCATCAATTGGATATATCATTCCTGCATCCTTGTGTTGATCTAGGGATATATCATTCCCTGCAATGACAACACTATCCTTATCCAATCAATCAATCATTAGTTTATAGCTTGACAAGGGCAATACCTTGTTTATTTTTGAATCCTTTGTGCATGGTTTCTTGCTTACTTGTGTGTTTTATCATTTTATCTTGCCTTTGTATCAAATCCTTGCACCATATTGCTACAATGGCATCACAGTCTTCCATATCATGGTGCCCAAAGGCATATGTGTGCTTGTGACCTTTTTGTATATTTTTTGAGTTAGCCCTTCATGCACATGACACATCGTCACCCCGATCTTTATACCTTGGTGCACAATGTCTAGTGCTATATCAAACTATATGGTTGTTCACTTAATGCAACATAACATCTTTTTCATCCATTTCCTCCATCTCTTATCAATCCTCCCTCTCCTTATACAATCAATTTCAAGAGCATAACCATGTTCTTCCAACCCACCTATCCTCTCGAGGGGCATCCGATATCTCCATCATTCCTCCTTGTCACTCATCTAAGTGTTTAGGGCATCCTTTTCCATACTTTTCCCTTCATCCATACCTTATCTTCTTTAAAATGATGTTACTTCTCTTAGTCACAACATCATCTCTAAGAGGGGCAAATGTAGACACCTAAAATTGACCATGTCCTCGTAACCCCTTGACATTCCCTAGACATTCATCCTACAACACATTGTCCCTTAATCCCTTTCCCAAATTAATTAAATAAATTATATTTATTCAATTAATCCATTTCCTTCATCACCTACATTAAATAAATATTTATTTATTTAATCCATTTATCACTTTAGCCAATGTTTTTGATATTGATAAGCTATAAACCCGGGTGCAAAACCCAATAATAAAGCCAGAAGGTAGCAGGACAGGCCCAAGGCCACAAACAACTGACTAACAACCGATCAATAGTACATAAAAAACCATCAAAAACTAGAAAATGAGTTTTTTTAAAAACTAAGACGAGAGAAACAACTAGCTAAGCAAAATTTTCCAATCATTGGAGATTGACTTAAGCAAATTTTCCTGATCCTCAAGAAGGGAATCCATGGCCTTGTTCCAGTCCACCTGCAGAATGGAAAAAGCCGCAGCAGCCCTATGGGAAGACCTCATAACCATCTTGGCTAGCACCTTGACTTTGTCTTCCATATCTGAATGATGGGTTTTAACCTCCACAAGCTCCATATCCAGCTTCTTGTTGTTAACCTCCCTTTTGGCATTCATAACCTCCTTATTAGAGGTCTCCTAGATTTTAGTATCCTCATTGTTGGTGTCATAGAAGGAGTTATTCATGGACGCAAAATGGCTAGCACCTTCCTACTCCTGTACAAGGGTGGTTTGTGTTTCCTCTATGTTAACATCTTGCACAGTGTCCTCTCAATCCGAGGTAGTGGAGTAATCAACAATTTTCAAACCATGGGGTGAAACCCCCGCCAACCTAGAGGATCTCCTTATGCTTGGTCTTCTGATAGAGCAGGACTTCCCCATAGCCTTCTCTTTCATAGTCTCCCCTATTTATCAGTTATTTTCTGAGCTTACTATTCATCATCTCCTTTCCCTTCAACACTTTCACTGCAGCTTTTCTTACCACTTCTATTATGAGTAGGCTTACCTCCCTTACATTCTTTGCTATCTAGTTTAGGGTTTTTTTTTTTTAGGTTACATAGGCCCTCAGTAGCCATAGTGTGAGATTGATCAAGTGAGCCCTTGAGAGTAACATGCACAAGCATAAGACTGCCAGAAAGAGTCTTCAAAAAAGAGGTGGCCTTAGACATAGAGCTAGAGAAGGGGCCTGAAGGACTGCTCATAGGAAGGTTGGAAGGAGAGGCATGCTGAGTTGGCTTCGGGGTTTTTAGTTTGGATGGCTTCCCAAGCCTAACACTCAGAGGGATTTTATCCTTGGGCTCCTCATTGGAGCTGTCCTCCACAGGCTGGGCAGCAGGCGTTTTAGTCAAACACAAAGCTAAATGAAATTGGTACAAACAAAAAAATGAGCACCTGATGCAGAGGCAAGGTAGCCACCTTCGGGTTTCCCTCATGGGCCTTTTTAGTCTAGAGCACAGAAGCCACAAGGCTGGATAGCAGAAAAGAGGGAAATTTGACCAACATTTTGTGTTGAAAGTGATTTAGAAAGGCAAAGTGATAGTGGTAAAACACTCTGTATCTTCCCTCAAGAGTAAAATATTTCATAATCAAGAAGTATACCTAGTTCCACAGATTGACCAATCTTTCACATTCGAAGCCCCCCTGAAGATGAATTTGCTTCTCTCCTTTCTTATAGAATAGTTTCAAACCATCATTGTCTTGGACATGCGTCTACTTCTTGAGCCTATTCCCCAAGCAAGGCATGCCAGTAGAAGTAGTAATGGATTCCTTTGAGACCATGAACTGGACTCCGCCCACTTTCACATTTCGACTCCTGTCCCATGAGTTAGCAAATTGTGCCGATAAGTGTTCATCATAGCCGTTTAGACATTAAAGAAATGGAGTCACTCCTCCCTCATACACTATGCTCCAGATATGAAGGTCTTCTTTAAATTTGCCACAGTTCATGGGCTCCATTCTAACTTTCTCCCCACCCATATTCCTATCAAACCAAAGCTCATTCCTAGGAAAGTCTTTACAGAGAATTGAAGAAAGTTCACCACTGAGAAAGCCATTGCAGAGAACAAAGGGGCGCTGAGTGAACAGTCTAGAATTATTCCATTTTCTCTGCACATCTATCCAAATCCTGAGTGCATTTAGATCATAATTTCCATCAGGGCACGGCTCATGCGAGTCCCTCGAAGCTAGCTCTTCAAACGGCGGGTGATAAGACCATTTATAAATATCATGTCGCCAAACATGTTTGTAACTGAGATGTTTAAGGTACACATAATCCTTTGTCAGCCATGTCATCATGGAGGGATGAGTAGGCTTCCTACTATCATCAAAAAAGCCATGTCCTCCCATAACAAAAGGAAAGCACGAGATGATACTACACCAAGAAGTACAAAAAATGATACACTCCATCATGATATAGTGAGCACCTCCTTCTGAATGCACTCATTAACCGACTGGGGCAGATTGTCTAGATCCCTCTAGCATTTTAGGGAATTAACATTAATCCCAAGATTAGCCATGAGATCTGTAGTTTTATTACCCTCTCTGTAAATATGTCTCACCTCTTTTCCTTCAAACTTTGAAAGAAGACCCTTTATATCTTCAATAATATCCTCTAACTACCATCCAACTTTAACATTTCCTTTAACAGTTTCAATGACAATTATGGAATCACCTTCAACAAATATGTGCTTGATGCCTAATGCTAAGGTGATTTTGAGCCCCCAAAAGAGAGTTGTGGCTTCCGCATTATTATTGGTGTTTTCCCCAAGGCTCCTAGTAAACTCAACAATTAGAGAACCCTTATCGGATCTTATAATTTCACCTCCGCTAGCCAATCCAGGGTTGCCTTTGGTAGCACCATCAAAGTTAAGCTTTGCCCAACAATTCAGGGGAGGGGACCAGTTAGTGTTAGCCCTGGCTTTTTTCTTTCTATCATCCACTCTGCAAGTACTTATTGGAATAGTCCATTGGTTAATGATATTAGTTTCCATAACATTTGGGGGATTTTTCGTAGCCTTTAGGGATTTGTTGATGATGTTGTCTTACAACTGTCTGATAGTTGAGTCAAACACTTCCTTGGGATTCCTAAATTTCTCATGGAAGAGCTTATTGTTTATTTCTTTCAAGAGACACCGAGACAGAATGGGAAGAGCCTAGGCCCATATTTCACAACAAACTAGATTGGAGAAAAGAGGGATCCAGGACCTAATGCAATCCTCCAAGTTCCCATTTCCACACCAAGAAACATCCAAGATATTCAAGGCAGAGCTCCAAACTTCCCAAGAGAAGTTACAGTGTAATAGGATATGGGAGACAGTCTCCTCTTTTTTCATATAAAGAATACATTTGTTGGGGATTTGGAAACCCCTAATCTATAGGTTATCAATAGTTAGAATTTTGTTTTCCACTGCCAGCCACCAAAAGTGGTTAGTCTTTAGAACAAGATTGTGATTCTAGATGCTCCTCCATAATTTATCTCCATTTTGAGGAAGAAAAAGATTATAGGCTAATCTAACAGTGAAACATCCAGATTTCTCCTTAGCCCATATCAATCTATCTTTTTATGGGAAGAGAGCAATTCTGCACCCTTTTAGGGAAGTTGGGTATCCTCAGCTATCCCAATAAGCTCTACCTACCATCGACAGCACTCAAACATTTGAACCTACCCACATTTTCCAGGAAGGAAATAATCCATGACCCTATAACCAAAGTGGTTAACAACTAAGCTCATCAATTTTTGAATGTTCTGGTGCTTCTTAAGAGGCCCTCCATTGACCCAGTTGTCTTCCCAAAATATTATAGATTCCCCATCCCCTAATTTCCACTTAACCCCTTTCAACATAATAGTTCTACACTTCATGATGTTATTCCAGATCATCGAGCCTTTGGGAAAGTTAGAAGAAAGAAGAATGTCTTCAGGAGCTAAGTTCCCCAGATATTTGGCTTTCATAATGCTACCCCAGTCTTTAGCCCAATAAGGAGGTTCCAGCCGATCTTGGTTATAAGGGCTTTATTCAATAGGTTCAACTTTCTTAGACCTAGGCCCCCTTGTAACTTAGTTCTACACACTTTATCCCAAGCAACAAGAGCCAACCTCTTTTTGTTTTCCATTCCTATCCATAGGAAATTTCTTTGTATTTTCTCTAGTCTCTTGGCTAGGTATTTAGGAATTTTGAACAGGGACAAAAAATAAACAGGAATCCCTTGGAGCGAGGCTTTGAGTAATTGAAACTTACCATCTTGGCTCAGAAGTTTCCTTTCCATCCTGCCAGCTTCCTCTGAGTCCTTTCCATAATAGAATTCCAATACTCTAGAGTAGCGTCTTTCACTAAGAAGGGGAGTCCCAGATAAATCCTAGGAAAAGATCCCGTAGAACAACCAAGAATACCCATAATATTTTGTTGTATAACTAATGGGGTGTTGAAGAAGTAGACATGGCTCTTATCATAATTGATGCATTGGCCAATTGAGGTTGCATACTCCTGTAGCACGCTTTTCCATTTCCAAGCCTCAATCACTGAAGTTACCCCAAATAGAATGGTGTCATCCACAAATTGTTGTATGATGATAGGATCAGCTATTGAAGCAGTTTTAACACCTTAAACTTCTTTGGAATTTAAAAGAGAGAGGAAGACTCTACTTAGGGATTCATCCAGAAGGATAAAGAGGTAGGGGGATAGGGGATCACCTTGCCTAATCCCTCTACTAGCATTAAAGAAACCTCTGGGGATACCATTGACCAGAACTAAGAATCTGACAGAAGTAACATAGAGCTTGATAAGCTGCAGAAATTTGCCTTGGAATCCCATCTTTCTCAAAACAATGAAAAGGAATTCCCAATTAAATCTGTCATAAGCTTTTCAAATATCAAGCTTGAAAGCCATTCTTGGAATTTTTCTTCTCTCCATGGAGTTGATATTTTCATGAGTGGTGATGGATACATCTGTGATCTGTCTACCTGGCACAAATCCTTTTTGATAGCTGCTACTTAGCTTATCCAGGATGGGTTGCATCCTGAACACTAAGATTTTGGAGAAAATCTTGTAAACAGTATTACAGAGGCTTATTGGTCTAAAATCCCCCATACACACTGGATCCTATTTTTTTGGGAATAAGGGCAATGAATGTATGATTTAGCTGCTTTAGTAGCTTACTTGTCCTGAAGAAATCTCTAGCAGCCTTTGTGACATATTTTCCCACAATATCCCAATGCTCCTGGAAGAAAGCATGGGGAACCCATCTGGCCCCAGGGCTTTAAAGGCACCCATAGAGAAAAGACTAGCCCAGACCTCCTCCTCCATAACAAGTCTATGAAGCTAAGCATTATCTCCCTCATTTAGGAGGGTAGGGATGATATCTATGAGATCCTAGTTAATACAACTATCTTGGGCTCCAAGAAAGTTCTGAAAGTAGGAAGCCACCACTAGCCCAATCTGAGTGTCCAAATTAACCATGATACCTCTGTCATCCATCAGTTTAGATATACTATTTCTTTTCCTACGCTTCATTGTGGATTGATGGAAGAAAGAAGTGTTCCTATCCCCCCTCTTTTAGCCATTGTAATCTTGACTTCTATTTCCAAACAACAACTCTTTCCACTCCCTTCTCACACTCTCTTCCTTCTCTGCAGTGTCCTTTGTGGTGTTTTCTTCCTCCAATCTCTTTTGTAACTCTCCCAGTTTAGCATTTATTCTCATTTTTTCATCAAATATGTTCCCAAAGTTGAACCTATTCCATCCTTTCACTTTTTTCTTGACCATTAGTAGCTTTTGCATTAGTCTGAACATAGGCGTTCCTTGGACTTCATCCCTCCACCAGGTTGCTAATTTATCTTTAAAATTTGGGTGTTTAGACCACATAATTTTGAATCTGAAAGGGTAAGGGCCTTTACCATTCCCATCCTTCCATGAAAGAAGTAGGGGGTTATGATATGAAGTTGTTTGAGGCAAAGCTTCAAGGTCATGGGCGCTTAAAAATTTCTAGCTAGAAGAGACCAAAACTCTATCTAGCCTGACTTGGATCAGCTTCCTCCCTTTTCTCTGATTTGACTAGGTAAACCTATTTCCTTGTAAGTTAAGATCCATTAGACCTTCCTTATTTAAAAATTCATTCAACTCCATCATGCTATTAGTGTAATCCATGGTTCCTCCATTTTTCTCATAGGGGAATATAGGAGTATTAAAATCTCCCGCTAACATCCAGTAGTTATCAGGGTCTCTAGAGATTAGGGAGGAGATAATATCCCACAACTCCTTTCTTGGGCCTCTCTGATTGGGGGCATAAATATTAATCAGGTTCCATGAGTAGCTGTTAGACTCCATCCTAATTGCTAGAAAGTTTTTATTTTTATCTATAATCCTTCCTCTAACAATCTTGTTGTTCCACATAGTGACATACCCCTAGAGGCACCACAGGCATCACAACTTAGGTACACCTCATTAGGCCATAGATTCCTAGCCACAGCTTGAAAGCCTTCACTTTTCATCTTGACTTCTTGGATGATCAAAATATCTATTTTGTTGTCAAAGATACAGTTCTTGACCAAGAACTATTTGTGAGGGTTGTTTAACCCCCAAATATTCCATGATAGAATTCTCATTTGATAGGGGCCTTCTTGGAGCCAATCTCCAAGGTCTTCTGTCTACCCATTGCAATGTCTTTTTTAATCACCTTCTATCTTGTTTCTCATTGAGATGGCCTGCCCTACTTAGTGTCTGCTCCCACATCCATAGTCTTCTTCCTTGGGCCTTTTCCTTTCCTTCTAGTAGTAGTCCATCCCTCCGAGTGAGTAATACTGGAACCAACCCTAGGAGTAAGGGTTAGAGTTTTATTGCTGGTGGAGGAAACCCCTAGGCCAGCCTCACATCCATCCTAGCTACCCCCCTTAACTAGTAAAGGGCCATTCAACACAAGAGGAATCACCATCTCTACTAAGACTTCTTTTTCTAGAATTCCTCTTGGTGAATCTCCCCATCTTCCAACCTAGTTGGCAATAAATCATTACATCTATCAGCACTTGGTGTGGGAAAGGCCTTTGGGCTCCCCAATAGGGTGTGATCATTGGTTCCTAGGTCTTGCTATGGGGGATTAATTGTATTTCCCTCAACAGCCTTGTTCTTTTCTGGAGGGTCAAAAATATTCAACAAGTTTTCCCTAGATGGGTAGTCCTCCTCATTATCCACAGCCTAGTTATTTAGAGTAGGGGTAGGTTTTCTAGCCCGACACTAAGAAGCTAAGTGACCTTCTTATTACAGATTTGGCAGATGGTTGTGGATTTTTCATAAAATATAGGTTGAACCCATTGGCCAAATTTAGATTCAAGAGTAATATTGTTTGGAAGGATCTTGTTAATATCAATGCTAACATAGAATCTAGCAAAGACTAACCTCGATTTGTTCTTGGTGGTACTATCGAGAGTTATGAATTGACCAAATGAGTTGGCAATCCACATGAAGATCTCTTCATCCTAGAACTCCAGAGGAAGGCTTGGGAGCCTAATCCATATTGGTGCCATTTTGTTGAGGTCTGCAACACTATCAAATCCTAGCTTCCATTTGCATAGGGATAAACTATGTTTCCCATATATCCAGGGCCCCTCCTCTAAAATGGAGGCTAGATCTTCTCTAGCTATAAATTTAAAGAGAAACATCCCAGCAACCATAGCATTCACCAAAACACTTCCCTTCACTTTCCATTTGGCAGTCACCCATTTCTTGACTGCATCTATGTTAGGTTTGAAGGAAAAAAACTTCCCTACCAGAGTATTCTCCATGGAGGAGACCACTCTATCCATCGTGGTGTCTGGGATCACAAGTGCCGAACCATCCACCAAAACATGAAATCTTGGAGAAACACGCGGTCTCTCCGTCTCCTCCCTAAAAAGGGCCTTTTTCCAGGCACTGGGCCCCAACTCCTTATTTTGCAGTGCGTGAACAAAGGATTCGCAGTCCTTGTCACAAGACACGTAACCTGCAAGGTCTACACCACCGTTTAGTCCACTTGGACTAGTCCCAAACACCGAAGCATCTCCTGGGACACCCTGCGTGGAAGGGTCCAGGGGATCTCCTGAGTCCCCAGCAGCCATCAAAACTTCAAATTCAAAATTCAAGTAGCGAGCGTGAAAGTTGTAGAGCAAAAAAATTGTTGTGACTATAAATTTGTTAAAGATACTTTAGCCAATGTTAATTGAATAAATATTATTTATTTAATTAACATATTCTCCAATTATCCCCTCTCCAATAATTAATTAAATAATTTTATTATTTAATTTAATTATTGAGAGTCACATGACTAGCTTGTCCTTATCCACATCCACTTGCCACAATTAATAAATGCGTTTCCTAAAAGTCAAACTATGTTTTCATATCAACCATCCATTTTATACATCTCTCAATCTCAACCGTTCACATAAGGACAAGCCCTATCAGCTTCCTTTGTTTCCTAAGAAATCTTTATGCTTTCCCTAATGTTCTCTCATCAAATATCAACCATTGATCTAATCTTTTAATTGTAGCCCTTCATTCATCATATCCAACCTCTATAAATCAACCCTCAACCAAGCCATTCTAAACACATCTTATGCCATAATCTTATGCTATCAAAATCCTCATAGATCTCCCATTTATCCTATCCATCATCTTTATCTAAGGTTATGCTACTAGTTTGAGCAACTAACATGTACATATCTCTATCAAAATATCATTATAATATCAAGGGCAACAAGGACTATTTGGTGATATTATTTCATTTCCATTTTTATAGTTACTTGCTCTTCATGTGATGTTGAATATGGAGTAGGTTGTTTGATGTATTGTTCCTTTATTTGATTTCCATATTTCTGCATATACAATTTCATTGAGAATGAAGTCTGGTACCATACCTAAAAGTCACCACATGTTCACAATTAGATATAACTCCCTACCAGAATGATCTCCAACAAAAAGTAGTCAACAACCTTCACTTAACCTTTTCATTTGCAGACAACTTGACATGTCCCATTGACACATGGCAACACAACACTCCTCCATCAGATGTCAAAATACCAAGCATTGAAGAAGAGCATGGACTTGACAAGTGGGCACCATTTGTGAAGTCCCCTCCTCAAATATCACAAGCCCACCTCAATAATATAAAGTAACTTCAAACATTTAGATGCATTCATTAGGTTTCAAATGGTAATGGCATTAGTAGGTAAAACTAGCAGAGGGGCTAGTGGACATATGACAAAGTAGACATACAATGGGCAACTTAAATAACTTTGACCAACTAATGCAGGTCACTGAAAATTAGACACTTGATTCAAAGAACTTGGGGATTGAAACATGAGTCCTTAGGCATGAGAAACTAAATAAAAAATAAGAACCATAATGTGATAGTCAATCATATTGAGAACCCTAACAACCAAATAGATACCATCAAAATCAAATATCTTGATTGTGTTGTTACCACAAGACGTAATAAGATCACCATTCAAGGACCTCCTCTATCTATCCCTAAGGGCCAATACAACCTTATCATATAACTTGAGAGGAATTCAATGCAAATATCAATCATGGAACTTCTTAGGATATCCAATGTTCATAGGGAAGTATTGTAGAAATTCTTGCAAGATTCAAGAGTCTCAAACAATATTAATCCATCACAAATTCAAGCACTTGTGGGGAATTTATCCTAAATCCATCATCTCACATTTAGCCAATAGGGCATGCCTTCCATAGGGCTATCTCATAATCTCACCCTATACATCAAAGCTATCATCACTAGACATAAAGTAAAGAAAGTTTTTGTAGATAATAGATTAGGTTTAAGCATTTGCACTTTGAGATTGGTGCATCATCTTTATTATTATGAAAAGGATTTGGATATGTAAACTATTACTCTAAAGGCTTATGATGATGGAGAGTGAGCATTGGTAGGGATAATACATCTATCAATTGAAGTTGGGCCTGTTATGCAACAAACATTACTACATGTGGGTGAGTATGAGATCATGAAGGGCCAAATAATGGCAATGTCAAAAATCCTACTAGATGAAAAAGTGCTAACACTTAGACATATTTAACTTTGGATGAAAAAAGTATTAATATTTCTATCTCAAATATGGAATCCCTCTAAAAATGCCTTAGAATTACCTTAGATTTAGGAAAGTGGGAGTCCTAAAACTTGCCAAAGAAACTTGAAAACCCACTCATTTACTTTTATCCTAAAAGTTATCATGATTTCATCCTTGAGGTTGATAGAATTATTTGTAACTAAATTTAATAAAACAAAAAGGGTTTGTAGAGGAAACTATAAAGATTTGAAAAATATAATATATGCCTCATTATAATTTTAATAGCTAATTATTATTAATTTTCTACATACATTCATAACTTTCAAACTATTTATCCCTTTTTAAATCCAAAAGATGTGTCACATTCTAGGATTTATTGGATATAGGTTTAAGAAAAGAAGTCTTGAATTTCATATATTTTTGACCAAGTTAGGTTGGCCAAAAAATTATTTTTTAATATTTTTAGAAAGTCACAGTAAAAAGTTCATAAATAATTATTTATTTATTGAAAAAATTTAAAAAACTATGTGTCACATTGACTCATGTTTCCTTTACTTAAATCTAAATTTTGGAGGAGAAATATTTTCTCTCATACTTAGGTTGGTCGGAATGACACCTATTTTTTACATTTTTTAAAAAAAATTAGGAGTGCCTCATTGAAATATCCAATATTCACAAAATTAATTTAATTTTTTTTTTAAAAATAGTAGCCCATAGAATACATTCAATTTCCTACAACTTTTATTACTGCCTTATTTTCACATTATGTAAATAACTCATTCAATTTTTGATGTGAAGTTATTTAAGTTTGTTATTAGCATTTTCATTGCCACTTAGGGGTATTGTTTGGCCCATCCTGATCCTACACTCACCCATGTCATGATCTGGATCTTCCATATAATATCCTCTTGGGTTGCCCTTGGATCCATGCCATGCAATATGTTCCTTCCACTTTCCATAAATACAACAAATTCCCTCATTCATGGATAGAGATAACTATTCCAATTGATCCTCAAACTTTTCAATATTGTAAAATGTTGGAAGGACATTATAGTAAAACCAATCATTGACCCATCATTGGAGCTTCTCCAATACTTGAATTAAAAAATCATCATCTTATATAAGTCTAAATGACCTTGCATCCACATTCACCAATATGCATTCTATGATGCATATCAAGATCATTGACAAATGTTGTAGAGAATATGAGATACTAGATGTCTTTTGTATAGGTAAGATTCATATTTCTCCTTGTTCTCATGGTAGGCCTAACACAAGTCAAAAGAAAGAAGAGATCTTAGTACAATATGGACCAAATAGATTCATTCAACATGGTTTACTTTCATATGAAAAGATTGAGAGTTCAAATGATTCTTGGCTCTATGATGATGAAGAGATAGCATCTTGCTTCAAAAAGGGAACTGCCTATTGCAAATAAAATATGTAAAAGAATGCAATATCATAGGAAAGGACTAGGCTTGCATGAGAAAGGAATTTTAGAGCCTATACATATTCATTAAAATCTAGGGACATGGGGCCTAGGTGATGAGCAATTTGATGATGTTAGTGATACTTCTATGATTTCTAAGGAAGCTTCTTGTGACATTGAAAACATTCAAAATGGGTCTATACACAACCACTATGAAATATTGTTGAGATATCAACCTCTTTAATGATATCACTATCCTCACCATTAGCCTTGACTTCCAAAACCCCAAACCCATCACTTGGGACCAAAAAGATCACATGTTATCTAGACTTTCTTCAAAAATATAAAGTTATCTTAGGACTCCAAGACAATATCCCGTCAAGGGATCATAAAAAGGTTTTGAAAGCAATCTCAATGCATTGGCATCTATTAGGAAGCATGAAGAATTTATTAATTAAAATAAAGAAAAGCATCCATATGAAGAAAAAGATCAAAATATAAAAATAAGTATAAATAAATAAGATAATCACAACAAATCAAAAAATTAAAAGAAGCAAAGGAACAAAAACTCCAAATCCCCTAGTCAAAACCTCTTTGAGGTGCTAGCAAGTTACAAACAAGAAAAGAATCAAGAAAGTGAAGACAACTCCATTCATGAACACATTTCAAGGGCACAAGTAGATCAAAAGCTCAATTGTCCTCCTATGTCAGCATAGTTACAAGAATGCCAACTTTGAAGTAGAAAAGAGTCCTAATATTGAATCAAAAGTGTAACAAGTTTTGATCTAGGGGAAAAGAAAATTGTGGACCACCTCATTAACAATATATTTCGACAAGATGTGTGAGATTGTTGGTCCTTACCCCAAAATCAAACTTAAATCTATCATCCAAAATACCAAATATACAATCCAAAAATACACCAATCCAAGATCCAAATCCATAATCCCAAATCCTAAATCTAGAATCCCAAATTTCACAAATTTGAGATCCAATTTCAAAATTCAAAATCCCTATCCAACTTCAAGACCCTTCATCTATCAAGCCTCTCGCTTCACCTATCATAGCGACACCCTTGATCATAAGATCTATGATGGTACCTCATTAAGATGTCTATATATGAAATAAGTCACCTTAAAGATAAAAAATGTTCACAACATCTACAGAGCACATACCAGGGGCATGATCCTAAAAAAATAGTAATGCAAAACAACATACTACTCACATATCATGGAAAGAGCATACACTACACTAGATGGTTAGAAATTGGAGGAATTTGTGAACAACATGAACCTTAAGTGTTTTCATACTTGAACCAACAGTAATTACAATTAATGAAAATACCAAAAAAAAAAATAAATAAATAAAGTACAAATTTTTTAAAAAATAGCAGAAAAATAAAAAAATTAAAGAGATAAATCACCCTTTAGTGAAAACCATTTCTATGGTGCCTTGGGTAAGTACCATGATGAAAACCACTTATGGGTTTCATGTGTAGCACTTTATATCCATTATATACAAGCACCCTATACACTTAGAGGAAAGTTTGATCCATCAGTTTCATCAATTCCATGTTGTCCTTCCATCGCCTATCATGGTCATTTTGCATTTATTCACCTCCATCTCTTTTTGGCCTTGCTAAGGGCTTAGATAAAGTGTTGGCTCAATCTTCAAAAAAATTTGATTCTCTCTAGTGTGCATTGTTGGCATCATGCATGCGCTCTTCTATAACATAAATCTTGGAAGTTAAAAGCACATAATGTTACACAAACATGACACTTTAATAACATGTAAACAAGGAAAACCTAGACATCATCATTACATCCAAACTTCACACACAAACACATCTCAAGTATATACATATAGTCAAACATCACAAATGCAATCAATCAACTCACATAGGCTTCACCCCTTTTCCATGGTGAGGCCCCTTGTTCAGAGTAAGTCAATTGTCATATCATTACAACTTTGTTGAGATGTGTCCTTCCCAAGACACCTCCCTTGCATACATCCTTTCTTTGAGGTGCGACAAATATATCATTGGGATATATTGTTCCCAATCAAGCATCACTATCACTATCATGAAACTCAACACCTTGGTTTCCACATTGGTGAGAGGTAAATCTTTGTGTCATTTTCATTTGTTCGCATATTCTATGATTATATGTTGATATTTTACATGCAATTTTTCATTCCATGACATATTCCACCAACTCCATCATGGTCTATTATATCATGGCATGTATTGATAACATTCTCATTGGGGCATTCTACTAATAGAATTTCTAAATACATTTATGAGTTAGTTCTTTATGCATATGGAAACATTGTCATCATGGTGGTTCATATCCTATGCTAAAGTGAACACTAGGTTTCTTAGAACATTTGAAACTTCTTCAATATCACTAGCATGTATTGTGTGATCCCATCCACCATTTTCTATATCCATTCATCCCCATGTTTACATTTCAAGATCCCACCCATGTCCTTCATACCTGCATGCTCTCTTGAGAGGCCATCCATCCCTATTGTACCCCTATTCCAATGCTTTCATTTTGGAAATCTTATCTTATTTTTATTTGAAACACCATTGCTTCTTCAAAGAGGGGCAAATGTAGACACCTAAAATTTACCTCATCACAATAATTTTTATTTATAATAGTTACCTAATGTCATCCATAATTCACTCAACTAATTATCTACATTAAATAAATTATCCCACTTGCACCTAATTATTAATTTAAATAAATTCAATCCATTTCCATTTAATTATTAAATAAATTAAATTAAATTAAATCCACCTTCCAGCTCATTATTAAATTAAATCAAATATGTGCGCTTCCATCCACTTAAAATAAATAAATAAATTTTAAATAAAGGTTTCCCTCCATAATCACTTAAGTTAAATTAAAGGGGCCCTTGCACATAATCTAATGCCCCAAGTCATCTCATTTAATCTCAACCATCCATCTATCATTTAATCCTAGCCGTCCACATTCTCATACCAACACCTATAAATCAAACACTCAATCATTCATCTCTAATCCTCAAGAGGCAAGTTTCCTACATTGATCTTGTTCATGAACATTTATCATGCATCAAGGTATGTAATTAAGAATCCACATTAAGCATACATATGCAAGTACATGCTATTAATATCTTAAAGAATCTAAGAGTAAATACATTTATACATGAGCAAATCCACTTGACAAAGGAGGTATCTTTCTTGGTAAGTGAAGGTAAGAATTTGATTTGATCTTCTTTATGCTCAATTTGAAGGTATGTTGCTTGATTTATAATAATGGTTTAATATGGCTTTAATCTCTTGCATTACATTCTAGATCTAGCATGCATACAACTACTATCAAAATAGTATGATTTGACTCATATTTATATAAACTACCAAGTTTAAAAGTGAATTTTTTTCCATGCCTTAATAAATTATACTTTATTCACATTATTTACAATGGTTACATTTTCTTGATAGTTTCCAAAGGCTTTTCAATAAATCTATTTTATGTGTATCATGTAATCATTGTAATCCACAAGGACACATCTCTTTGAGGAATTTTGTCAAATAGTTCACATTTCCATTTTTTTGGGCCAATATGAGGTTCATGAATTGCCTATTTTGATGAAAGCTTGGTTTATTTCAAGATACGTAGACATTAAATGAGTGCACAAATTTTGTGCTTCAACTATTCCTCAAGGCTCTCTGTGTGAAGAAGATGCTTCCCATTTCAAACCAAGGTCAAGTTGTGTCAAATTATTCCCTGGCTGCCACATTTTGCAAAAAAACTTAAAAATAGAAGAAATCCATTCTCATCTATACATGTGTCATACTCTCATGGGTTGGCAGAGGAACATATCCTTGATGACCAATTTTATTAAGCATGCATTTGGTTTGTGTGATGTTCATTGCAACTATGATGCTACCATCTTAACTATGGAAACCAAACCCTAATTGGTGGCTAAATTTACCAACTACCTAGTTCAATTACCCGATGAGCATTGCAGCTAGCAAACCATCATCTTGACCATTTCCAGATCACTAGAAAAGGCTCATTTTATAGTATCAAATGTGAATTGATCAAGTTGGAGATAGAAGAAACATCATGGGTAAAGCCGTATAAAATGTATGCATCCACATCTTATGTGAGTCATTGTAAATTTTTTTATTTATTACCAATAAAGCATAGTAAAAGAGGGCATCACCATTTATTGTTTAAGATTTAGATACAACTAGTGGAAGGCTTGCACTAATCATACTACACATTAGTGGATCTAGACAAGTAGTTAATGAAATTAGTCATCATCTAACTCCACCCAATGTAGTTTATATCATTATCATATTATCCATTATTTTCACTTATAACTTTTTGGGGATATAAATAAAAATGCAAAATACTATCCAAATTACATCAAATATGATTTGAATCATTATATATACTTGTTTACACTTATACTCATCTCACATCTAATCCCATTTTGCTAGGGTTTGATTTTTCCTTATATATTTCCTCATTCCTATATAATTACATATAATTTCCAATTATATTTCATTATATGAAATTTATTAATATTATTTTTTTCTAATTTTTATATCCATGAGAAGTAATTATATAATAAGGATGTATATTTAAATTGAAGAAGCACATACCAAAAAAATTTAGACAAGTTTCAAGGGAATGTGCAAGTTGATAATAGTCAAACTTGTTTTAAAGTATATGGTTTTCTTATAATATAGTCATCCAAAATTTGAAACTCTATGATTATCATTGCAACTTACAAGGGGCAATCCAAATTATAGTTATTTTTAATAAATTATATTTTCTACCATTGGTGGCTCACATGTTTTAACATTAAAAATATGCATGTTGGATTGGCATAAATATGACCATTGCCACTATTCAAAGATTCCTTTAACCAAGGTTGGAATTTCAATGTCAACCTCACATATATAATCTATTATATTAAGTATTATAATAAATATTTTAATAAGATAATTTATATTAGTATTATATTTATATCATATTATTGATTATAATAAATAATATAAATATAATTATTGTATTTATATTATATTATAATTACAATAGTAATATTGTATAAATATAATTTAATTTAATTGATTATATTATGTTAATGGAAATTTAAAATTTTATAGAAGGAACTTGAAGCAATAAACAAGAAAACATTAGCAACATAAATAAAACTAAAGGATTTAAAGTTTCAATGGCATAGGGTCAAATAATGTTGGCAAATGTGAATTTATTAGGTTGGAGACTTGGTTGTTTATGGGCATCCACAAAACTTACACACTTGACATACATGTGTTAGTAAAGAGATTTGTCACTATGTTTTTCACTTTGTGACTCACCTTGTAATAGTGACAAACCTACTAACAATTGGATAGGTTGCAATCAAAATAGAAACCTTCCTCTGCATTTTTGGAGTGGCAACTCCCTCGTATGATATAACTTAAAAATAAAATGGGGTATGCTTTTAACTTGAAACCAGAAAAGGCATTTTTCTAAAGGAAATATAAAGTGAACACAAAGTCCCATGAACAATCTATCTATTTAAATTCTTAGAATCACCACCAAAAGTTTATAAACATAAGAATATGAACACCTAAATGAGAAAGCAAATATAGATAATACACATATATTGCCAACATTCAACACAAAACAAATGAAGATTTGTTTAGATTATAAATATTACATATTTAACATAATAAGAACACACAACTCCATAAAAATGGTGATCCACCATCCACTATATTTCTATATTCATCATAAAAAATGGAGCTCAAAGTCTCTTGTATAAAATCCTCACAAAGATTGTATGCAAATGTGAAAACCCCCAAAAATTACAAAGATATCCAAAATTGTGTGATCAATCACCAACATAAATTGCCAAAAGATCTTGAATACATTCTCCCAATCCCCTTGTATAGATTACAAAATAAAACTGCCTCTTTATTTGTAATCATTTCTTGAAAAATAAAGTAAAATAAAAAAAACTTTATTACATATAATTTATAAATGAGAATAAAGTTCATTTTATTAAATGAAAAGTGATATCCAAGGCTATTTTGAGTAAAAGACAAAATTATACTGACATGCTCTTTTCCTTGTCATCTTTCACTTGGCTCTAGTCATTGGCTGGGTCCTTTGTTGTAGCTTTTGCCCGTGAAGAATCTAATTTAGCCTTGAAATTTCTAAATCTTGTGACCATTGGATCGATAGCTCTTCCATTGGGAATTGACATAGTGTTTAAGTGAACATTCCACATAGCCACTGCATTATTTGCTTCTCCTATCTTCTTGCGAAAACTTGTTATTTCTTTCCTGAAAGTTGTAAGACAAGTAGACAAATTGCAATGTTTTTCTATTGTATTCCCATCGATGGCATCTTTATTAATCAATTCATCAGAGACAAACTTTTTGAAATTTTATTTTATTTTATCGTCCTCAGCCAATTTTGATCCATCCCCATCAAGAATATCAGCCTCTAAAGATAAGCAATTAGCTCTGAGATCTAATAAAATTGAATCATAGTTTTGCAACACCTTTTTGAATTCAACCTAAGATTGATTTATGACCAAAATATTCTACTCAATTGCAGTTTGCCATTTGACAGATTCATTTTATTTAGGATTATTAAACAACATTTTCAAAAAATAGAATACTCACATCCACCTTGACCACCTCTTGCAAGTCTCTGACTATCACCATGAACAAAAACTCTTCTTTCTTGATCGATTGTATATCAAATTTTATTGCTTTCTTTTTGGCCAAAATATCTCCATAAAACTTCATTTCCTCCTCTATGTATAGTAATCCCTCCATAGTTAGCTTTTCTATCCAAGATTCAGCTGCCTTCCCAAATGCTTGAAATCTACTTATCTTGGCCATTACATCAGAGCTTACCCCTTTGGGAGGTTGCTTTGCAAGAGACTCAACTAAAGTATCAAGGGGTTGGGAAGTGGTATCAATAATGGATTTAACATAGGAAGTGAGAACTTCTATTTGTTCTTCTAACAATTCTCTCACCTTTTTCTCTTCTTCTAACCTTTTAATCAAAATATTCACAGACAATTTCACATTGTGAATATCACTCTCCATTATGGAAGGTCCCGGATCAATTTTTCTCATATTGAAATAATCTTTAGTAGAATCTTCTTCATTTTTATCCACCATAGGATCAACAATTTCCACAAATTGATGCATTGAAGAGGGATCTATCATTAAATTGGACATTGTTTTGGCCTTCTTTGGCTAAAGAGTGCTTTGGAGCAACTTGGCCACAATATCAAAACCAGGGTCAATCACTTGAGTATACTTTCTTATTTTTTCCATGGCTTCTTTTAGTGAGGGTGGGGAAGGTAGGACTATTTGACCATCTGGTACCAAAGGAGGTATTGTAGTATGAGGAATAGAATAAAAAAAGGGTATTATGCACTATTTACTGTTATTGAGATGGTGATGTTGGTGGAGAAGGATTCAAATTAAGAACTAAAGTGTTGGCAAGAGACACTATATGGCTTCATGATTGTTGTCATTGATGGCAACAAATTCCATCCCACACATTCACAGGACATGCTATGTCTATACTGAAAGTCAGATTGAAGAGTATCTTGGTCTAGTGAGCAAGAACAGAGCATGCAACAAGGTCTGATAATCAGGTCCAGATCTCTCAAAGGAAGTATCTCAGTAAAGTGTGGACTTGGGGAAGTCAAGAGGAGTACCATGACTGATACATTCTAGGGATTGAGCCTCCGGTGATGAAAGAGTGAAGAGATATGAACATCTAAGTATTGGGTTCCTGTTTGGTAGAGTAGACTGAGGAAGAATTGACCAGCAGAGCATCAAACCTTAATTCAGATGAGATATTGATGATGATCAAGTTTCTTGAGGTATCATTCATGATTGGCCGACATGATTAATGATTTATATAACTATATTTTCGATACGCATCACTTAGTAAGCATGGATTCAGCCGACAGACCAGAGTTTGGAAATATCTTATGTTTTTTAGATGTTGACTAGAAAGATGATTGAAATCATTGATGCGGATATATATACTAGATTGATTTCGATATGAAGGTAAGTGTGGTGTGTTGTGAAGTGCGAAGAAAGAAGAGAGCAAAGTGGAAATAGAAATACAGGTCCAGTATGTGACAGGACAACAGTACTAAGGCAGAGGAAGAATGAAGTGCAGTAGATCAGTATATTGAGCTTAACCAGAACTGAATCTCAGCATATGTGTATGCTTCTCATCAGTTCAAATACCTGGTTTCCTTCTATAAACTATTGTAGGCAGTGAGCCTCTTGTGAACAGTGTGCTCGGGCAGTGAGCCCTGATTGGCAAGTGCCATTTTTTACTACCTTATTCTTTTAACAGAGAATACAATCTTGGGTTAATCACCCCATGGTTTTTTCCCTTAATAGGGTTTTCCACATCAAAAATATTGTGTCATGTGTGTTGAAGCTTATTTCTACTTCCATGGTTATGTATGCTTATATAATTTGATATTGCACTAATTGTTAAGAAGAAAAGAAAGTTAATTTATTAGGATAACTGATTCACCCCCCTCTCAGTTATCAACAATTGGTATCAGAGACAAGTTCCTTCTAACAGAGCCTAACAGCTTGAGGAAGATCTGGGAATCTCAATGGATATGTATGGTATGAGGGAACAACTTCAATCTGCCCTAGATGATCTTGATCAATCTCACTCTGAAGTCAATGACCTGAGGGAAAGACTCAAACAAGCGGATGATTTCATAAATGAACTCAAAGAAAAACTAAGTATCTCAATGAAGAAAAGAAAGGAACTTCTTCAACAATTAGCAAGTCAAAATGAAGCCAGTGATACTAATGAAGATTTGAATGAGAAAACCAAGTTATGTGAGAAATTATCAAAAGAGGTCATTATGGTAAGACATGAAATGGAGTTAGGAGTTATGAAATTCACCCAAGAAATTGAAGAGGAAAGAAAAAATGAAGATAATCTAAAACAATCTCTCAAGGAGAAGTCAAAAGACTGCCACAAAATGGATGGAATAATCAGGCATCTAGAATCTGATCTTGAAGAAGCTAGAGACAATGAAGAACAACTTGAGAATCAGATAGACACTCTTAAAAGGGATCTTCAAACAATAAATGAATACAAAGAGAAATTCAAGATAAGCTCTACTCAACTTGAAGTTCTTCTTGAAAGCTAAAAGAGGGTAGATGACAAGCAAGGCTTGGGGTATGAGAAAGGGGAAAGCTCCGGATCCAGTCAGAAGAACTCTAGATCAGGAAATCCAAGGAATAGGCCTAGAAGACCTCTGGTAAGGCAACCAAATGCTCAAAGATATCCATCCTTCAATGGATACTACAACAATTGCAATAAATTTGGTCATAAAGCAAATTAGTGTAGAAGAAGAATGAATCAGACTAATTCATCCTTCTCCGGATAGTGTTTTAACTACAAAAGGTATGGTCACAAATCTCAAGAATGTAGAAATATGCAAATGAACAATTCATTCAATGGTAGATGCTTTGCATGCAATAGAATGGGACATATGGCTAATCAATGCAGATCAAGAGGATATCAGTCAAATCTACAAAGAAATGTTGTTTGCTACAATTGCAATAGATCCGGTCATATTGCCAAATTCTATAGAAGGAAGAATTAGGATAAAAGGGGTCTGGTGCATCATAATCAAAATCAAGACAAAGGAAAAGTGAATGCAGATGAAATTCAAAGGGAGATGAACAAGATTTGGGTAAAGAGAAGTACAAAAAATGTTGGGAATGGATCCGCACCAGAATCAGGTGCTGATATTCCTTCCGGAAACTAAATAAGATGAGCTCTAGCTCAGGGAGAGTAAAAAAGGAAAACAAATTCCCCCAGCCAGTTAATTGGTGCTTGAAATTGGCACATGGAAAGTTGTGGATTTAAAGGCTCTCAGAGAAACATCTAAATAAGCCTTGGTAAAGATATGGAAGATCCACATGAAGTTTAGAAGAGGTTAATCTTCCAAGATTGATCCAGTTTAACAGTCATCTGGTAAGAAGCAAGATTTTCACAGTTAGATATGGTATGATTCAAAATTGAGGAATCTTGATCTACGGATCGATGAAATGATTGGAGAAAGGAAGATAGATTGTCAATAATCACCAAGAATAACTCTAAGTGCATCTCAGTGATCCGGAAAAGATTTTTCTCAGAACAAGGAGAATAAGGCAACTGGAATGACTTAAGTTGTGCATTTATTGCAATGTGGAATTAGGGCTTGCGTAGAAATATAAGGGTTCTCTTATTGAACAGTTGTACATTTACATTCAAGAAGAAGAAAGAAGGATCTCTGCAACAAAATTATCTCAAACCTCTCAAAGATCAACCACAAAAGTTGATTCATCCAGCAATTCGATTCGGCTCATATCATGAACCCTAGAAGCATAAAAGGTATTTTCTACTCTTGAATATCTCTCTCTGAATCTTTGAAAGATGGCTAATCTGAATGTTGTGAAGATCGCTGATAGGCCGCGCCCAAAATTTAAAAAACATCCCTATAAATCCCTAGAAGTTGATCCCGTAGGCACATTTTCTAGCATTTCGCATGGAGTTTTGCATGTAGAAGATGTTAGGGTTTACATACATGCAAACATTGAAGAATTTGGGGAATCCAAGCTAATGGATATCTACCACAAGGAACTGATAGATGAGTCATTTGAACTCAAACCTCAGTACACGGCCATCTGAGATAATCATTTTAGACATTGCATTCATTTCCCCTATTTTACTGAAGATGATTGGGTCTGGCATGTTCTGAGCAGAATGCATGACAACTTTATGTGGTTGATGAGGCCATTCAAGATAACCAAGGATGCAATTATGGCGGTAACCAGATTGCACTCATCGGGTGGGTTACCTATTCACAAATCAGTCAAAAACCAAACTGTGAGTGAGGCTACCAGATCAAAATTTGAGAAGAGAACAATGACAATAGAAGATATCACTGATCTAGATATCAATTTTGCCTCCATGATAATTGGTTACAAGATATATCACTCCAGCAGGGAAAATTTAGTACCCAGAACTACAATTTACACTACTTATCAGATGCTAAGAGAAAATGCTGACTATGACCTTTGTGAGATCCTCTTGAACCAACTGTTAGATAATTTGTAGAAAATAAAGAAGGATAAAAAGAATTCATTCAAGTATGGTGGCTTGATACTTTGCCTATTCTTCTACTATATGAATGAGCTACCCGGAACTAGTGGCTGGATATGGCAACATGACAGACCTGTTGCCATACAAATCAGGGATTATATGTATGGGCTTGATGATGCCAAGACAAAAAATATAGCTCTGTGGGGTTACTTCAAAAACTTCCAAAGCATGATGCAGGCCAGAGAAAGAATTCCCCAATCTTTGGTTGAGAAATACAAGGATACAGTGTGCTTTATGGTAGACATTGATCAATGCCAAATGGAGGCAGTGGAACCAAGGATAGTATGGATCATGCCAATGGGGTATGAGGTTGATGAGAAAATCCTAGAACTGCATATCCAACATCTGCTAAGTCAGCCCAAGGATCCTAAGGTAGAAAGGTTTGGAACCTACCGAGAGTTGAGTGTAAAAGTTCATGTTGACTAAGACAGCTTGAGATCAAGAGAAAAGTGAGAAGGGAAGTAGAAGAATTCACCAAGAGGCATGGAATATCAAAGGAGGTAGTTGATGCCAATAGAGAGAAGATGGAAAGGGCAGAGAAAGAAAGGAAAGAAACTAAAAAAGAAAGTGCTCCGGTGCAAGCCCCCTCCCGGACCAGATCCTCCAAGAGTTCTGCACCTGCCACCTCTAAGAGCCAAAAAGCATAAAAAATGGAAGTCAAGACATCTAGAAAGGGAGAGGAGAGAAATAAGACAAAGGCCACAAGGTCTTACATCAGTCAGAAGGATGATGAAGAGAAAGAATTTGATGAGGAGATCAAGAAAATGAAGAAGAAGAAAACATTCGGTGAACCCTCTACTGGTCATAACAAGGAAGAAGAGGCAGAAGAATTCATTGAAAGGCCTACTCTCTGCATTGATGATATCATCAAATTAGTCACTGTGGATGGGAACCTAAAACCAATGACTAAATTTTATGATGATTATAGTGAAGCTGATCAGAAGATCCTGCAAGAAGCTACAGTCAGGTATCTAAACATCTATAACAAAGCATTCATTGAAATCATCTCCTTAATTCCCAAAAGCATAGAGAAGGAACTTGAAATAAGAAAGAACAATGCTAAGGCAAAGGACCTGGAGATCCAGGAACATATAGCTATTCAGCTCTATCCTTCCATCACTCCAAAACAAATGAACACGATCTTCAAGGATTGCAAGGATGAGTTCCAGAGCAAAGCAAGAATGAATCAACTTATGCTTGGAGAGATTGACAAAGTGGCAAAAGAAACTAAAGACATCCTCTGGAATGCCTTCATGAAATTCAATCTCCCTATTATAGAGGACATAAATGATGAACCTACTGAGAAAAATGTAGAAGATCCAAAGGAGATAAGTGAGGAAAGGACTATGGACTTGTATTCCTCTATTCCGGAAGAGGAAGTCCATGAAGTAAATATCCCTCATCTGGATTCCCCAGCAGACTCCAGATCTAAAGGAGAAGAAAAGGTAGGGGAGAAAATCAATCAAGAAGAGGTAAAGGGAAGAGAAGAAGTTCAAATAGAGAAGACCCCAGGAGACAGTTTTGAGACTGCAGAAGGAAAGAAGACTCTGTCTTCGACAAGAGACACTGTAGAAACTGTTAAAGATTTCTTGACCAAAGAAATGATGGAGATTGATGAACCGGAACTGCTTCAAGGACCATTCAATTTTGATTCCTCTCCCCGGTTCAAACAATGAAGATAGCATCCTGTTGGTCATGATATTAGTCACAAACAAACATAGAATAAAAGTACACATTAACCTTTATTCATCTTGAAAGATACAGTGAATTCAGAGAATTCATGATCCCAAGTCTCCGGTGATTAGGTCTTAATCGATTGACGTTACTCAGTAGTTAATGTGAATTGCAGTTTCCATTTTGGGGCCTTATGTGAAAATGTACCATGCCCCATGCCTATATACTGCCTCTTGAGCCTCCATGCTCAGTCTTTTAGTTCTGTCATCTTCCATGGTCCTTACCAGATGCATAGAGAATGCATCATTGACCAGTTTGTAATCTTTGATATAGTTGGTTCTTTGCAGCTGGGGATGATGATCCCAGATATATGTTGCATTTGTGCCTGTGAGCTTTCCATCTGTCACCAGGCATCAAAAGTGCCCCTATAAGCACAAGAATACATGATATAAGAGGTCATGTAGAATGCACAATCTAAACCTCCTAGGTTCATCAGCTGCTCATGCAGAGCATCGCTTATTATTTGGCCCCACAGTGGCTTGATGTCTGCATATAGACACATCATTATTATGCCGTACATCCAATCTCTAAATTCACCAGTATCAGACTGGCCAGTCACCCTGTTCAGAAGGGCAATCATGTACTGATACTCCTCATTGAAGTCAAACTTGAACATGTGCACGGGGAGCTTGGCCGCTGCATTGTATGTGCTGTTCTCGGCCTGCCAAGCATACATGTTCTTTCTGGCCGCCTTCTTGTTGGCCTCGTATTCTCTTTCAAACTTCTTCAAGTCTACATTCTTTACCTTACTGCCCATTGGCAGTCCAAATGTCCGTGAGAGACCTTTGATGGATAGGTCTGCATACACTCTCCCATGCTTCACCACCTGCCTCGTCTGAGGGTTATAATTCCAAGCGCACTCAATGACTAGCTCTGGAGACTCCATGGAGTATGGGAAGCCAGCAGCGTTCCACATACCTGATACAAACACTGCGTCCAATACCGGACTCTTGTCATGTCCATCATTTAGCTTGGTTGACCAGGCTTCCAGGTTAGTAATCCCTTGATGGGTGTCTGTAATTGCTCCATATTTGAATAGGACCCCTCTCTGGGAAGAGAACATAGGCCTGCTGAATTCCTCCTGACTCTTGACTAAGCATTTTTCAGCCATGGGTACCTGCAATTAACAACATTTCTTCTCACAACAGGGATATGCATGCATACATATTGCAAATATCATGCCTATTGCATCAATTTCACATTACTTACTTATATGGATACATAACCAGAACTTACAACATCATTTAGAAACAACATGATGAGGGTTTCAGTTCACTTACCTGGTTATGCAGATTTTCCTTTATACCAGTATATCATCAAGACGCTCTTAATTCAACTGCTGATCACTTCCTTCCCTCTATCTGTGAGCTTGAATTGCACAACGGTAGCTGTTATGCAGATATGGAGGCTAGTGCTCTGTAAAACAATTTTAATGTAGGTAAACATAACAATGGTGGTTGAATTACCTTTTAACCTCGTAGTTAGGGTAAATTTAGGGCACTCTGACAAGTTAGATTGCAATCTTTGATCATTCGTGCGAAAACTCAGGATCTCGCCAGATGTTTCATTGGGTTCCAGGGTCGGCGGGAATCACCTACCATATCTGCGCACATTTAATGATAATAGCGGCAAAGGGAGCGGGGGGATATCCATATGATGGGATATCATGAGGGCAGGATGATATTTCACAAATATCGGGTTGAGTTTCGATATCATCCTCCCTAGCATTGAAATTATTATCGCGACAAGATTCGGGTGACGATGCACCCTTTGTTTACGTTTTAGCACATCAGGAGGATATTTTGGTTTATCGGGTGATGTTTCAAAAAAAAAGATGATGACAAGACAAACAAACTTGTAATCCTTTCCGAATATCAAGATGATGTCATCATGATATTTGTTCTTTGTATTGGCCATGTCACATGATGTCATCATCACATTGGGCGAACATGATCATGTTTACAAAATATCCTGTTGAAATGTAAATATGATGATGATGTCATCAGGATGTTTGTTTCTTCGTTTATCGTATTTAGATGATGTCATCAGGATGTTTGTTAAGGGTGATATTTCGCGTCAGGATGATATTAACGAATATCGGGTTACTTTTCAAAACATGATGTTCGCGATACAAAAGATCGCCTGACGGGGAAGACTTACTACCATTTAAAGTTGACGTATGGATATTTGAGCCACAGGATATATCAGGGGATGCTCAAATATGATGATGATCTTTAAACAACATGACTCAGATTATAAAATATGATCTCCCCTCTTGTGAATATCCAGTTTGACCAAGACTTTGACTGTTCATAACTTCCACATCCTGAGGAATATCAGGATGATGTAAAAGGCAAACTTGTATGAATTTTAATGTTCTTTCAGAATATGAGGTCATAGATATCAAATATGAATTTTGACAAACTGACCTCATATTGGGGACTTACCTCATCTTGACTCAACGTGATGATGCACTTGACTGATTTTTACCAAACCGCCAGAAAGCAAGAAACACAAACCAAGCCAAAAGAAGTTGGGTCCCTATTTTTCCAAGTCAAAATGGGGCGTGTTGTGTAACCACACAACACATCCTTTGCCCAAGCAAAGGCAAAAGAAAAACTTCTAAAGTCTCACATGGAAGACTATGAGTTAATAGAAATTGCATCTGGTGTGTTGGAGAAGATCATGCCATCCTTTCAGAAGGATCTTTCAGCTTCTTCATCCAGTAATCTAAAATCTCTTGTTAATTTAGTTAGCACACATTTTAATTCTTTGGAAAAAGCAGCAGAAGAGAAAGTCCGGAAAGAATTTTTGGATAAGAGATTCTCTGAGATACAAGGACTTATAACAAATGAAAGGAGAAATATGGATATTGGGATAAAGAGCTTAGAAAATGCTCTTAAAGATGGTGGAGAAGTATATAAATTTTGTTTATCCTGGTCTAAAGTGACAAAGGATATTGAGAAGAAAGTGAAAGAACAAGAGGATAAATTGTTAAGCTTATCTTAGAATTTTGATCCTTTCACCACATCCATAATAAACCAGGAATGTCAAACTATTTCCATTCTAAATGAACTAAAGAAACTTGAAAAGGAAAGGAAGAATATAATAAGTAGGATGGGTGAACTTAGAGGGATAATTATCCCTAAATTAGAGGCCATGCATGAGGCCCTAACTGATGCTCAGACCACAGCCTGGACCAGTGATCCGACAGATCTAAAGAGGTTAGAAGATTTTGCATTCCTGTTGAGTGGTCACATCTCAATTTTGGATAGGATGAAGTAGAGTTGGGCAACATAATTTGTATAGTTGAAGACAACTTTTGTAGATGTACTTTAGTATATGTAAGTATAACATGTATATATACTTATGCGGCTAAGTATAGTTGGATTTTTGGGAATTTTGGTGTGCGGATTCTACCCTTTGCCATTGATGTCAAAGGGGGAGTGAGTAGCAGTGAAAAATATGGAATCTAGCTAAGGGGGAGCTCTAGAAAAGTGTACATTAGAATAGAACCTCAGCCAAGTGGGAGTGTAGTGTGACACTTAGTCATTTTTCACTAAGTGTTGCCATCAATGCCAAAGGGGGAGATTGTTGGTAAGAGACACTGTGTGGCTTCATGAGTGTTGTCATTAATGGCAACAAAGTCCATCCCACACATCCGTAGGACATGCTATGTCTATACTGGAAGTCAGATTGAAGAGTATCTTGGTCCGGTGAGCAAGAACAAAGCATGCAACAAGGTCTGACAATCAGGTCCAGATCTCTTAGAGGAAGTATCTCAGTAAAGTATAGACTTGGGGAAGTCAAGAGGAGTACCATGATTGATACATTCCAGGGATTAAACCTCCAGTGATGAAAGAGTGAAGAGATATGAGCACCTAAGTATTGGGTTCCTGTTTGGTAGAGTAAACTGAGGAAGAACTGACCAGCAAAGCATCAGACCTTAATTCGGATGAGATATTGATGATGATCAAGTTTCTTGAGGTATCATTCATGATTGGCTAACATGATTGATGACTTCTATAACTATCTTTTTGATACGCATCACTTAGTAAGCATGGATTCAGTTGACAGACTAGAGTTTGGAAATATCTTGTGTTTTCTGGATGCTGACTAGACAGATGATTAAAATCATTGATGCAGATATATATACCAGATTGATTTCAGTATGAAGGTAAGTGTGGTGTGTTGTGAAGTGTAAAGAAAAGCAGAGAGCAAAGTGGAAATAGAAATACAGGTCTGATATGTGACAGAACAACAGCACTAAGGCAGAGGAAGAATGAAGTGTAGTAGATCAGTATATTGAGCTTAATCGGAACTGAATCTCAACATATGTGTATGCTTCTCATCAGTTCAAATACCTGGTTTCCTTCTATAAACTATTGTAGGCAGTGAGCCTCTTGTGAACAGTGTGCTTGGGCAATGAGCCCTAATTAGCAAGTGCCATTTTGTACTACCTTATTCTTTTAACAGAGAATACAATCTTGGGTTAATCACCCTATGGTTTTTTCCCTTAATAGGGTTTTCCACGTCAAAAATATTATGTCATGTGTGTTGAAGTTTATTTCTGCTTCCATGGTTATGTATGCTTATATGATTTGATATTGCACTAATTGTTAAGAAGAAAAGAAAGTCAATTTATTAGGATAATTGATTCAGCCCCCCCTCTCAGTTATCAACACAAAGATGGTGGTGGTGAAATTGTAGTTTGATTTACTTTTGTAGAGGAAGGAGACACATTAGCTTGATGAGAAGGAGAAATAGGACTAGCTTGACTCACCTGTTGTTGCTCCTATACAGGTTCTCATGTTTTTACATTGTCTCCTTGAGGAGCCCTTTTCACATCCAGCTTCTTCCTTAGATTTTTCTCTCCAACATTACATTGAGTTTTTAATTTCATTTCTTGGTCAGAATCTTCATCATCATCACCTCTCTCTGAAGTGGCCTTTGACCTGGTAGTATATACATTGGTAGATGGTTATTGGACAGAGCAGCATGCCACTGACTTCAGACTCTTAGAAGCTTGTTCTTTTTGTGATGGCCTTGTGGTAGTATGTTTAATAATCTTTGATTCTAACCATTTTTCTTTTATTTAGCACAAACACTAACCTTTATTCTATATCTATCACTTCTTTTCAAACCATCTCTCCCTAAGCAAAGCTCTTGCTTTTACAACATAATAAGCTTCATCAATTAAATCAGATCCATCATCTACCACATCAAAGATATCCCAACCAAGATTAAATTTTTGCATTTGGTCAATGGTCAATCTCAACCAATCATGTTTCCTTACTTCATGCTCATTTGTGCAATCTTCCCAATTGTCTTCTAGACTAGATAGATGCTCATGAGACTCTCCTATATATGAACCGTGCATATTCATGAGTCTTGCAAGTACATAGTATGTTAGATGAATGGGAAAAGAACTTCCATGTTTCTTCTGATCATGTCACTTTTTCTCACTCGAGCCATTTGTCTACATACTTCCAATAATACGATGTAATCACTTAGATATTTCAGCAATTTATATGAGGCATTTTCAAAACCCCCAATCCTTAGATATGAAAATTTGTCAAATCAAATAATCTTCCATATTGCTTGATAAGTTGAGCTACCTCAGGAGAGATCCTTATTCAAGATTGCCATCAATTTTTCTTACATTCAACATAAAAAAGGCACGATTCACTCTCCTATAATCCTTGTTTTCGTACTCCTCCTACAATTGAGGATAATAATTATAGACTAATGTATCATTTGAAAAGGCTCCCATAGTTCTTATCCCAAACCATCTATTCATAGAAGCAGTGGCATAGAATAGATAAGAACACATGTTAAAAGACCGTTTCCTTTGAAAGTTCACAATTTGGTCATTGATATGACCACTGATTAATTTTTCCCACTCAACATACTATGATGAATGACAAATGACAATAATGAAATGACACATCTATTTTTTAAATGTGCTCATGTCATTACTTCCAACCACTCTATGGAGTAATGTAATCATGTCAGAAATATCTTCCTTGAAATGAGCCCTTTGTGAAGTTTTGGGGACCTATGATTTTCCCCTTTTCTCCTTCTTGATCCAGTGCTTGGAAATGTTTGTTAGATAAAGATTTTTCTTGTCCAAGTAGTAATTCCATCCCATCTCTATAGTCATATTGGCAAATTCATCTCTGAATGGAAACATAAGAGTGGATCCTAGGGACTCAACATCCAACCTTGTAACCATGGTGCCATCAACTATTCTTAACTCCTTGCTCACGAGATAGTTTCGAATGTAGGCAAGAACCAAATTGGGGCATTAGATGGCTAGTGGGAACCCCCCTGCATGACCAAGTCCACTAACAAAAGTTGCTTCCACCATGGGGGATCTATGATTAACATTCATACTTTCCCAAAAATCTTTCAAATTGATATGCCCTAGGTAACTGTCTTTAACTTTGGCCAAATGATTTTGGATGATGATGGTGACATCAAACCCCTTATGTTTGTATTTAATTTTGACCAACTTGATAAACTAGTCAATGTAGCTTTCAAAATTTTTTAATATGAAGTGGTATGCTACTAGAAAGAAGATTTCTTTCAAAAACTTATGATGCTCTATGCACATTGAATTGTTGAATGTCACAACCAAGAGATAGTAACAGTATTTTAAACAGTATCGGTTTATGAAAATTCTATAAAGAAGTAAAAGGGCATATCAACACTATCCTTACATGACAGTCATGCTCGAGATGATGGTAGTTAAAATCAATGACTGTGAAAGAACTCCTCTTCTCCTTTGGTGGAAAATTTGGTTCACAAACAAAGTATGTGAATGATCTCAGAAACAACCTTTTATAACTGAAATTAGGTTATCATGAGTTCACAAAACCTTTGAGTTGTCAAAATGAATGTAATGAAACTATCATCTTCGACATTTTGGTAAATTATGAAACTTTCAAAATTTACTTTCGACACACTGTGGAGTTTGTGAACCTCTAAGTCCTCCGATATCCAACTACTTAATGAAAATTGAAGCTTTCAATCTTTATCTCTTTTAGAAACTTTTCTCTTTTTTGGCACTTTGAACTTTCAACAAACTATGTGGTTCACAAACCAAGAAAACCTCCAATTTTAGTTTAAACATGGATCTCCATCGCAACTTTTTCTTTTCAACCAGTCCATAAATTTGTGAATCTTTCAGTATTTTGGCAGAAATGAAAAATCTTAAACTTTGCTTCCTTTAAGAACTTGGTCTTTTATGATACTTTTTCAACACTTCAGCCATTTAGAGAACTACCAAACTTTAGAACTAAGTTTTCGGTAAACTATATGATTCGTGAACCAAATGTTCTATTGAAACTTAAGATAGAGCAACACACTTGTTCCTTTCCAGTGGAAGAGAAAGTTTTAGAACCGTATTTGAGACTGACACAAAGGCTTTACAATGCCTTTTCAATGTAGGCTAAGGTTAGAGAAGTAAGGAAACTATCGAAAAGAGAAACAAACCACAAGGTTTCAACAAGTTTTGAAGTTAGTATACTTGGGAAGCCACCAAAAAGGAATACCAAAGAACTTGATGGGTTCACAAAAATAAGACTTCATTGAAAAGGAAGAAAACACATTGGGAGCTCTCAAAAACAACACTTTACCAAAAAGGGGGATCAAAGACAAAGATTTTGGCGAATTGGTAAGTTTACAAACTTGCGATGCTACCAAAAGAGGTTCAAACTTTCAAGATTTTGCTAAAAGAATCAAATAACAAAATTTGACTAAGTTCTTTTTAATAAAAAGCAACATAAAGTTAATGAAGAACTTAGTGTGAAATATGAAGACTAAAGACTCAAGATGACCAAAATTTGCATGGAGGACAAAGTTAAAAATTTTGGGCAACAATTGGCTTTGACTGGAGACAAGGATTGAACAAGACGTAGAGAACTCATAATCTCCAATTGGTAAAAGCCTTATTTATTGGGCCATAAAGAAGCAAAAAAGGGAAAATAAACAAAACAAAATAGGGAAACTATAATCGAATATGGGGGACAACCTATTTACTAATTGTAAAGTTTAAGATCTTGCCTATTATAAGGTAAAGGAAAGGGTGTTCAATCCAAATTTGATAAAAAGAAAGAATTATCACCAACAACCTACTTTATTTTGAATGGACCCTTCCAAAATGAGTCCAATTTCCCATGAGCTCCTTTGGGTTCTCTTCTCTTATCGCATAACAAAACATAATCTCTAATCACAAAAATTCTTTGATTTGCTTTTTTTTTATTAAAAGTTCTCTTTACCTCCTTCTAGGGTTTAGCTATCCTATCAACCACCCTTTCTCTCTACTCCTTAAGTTTTGTTAGGTACATCACCCTCTTTTCCAGTGCACTTTGAAACTGCTCATCTTCTATAGCTTTTTATAAATTCAGACCTAATAATTACAGAGGAATAGGTAAAGCAGTATTACTTCCATAGATCAATTCAAAAGGAGACATACATATAGCTCTCTTTGGTGTGAGTTGATCTGCCCAGAGTGCATCATACCGCTTTTTGTGCCAGTTCTTTTGATTCTCATCTACTAGCTCCTGAATGATAGTAATTAGATTTTTATTTCTTGATTCTTCCTAGCCGTTGGCTTGTGGATAATAATATAAAGAATGAGCTAGATTAATACCATGGTCATAGAAGGAAAGAGAAATTTTTGGAGATGAAAAGTTAGAAGCATTGTCTATTACAATATTTTTAGGTACTCCAAATCTAACCAAAATATTCTCCTTCATGAAATTGCATACCACTTCAAAAGTAGTTTGTTGAACTGGGATGGCCTCCACCCACTTAGTGAAATAATCTATGGTTGTTATGATGTGAGTGTGACCTGTACTGGAATGGGGATTGATTGGCCCTATAAAATCTAGACCCCATTGTTGAAAGTGCTAATCAATGACAACTAATCTTAGGGGGAGAGTTGCTAACTGAGTTCTTCTTGAAAATTGGCTACATTTCTCACACTTAGAAACCCAATCAAATGCATCCGTAAACATGTCAAGATAGTAAAAGCACTATATTAGAATCTTAAAAGTTGTAATTGATGCAGAATAATGTCCTCCACAAGCCTCATTATGAAAATATTCTAATAGTTTCTCTTGCTACTCTTTGCTTACACACCTCAAAAAGGTTCCATCAATCCCTCTTTTATATAAGTATCTCCACATATCACATATTCAGTAGCCTTCAACTTTAAATTCCTTTTTTATTTAGATGAAATATGAGGGGGATATTCTCCATAATTAAAAAAGAAGGCAATATTAGAAAACCATTCATCAGTAGTACTTACGAAAAGGGAAAGAGGAATATCATTAACTTCTTCAGGCTCACCTTATGAAATCAATTTGCATAATCCCCTCCCTCTAACAAGCTTAGTTGGCCTAATTTCTACATCATACTCTTGCACTTTAGCTATCCAAGCTCCTCTTTTATTGAACCCTATTTCTTGTTGAGTTAGAATGGATTTTACAGTAAAATCATGCACAAAAATGACAACATAAGAATGAAGGATATAGAACCTAAAATGTTTGGCTGCCTTAACCACTAAATATGCATGTTTCTCCATAGGTGATTAATTCAATTCATGTATTTTTAGAGGAGTAATCATGAAAGAAATATGAGATTTGATTCCATGCTCATTCTTCTAAAGAAGTATTGCTAACATGGTATGATTAGAGGCATAACAATAAATAATGAAATCTTTGTTAAAGTTTGGATGCACTAAAGTTGGTGCATGGGCAATGGCTTCCGTAATATCATTAAAGGGTTTCTTACCTTCATCATTCCATTTGAAAACCTATTTTTCCTTCATCATTTCAACAATATGTTTAGTTAGCTCAGAGAAATCTAGGAAAAATCTTCTCAAGAAATTTACATGACCAAAGAAAGACCTTGTATTAGTCCTATTGGTTAGAAGAATCAATTGCTGAATAACTTTAGCTCTTTTAGGGTTAATTTTTATACCCTCTTTTGAAATGATATGCCCTAAAAATTTGCCTTATGTTACTCCAAATATTGATTTTTTAGGGTTCAATGATATACCATGCTCTCTACACCTTTGTGAAATTCCAGCCAAATGATCAATGTGGTCAAACCTTCTTCTAGGAAAAATTGTTAAATCATCTAGATAAATCACAATAATTTTTTCTTTGAAATCTCCAAATGAGAGGTCCATGGCTCATTGAAAAGTGGCTCCAACATTTATAAGACCAAAAGGCATTATGTTGTAAGAAAAAGTTCCATGAGGAGTAGTAAAGGCCATTTTATGCTAGTCTTCATGTGCTACACTGATCTAATTATACCCTAAAAAACCATCAAGCATAGACATCATCTAAGATCCATAGACTATTTGCAGGATATGATCTATGACAGGCAGAGGGTAGTTATCTTTTAATGAGGCCTAATTCAAGTTCCTAAAATTAACATAGATCATTATCTCTCCATTTTTCTTCCTCATAGGAATAATGTCTGTAATCCATATTGAATGATGTATAGGGTAAATTATTCTAGCCTTCAACATCTTATCAATCTCATTGAAGATGGCACCAACTATTTTGAGGTTATAGGGATGTTGCTTCTACCTAAAAGGAGTCGTGTCAAGCTTCAAAAGAATGTGATGCTACACCTTTCCGTACATAAAATTTATGAGGTCACTATAGCACCAGGTGAAGACATCTTTATACTTAATCAACAAAGCAATTAAATTCTCTCTTTCCTTAGGAGTACAACATCTACCAATACATACCATCTTAGGTTCATCTTTTGCCCCTATATTTATGCTCCCATATTCTGTGGAGGAATTCATAGTGATTTTGACTTTCTACTTGATCTACCTATCATGTTTATTAAACAAGTCTTCTAGAGACACCAAACCTTTAGAAATTTTTTTCTTCTTTAACTGAATCATTTCTTTTTGAATAATTTTTACATCCACCATTTCATTGCTTTGGGAAGAACTACCCTCAAAATACAAATTGGAAAAGGTTTTAGCTTTCTCCAAAAAAGAGACTATTTGTTTATCATCCTCAAAGACCTTCCAGTGATTAACATTATTTGGAACACTGGGTCTATAAAAGATTTCTACCCTATAAGAATTGTCCTTGAAACTTGGGTGATGCAAAAGTAAAGAATAAAAAACTGCAAGTGAATCTACGCTTGAATTTTGTTCTCTCAGGATAGACTCAATAGAGAAAGCATTGAAATATTTTATATTAACCCACACCCTTTCTTTAATGTCTCAGCCTATCATTCTTCATAGTGAATAAGTTCCTTACATGTTTCACAATGAGTTATGCATCCCCCAATTCTCTTAGCTGCTTGATCCCCTTTTCTTTTTTTATTGCCAAACTGAGGAGCAAGGCCTCATATTCTACCATGTTATTTGTATTTTCAAATTCAAATTTGAAAGCAAAAGGAAATTTTAATTCATCAGGAGAGATCAACACTACACTAGCTCCCGATCCTTATGATGAGCAACTACCATCAAATTCAAGTATCCACAATTCTAATATATATCTGGTCCAACTATCTTTGGAATTTCTTCATCTATAGTAGAAGATATCATGTAAGTTACAGGACCAATTTCTACATACATAGGGTCACTAGACTTTAAGACTGTGAACTTGGCCTTAGGCTCAAGGTCAAGTCAAACTCTCTTCCCTCATAGAGGAATCAAGGCATGAGACCAATCCATTTGTATTTTTCCTCCTAAGTCTTTACAAAATCTACAGCTTAGGAGCATGCCATAATTGGTTGGGATATTGCTACTAAAATGATGAGTTTTATTCTCTTCTTAGGATGGGCAGCTAGGGCTACCTGAGCATATTTTATTTGACCAAGGATAGGTACTTGTTTATAATCCATGGAGTAGCATTTCCCATGAGTAGCAGTAAGAGAAAGACCAAGAGCCTTTGCAACTTGAGCAGTCATTACATTATTAGAGGCTCCAGAGTCAATGATACAATTGCTTATTTTATACCCAACAATGAATAAGGAAATGTAAAAAGGATTTGGCTTGTCAAAAGGATTTTGTGACATTGTATTCTTTGAGTCAGAGGAGAAATTAGTGAGAATATTCTCTTTATTCTCTTTCTCTTTGGATGACTAGGCATTAACGTGAGAAGAAGAGGTGAAAGGCTCTTGTTTCACATATCTCACTAGCCTATCTAACTCAGAAAGGTTCATTCTATGATATTTAACCTATGAAATTTGGATTTTTATACTTTTACAATGTTCAACAATATCAAAAGAACTTGGAGTGCAATCTTCAGAAGAAGAAGAAAGAGGTACCTTAGAGGTTGCTATTTTAAAAACATTTGGATCTGACTTCTTTGTAGTACTAGAAGAATTTATGGATAACAAGAGCTTAGGAAAGGAAGTTGTGTCACCATATGAAATCTTTTGATTCTCATCTTTCTTTGGAGTAATTTGACTTCTTATAAATGCTACATAGTTCTAGCTTCTAAGATCAGTGTACACATCCTCTCCTCTATCAGAATCAGATTCATATTGAAAGAAGTTGATCATTGTATCAAAAAAACAATCAGTGTCTTCTTCTACTACTATAGGCTCTTCTAACTCACCTTTTGTGGTCATCATTTGCATAAATTGATTCATCTCAGTACAAGAAGCTCCATCATGATCTATGATGAGATGAAAGTTACATACCATGTTGTTCCCTTTACCACTAGTAGAAGGACAATAAATGGCCAGTCTCTAAGAAGGACCAGGTAGTGCATAAGGTCTATTATTGTTATTTCTCTACCCATAACCTTTCCTAGGCACATCTTGATAGAAAGGTTGTTGTTGACCTCTAGGTAGTTTCCTCTTAAGAGAAATTAAGTCATTCGCTAGTCACTGTATAACATGACCACTGGAAGTGTACCTAATTTTTGTTTATTTGTAACTCCTTCCATTTTCCCACCATGAGGAGATCATCTTCTATAGAGATGGCCCTCTCTTGGGCTTTCTGCAAATCTACTGCACCCTCTCTTTTTAAATAAAAGGTAACATATGGGGTTGAACATTTATAAAGAAGCATTGCAAATTCTTAGTAGTGGACCTCATATTCTAAGAGATATTATTAACAATTTTATTAATTCTTTCTACGAACTCTCTCATAAGTTCGTGCATTTCTTTTTTTAATGAATTTAATTGAGCCAAAAGAGTGTGCTCATTTTTTGTACTTTTGAACCTATTTTCAAATTTGGTTCTCATCACAACCCAACTATTAATAGAACTAGGTGTCAAATGATAGAACCATTTAGCAACAACATTAGTCAAAGATTCCACAAAAAATCTAATAGACACATGCTCATGTTGGATGCCTAATACAAAATAGGTGGCAAAGAAAGAACTAATATGTTCATCTGGGGAAACCTTACCATCGCCATTAAATTTAGGCAAGATATTTATAGAGTCATGGGGTAAATCATGGAGTTAATTACCTAAGGCTAAAGAGCCAATAGAAGAACCCCAAGAAACTGGTTATTGCTATTGTTGGTGTGCCATGGCTTGTTCAAAATTAACAACTATAGGTAAAATAGTACCATGTAGAATTAAAGCTTGGAAAACAAGAGATGTTGTACCTCTAATAAGGGGGAAGATCTGTTGATAGATTTAACTTTCTTGCTTAAAGTTGAAGGAATGGTAGAAAAATTAACTACTTCTAGGAATTCAAAATTAGAATCAAAAGTACCTTTCTTTTGATCTCCTTGAGTGTATCTCTTAGAATATATCTTTTTGAAAGGTCTAGGTTTTCTTTAACAAAGTCGCCAAATTCATAAATCTAATGCTGACTATTTTGAGGATTGTTTTGAATCACAGGTGTTGGATTAGGCTTGTTTCTTATTGGGATTACAAAAATCCTTTCAACTACAACCAACTGACGACCTTCATCAAATCTCCTTGCTTCATGTTTGATTTAGTTACCAAGAT
Source organism: Cunninghamia lanceolata (assembly GCA_027924645.1). Classification (NCBI taxonomy): domain Eukaryota; kingdom Viridiplantae; phylum Streptophyta; class Pinopsida; order Cupressales; family Cupressaceae; genus Cunninghamia; species Cunninghamia lanceolata. The sequence goes on along the minus strand of BSBN01000081.1, from coordinate 1,244,429 downwards.
TTTCTGCTTCATCCAATATTTGGTTCACTTGATGGATTTGTTGGTTGTTTCTTCGATGTCTCTAGGCTAAAGTACGTAAATCAATGATAATATCCTCCTATTCAATAACTAACCAATTGATATTAGGTTGCAGGACTAGTCCAAAATTTCTTTGAAGCACCATGAATGTTTGTCACAATAGTGTAATCAATTTCTACCTTGTCTTCTTGGAATTAAATTGACCAATTCTACGAGTTACTTTCTACTTGGTTTTTAATAATTCTTTGGGCATCTTCCTAAATTTTCTTCCTAATTTTTCTTCTTGATTAATCACTTTCTCAACCTCTTGATATTGGTGCCTTGAACTTCTGCTTGTCCAGACAATCACATGAAAATTAGTTATGATATCTTGTGTTACCTCTTAGCCAAGTGTCACCAGGTTGTAGAACATGAATTCTATCAGATTGTAATCCCATAATTTGAAATCATTCTAAAGAAAAACTTAAGGCACCTAAAAATATTTGTTTCAATTCCCTAGTAGAGTCACCAAAAACATGTAAGTAAACATATTTGTCACTATGTTTTTCAATTTGTGACTCACCTTGTAATAGTGACAAACTTACTAACAATTGGATAGGTTACAATCAAACTAATAACCTTCCTTTACATTTTTAGACATGAAGCACACTCATATGATAGAACTTAAAAATAAAATGGGGTATTCTTTTAACCTGAAAGCAAAAGGCATTTTTCTAAAGAAAATATAAAGTGAGCACAAAGTTCCACAAACAATCTATCTATTAAAATTGTTAGAATCACCACCAGAAGTTTATAAACATAAGAATATGAATACTTGAATGATGAGAAAATATAGATAATACATAGAGATTGTCAATATTCCACAAAAACAAATGAATATTTATTCACATTATAAACATTGCATATTCAACATAAGAAGAACACACAACTCCAGAAAAATGACAACCCACAATCCACTATATTTTTGTTTTCATCATCAAAAAATGGAGCTCAAAGTTTCTTGTACAAAATCCTCACAAAGCTTGTATGCAAATGTGAAAACCCCAAAAAATTATAGAGATATCCAAAATTGTGTTATCAATCGCCAATATAAATTGCCAAAAGATCATGAATACATTCTCCTAATCCCTTTATATAGATTACAAAATGAAATTGCCTCTTGATTTGTAACCATTTCTTGAAAGAGAAAGGAAAATAAAACAAACTTTATTACATATAATTTTATTAATGAGAATAAAGTTCATTTTATTAAATGCAAAGTGACATCCAAGGCTATTTTGAGTAAAAGACAAAATTATGCTAACACACTCTTTTCCTTGTCATCTTTCACCTGGCTTTGGTCATTGGTTGGGTCCTCTATTGTAGCTTTCACCTGTGAAGAAGCTAATTTAGCCTTGAAATTTCTGAATCTTGTGATCATTGGAGAAATATCTTTTTCATTGGGAATTGATGTAGTGTTTAGGCAAACCTTCCACATAGCCACTACACCCTTTGCTTCTCCTATCATCTTGTGAAGACCTGCAATTTCTTTCCTGAAAGTTTTAAGATAAGTAGATAAATTGTAAAGTTTTTCTATTGCATTCCCATTGATGGAATCTTTATTAATCAATTCATCAGAGACAAGCTTATTGAAAATTTGTCTTATTTTACCAACGTCAGCCAATTTTGATTCATCCTCATCAAGAATATCATCCTCTAAAGATAAGTAGTTAGCTTTGAGATCTAACAAAATTGAAAAATGGTTTTGTAACACCTTTTTGAATTCAACCAAAGATTGCTTTATGACCAATATATTGCACTCAATTGCAGTTTTCCATTTGACAGATTCATTTTCTTCAGGCTTATTAATAACATTTTCAAAAATTAGAGTACTCACATCCATCTTGACCACCTTTTATAGGTCTCTAGCTATAACCATGAGCATAGACTCTTCATTTCTGATCAATTGTATATTAGAGTTTATTGCTTTCTTTTTGGCCAAAATATCTCCATAAAGCTTTATTGCCTCCTCCATGTTGGAATTAGTCTGGACAACTGAGAGGGGGGGTGAATTAGTTATCCCACAAATTTTAACCTTTTCTACTTTTAATCTTCTTTAACAACTTTTAATCAGATAAACATTAAAGCATGAATCAATAACACAAGAGCAAAAATAAATTAAGCACACATAACACCAGAATTTTTATGTGGAAACCTGGTTAAGGGAAAACCACGGTGGGGGTTAACCCACAAGATTCGTACCCTATTAAAAGTACTTAGAAGAAAAGAGAAGGCACATGCCTTCGAGCTCACTGCCTAGAACTCACTGCTCAAAAGAGGTTCACTGGCTACAAAATTTATGTTCAATACAGAAAGAATTAACTGATAAATAGCATCTACTTCATGCCTGGTTTAGTTTCATTAAATGCTCACAAAACTTCTGCTCTGCCCCAAATACTTCTTCTCTAATTCTTCATCCTACACAGCTCTTGTTCTTCTTCTTCTCCTCTACTCTGCTCTACCTTTGATCCTTTCTTCAAATTTTATTATTCTGCACAAGGATGATTTTCCACAACTCATCAACAAGTATTTATACGCTTCATCAACCTTGGAATGAACATCAAGGTCAGAACTACAAACATCTAACTTAATGTGAATCACTAAGCTATCAGCCAAACATAACTAAGACTCAAATCTTCCTTGATCAACATGCCACGCTTCATAGAATTGCTCTTAGATCATCTGCAACACGCTTGAATCATCTGTTCAGCCAAGACTAGGAAGAACAACAACACCAAGAAGGAAATCTTCATTGACAAGCTCAAACTTCAATGGAAACCTCCAACATAGCAATCAAATGATCCAGAGACCTCCATAAGCATATTGAATTCAACAAAAACATCTGCACTCCTCCAAATCATCAGAATCACTTGCATCTTCCTCCGGAACCTCAAGAACACTATCTGCCATGACTGTCACATTAGAAAGATTGCTTGCGGACCTCCAAACCATGAACCACTTGAATCGATGATACACACTAACTTCCCAAACATGTCTCTACATCCGTAGATCATCATTTGGCATATTCGAAACAATCCGGACCTCTTTCCTATCACTCTGTCTCTTCTGAACACTACAAAACTGGTTAAACTTAGATGGCCATAGCTTGTTCAAATCTTCATGTGAACCCTTTAAAACTTAACTGGAGCTTCTTCAGACAATCCTCTACTTAGCCATATGGTCCACATACAATGATCCTCATTAATTTTCTCAATATCCTCAACAATCTAGTCTTCTATACAGGTAGCAAAATAGGATATAGTTGAAACCAATGGCAATAAGGATATGTTGACATCAATGACAACTCCTCTTAGGCACATATTTGTAACAATCTCTCCCTTTGTCATTGATGGCAACATATGATGTGAAAAAGTGATTTGACCATCAACAAAAGACCCCCCCCTTTCTCTTATCACTTTTGCATCACTTTCTTCACTACTCCCCCTTTCATCAGCGAATAGTTTTTCACATGAACTTCTCTTCCCCTTTGACATCAATGACAAAGGACACATATTTGCAATCTTTTCTCCCTTTTTGTTTCAGACTGATCCCAAAACTTTCATACTAACTACTCCCCCTGAGTAGTATCTCCTTAACATCAATCCGGATTACAAGATATGACTATGAATTCCATTGGACTGATGCACCTTAGTGCATCTTAGTTTTGATCAGGAGGGGTAATAACCCCTAACTTCTCTCTGAGATACTCAAAAGTATCCTTGAGAAGAGGCTTAGTGAAAATATCCACAATCTGATCCTTTGAAGACACAAACTCCAACTTGACTTCATTCTCATTTACCTTCTCTCTTAAGAATTGAAACTTGATGGATATATGCTTTGTCTTTGGATGCAACATCAAATTCTTTGAGATACTTATTGCACTTGAATTATTACAGAAGATTCTGAGAAGCATCTCAAACACAATTCTAATGTCCTTAAACATTTGCATCATCCATAGAACTTGAGTACAATTGTTTTCTTCTGCTATATACTCTACCTCTACTATAGATAGGGAAATTGCCTCCTGCTTTTTGCTCAACCAAGAAACCAATCTACTTCCCAAGAAGAATGCACCACCACTAGTGTTTTTTCTACCATCCACATCTCCTGTCCAATCAATATCTGTATATGCATGTAGAGTGAAGTCATTATCCTTTGGATACCATAATCCATAATCAATTGTCCCTTTGAGATATCTAAAAATTCTCTTCACTGCTACAACATGGGATTCTTTAGGATCAACTTGGAATCTAGTGACAAGCCCAACTGCATTCATGATATCAGGTCTAGTCTACGTCAGATAGAGCAGTCCTCCAATCATTGATCTATACCTTTTTTGATTTTCCTTAGGGGAGTCATCATATTTACTCAACTTACATCTGGATACCATAGGCATACCTACTGGCTTTGAATCTTCCATTCCAAACTTCTTCAACAATTCTTTCACATACTTAGACTGAGATATAAAGATACTTTTATTTGACTGAGTGCTTTGTAGACCTAAGAAGAAATTCATTTCACCAAACATGGACATCTCAAATTCACTTTGCATCTAATCAGCAAATGTTTTGCACATACTCTCATTTCCACCAAAAATGATATCATCAACAAATACCTCAACAATCAAAATATTCTCATGATCAATCTTGAAGTAGATATTACTGTCAGCAGTGCCTTTGCTATAACCTAGCTTTAGCAAATACTTATCTAATCTTGCATACTAGGCTCTTGGGGCTTGTTTGAGTCCATACAATGCTTTCCTTAATCTGCATACCATGTCTCTCTGATTAGATAACTGAAATCCTTCTGGTTGCTCAATGTAGACTTCTTCTTCTAACTCTCCATTTAGAAATGTTGACTTGACATCCATATGATAGACTTTGAAATCTTTATAAGAAACAAAAGCAAGAAACAATCTAACTGCCTCTATTCTTGCCACTAGAGCAAAAGTTTCTTCAAAATCAATTCCTTCTACTTGAGAATATCCTTTGCATACCAACCTTGCTTTATTTCTTACAACTTTACCATCTTCATTTAGTTTATTCCAAAAGACCCATTTAGTTCCAATCACATTTTTGTCCTCGAGTCTAGAAACAAGATCCCAAGTGTGATTATTTTCAATTTGTATTAATTCTTCCATTGCCTTTACCTAGTTTTCATCTTTGCAGGATTCACTTACTATTTTTGGTTCAATCTTTGAAATCAGACAAATCTCTTCTTGATCTTTAGCAATTCTTCTCCTAGTTCGAACACCGTTATTTCTATCTCCTATGATTTGATCTTCAGGAAGATTCATCCTTACATACCTGGGAGTTTTGGGAATTGCTTGAGCTTCTGTTTCTTGGGCTAGTTCCTTAACCTTTGCACTATCCTCTTGAATTACTAGATTTTTTGGATCAATCTGGATCTGAATATGAGTTTGCACTTGCCTTTCTTGACTTGGATTTTCATCTTGATCATCTCAATCATATCCGTAAGACCTAGAATGTCCTTCTTTGCTCTCATCAACTCTGACATTAGCACTTTCAACAATATTTTTCAACCTCTTGTTAAAGCACTGGTATGCTTTGCTTTGAGTAGAGTAACCCAGAAAAATTCCTTCATCACTTCTTGCTACAAACTTGCCTAGATCCTCATCACTTTTGATATAGCATTTACTACCAAAAACTATGAAGTATCTTACAGTAGGAGGATGACCAAACCAGAGTTCATAAGGAGTCTTACCAGAATTGCCTTTGATCTACACCCGATTAAGAGTCTAGACAAAAGTACTCACAACTTCTCTCCAATAAACTTGTGGAACATTTGTTTCCATCATCATGGTCCTGACAGCTTCTTGAATGGTCCAGTTCTTTCTTTCAACAACTCCATTTTGCTGAGGAGTCCTAGGAGCAGATAACTATCTTTTTATTCCATGCTTTTCACAGAATGTATCAAACTCACCAGAGGTAAACTCTCCACCTCTGTTGGATCTCAGACACTTCATCTTTATACTGATCTCATTTTCCACCATAACTTTGAACACTTTGAATTTGTCAAGAGCTTCTAATTTTTCTTTTAAGAAAGCTACCCACATCATCGGGGAGTAATCATCAATCAGCAACATAAAATATCTGTCTCCTTGCACACTCCTAATTCTACCAGGACCACATAGATTAGTATGCACAAGTTCCAATCGCCCACTTGAAAATTGTTCTTTACTTTTGAATGATGTTTTGTTCTGTTTACCCAATTGACATTCTCTACACATGCTATCAGGTTTCACAAGTCTTGGAAGATATCTCACAGGTTGAGTAGAACTTATCTTGACAATGTTATCAAAATTCACATGACACATTCTCCTATGCCACAACCAACTCTGATCTGTCTGTGCATTCAAACAACTTTTACTATCTAACTACTTAATTGAAAGATGTTACCTCTAGTTTGTGTATCAGATGCAATTTCAGTTCTGGAGCTTGTGAAGATTCTACATTTACCATCCTTGAATAATAGATCATAACCCTTGTCAACCAACTATCCAACACTGATAAGATTATGCTTCAGCCCTTCTACATATAGAACATCATTTGTGTTATTCTTACCATCAAAAGAGATGGATCCTCTACCACAGATTCTACCAGCTGAGTTATCTCCAAATTTCACAATTCCACCTTCATATTTTTCAAAGTTTATAAACTTACTTTTCTCACCAGTCATATGATAAGAACATCAACTATCAATCACCCATTCATCCTTTTCAACAACCTGAGCAGCTAATGCACTTTCCACATTTGCATAGCTAGCAGATTCAGTAACACTAGATCTTCTTCTTTGATAGCAATGAATACCCAATTATCTTCAGTGGCACTTCCATGATCAGATTCATCATCTGCAACTCCTTCCTCTCTAGCTTTTTGGGCATAGTAACAATTCTTCTAACCTTTATATCTGTTAGGGTTTGGCTTTGAAAATTTCTCTGGACATCTTGAGGCAAAATGACCAATCTTATTACAAGCAAAACATTTGAATGGCAACTTTCCTTCATACTTACCGGATCCTCTTGGCATTCTTTTGGCAATAAGAGATTCCAGTTTTGTAGACTCAATTTCATCATCTTCAAGATCCTTCCTTGCCATAGTAAATCTATTTGATCTTGCAAAAGAGATTTCACCATATCTTTGTTTTCCATATACACTGGATTTAAAAGCAGATTTAGACTTAGGTAGAGAATCACCAAACTCAATTCAAAAGCTGAAATTTTGCCAACCAGCTGATCTCTTGTAACTTTTGAGACAATCATGATCTCTTCTATAGCAACAACCTTATGTTTGTATGAATCAGGTAAAGATCTGAGCACTTTTGCCACAATTTCTAATTCTTCCAAAGTTCCACCAGCACACCTGATACCACACACAAGATTATTTATTTTTTGCATGTAGATTGTGATGTTTTCATCTTCACTCATCCTTAGATTTTCAAATTTTCCTCTCAAACTTTGTAGCTTGGCACATTTGACATATTCATCACCTTCATAAAGATTCTCCAACTTCTTCCAGTTTTCATGAGCAGTTTTTAGTCCAAAGAAATTTGTCATTTCTGAATCAGTCAGGGCACTCAACAAGGCTTCTTTAGCTCGAAGGTTATTTTCAGCATCTTTGATTTGATCTAGAGTTGAAGGACCTTTCTCCGGAGGTTTATACTCATCATTGATTATCACCCAATAAGCATCACCCATGCATTGCAAACGACACTCCATGCGACTCTTCCAAACAAAGTAATTTGTTCCATCAAATGTCAGACTATCCTTCTTGTAAGTCGACATTCTGGATTTGCTCAAGCGGTTAAGCTTCTTTTAGAGGAACCTTGCTTTGATACCAATTGTTGGAATTAGTCTGAACAACTAAGAGGGGGATGAATCAGTTGTCCCACAAATTTTAACCTTTTCTACTTTTAATCTTCTTTAACAACTTTCAATCAGATAAACATTAAAGCATGAATCAATAACACAAGAGCAGAAATAAATTAAGCACACATAACACTAGAGTTTTTATGTGGAAACCTGGTTCAGGGAAACCATGGTGGGGGTTAACCCACAAGATTTTTACCTTGTTAAAAGTACTTTGAAGAAAAGAGAAGGCACATGCCTTCAGGCTCACTGCCCAGAGCTCACTGCTCAAGAGAGGCTCACTGGTTACAAAATTTATGTTCAATACAGAAAGAATTAATTGATAAATAGCATCTACTTCATGCCTGGTTCAATTTCATTGAATGCTCACAAAAATTCTGCTCTGCCCCAAATACCTCTTCTCTAATTCTTCATCCTACACAACTCTTGTTCTTCTGCTTCTCCTCTACTCTGCTCTACCTTTGATCCTTTCTTCAGATTTTATTATTTCGCACAAGGATGATTTTCCACAACTCATCAACAAGTATTTATACGCTTCATCAACCTTGGAATGAACATCAAGGTCGGCACTATAAACATCTGACTTAATGTAAATCACTAAGCTATCGACCAAACATAACTGGGACTCAAATCTTCCTTGATCAACATGCCACGCTTCATAGAATTGCTCTTAGATCATCTACAACACGCTTGAATCATCTGGTCGGCCAAGACTGGGAAGAACAACACTAGGAAGGAAATCTTTATTGACAAGCTCAAACTTCAATACGAACCTCCAACATAGCAGTCACATGATCCAGAGACCTCCACAAGCACATTGAATTCAACAAAAACATCCGCACTCCTCCAAATCATTAGAATCACTTGCATCTTCCTCTGGAACCTCAAGAACACTATCTATCATGACTGTCACATTAGAAAGATTGCTTACGGGCATCCAAACCATGAACCACTTGAATGGATGATACACACTGACTTCCCAAATATGTCTGTAGATCTGCAGATCATCATTTGACATATCCAGACCTCTTTCCTATCACTCTGTCTCTTCTGAACACTACAAAACTAGTTCAACTCAAATGGCCATAGCTTCTTCAAATCTTCATGCGAACCCTTCAAAACTTAACTGGAGCTTCTTCAGAAAATCCTCTACTCATTCATATGGTCCGCATACATTGATCCTCATTAATTTTCTCAATATCCTCAACAATCTAGTCTTCTATATAGGCAGTAAAATAGGATACAGTTGACACCAATGGCAACAAGGATATGTTGACATCAATGACAACACCACTTAGGCACATATTTGCAACACTCCACATATAATAATCCCTCCACAATTAGCTTTTCTATCCAAGATTCAGTTACCTTCCAAAATGCTTGAAATCTTCTTATCTTGTCCTTTGATCAAGGCTTACCCCTTTGGGAGGTGCCTTTGCAAGAGTCTCAAATGAAGCATCAAGGAATTGGGAAGTGGTATCAACAATGGGTTTAATTTAAGAAGTGAGAACTTCTATTTGTTCTTCTAACAATTATCTCTCCTTTTTATCTTCTTCTAACCTTTTAATCAAAATATCCATAGATAATTTCACATTGTGAATATCACCCTCCATTATGGAAGGTCCTAGATCAATTTTTCTCACATTGAAATCATCTTTAGTAAAACTTCTTCATTTTTATCCACCATAGGATGAAAAATTTGCACAAGTTGATGCCCTAAAGAGGGGTCTATCATTAACCTAGACATTCTTTTGTCCTTTTTTGGCTAATGAATGCTCTGGAGCAACCTAGCCACAACATCAAAACTAAGGTCAATCATTTGAGTATACTTTCTTTTTTTGCCATGCTTTCTTTCAGCTAGGGTGGGGAAGGCAGGACTATTTGACCCTCCAATACTAAAGGAGGTATTGTAGTATGAGGAACATAATAAAAAAGGGTATTGTGCATTGTTTTCTATTGTTGAGATGGTAGTACTGGTGGAGAAGGATTCAATTTAAGAACCAAAGGTGGTGGTGGTGGAATTGTAGTTTGATTTCCTTGTTAAAAGGAAGAAGACACATTACCTTGATGAGAAGGAGAAATATGATTATCTTCACTCACATGTTGTTGCTCATGTGTAGGTTCTTATGTTTATGCATTATCTCCTTGAGGAACCCTTTTCACATTTAGCTTCTTTATTGGATTTTCCTCATCAATATTACACTGAGTTTTTAATTTCATTTCTTGGTCAAGATCTTCATCAGCATCACATCCCTTTGAAGTGGCCTTTGACCCGATAGTACATACCTTGGTAGATGGCTATTAGACAGAGGAGCCTATCATTGACTTTTGTCTCTTATAAGCTTGTTCTTTTTGTGATGGCCTTGTGGTAGTATGTTCAGTAATCTTCGATTCTAACCATTTTTGGCTTTTATTTAGCACAAATACTAATCTTTCTCCTATATCTATCACTTCTTTTTCAGACCATCTCACCCTAAGTAGGGGTTTTACTTGTACAATATAATAAGATTCATCAATTAAGTTAGATCCATCATCTTAGACCACGACAGGGATATCCCACCTAAGATTAAATGTTTTCATTTGGAAAATGGTCAATCTCATCCAATAAACTTTCCTTCATGCTCATCTATGCAATATTCCCAATAGTCTTCCAGACTAGATAGATGCTCATGAGACTCTCTTGTATATAGATGATTTTTGACATAGTTTTTACTGTCACAAGATAGTCTAATGGTGAACAAATAGAAATTGAATTTTAATAGGATCCTATAAATATGCCAAGCATCCTCATGGGTCTTGCAAGTATAGTATGTTAGATGCACAAGAAAATAATAACCAACTTTCTTCTGATCATGACACTTTTTGTTCACCTGAGCCATGTTGAACACACAGAAGTACTGAGAGGGGGGTGAATCAGTACTTGATCAAAAATTTTCCTTTCAAAAGAATTCAATCAAAAATAAGCACTTAAACCATAAGAAATAGAAGATCACACAAGCACACAACCATAACACCTGATTTACATAGAAAATCCTATAAGGGAAAAACCACGGTGACTAAGCTGCTTGGATCTACTATCGAAATCCAACCTCACAAATAAAACAAATTTACATTAACATTTATGGGCTACAACCCAAAGGAAGTTGCAACTCCTTATACAAAATTTTATGGGCTTCAACCTAGAGGAAGCTACAACTCCCTCAAGTGCTACAACACTTACAACAAAATGAGGCTACAATCTCTGTACAAAAACACTTATCTAATTCCAATGATTCTTCTCAAAAATAGATTGCTTCAACCTTCTACTAACCTCTCCAAAATCTACACAACTATCTTACCTTTGCACAATCACTACAAGCTTTGCAAGATCATAATATCTTCAAATAGCTCTTTTCTGTCATCACAACTACCTCCACTAGCTCCACAACAATATCACTTCTGTGCTACCATGCATGAGCTAATCCTTTCCACATTTAGTTATCAAAACAACTTCTGTAGTTATATTATTCACACATTATTATTACAAACACACTATACACACTCATCACACCTTGCAAGAATCTTGATCTATGTTTTATATCCTTTGCAAGTCTTCAAAACTTTACATTTGTTGGCCAATATGAAATGTGTAACATGAAACATGCAATGACCTTGTTTGTTGGATCCCAAGTCATCTGTGGTGATGTAGGAACCAAATGTGGTTCAAATCAAGTGATAACTAGGACCTAATTTACCCTAGCATACATCTCCACATTGGCACACACTTCCAAACACCCAGCACAAACATCAACACATAACAAGTCAGCTTCACCAAACACTTATCCTTCCTTACCTTTGGCTCCAAACCTAAAGTGGTATCGAAGAAACAAAAATAACATCATGTGGATCATGCATTAAGCATTATATATCTTGCAAGAAATTCTTGTACACTCCTTTTACCAATTCAATCTATTTCATGCTGGTACAAACAAACAAACACTAATGTTGGTATCCTTAACACACTCTAATTACACAGTCTTGATGTAAAATATTGAAAATCATACTTGCGGTAAAAAAAGACATTTAAAACTTGAGCTGAGCATAACATCTGACTATGTGAGCTTGTCTTTCAATCAACAAGGCCAAATATTAAGATGCGGTGAAATGCGGTGGCATTTACTATCTCCCTCTACTTACCTTAACTAGTAACAAGACTTGCCTTCACACAGATGACTTTGAAAAAACTACTGCGGTACATATTATCACTTGAAACTTGAATCTTGCATATATTTTACTTGTATCTAACCATCCTCCAAACTACAAGACTATATCTTCAATAGTGGAGAAGTGTAGAGCATTCGTCTGTCCCTTGTGACTACAACAACTATGTTTCACTAGTGCCTTCACTCTACCAACCCTAAAACACTTTGCAGTAGGTTTCATGATCTTAAATTCAAACCACACATACCTTAGAGCAATGTATAGATACCTTTCAATCCACAAGCTTATATTTGCATCTGTGGTAGAATCTAGTACATTCTCCTAAGCCTGTGACACCCTTCAAGATTGGAACTTTACTTAGACAAAGTTCTACAAATTTCTTCATCAAGCGCCAAGCAACATGACTTCATATCATAAAAATACAAGAAAGTTCACCTAGCATACCTTACATGACATTCATTATCAACACAACACATCAAAGATATTGATAACATACACTTATCATGATCTTACACATGAACTTCATAAGATAAGGTATGACTATGTACAGATGATACTGATCCCTTATCTAACATCTATCACTACTCTTATCTGCTAGTACAACTATGTATAGCTGATACTGATCATCTCTCCTTTGATCTACTCCTTTGACATCACATACAATAGTATACCTTCCAAACCACAACTTTGTTGACATCAATGACAACATATCCAACAATCTCCCCCTTTGTCATTAATGGAAACACTAACCTGATATGCAAAAATTCTCCCCCTTTGACATCAAGGGAAAAGGGCTAGTGGTTTTCCTCTGTACTAGTAAAAACATATGGGTTCTTCCTATCTCCACAAACCTTATTATCCTTTATCAGTCTACTCCCCCTGGGAAGTAGCCTTTGTTACTTCAAAACTTATCTATTCTTCATTTTTCTTATGATGTACAAGGTTAGTATATATAGAGTGTCTTGTTCATATCAAAATGGCACTGTTTATATTCCTTTCTTACTCTCTACATATCTATACACCATCAAAATTTGTCTTACCTTCAACATATCTTCTATTTATTTAGAAAGTAGAACATTCTTATATAATACCTTCAACTAGGCTAGTGTTGTATTCTAGTGCTTCTTTGCTGAAGAAAGAATGTGCATTTGGCTCTCAAGCTAAATATACAACTCTTCTGCCTCTTCCAAAGTGGATGAAACTTTTACCTTTTGAGCAACATTTTTCTCTTCTATCAAAATACCAGTCAAGGATGCTAACCAAAAACTTACAACTTCCCTTAGCTATCCAATTTAACCTTTGATTTTCTCTCTTTGGTCTTGAAGTTGCTTCAACTAGGAGTGTAATTTTTCTATTTATGCTCTTTTATCTCCATCTTTGTCCTTTACTAGAACATATACATTGTCCACATGTATGATTTGTAACTCAATAGAATCAATTTGATCCTTTATGTTATTTTTAGTTGCTGGCCATTTCAAACAAAATTTATATTGTTGCATATATGTTGTCATTGATGTCAACAAAATAATGTTGTAAAGGTTGCATGTGATGCCAATAGAATGGTGATTAGTGATGATAGTAGAGTAAGTAATCAGAAGTGGTGTGAGGTAGAAAGAAAAGTGACGTGTATATGTTGTAATGATCAGAGGAGTAGACAGACGAGAAATTACTGATGGATTAGTATCATCTATACATAGTTCATTCTTCTATCCCTTTGTGACTACAATAACTCTATTTCACTACTGCTTTCACTCTGCCAACCCTAAAACACTTTGCAATAGGTTTCATGATCTCAAATTTGAACCACACATACCTTAGAGCAATGTATAGCTACCTTTCATCCACAAGCTTATATCTGCATCAACAGTAGAATCCAATACATTCTCTTGAGCTTGTGACACCTTTCAAGATTAGAACTTTACTTAGACAAAGTTCTGCAACTTTCTTCATCAAGCGCCGAGCAACATGACTTCATATCATCAAAATACAAAAAGTTCATCTAGCATAACTTCCATGACATTCATTATCAACATATCACATCAAAGATATTGATAACATAAACTTATCATGACTTACACATGAACTTCATAAGATAAGGTATGACTGTGTATAGATGTTACTGATCCCTTATCTAACATCATCACTACTCCTCTTATCTACTGGTACAACTGTGTATAGATGATACTGATCATCATATCTCCTTTGATATTCTCGTTTGACATCACATATAATAGTATGCCTTCCACACCATAAATCTGTTGACATCAATGACAACATATGTAACAATCTCCCCCTTTCTCATTGATGGCAACACTAACCTGATATGTAAAAATTCTCCCCCTTTGACATCAAGGGAAAAGGGCTAGTGCTTTTCCTTTATACCAAAAAACTTATAGGCTACCCCTATCTGTACAAACCTTGTTATTCTTTATCAGTCCACTCCCCCTGGGAAGTAGCCTTTGTTACTTCAAAACATATCTATTCTTCATTTTTCTTATGATGTACAAGGTTAGTATATACAGAGTGCCTTGTTAATATCAAAATAATATTATTTATTCCTGTCTTACTCTCTGCATATCTATACACTATCAAAATTGTCTTACCTTCAACATATCTTTTATTTACTTATAAGGTAGAATATTCTTATATATTACCTTCAACTAGGCTAGTGTTGTATCCTAGTGCTTCTTTTCTGAAGATAGAATGTGCAATTGGCTCTCAAGCTGAATATACAACTCTTTTGTCTCTTCCAGAGTGGATGGTACTTTTACCTTTTGAGAAACATTTTGTGCTTTTGTCAAAATACCAATCAAGGATGCCAACCTTAGACTTACAACTTCCCTTAGCTATCCAATTTCACCTTTGATTTTCTCTCTTTGGTCTTGAAGCTGTGTTGGGAGTGTAATTTTTCTATCTATGCTCTTGTAGCTCCATCTTTATCCTTTATTGGAACATATACATTGGCCACATGTGTGATTTGTGACTCAATAGAGTCAATTTGATCCATTATGTTCTTTGTAGTTGCTAGCCATTTCAAACAAAATTGATATTGTTACATACATATTGTCATTGATGTCAACAAAAGTATGTTGTGAAGGTTGCATGTGATGTCAACAAAATGATCATTAGTGATGACAACAGAGTAAGTAATCAGAAGTGGTGTGAGGTAGAAAGCAAAGTGATGTGTATATGTTGTGATGATCAGAGGAGAAGATAGAGGAGTGATTACTAATGGATCATTATCATCTATACATAGTTTTATCTTATGTACTGAAGTTCATGGATAGGTGAAAGTTGTGCTAACATGAAGATTCTTGTTTCTGATGGAAAAAGTTGTGATTGTTATCTATGGTGTTGTGAATTTTGTATTCATTGTCTCTTGATGATAATCATTGCATAAGATATGAAAGAGTGTAAAGTGTTTCAAATAGTCAAAGACACATGAAGATGCACTGAGAAAGCTTGGGAGAATGATCCTCATTCCTCCACATTTGAAAGTATGGCATTGTGGTTTGGAAGTTAGACAAATATAGGTGTGAAGTATGCATGCTTCTGATTTCAGATCATAGAAGTTACCACATAAGATTCTAGAGCTAGCAAAGTGAAGATAGTGGTACAATGGTGTTGCAATCAAAAAGAGTCAGAGGAATGCTCCACATTTCTCTGCATTAGGAGATGTGATCTTACAGCTTGAAGGATTATTAGCTATAGATGAGAAGTATGATATGTTCAAGTTTTAGATGTTACAATGTACCACAGAAGTTCTCCAGAGTCAGCAGAGTAAAGATAAATCATGTTGCTGATTAGGGTTGTTAGGAGGAGAATGTGAAAACCACTACATTTCACCGTATTACAATAGTTGGCTTTACTATTTGGAAGATATGTTCAAAATGATTGTATGCTTGTCCATTTCAAGTTTCAAGTGTTGAAGAGTACCACAAGTTTGGTTTTCAATGTTCTATATCATGACTATGTATTCAAAGTTTGCAAGAGATGATGGGTTCAGTAGCTATTTGTTTGTTCTGGAAATATGTTGCATAATTCAGTGAAAGGAATGTATGAGAATTTTTTTGTAAGTCATTTAATGTTTGTGAAGTGATCCACATGGTGTTATTTAATTTCTATGGTACTGCTTTAGGTCTAGAGAAAATATATGGAAGGATAAATGTTTGTGAAGATGACCTGATATATCTAGGTGTTTGCACCGTGTGTTTGGAAGTGTCTGCTAGCTTTGAGATGTGTGCAAAGATAAAATAGGTACTATTTATCACTTGGTTTGAACTGCATTAGATCTCTACATAACTTTGGGTGTCGACTTGTGGTTGTTACATGTTTCATGCTGCATATTTCATCTTGGCCAAAAAAGGAGAAAGATTTTGAAGCTTGTGGAGGATATAAATGAAAGATCTTGTTTGGTGTGAAATGTATGAATGTGTGAGAGTGTGCGAGGATGTATGTGTGTTGTGAAAGGAGTAGAGGTGTTGAAGATATATGTCAGTGTGAAGGGTGTTGATGCTACAGAGGTAATTGATGAGTGGAATTTGTCAAGTATGTTGTACAGAGGTTGTAGCCTCTTTCTGTAAGTGTTGTAACATTGTAGGGAGTTGTAGCTTCCTTTGGTTGAAGCCATAAAAACTATTATTTAGGGAGTTGTATCTTCCTTTGGGTTGTAGCCCAGAAAACTTGATGTAAATCTATTTATTATTTGTGAGGTTGGATTTGGATAGTAGATCCAAGCGGCTTGCTCACCATGGTTTTTCCCTTCTAGGGTTTTCAACATAAATTTGGTGTTATGGTTGTGTGATTGTGTGTTGTGCTTTGAATTTCATAGTTTGATTCTTTATCTGTTTAAGGCAGTAAAGATATTTGGTTGATAGAGTTAAATTGGATTAATCTTTTTGCATATACTGATTCACCTCCTCTTAGTATATCAGTGTGTTCTAACAATAGGTATCAAATCTGAGCTCCTTGGTATAGCCTAACAACTGAAGGTAGATCTTGGAGTAGAACACATGGCTCAAAAATAGTCCTCTTTTAAAGCACTGATATTTGATGGAAGCAGCTATGCCTTTTGAAGTGTAAGGATGGAAGCCTATCATACCTCACTAGGGTAGATGTTTGGAGAGCTACAATGAATGAATATACTAAACCTAAACATCCCATTATAGATTTAGATGCAAAGAAGGCTCATGAAAACAATGCTAAAGCCAAGAATTCCATCTTAAGTGGTTTGACCAGTTCAAAGTTAGTCAAGGTAGTGTGGTGCAAGACAACCAATGAGATATGGGAGAAGATCAAAAATCTCTATGAAGGAAATGACACTATAAAGCAAGCAAAACTATAATTTTACATAACAATGTTTAAGAGTCTAAGGATGAAAGAAGAGGAAAACATTGCTAGCTATTTTCTTTGAGTAGATGAGGCAGTCAAAGGAATTAGAAGTTTAGGTGAAGAATTAGCTGATTCAGTAGTTGTGAAGAAAGTCTTGAGAACTCTCCCTCTTAGGTTTGATTCAAAAGTCTCTACTATTGAAGAAGCCAAAGATCTGAAGACACTCACCATGGAAGAGTTGTTCAGGTCCCTTAGTACCTATGAGATGAGAAATGAAGTCATAGGTACATCCAAAAGAGAAGCTACTTTCAAAGATATTCATGTGAAGAATGAAGGAACATCTAGTTCATACAGTGAATCTGAGGAAGAAGAAACAAACTTTTTGAGAAAGATAAAGAATGGATTAGGCAAGCATAAAGGTAAGTTACCTTTCAAATGTTTTAAATGTGGAAGAGATGGTCACTATGATTCTAAATGTCCTTTAGGAAAAAATGAAAATAGCATCAAGGGTTTCAAAAGGAACAACTTCAAGAGGAACCTCCTTTCCAAACAAAGACTATAACTCCTCAGAAGAAGTAGATCACTACTCATTAGATGATGAAAGAGGAGAATCCCTATTCATAGCCATGGTGATCTATGAATGTTCAGACAACACTATAGATGAAGAAGAATGTGAAGTTGATTTTGAAGGTGAACTTATTTTTTCTCTTGAAGACTTGGAATGTGCAAGGAAAAAGAACAAATAACAGAAAGCCCTACCAATACAAATGAATGCACAAGACTTGAGAAAGAAATCCTGTCACTCAAAAGGAAATTAGAGAAAGCAAAGTTTGGAAATTCGGATGACCCTGAAGAAGCAGATCTTATTCCTATCATGCCTCAAGGAAGACCTTTTCATGCAAGACAATTCTACATAAATAGGTTTGATCATACTTTTTCTAGTTATTGTTTTATATGCAATTAATTTGGTCATAAGGCTAGGGACTACAAGTCTGGAATGAATATAAGAAATATTGTAAGTAGGAATCCTCTTGCTTCACTAGTGAATGTCAATGTGGTATGTCATATTTACAACAATTTTTGACATGTAGCAAGATATTGCAGGAGTGGATTAGTAAAATTAGAATCTCAGGTGATATATGTTACTGAACAAGACAAGGAGAGTGACTCTTCCAAAAGATAGGAGAAAAACAATGAAGTTAAAAATTTAATGATTGTCTAAACAACATTTCATGCTCAAGGACGAACAAATCTCTGGGTAATAGACAATGGATGTACAAGCCACATGACAGGTGACAAGAGCAAATTCATTAATCTTGTTAAGTGGAATGGTGGATCAGTAAGGTTTGGAGACAATTCATTTGCAAAGATTTGTGGAAAGGGTACCATAAGTATTGATGGAAAATCTAGAACATAAGATGTTATTTATGTAGAAGGTCTCAAGCACAGTCTTCTTAGTGTAAGTCAAATGTGTAGCAAAGGATACAATCTCATATTTCATGATCAAGGGTGTGAAATCAGAAGAGCAAAGTTTGGTATATTGGTAGCAGAAGGTTCTAGGATAGACAACAACTTGTATAACCTAAAAGGTGTTAATGGAAGGACTTGTCTCCTAGGACAAACAAAGAAATGTTGGTCGTGGTACAAAAGGATGGGCACATCAACTTTTGACAATCTTCTGAAGATCAACTTCATACAAGTTGTAAGAAACATGCCAAAGATCATTAAGCCTGTAAGCACCTTGTGCAAGGAATGTCAGATTAGGAAGTAGACAAGGATAAGATTCAAGACCAAGGAGTATTCTTATACAAGGCTATTGGAACTAATCCATATTGATTTGTGCGGACCTACCAAGACAAGGAATCTACAAGGTGAAAGGGATTTCATGTTGCTTATTGATGATTTCTCTAGAATGACATGGGTTACATTTTTGAAAGAGAAATCAGAAGCTTTCTAATGCAGTCAAGGTAGGAGGGTCCGATGAGGGACTGTCCAACCTTGCAACCTTAATCAACTAGAAACATGATCAATTAGAGATGCAATGGAACTAAATAGTTAACAATAGAAAGAAAGAGACATTCATACTCTCATGACACAAGATATATCTTGCGAAAACCCTAAAAGGGAAAAACTCAGCCTTCAAAGCTCATTCTTCATATATTATGATCTCAAAACATATTACATATGCCACTCAGGGTTTACAGATGTTGGGCCACAACCCAAGGTTACAAAACATTCATTTAACAACACTATTGCATGATTTCATTTGTCATCTTATCAATCCTCTACTCTGCAACTTCCTCTGCTCTCTACTCTGCTCTCGGCTTCACTTCTACTTCAAATCAAAACACTTATGAATTTGCTTCATGTCTTCATATACTTGATCATTTTATTGATGGTACTTTGTAACAAATCATTTTTCTTCATTTATATCCTTTGCAAGCCTTCAAATCATTATCAAGTTAGCCTAATTGTAATAGCTAGTATGAAACATGTGTACACAGATAGGTCAGACCTAAATATAAGGTATTTCTTCGCTAGTACATAAAACTTCATGTGTATCTCCATGAAGGTCGGCTAGGTCCTATACTTCATTGAATAATGTTCCTTTAAGCTTTGCAAGTCATGGGATTGCTCCACAAGCCAATTAGACTTCACTGAACACTATCGGCTCTGCTCTGTGGAAATAGGTAAAAGCGGGTGATCTTCTGATAGCGATATCTCTCCAGAATCAAATCCAAATGATCTAAATTTTAGATATGTTGTAGATGACTATGTCTAGATGCTAAGTCCAACTCCATAGCCTCTGATATACAAATGTGGTAAAATGCAGTATTCTCCAAAGTCACCCTCTCGGTACTCTACAACTTCACTGTCAACTATCTCAATTATTCTAAATGCTTTCGGATGCCCCTGCATCATACTCTCAACTGGTTAATTGAAAAGTGAGCCTCTTGACTTTGGTCTATATTATGTCAAATTCAATGTGATCCCTTAGGATAGGTTAGGTGGTCTATTTTCAAGTATTCACAACTGCCTCAAGGTCGGTGGTCTATTCAAGTCCACCTTGCAAAACTGCCTCAAGTTCTTCTTTGTTCGGCATTCTACTTGCAAGCCTTACACTACCTCAATGATTGGTAGTCTAAACAAGTCTTCTTTGCAAGCTGCCTCAAGTTCTCCAATTTTCAATGGTATAAGTTTAGCGGTTTAGCTACAAGGTTGTAACTG
The DNA here is from genome assembly GCA_027924645.1 of Cunninghamia lanceolata. NCBI lineage: Eukaryota > Viridiplantae > Streptophyta > Pinopsida > Cupressales > Cupressaceae > Cunninghamia > Cunninghamia lanceolata. Next base: position 1,223,725 of record BSBN01000081.1, on the reverse strand, counting down.
CATCAGAGTTCGGCGGTCTGTTGTCAAACACTTGTAGGCTACCTCAAGATCAATGTTAGCTTCAAACAATAAAGAGTTAATTGAAAAGTGAGCATCTTCACTTTGGTCTGTATTATGTCAAATTCAATGTGATCCCTTAGGATAGGTTTGGCAATCTATTTTTAGGTACTTGAACCTGCCTCAAGGTTGGCAATCTATTCAAGTCCACCTAGAAAAACTATCTCAAGTTCTTCTAAGTTCAGTGTTCTACTTGCAAGCCTTGCACTAGCTCAATGATTAGCAGTTTGAACAAGTCTTCTCTACAAGCTACCTCAAGTTCTCCAATTTGCAATGGTATAAGTTTGGTGGTCTGGCTACAAGGTTGCAACTACCTCAGAGTTCGGCAATCTATTGTCAAACACTTGTAGGCTACCTCAAGATCAATGTCAGCTTCAAAAAATAAAGAGTCACTCAATACATACATGAATCCTCCCGAAAAATCAATTACCTCCCTAATCCAGTCAATACACTTTTTGATCTCTAGTTCTAGGTACATTTCCTTAATACACATCAAAATCTTCCAGTTTTTGCTCTGCATATACTTCCTCTATACTTATCTCTATTTCTTTATCTTTATTTCCTTTACTCTGGTGTACAAACTTTCTCTTCTGGTAGAATATCTTGTCATTCCCTCTTTCTCTGCCACATGAACTTCTCTTTTCTGTTATGCTTCACACTTGTTCACAAAACTTCATTTCTCAGATTATTTCACACAAAATTTCTCTTGTTCTAGTTTCTCAGATATTTAGTCTATAACATAACTCTTCTTAAGATCAATGCTTCACCTTCTTCCAGTTTCTCTATTAAACTCAATGACTCAATAGGTTCTTCTTCCTCTTTTGCATAAATTATCTCTGTATCATTTTCTTCTAGTTCCTCTGTAAAACTTAATGATTCAATAGGCTCTTCTTCTTCTGCATAAGCTACCTCTATTTCATTTATTGTTTCCTCATCATTAGTGTCTCTAGTAACAGGTTCTTCATGACATTCACTACTATTGATTCTTTTCTCCTCCAAACATAAAAATAGGTTCTTCTGAATGGTCTTCTATCAAGTCCTCTTTCATCTCTTCTGCATCCTTCATTGTGATAAGAATTATGACTCCTGTCATTTCTCCCTCTATGGTTTGAATTGTTGTTCTTGTCTTGCTCCACATAAGGTCTTCTTTCTCTACATCCTAATCCATATCCTCTTTTCTCTCCAACATGTGAACATTTCCATCTATACAACCTTCTGAACATACAAGTAACATGTTTCCATTTTGCTCCATCAATCTATGGATCCATATGTTGCAAGTATGTGTCTACTCCGTGTTGTCATTGATATCAACATATCTATGTTATCATTGGTCTCAATTGTGCTCCTATCTTGTTGTTTTCTTTTAATGAGTAAGATGATTTGTATTTACTTATGTAATTAATCTTGATGTTAAGGATATTGAGGAAATTAACTTCTCTGGTAGAAACAATGAGTTACAGTGGAAAAAGTGTATTACATATAGAAGAACAATCCAAAAGAATGCTCCACATTTTTTGTAGAATGAATATATTTGTCTGCGGATTGGAAGTTATTTAGAAGTCCATTTGAAGAATCTATGTTCCAAGTTTGAGCCTCTGGTATGAAGAATTGAGTGAGTTATGTTCACCAGAGTGAAAACAACTTTTTTGGTATGTTTGGCAAAGACATGGAGAAAATGTTATGCTCTGCATTCCTCTGCATTGAAGTATTTTGATTTTTGGTTCTAGAGATAAGTCTGAGATAATATTAAGTGTCTTCAACTCCAATGGTTCATGATTTGGCAGTCTGCAAGCTATCCTTTATTTATGATAGTAGCTGACAATGTTGTTCTTGTGCTCCGGTTTGAAGAATCTTCTTGACAAAGTGGTTAGAGATTGCGCAATTGTTCCTGGTGATTACAATGTGCTTGTGGATGTCTCCTGATCGTGTTGCTACCTTTGGATTGGTATGCAAAGAGAAGTGTGGATCGTGAAAGAAGAATGTTCTTAGAAAATTGAGTGTTAACTCTAGTCTTGGCCAACTTGGTTGTTTTCACTATTTGTAGAGATGCATTGAAGATTGTAGAGGCGTGTTGTGGCATGAAGGATTAGGTTTGAGTCTGAGCTAAGGCATGGCGTGTTCATCGTACTTCTCTACATCTTTCCTTAGCTAAATTTTGTAATAGGTCTAGACCTATTTCTGTGTATGTTTTGTAATGTTGACCTTGGAGAATGTTCCAATGGTTGATAAATGTAATGCTGACCTTGATGTAAATTCCAAGGTTGATGAATTATATAAAAGCATGTAATAGAGTTGCAAAAAAGTGTGTGAGTGTGAATATGAAGAGATAAGTGCAAAGGTGTGAAAGAGTAGAGCAGAGAAGTTATATTGTGCTTCAATGGAATTGAATCCTAGCATGGAGTAGATGCTACTTAATCAATTCACCCCTTGGCACTGAGCCACCCTTTGGTAGTGAGCCATTCTTTGTAGTGAGCAATTTGGGCAGTGAACCCTATAGGCAGTGAGCCTCTATTTTACGTATTGTTATAACTCATATTTCTATGGGCTAACACCCACCATGGTTTTTCTCTTTTAGGCTTTTCCACGTAAAAAATTGGTGTCTATTGTGTTGGATGTGTGTTTGTGATTAACCTTATGGTTTCATGCTTTCTTGATTAAATCTTATTATAAGCAATTAAGTTGTTGATGGTTTGATGTTCATTTGAAGCTAAGTTTTTGTGACAACTGATTCACCTCCCCTTCTTAGTTGTCTGGTGTATTTCAACAATTGGTGTTAGAGCAAGGTTCTTCAGTGGTAAGCTTAACAACTTGAGGTAGATCCAGGATGTCCTACAAGAAGGTGGCTCCACAATTTGATGGGACAAATTATGCAACTTGGAAGATTCACATGAAAAGACATCTACTTTGAATTGGTTATAAAGTATGGCAAGCGACATAGACTAAATATGCCATGCAAAAGAATGGTCTGACAACTGAAGATGAAGTCAAAGAATATGAGGTAAATATAAAAGCCAGAGATGCTCTGTTGAGTACATTGACTGACTCTGATTTAATAAAGGTCATAGATTATGTGTATGCTAAAGAAGTCTAGGATAAGCTAAGTAATCTATATGAAGGAGATGCTTCTGTAAAGAGTGCCAAATTGCAAGGACTGAAAGCCAAATATGGTCTTAAAATGGGAGATGATGAAAACATAACATCCTTCATGCATAAGGTTGATGAACTTGTTACTAGAAGCAAAGGTATGGGAGGAACTATTGATGAAACTCAAGTTGTGATGAAAATTCTTAGGTCATTACCTAAATCCTATGCTCACAAGGTAGCTGCAATTGAAGAAATAATGACTGTGAAAAAGATTAATAAGGATCAGTTGCTTGGTAAGATTACTACTTTTGAAATGAGAGAGTTTGGTGATGCTCTGCCAAAAGTAGAAACTGCTTTCAAAGCTAGTTCTTCAGAAAAGATCGCCAAAGCAGAAAAGTACAAGGTAGAACCTGATGATGAGATTGATGAAATTGAAGCCAACTTTGTTGACATACTGCAAAGAGGTTCTAGTAAGTTCAAAGACAAACTACCTTTCAAATGTTTTTCATGTGGTAAAGTAGGTCATTATGCTTCCAGATATCCTGAAAGAATTGAAAGAACAAAAAAAGATTTGAGAACATGCCTAGAGCTCCAAAGAAATGCTACTATGTTAGAGATTTTGATGATGAAGGTGAGATGGATAATTAATTTGATGATGCTAGTACCAGTGCAAATGAATGCTTGTTTATTACTATTAAAGAAGAACCTATGTCTACTAATCCTGCTAGCTGTGTGAAGGAAGAAACACCAGTGGAAGAAAGTGCTTTGGCTGTTCAGGTTGAGAAAGATAAGGATGAATGGATTATTGATAGTGGATGCTCATGTCACATGACCGGTGACAAAAGTAAGTTTGTAATTTTGGAAAAATATGATGGAGGACTGGTTAGGTTTGGAGACAATGCAACTTGTAAGATTTGTGGAAAAGGATCTATTTCATTTGATGGAAAGCATAACACTGACAGTGTTCTCTATGTGAAGGGTTTAAAGCATAATCTTTTGAGTGTTGGTCAGATGTGTGACAAAGGTTATGATCTAAGATTCAAAGATAATGGATGCAAGATAATGGAAAGCTCTGGAACTGTGATTACTACTAGTAAGAAGACCAGAGGTAACATCTATCAATTAAGAGGAACTAATGATTAATGTTTATTAGCCCAAGTAGATGAAAGTTGGTTGTGGCATTGAAGGTTGTGTCATATAAATTTTGATAATCTGGTAAAGATAAGTTTAGGACAGACTGTAAGAGATCTACCAAAACTTGTGAAACCCTCCAATACTATTTCCAAGGAATGTCAGTTGGGGAAGCAAACAAGAACAAGTTACAAGAGTAAAGAGAAATTCTCTACTAGTTTGCTGGATCTAGTTCATATAGATCTATGTGGTCCTACAAGGATATGAAGTTTGCAAGGTGACATGTACTTCATGTTGCTTATTGATGATTATTCTAGAATGACTTGGGTTACTTTTCTAAGAGACAAATCAGAAGCCCTAGAGAAGTTCAAATCCTTCAAAGCAATGGTTGAAAATGAAATAGAACTGAAAATCAAATGCTTGAGGTCTGATAGAGGAGGTGAGTTCACATCAAATGAATTCAATATTTTCTATGAAGAGCAAGGAATAAAAAGATAGTTATCTGCACCTAGAACTCCTCAGCAAAATGGAGTTGTGGAAAGGAAGAACATGACAGTTCAAGAAGCTTCCAGAACAATGATGAAGGAGGCCTACTGGAAGTTTTCTAGAAAGAAGCCATACATACTGCTATCTACATTCAAAACAAAGTTCAAGTGAAAGGTAATGGCACTAAAATCCCCTTTGAATTGTGGTATGGAAGAATTCCAATAGCAAGATACTTCAAAGTCTTTGGAAGCAAATGCTATATCAGAAGAGATGAAGACCTAGGGAAATTTGATGCAAGATGTGATGAAGGAATCTTCCTTGGATACTCTACCAAGAGTAAGGCCTATCGGTGCTACAACAAAAGGTTGAAGAAGATTGTGGAGAGTGCAAATGTGAAAGTGGATGAAGGTAAAGGAAAAACATCAGTTCAGAGTAGCTATGAGTCAGATGAACCTACTAATATAACTCATGAAGAAAAAGTTGAACAAGAAGACAATCAAAGTGAAGAAGAAAAGGCTCTGAAAATTGCTAAAACTCCCAGGTATGTAAGAATCAATCACTTTGAAGATCAAATTATTTGAGACAAAGAGAAAGGAGTTGCAGAAGAACAAGTGAATTACTATCTAATCTCTACAGTTGAACCAAAAACTATGAATGAAGTCTGCAATGATGAAAATTGGGTTAAGGCAATGGAAGAAGAACTAATGCAGATAGAGAAGAATGAAACTTGGGAATTAGTTCCTAGACCTACTAACAAAAACACCATTGGAACTAAATGGGTCTTCAGGAATAAGATGAATGAAAATGGAGAGGTTGTAAGGAATAAAGCAAGGCTTGTGTGCAAAGGATATTCTCAAATTGAAGGGATAGATTTTGAAGAGACTTTTGCTCCAGTAGCTCAGATTGAAGCAATCAGAATATTTCTGGCATTTGCAGCTCACAAAGATTTCAAAGTGTATTAGATGGATGTGAAGTCTGTACTCCTGAATGGGGAGTTAGAAGAGGAAGTCTATATTGAGCAACCAAAAGGATTCCAACTATCAAATCAAGGTGATATGGTATGCAGATTTAAGAAAGCATTATATGGACTCAAGCAAGCTCCCAGGACATGGTATGCAAGGTTGGATAAGTACTTATTGTAGTTAAGATTCAGTAAAGGCACTGCTGACAATAATATTTATTTCAAAATTAATGGTGATCAAATTTTGATTGTTAAAGTCTTTGTTGATGATATCATCTTTGGTGGAAATGAAGGTATGTGTATGGAATTTGCTGGTGAAATGTAGAAAGAGTTTGAGATGTCTATGTTTGGTGAGATGAATTTCTTTCTGGGTCTGCAAATCAATCAATTAGATAAATGAATCTTCATATCTCAGTCTAAGTATGTGAAATAATTGTTAAAGAAGGTTGGGATGGAAGACTCTAAACCGATATGTACTCCCATGGTGATTGGCTGCAAATTGAGCAAAATTGATGAATCACCCAAGACTGATAAGAAAAAGTACAAATCCATGATTGGAGGATTACTTTTCTAACTCAAACCAGACCTAATATTATGCATGTAGTTTGTCTTGTTGCAAGATGTCAAGCTGATCCAAGAGAATCACATGTGATGGCAGTAAAGAGAATCCTGAGGTATTTAAAAGGCACTCTGGATCATGGCTTATTGTATCTAAAGGATAATGATTTTACTCTTAGTGCTTATATAGATTTGATTGGGTAGGAGATGTTGATGACAGAAAAAGTACAAGTGGGGGTGCTTTCTTCTTGGGAAATAGATTTGTTTCATGGATGAGCAAGAAATAAGATTCAATCTCATTGTCAACTACAGAAGCAGAATATATTGCAGCAACATGTTGTTGTACTCAAGTCTTATGGATGAAGCAGATTTTGAAGGATATAAGAGTTGTTTATGAAGATCCAATTGCAATTTTGTGTGACAATACAAGTGCCATAAATATTTCCAAGAATCCATTGATGCACTTAAGAACAAAACATATATCTATAAGGTATCACTTTTTGAGGGAAAAGGTGACAGAGAATGAAGTTAAGTTGGAATATGTGTCCACAAAGGATCAGATTGCAGATATTTTCACTAAGCCTCTACTTAAAGATACTTTTGAGTATCTCAAGGAAAAATTAGGGGTCATTACCCCTCTAGTTTTGAACTAAGATGCAAAGGAATGCATCAGTCTAGTGGTGCCCAAAGATTCATTCTTTGATTTGGATTGATGTTCTAAGACCTACTTCTTAGGGGGAGTAGCTAAATGATGACAAAAGAGTTGGTTGCAGAAGTTTGAATTTGTTCAGAGTAGTAGAGTGCAAGTATGTGCCCTTTGCCATTGATGTCAAAGGGGGAGCAAAATCATGTGAAAAAATTAGAAGCAGAAAAGAAGTGTAGATGTGTAAAGAGAAAGGGGGAGATTCTTGTCTTGATGGTCTTTACAGTTTTTCACATCATATGTTGCCATCAATGACAAAGGGGGAGATTGTTGCAAGTATGTGCCTAATCGGTGTTGTCATTGGTGTCAACTGTGCTCCTATCTTGTTGTCTACTTGTAATGAGTAAGATGCTTTGTATTTACTTATGTAAGTAATCTTGATGTTGAGGATATTAAGAAAATTAACTTCTCAGGTAGAAACAGTGAGTTGTAGTGGCAAAGTGTATTGCATATAGAGGAACAACCCAGAAGAATGCTCCACATTTTCTATATAATGAATATATTTGTCTGTGGATTGGAAATTATTTAGAAGTCCATCTGAAGATGCTATGTTCTGAGTTTGAGCCTCCAGTATGAAGAATTGAGTGAGTTATTTCACCAAAGTGAAAATAGCTTTTTTTGTATGTTTGGCAAAGACAGGGAGAAAATGTTATGCTCCGCATTCCTTTGCATTCAAGTATTTTGATCTACGGTTCTAGAGATAAGTCTGAGATAATGTTAAGTACCTTCAACTCTAATGGTTTAGGATTTGGAAGTCTACAAGCTATCCTTTCTTTATGACAATAGCTAATACTGTTGTTCTTATGCTCCGGTTTAAATAATCTTCTTGACAGAGCGGTTACAGATTGTGTAGTTGTTCCTAGTGATTACAATGTGCTTGTGGATGTCTCCTGATTGTGTCCCTACCTTTAGATTGGTCCACAAAGAGAAGTGTGGATCGTGAAAGAAGAATGTTCTTAGAAAACCTAGTGTTAACTCTAGTCTTGACTGACTTGGTTGTTTTCACTATTTATGGAGATGCATTAAAGAATGTAGAAGCATGTTGTGGTGTGATGGATTGCATTTGAGTCCTAACTAAGGCATGGCATGTTCATCATATTTCTCTACATCTTTCCTTAGCTAAATTTTGTAATAGGTCTAGGCCTATTTCTGTGTATGTTTTGTAATGCCGACCTTGATGTACATTCCAAGGTTGATGAATTGTATAAAAGCATGTAATAGAGTTGTGAAAAAGTGTGTGAATGTGAATATGAAGAGAAAAGTGTGAAGGTGTGAAAGAGCAGAGCAGAGAAGTTATATTGTGCTTCAATGGAATTGAATCCTGGCATGGAGTAGATTCTACTTAATCATTTCACCCCTTGGCAATGAGCCACCCTTTGGCATTGAGCCATTCTTTGCAGTGAGCATTTTGAGCAGTCAACCCTATAGGTAGCAAGCCTTTATTTTTTGGTATTGTTATAACTCATATATTTCTATGGGTTAAGACCCACTGTGGTTTTTCCCTTTTAGGGTTTTCCACATAAAAAATATGGTGTCTACTGTGTTGGGTGTGTGTTTGTGATTAAGCTTATGGTTTCATGCTTTCTTGATTAAATCTGATTATAAGCAATTAAGTTGTTGATGGTTTGATGTTCTTATGAAGCTAAGTTTTTGTGACAACTAATTCACCCCCCTCTTAGTTGTCTGGTGTATTTCAACACCATAATCCATCTGCATACAATATGTCATAAGATTTCTTCTTCTCATTTTATTCCAACGCATCTTTTCAAAATGATTCCTTAATCCACGAAACTTATAAGGGTACAGATCCCAACACAATTCCTTTTCATGTCCATGTCTTTTACAATGTGAACAATACATACCTCTTCTTCTTTGATTTGATTTGTTTGAATTTGCAACATCCTTACCTCTGTCATACCCAAGGTCTTCGCTTCTTGATTTGATTATTGGTTTAATAGGTTCTATAATTCCTTACTAATGCTTTCCCAATCCTTGTCCTTCATATCCCATTCTCAGTATGATTTTGAAACCAATACCATCACCAACAAATGCAGGTTCAGTTACATTGTCATCTTTAATCTCACTTTCTAAAGAAACTTCTGCAACATCATACAAATCATTAATATCACAAGAAGCATCACAAAACTCAGGCTTAGATCTCAAAATTTCATTCTCTCTTCTATATGCTACAAGTGATTGTTCCAACTGATTCATCTTCTTTTTCAATTCAGATATATTCTTCTTGTGTAGGTTGTTTTCCTTTTTCAATTCTTCCAAACTTTCTTCTAGATCTTTGTTTCTCTTTTCCACCTTCCCAAACAACTTGAATCCTTCTTGTAATTCTTCAAATCTCTTTTCAGCATCCTCAAACAACTTCAGCTCTACTTCTAAATCTTCATTTCTCCTTTTTACATTTTTCAATTCTTCTTCAAGACAATCATATTTGTCTTCTCCTAGTTCTTTTATCCTTTCCATCAATTTTGAATTACACCTTTTGATTTCACATAATTCTTCTTCCAAAATATCCTTTTCACATATTAGGTTTTCATTTTCTTTCTTCATCCTCTTTCCAATTTTCCCCATTGAAACAAATTAGATAAATAACTTAATTTGAAAATCTTACTGAATCTTTCTTGCCTCGATCTTCTTTAGCAGTGACATTTATTACTTCTAGGGTTTCACACTTCTTTCAACACTTTCTTCCTTCCCAACATATTTTCCACCTTCCCAGTAGATTCGCAACCTGGATTTGATACCACTTAATGAAGTCAAGGTAGGAGGGTCCGATGAGGGACTGCCCAACCTTGTAGCCTTAATCAACTAGCAACATGATCAATCAGAGATGGAATGGAAGTAAATAGTTAACAACAAAAAGAAAGAGACATTCATACTCTCATGACACAAGATATATCTTGGGAAAACCCTAAAAGGGAAAAATCCACCCTTCAAAGCTCGTTCTTCATATATTATAGTCTCAAAACATATTAAATATGCCACTTGGCCTTTACAGATGCTAGGCTACAGCCCAGGGTTACAAAACATTCATATAACAAAACTCTTGCATGATTTCATTCATCCGCTTATCAATCCTCTACTTTGCAACTTCCTCTACTCTCAGCTTCACTTCTACATCTTCTTTAGATCAAAACACTTATGAATTTGCTTCATGTCTTCGTATACTTGATCATTTTGTCATTGGTGCTTTGTAACAAATCATTTTCCTTCATTTATATCCTCCGTAAGCCTTCAAATCATTATCAAGTCAGCCTAATTACAACGACTAGTATGAAATGTGTGTACATGGATAAGTTGGACCTAAACATAAAGTATTTCTCTACTGGTACATAAAACTTCATGCAGATCTCCTTGAAGGTTGTTTAGGTTCTATACTTCATTGAATAATGTTCCTTTAAGCTTCACAAGTTACAGGATTGCTCCACAAGCTGATTAGACTTCACTGAACACTGTCGGCTCTGCTATGTGGAAACAGGTAAAAGTAGGTGATCTTCTGATAGCGATATCTCTCTGGAATCAAACCCAAATGATCTAAATTTTGGATATGTTGTAGATGACTATGTATAGATGATAAGTTCAGGTCCATAGACTCTGATATGCAAATGCGGTATTCTCCAAGGTCACCCTCTCGGTACTCTACAACTTCACTGTCAACTATCTTAGTTATTCTGAATGCTTCCAAATGCTCCTGCATCACTTTTAGTAGGTTTAAGATTTTCAAATCCATGGTTGAAAATGAAATGAATGCTAGAATCAAGTGTTTAAGGTCTAATAGAGGTGGTGAGTTTACATCAAGTGAGTTTGAAGAATTTTGTAAATAACATGGAATAAAGAGGCACCTATCTACCGCTAGAACTCCTTAGCAAAATGGAGTTGTGGAAAGGAAGAATAGAATTTTTCAAGAGACGGCAAGAACAATGTTGAATGAAGCCAAGTTGTCTAATACATATTGGAAAGAAACAATCCATATTGTTGTCTATATTCTTAACAGAGGACAACTAAGAGTGAACAACACCAAAACACCTTATGAGCTATGGTATGGAAGACCATCTTCTATCAAGTATTTCAAAGTTTTTGGAAGAAAATGATACATCAAAAGAGATGAAGTTTTGGGAAAGTTTGACTCAATATCTGATGAAGGAATCTTCCTTGGATACTCAACTAGAAGCAAAGCCTACAAATGCTACAACAAAAGATCGAGGAAGATAGTTGAGAGTGCAAATGTTAGGGTTGATGAAGAGTCACATCAAACCATATATGAGAAAGAAGACTATTGGTCAAATGAACTTACTTGCACAGAAGAAGAAGTTGAAGAAAAGGAAGAAACACAAGAGAAGGTCACCAAGACTCTTGCCAAATATGTTTAGAAGAATCACTCAGAAGATCAGATAATTGGAGACAAGAATGAAGGAGTGCAGACAAGAAGAAGATTTGCAAAGACAAATGAACAAGTAAACTTTTCTTTACTATCAATAATAGAACCTAAAACTTTTGCTGATGCTAGTAAGGATGAAGGATGGATACAAGCAATAGAAGAAGAACTAAATCAGATAGAGAAGAATTAGACTTGGGACAAAATGTGATAGGTACAAAGTGGGTATTTAGAAATAAATTGAATGAAGATGGACAAGTCATTAGAAATAAAGCAAGGTTGGTTTGCAAAGGCTATTCACAAGTAGAAGGAATTTATTTTGAGGAGAATTTTGCTCCAGTGGCAAGAATGGAAGCAATAAGGATGTTTCTTGCATTTGTAGTTCATAAGGGTTTCAAGGTATATCAAATGGATGTCAAATATGCATTCTTGAATGGTGACTTAGAAGAAGTCTACATAGAGTAGCCTGATGGATTTTAGTTATCTAAAGACCCAAACATGGTATGTGTTATATGTGAAAAGTGGGAAGATGATGAATAGTGTTAAGATCTATCAAATCTAACCCTCCTTTCACAATAACACTCAAGGACAACAACTGAGCCAAGTCACTACAGATGAAGAGGCCCCAACTACAGGTTGATGTAGTCAGGAATGATATGGAGAGACTAATTCGATTGAAAGATTTGTCAAACCCTAGATTCAATAGGCCTCAAACCCTAATTATAATTAAATTTGGTACAGACGAATAAACTTCTACAAATCATTGCATAGGAAGACACTCATGAAGGATTAGAAACTCACCAGCGGTTGGATTTTTAGAGGTGAAGACTTTGTAGACTATGGGATGGGTGCCCAAGTTTGATAGGGCAAATTTTCTATTGATTTGGAATAGTGTGCAGTGTCGGATGATGTTTGGCATGAATCCTATCGGGAGGACTATGAGGCAGCTGCCCTAGTCTAGTAGGGTAGATTTACAACAATTTTTCTGCAAGATCCTGAATCTTTATCCTCTGAATTACTTCTCTATACCTACAACTCACCAAATATCACACCTGTAACATGCAATCACAAAGAGAAGGATTTGGGGGTTGTGGTGTTTAGGAGCTTGAGTCAGTCAAGCCCCATAATGACATTCAAGTCTTTCAACACCGTTGTTAGATAGAGTGCGTGCCCAAGGGAATGCTGAGGCCAAAGCAATGATGAAATAAAATGATTGAAGCACAAATAGATGTCATCTTAGAGGTGAAGTCCTCATGAAGATGAAGATCCTTCAAATCATGAGGAGATGGATTGATGAATCAAAATCTGCAACAAACAAACACAATAACAACACAATTCTGCTCTACAATACAATGAATGCTTTGAAATTCCTTAGATCAATATCACAAGTTTACATTATCCATCTAGGTGTAAAATGAAGACATAAACTCACTTATATATGCATTCCCACTAACATTTGTAATTAAAATTGAAAAGGATGACAAAGAGAAACCTTTTTAAAGGTCCAATGTTGACACATTTAAATTTGGGTCCTGGAAAATCAGCTTGGACTTGGGTACGGGTGCACAAGTCCCAAGTCTAATTTGGGTCATGTTTAAGCATTTAAAACTAGCCCCTAAGTCCCATTTAACATGCATTTCAGGGGAATTTGCTCTGGGATAAGTATTAAGCATGTAAAGTGTAAACATGGGGACCTAGGAGCTAAACTAGGAGCTAAAAAGGCATGAGGTTACTTTTTATTCCATAACATTTAGCCCCCACTTTAATGTATGTATGATATTACGATTCCATACATGCATTAAAGTACGATTGAAGCACATCAAAAACACCAAGCACATAAAGATAAGGCATATCTAAAGATTGGAGGACTATTTCTAGCCCCCAATCTTAGGTAAGCACTAGAAAACACATGGAAGACATGCAAGACACAATGAAGATAGTAAGAAACTTGCAAAACATGGAGAATACAGTGGAACCAAGCAATACACAAAGAAGACATGAGAACATTCATGCAATACACAAAGAATACATTAACAACTAAAAAAAAATCCTAAACTAAGGGGCAGAGGGAGCTCATCGCTATGTGCCTTTAGATGGCCAAAAACATGCAAAACAAAACCCAAAATGTAGAGGGAGCTCATTGCTACACACCTTTAGACCACACTAGGGGGAAAACATGCCAAACAAGAACCCAAATGTGGAGGGATCTCATCACTACATGCCTTTATACCACACTAGGGGGAAGACACAACAAACATATAAGAAGACACACAGAATACATGAGCACAACATATTATGCCATAAACACACTATACGTCTTATACACAACATACACGAGTGATGGAAGGAGATTATTGCTAAGTCCCACCATCTAAAACACACTTGAGACACACCTGACGGTTGAGCTATGTTATCACAGCCACCAAAGATACGCTTAAGGGTGGATGACTCAAGATCTAGCCCTGCCTTCGTAGAGGACTTTGTATAAAAGGATGTGCACTAGCTCAAGAGATACACCATCCTACCTTTCGTAAAAGGGATTTATATAAAAGGATATGCACTAGCTCAAGAGATACGTAATCTTGCCTCGTGATGAGGGCTTTCCTGCTTGCAAATTAATAAGGATGTGCACTAGCTCAAGAGATACACCATCCTGCCTCATGGTGAGGGCTTTCAAACATGCTTCGTTAGTGCCAAAATAATCAGACATATACCATTATATATTCTCCCACCTTAAGGTGGTTGATACCATTTGCCTGTATCAAGCACATTAAGGTAGAGTAAAAACACGCAAGGGAACAAGAGCTCTTGCAAAGCCCATGCCCCCAAAGGTGACATGTGGCATGATCGCCGAATGTTTCCACAAACACATTGATATGGATTGCTAAGATAATCAACAAGAGATAATGTTAGAACATCTTATTCTAAGATAATAACCAAATCAAATCATAAAAGCTATGCATAAATCATATATTAGATTACATCAAAGAACCAAGGCTACACTAGCAGATTTAGAATCAAGTATAGCCATTGGGCTTATACTATAGATATCTTAGAACCGAGTGTAACAACAAGGTAAGATACAAAACAATCCAAAGTGCATGGAGTAGATGTATTGAAAAGGTTCGTTACAAGAGATATGACAACATGATATATCACATGGAGTGATTCTACTAGTCAAATTTTAGATATATATATCAACCCCATTTTCATATATGGACTAGGTCTAGTTTTACTTTTCTTTCTAAAGGGACACACAGTCCTTATCAGTATTTGTTTGTTTTCATCATCCGCCGACTAGGTAGAATCACTGAAGAATGGAAACAATGAAAATGAGAGAGGAGAACCAAGTTCCTTAGGAACACAACATAGGAGGATGCCCCCAAGACATGATCCACAATGCTATGCCCCCAAGGAACAACACACAACAATAAAATAGAGGAGAGAAGAAGAAAAGAATGTAGAAACAAATAGAAGAATGGTCACAATAGAGGCGATCTCCCAATATCCTTGACCTTACGAGAGTATCAAGGGTCATCCTAGGAGACCTAAACAACACATAACACAACATGGGGGAACACAACACGATGCTAACAACATATATATCTATCATCACAAGATATAGCATATTTAGTCTTGAACTTGATATTGTATTAGCATTAGCACAATTATTCACTATCCCCTTAGTAGGTGAAATAAGTCTATTAATGATAAGAAACTTAACATTGTTTTCACTTTGATTGATCTCAACATCCATTCCCAAAGGATTTAATGTGAGAGACCTTTCTTCAACCACCAATGCTTCATCTTGGGTAGGGAGAACATTGGAATGAAGGGAAGGTATGGTTTTGTTAAGGGAATTGTTGATGATTGTATCTTTAGTGATACTCAAAGAACATGTAACCAAAGGAGAAGTATCCAAGGTTTTCACATCCTTATTGATATCCAAGGTACTTGAATATTCAATTAAAGGAGGGAGATCAAGGCTCTTCACTTCCTTAGTGATAACCAAGGTTCTTGAATATTTAACTAAAGGAGGAAGATTGATAGGATGATCCATAGAGACTTCATGTACTATGGTAGGGATATAGCTAGATGAATTCTCATTATCTATCCATGGAGTGTTTTTCATTAGAGGGGGTTCTTCATTCACTAATACTTCATCTTTCAAAGGGAGAACATTGGAATGAAGAGAGGGTATGGTGATGTGAAGGGATGTGTCAATGATTTCATCCTCTTGTGCCAAAATGTCCTCGTATGTGGGAACAACTTTGGGAGAGGGATCATAAGGTGAGATAGACAACATTAAGTTACCATCGCATGTAGTAGAGACTAGATCTAGAGCATGGTCTTGACCTTTAGTAATAGGAGTCATAATGGAATGTCCAATAGAGAAAAAGTCATCTAGGGTTTCATCTAACATATTGAAGTCATCACTACTAAACAATGCATCATATTTATTATTATCTATGAATTTAGTGAGATCATCTAAATTTGAAGGATATACTCCCATGAGAGTTGTGAAACTATCAAAATCAGATATATAACAAAGGATTTCATATGTGGAACACATACAAATATCAACATCATATATGCATGCTATTTTTTTAATACTTGAGGATAATTATTAATGAATTTGGAGAAATTATCAATGTCTATGATCTATGCAAATAAAGCTTCCAAAGATGAATAACAAGAAGCATCCATGATGAAAGTATGATAACTTGTTGTACAACCAAACACTAGTTTGAGGAAATTGGGTTTTTGAAGATAAAACACACAATAATTTTACTAAAAACAAAGTGAATATGATGTAAATAGTTCTACTCAACAAGGCAATGTGAATGTTTTTAGAGATTTTGTTAAAAATATGTAAATAGAGTGTGTAAACCCTTAGTGTTGAAATACACAGTGTAATTTAAAAATATGCAAAATTTCAAGTACAAGTATGAAATGATGCAAAATTTTCAAATAAGAAATAAAAATATGTCTATAAATAATGCAAGATCTAAATTGAAAGATATTTATGACATATGTAATGAAACAATGCAAAACTATGCTTGTTTATGAACATAAAATGCTTAATTTTTTTTTTTCAAATGTAAATGCACAAAAGATGTTATGAGACTATGAAAAATGATGAATGAACATAATATAATCAGGTATAGTGGGTAAAATAGCTTATATCCGATTCAAGAAGTGTTGGAGTACTAGGACCACTGAGAGGGGGGTGAATCAGTGGTCTATAATTTTTAACTCTTTATACACCTTTACACTAATTGATTGCCAAGAGAGAGAGAATAAGGATATTTCAACCAATTTAACTTTGATTTGAAACACAAAGAAACAAGATTAAGAACTTGATCATGCAACCAATTAGACCACAGACAAGAGGCACCATAACATAGAAATTTATGAGTGGAAAACCATCATGGGGTAGAAAAACCACTCTGGAAGTTTTGCCTCACTGGCTTAATAGAATCTCCCAATTACAAAGCCTCACTAGCATACACTTGCCTCACTGGATGAATATGAACATAATAGTGAAAATATAATTTTAAGGGATTACCCTGTTACAATACAAATCATTACACTATCTCTGCACCTGCATTTCCTTAAACATAATCCTTCTATTCACACTTTGTATTACACAATTATCTTTGTCTGCATAATCTCTATCAAAACATTCCTCATACTTATCTATATACTCCTCAATTTATGAATTAACTTCTCTGTCATTTTACAATGCTCACCCCTTCATTCTTCAAAGGTTATCCATATTATTCATATCCTTTTCATATTCTCACAAAGATGAAATCAGGACAATCAATAACCACATGTGACTCTTATCTCTGCAAGGACATAAATATGTATTGACTATGATCTGCAAACTTTGCTTCTCTCAGAAACTCTATTTTCCTTCATAACACTTCATCAGATCCATCTTGATAGACAAGTCTATTTTTCTCTTCAATTCTTCTATTTTTCTCCATTAAGCTTCACAAAAATATTTATATGAGCCTATAGGTACATATCTCTAAAATCACACTCAAATAATGTCTTCAACTCATCATAGCTCAGACCTCCAAAATCTTCTTCACAATGCAC